>VBSM01000529.1:13011898-13199307 GCA_008086735.1 Cheirogaleus medius | reverse complement strand
TAGGCTGACGCCACGGCACTCTAGCACGGGCAACAGAGTGAGACTCTGTCTCAAGAAAATAAAAAACAGTATTTGTCCTCTACCATTGATGTTAGGCTGAAAGGAGAGGTGAGCAGAAGGGGCTTATCCCAAGCCGGGCATGCAGCAAGTGCTTAATAAATAATAGGCATGAGTGTTATTCTGCTGATGTCGGAGGCAGCCATACCACCCGGAGAGCACCTTGCCGGGTGGCGGCCAGCAAGTACAGATGAGAAGCTGCACTAGGTCGCTAGGTCAGGGTGGAGGAGCGCTCAGGAAGGGGTGTCCCCATGTGTCCCCGTCCCCATCCCCGTCACTCTCACTGTGACTTCTGTTATTCTTTCCTGCTTTCTCCTGGCAAAGGGCGGAGACAGCGGACGAGAGGGAGGGGGGCCAGCAGGCCAGGAGGAACTGTGAATGACAAGACTGAGGGACCCTGACTAAAGGGGTGGGCCAAGTGAGGCGGGCAGGGGAGCGAGTGGGCGGGAAGGCGGGAAGGCCGGGGAGGCAGCGGGAAGAGGGACTGCTTTCTGGTGAGGGTCATTACTTACAGGTTCCTCTCAAGCTCCTCAACCCTTGCTGTGGTCCTTCCTCCATGTCCAGCGCTGTCCCGTCGGGCATCAGGGCTGGGTGGGTGTGGAGGGCGGCGACAGCTCAGGCCAGGGCCCCGGGAAATCGCAGCTCGCACGTGCCAGCTCGTGCAGGGCTGGGTGGTCTCTTCCCGGGGGGGCCTGGGCAGGGCTGTGCCGGGGTGCAGCCGACATTTCCCCGGGGCCGTGTGAGCAGAGAAGACGGCTATGGGCAGCTGCTGAGTCTGGCTGGAGCTGGAATTGGGAGCTCCGGGCCTCATCTTCCTCACCCTCTCCCCAGCTTTAGACAGAGCCGATCTATCCCTCCTGCCTTAAGCACTTGGCTTCCAGGACACCCCATTCCCTTGGTTTCCCTCCTTCTCCCCTGGCCACTCCTTCTCAGGCTCCTCTCAGAACTCTGCCTCCTCTTCCGAACTGGTAAATGGTGCATTGACCCAGGTCTCTGCCTGCACCTGCTCCCTGCGCCCTGTCTGTGCCTGCTGCCCGGTGGCCTCATCCAGTCCGAGGGTAGCGTGTCTGTACCCTGACATCTCCCAGACATCTTTCTTCAGGCCAGACCCTTCCCTTCGGCTCCGGACTCTTATACCCGGCTTCCCGCCTGGACAAGTCCCGCCGCATCTCAAACCAGACCGAGTTCCTGACACCTGCTCTCCCCTCGGTCTTCTGCTCCTGGGTACCCGGCACCCCTGGCTGCTCCGGCCCCAGCCCCTGGAGCCAGTTGTCCTGCCTGCTCTCCTGCCCGCACATCCTGCGTCCAGTCCACCCTAACCTATAATGAGTCCTGACTCCCCGGGCACCCCACTGCCACCCTGGTCTTGTCCCATCAGCTTGTGCCCCTGTTGCCAAGCTGGCCTCAGACTGTCTCCTTGCTTCCGCCCTTACCTGCTGCCCTTCCATCCAGTGATTTTCCAAAGTGGACATCAGATCTTGTTATTCTCCTGCTCAAAATTCTCAAATGCCTCGCAGTACACATGTCATTCAGTTTCGCCTGGCGGCCAAACCCTTGTTGCATGTTATGAACTCCTACCTGCCTCTCTGCCTGCCTCTCCTGCAGCTCTGTCTCACCCACTGTGGTGGGGACATGTCAGCCTCCCTGGTGTCCCTTGGCCTTTCCCAGCTTGTCCATGCCTCAGGACCTTTGCTCTTGTCACTCTTCATGCCTAGATTGCCCCACAAGGCCCCAGGACTTGCTCCCTCTCTTTGTTCCAAAGCTATGTTATCTGGAAGGCCTCCCCCGATGGCCTGCTCTACACGGCCTTCCACACTGCGTCCCCTGCTCAGACATCCACACTGGCGGAGCGTGACCTGCTTTATCCGCCTTCCCATTAACAGGACTTACTGCTGCGTTAAATCAGATCACGTCCTTATTTGCTTCAGTGGTGCTTCTGCCTCCAGCTTATCATAAGCTGAACTGTGGGGACTTTGTCTCGTTCCCCACCGCTTCCCTAGTGCATAGCACCATGCTTGGCATGTAGTTGGTGCACAATAAAACTATATCGGATGATTGAATAAATGAACATCCACTGGGTTGGGCTGAGAGACCCTGTTTATGGGATCCCTATACAGCGAATGTTTGTTGAATGAATTAATGTGAAGTGGTTGTATTTGCCCTTTTGACTATCAGTTTCTTGAGGGCAGACCCATAGATTGCTCCTCTTGGTGTTTCTCATGGTGCTTTAGTAAGCTGTGTGACCTTGGGTGAATCACTGAACCTCTCTGGGCTTCAGTTTTTTCATCTGTATTTTTATTTTTTTAATTGTATTTATTTATTTTTCTTCATCTATAAAACGAGACTATTAACGGTATCCATTTGAGAGGGCTGTGGGGAGGATTAAACAAGTGAATATACATAAAGCTCTTAGAACATTGCCTGGCACAGAGTAAGTACTCATGAAACATTGGCTGTTATTATTATCCTGGTTTTACGCACAGTAGGTGCTTCAAAAGCTATAAGGCAGGGAGTCGAGCACACACTGAGTTACCTTGAACCAAGCCCAGAGAAGCCTTTTCATATTGCCCTTTGCTTTTCCCGTACTAGGAGCTGGGGAGTCGTCTGATAACATGAACCAAATTGAAATTAGAAACCACATCATGCCGTCAACTCATGCTGAGTTTGTGGTCAGCTAAACCCCAAAGCCTTTCTTCACAGCCTTATTGCTCAGCCAGGGATCCCTCATCCTGTATTTATGGGTTTAACTTTATTTTTTGTGGTCTTTTGCTTTTTTTTAATGTTCCGGATTATAAAAGTAATATATGCCCACTGTGGAAAGTTTACAATGAGCATAAAATTACAAAGGGCAGGAAAAAAGCAGGTTACAAATCAGCATGAATGGTTTGAATCCACTTGCGTAAAATGCTTTTTTATATTTATAAAGAGAGACAGGGACAGAGAGGAATGGGAGGGGGAGAGAGAGAGGGGGAGAGAGAGAGAGGGGCTGGCTTGAAAGGATGTTCACTGAAGTGTTTGCAGAGGCTGTTCCCCGTGGGGCTGCATGCCACGTGGTTTTAATAGTCCCCTGTATTTTGTCCTTTATGCTATTTGAATTTTTATAACAAACATGTATTATCTTTTTCAAAAATAAATTTTTTTATAATTATTTTTAAATGGAAATCAGACCATTTAGCTCCCTTGCTTAAAATGCTCCCAGGATTCTTCGTTCATTCAAGAATTAATCACTGAGTGAGGACTAAGTGCTGGGCTCAGTTCTCTCTCCTCCCCTCGGTGTATGGTTCTCAATGCTCCCTGAGCATCGTATCGTTCTTTGTAGGCGACAGGTTTAACATCTGTCCCTCCATGGAACACAGACTCTGTGAGGGCAGAGATCTGTGTAACGCCCCCTCCCTTGTAGACTGTCTGTCTTGCACATACACAGCTTCTCCCTGGGCCTGGCATGCCACAGGCACTCCATAAATATTTGGTGAATGAATGAACGAACAGATGTATAAAAGCAAAAATAAATAAGTAAAGAAATCGTTCATGATTCCACCACCCAGATCTTAGCATCTTGGTATAGCTCCTCCCAAACTTTTTTCTGTATTACTGTACATACGAATGTAGTTGAAAACACATTTTGCACCTTTTTTCTTAACCCAGCCTATTAGCAAAAGCATTTTCCATGGTATTAAGAAGTCTTAATTTTCTTGAATAAACTGTAGTGGTTCTCAACCAGAGGCGATTTCCCCCACTCACCCCCACCCAGGGGACAGTTGGCAATGTCTGGAGACATTCTTGGCTGTTACGCCTGGCGGGGTGAGGGGCTCTGCTCCCGGCTGCTAAACATATTACGATGCACAGGACAGCCCCCACGACAAAGAATTATCCGGCCCAAGAGTCGATGGTGCCAAGGCTGAGGACCTGCTTCTAGTCGATCATGTAGACCGACGAGATTTGACTCATCCGACGCTCTATTGTTGGAAATGGGGTTGTTTCCAGTCTTTCACTAATACGAACAAGATTGTGATAAACAGTTTCCAACGTACGTCTCTACCACATTTTATATTACTTCCTTGGGGTAAACGCCAATGCCTGACTTTTCAGGAGGTTAAGTGAGGGACAACATTGACCTTGCTTGAACTTGAACTTCCTTTTGTCGATTTCAACTGAGTCACCCAGCCCTTCTGGGCATTCTGTCATCTGCCACATTTGCGGTCCGTCCCAGCTGTAAGTCACGTCAAGGAAAGTATCCAGACCTCCCCGGCCTGGGCGCTTTCTGTGATGGGGGCTGTCCCAGCAGCGCCTCACCTGTCCAAGAGGTCAAACCCTCATTTGGGAAATGCTTGTTTAGCCATGATCTATAAATCATGTCTGTCCTGGGAGCAGGAGGAAGAACGGAAGCAGAAGGAAGGATGGTGTGTACTTGCCGTGAACTTTCCATCCATGCCTTATGCCAATAACATTGCTATTGTTTGGGACAGTTTGGACGGCTCTTTGGAAGTGCTTCAGCGGTTTGCAGTGCCTTTGCTCAGTAAGAACATCACCTAGGTGAGAGGTGTTGCTAGGTGTGCAAACACATCCTATGCAAACCAATATTCATTCATTGAACAAATATTTACCAAGACCCTGCAATGTGCCAGGCACTGTTTTTCACTGTGGACACAGAGATGAAACAAGACAGAGCCTCTGCCCTCATACAACCTACTTTCTAGAGAGAGCAGAATCACAAAAACAAATGAGGTAAAATACAATGTTAGGAAGTGATTTATGTGTGAAAGAAAAATACATCGGGGACAGAGGTGGGCTCTCTGAGGATGCAATATTTTAAAGTGATATGAATTAAGAGAGCATGTGGACCCTGGCAATAGCTGAGAGAATAGCAAGTGCAAAGATCCTGGGGCAGGAACATGGGGCAGGTGAGTGTGAGGGGCAGCAACAAGGCTGGAGTGGTTGGTATGAAAGGAGAGAAGGGGGAAGTTGCAGGAGATGAGGTTGGAGTGACAGGCAGTGGCCAGATCACAGAGAGCCTGGTAGGGCACTGTGAGGATTTGGAGTTGTGCTGCACTGGAGGGTTTGAGCAGGGTAGGAAAGAGATCTCATGTCCATTTAAAAAAATCCCTCTGGCTTCTGGATGGAAGATGGATGGTAGGGAGACAAGAGTGCAAATGGGAGCCCAGGGAGGGTCTGCTGTGACAAGTCGGGTAAGAGGCGATGGTGCTCGGACGTCGTAAGGAGCGGTGCATGGGGTGAGAAGGAGTCAGATTCCAGATATATTTTGCAGATAGAGCCGAGGGGGTTGCTGATGGATTGCATGTGGGGAAAAGGTGAGAGGAAGAGGAGTTGAGAACAACCAAGGGTTGGGAGTTGAGCGAGAGCATTCAGAGCCGTGAGAGTTCTCTGCTGGGATCCGTGTTTCCGTGGCTCGTCCACATGCGACGGAGCCCCACGACAGCACGCCAGCCCCGGGCCGTTTCTGATTTCCAAATGCTCATCTATTGCTGTTGCACAGACTCATGTTACGTGAAGTGTGGCTGGGGAAAGCGTAGCATTACCGTCCCCCGGGACCTGGCTAGACTCTCAAGCCTGCCAGTGGTTCACGTGCTCATTCAAGTTTAGGAAGCATCGATGTAGGTCACACACCTGCAAGGATGGAATTCTTTATCTTCTCTCTGGGTGTTTTGGATTTTGTGAATGTTATAAAATCTCTTCCATCAGGAAAGTGGCTTTTAAACGATAGCATTGTGAGTGGAATAGACCAGGGTGCTGGTAAAGGCAAGCCTCAAGGGTAAGGTTAGAACTGCAGAGAGGATTTGGAAGAAGTGGCATTTCCCTACCGTGCTTTGGATGCGATAGTCATTTTCCTTTCCTGGGATGCAGATGAGCTGGTCTTCACCGCAGAGGGGTGGACTGAGAACCGCAAGGTGTAAAGTGAACAGGCTGTGGGGCAAAGCAGACTTTGATTCAAAGTTAGGCTCCCCATTCACCAGTTATGTGATTTCAACTCTCTGAGCCTCAGTTTTCTCATCTATAAAATGGGACTAATAGTTTTAAGAATATAGAATTGATGCGATGATTAAATTGGATAGAATGGGCCATGACTTTAGCAATAGCCTGAAAGAGAAGAGCTGCTTAGTAACCATTAGCTGTAACAAGTGTGGTTGTGACAGAATCAGGATGCTTTTGGTTACAAGTAACTGAAAACCTAACTGCTTTAGTTTTCTAGTGCTGTTGTAACAAGTTACCTACCACAAACCTTGTGGCTTAAAATAGCACAAATGTATTATCGTACAGTCCCGTAGAGGTTTGACGGGGACCTCACTGGGCTAAAATAAGGCAAGAGCAGGGCTGTGTTCCTTTCGGGAGGTTCTGGGGGAGAACTGGTTTCCTTGTCCTTTGCAGACCCTAGAGGCCGTCCACATTCCTCAGGTCACAGTCCCCTTCCCCAATCTTCAAAACCAGCAATGCTGCATTTCTCTGATTGATCTTCCCTAGTCACATTGCTTGGAAAGGTTGTCCAGTTATGAGAACGCACGTGATTAGATTGGACCTCCCCAAATAACTCAGGGGGATCTGCCCATAGCAAGGTGCTTAACCTTAATCACATCTGAAAGTCCCTTTTGCCATGTAAATTAACACATGCACAGTTTCTAGGGATGTTGCATAGACATCTTTGGGGGGCTGTTATTCTGCTTAACACCCCAACTCACACTAGCTTTGAGATTTATTGTCTTACGTAGTAAAGGACTGAAGGTACTGTGGGCTTCAGGTACAGTTTGATCAAGACTTGACTTTTGTTTCTCTGCTTCTCTATTCTTTGCCTTCCATGCTTTCTCCTTAGAGTGGCTTATTTCATAGTCACAGGAAGGCCCCCAACAGAAGCCAGGGTGATGCAATTGCTTTTCCTCCTCTTGGGGGAAAAAGACAACTCTTTCCATACCCGTGAAACAGGTGTTCCAAGCTTTGTTCTGAAAAGACCATCTCTGATGGGTGGTAGTGGAGTCGCAAGTACCCTGATTGGTTATCCCGGAGAGAGAGGCGGGATCGGTCCTACCCATGGGGGAGGGGAAGTAACCACAGTGACCACTGCAATTATCCACGTCCTTAACCTACCTGTTCCTGGAGCAGGAAGCACTAAAACAGAATGAAGGCAAATGCCTCTGCTTAGGGATCAGAATCATTCCGGTGAGTTTGACCTTGGCTTGCTGGATTTCTGTTCCATTTGCCTGGTCCTCCGTGGTCTAATGCTCAACCCACCTTCCTGCTCCCCATCTGACCGTATCCACATCCTCCAAGCTTGCGTGCATGGCTTCCCTGGGCCCTGGGAATTGCTCCTCCCTCCACGATTTTTCTCATGCATTTTTTACAACTATCACCGGTTGTTAATCATGGTTGTCTGGACTATGTGCCAGGCGTTGGGTTAAGCACTTGAAATTGTTAGCTCATTCATCTTTACAGCAACTCTTTGAAGGAGGAAGGCATTATTCTTATCCCATCTTACTGATTGAGGAAATGGGGGCTCAGAGAGGGTAAGTAACTTGCCCAAAGTCACACAGCCAGGAAGGGATGGAGTTGACTCCAAGTCCAGCTCTTAACCACCATGTTATCCTGCTCCAGACTGGAGGTAGAAGCCAGAAGTGATGACAATCCAGATTCTGGGATCAGGATGTGTGTGCAGAGAGATGCTGCAGATGAAGATATCTACCATGGATGATTTACTGCAACACAGGAGGTGGGAGAGGCTTTGCAGCGTCTGGTTAATTAGGTGAGCGCCAGCCCTGGGAGCTGGGCCACTGAGGCTGGATGCAGATCAGCTGGCAGGGCCAGGCTGCTCTGGGATTTTTTTCCCCAACCTTGAGTTTTTTTTACTCTTAATTTGGTGCCTTGGGAGGGGCCTCTCATCCCAGCCTGGTGGAAAAGTTGTGCCTTCCAGCCAGAGTACTGTCAGGACAGGGGCTCACTGGCCCCGGCCCAGCCAGGGAAGCAGTTGGAGCCGCTTCTCTCCTGCCCCCTTGGCTGGGACGGAGCCCTGCGCTCCTGCTGAAAGCTACGACACCTTGGTCCCTGGGCCATCCGGAAAGCCGCTGCCCACCCGGCTTCCCATGCTCGGCCTGGCCAGATCCTCGCAGCGAGCTGGTCTGTGAGATAGAGAATACATTAACACTTCCAATAAGCGGGGAAAAGTCAGCTTTTATTGTTTGGTGATGAAATGAAGTATGGGAAATGTTCATTCTGGTCGCGGGGCCGGGAAGAGAGGGGTGTGGGGCAGGCAACCAGGAACATGAACAGCCGCGGACGGGGCAGGAAGAGCATCTGTCAGGAGAGGCGTCCATCGGGCACAGGGAAGGGGCTCCCAGAAGGGGGTCTGCATGGGAGGTCCCCGAGGTCTCTCAGGGCTTCTGGAGCCTCGACGTTAGGAGCGGAGCAAACACTGCGCTGGGAGCTGGGTGGAGCAGGATTCCAGCCCCAGCTAGATGTCCCCGCATGACTCGGGGCACATCCCTGACCCTCACTGGGCCTCAGTCTCCTCATCTGTTGCTGAAGGCGTCGGCTGCAGTGGCCTCGCCAGGCCTCCCTGTCGCCACTGTCTAGGATCAGCTGGACCGTGGCAGGACAGAAGCTGTCCTGATGTTTCTGCCACCATCAGCGGATGCATGGAGGAAAGCACTCTAAATACTGTAACTGCTAGCTAGCGCTGCAATTTCATGCCCAAGAACCACCTACTCTACCTCGGATAAGGTTGGGGCATATGTAACCATGTCCTAGCCAGCTAGCTGGGAATTCTGGACAGCAAGGAGGGGACGTGGGGGAGGGGAGTGCGACTGGCATGGGTGAGGCTGGAGAGACCCCAGGGAGGGCAGAGCCGCCAACCCTGAGCGTGTGTGTTTGCATGTGTGTGTTTGCGTGTGTGTGTGGGGGGGGTCTGTCGGGTAGGGAGCATTAACTGACTTCTGCCACGGGCCGCACTTACAGGGTCTGATCCAAAGAGGGCTTTTAGTAGGTTTTCAGTGCTGGCCATGATGGCCAAACCATGGGCCAGTGTGGATGGCCACCACTAATGCCAGGGCCCAGACCTGGGGCAAAGCAGCCAGGAGGTGGGGGCCGGACCCCGTCCACAGTGGGCGGTGGCATGGCACTGTAGTTCTACACTTGGGCTACAGACGTGGAAGAAGCAGTTTTGCAGCTTGGTCACAGCTTCTGCTGAGCTGTCCTGGGCAATTGACTTTACCTCTTGGGTCCCCATTTCCTCATGTGAAAAAGGGGGAAGTAACGGCCCCATCTTATAGAGCGGGGTGAGGATTATAGAAAATGAGGCAGCTTGTGTCAGGTATACCTGGGCACAGGTGAGTGTCTCTCTCATTAGGACAGGAGGCCCACCCAGCAGAGGTCACCTGCAGTCTCTGCCCCAGCCCTGAGCTGAGTCAAGAGAATTTGGGAAGACCCTACCCCTGCCAGCTCCCATTGTGCCTTGGGTCCCCGGAACAAAGCTAGAAAAGTGGACTCCGTGTGTGGCTTAGGTAATGCATCGAAACCCTCTGGAAAGACTATTAGCAATGCAGATCCCAACTCCAGTCCCCCTAGAGTTCCATTTGACGGGTTTGGGTGGGGCCCAGGAATCTGCATTGCTAACATGTGCCCCTGGGGTTTCAGCTGCTTCCTGAGAAACCCTGTGCAGAGTGGCCGGCCCTGCCCACTCTGGTCTGTGAGGTAGACCCTGGTGCCGCTGCCCCTCTGGCTAGGGGAGGGGGCAGCTGCAGAACTTGGTGTACCCCAACGAGATGGCAGGGAGCTCAGTTCAGAGCAGCTCTGCCTGGGGACCCTCAGGGTTCCTCTGCCAGCTTCTCAGGCTTCAGCCCCAGCCCAGGCACAAAAATGGGGCTGCACGGAGGCCCAGGCCCTTGTTCTGCGTCCACAGACCCTGCCTTGTCCCCAAGGACTTATCTGCCTGCAGGGTGGACATGCTCCCTCGCCTCCCCACCAGGCCCAGTGACTCACAGCCCCAAGCAGAGTGCTTGGCACTTGCTGGGCGGACAGTCGGACAGCGTCTGTTGCATTCCCAGGCCCTTAGAGGAGCCAATCAATGACAGGGTGTGACTGGGGGCCACCCACTCGCCAAATTATCTCCTTCGCGGATGCCTGAAATTCCTCCATCAATACTTCATTCTTTTGGAGGACATTATTGCCTTATCTCAGTTCCACTCTTCAGATACGAGCCCTTTGGGATGTATAACATACCTGAATGTGGATGAGCGTGTCAAAACACTTTCCTTCCCGGCAGGAGGGTCCAAGTTCTCAGGCTCCACGTTCAACACTCTTCCCAGAACCTGGCACTTTCGGTCATTCCAACAGGATCAGGCCCCGGCTACGTGCCGTGCCCGGTGCCCGGTGCAGAGATGCGTGAGACGAGGCTCTGCCCGCGAGGCACAGAGCAGGAACTCCGGAGAGGTTGGTGGAGTGCGTGACTCTCTGCAGCCCCCGCGTCTCACATGACACCTGGCACGCTGGAGGAGCTCACTAAATATCTGTTAAATGAATGAATGAAGCACTATGTAAACAAGGCCGTGCCGTGTCAGGGGTGTGAGCGTGAACTCTGGAGCCGACGGCCTGGGTTTGCCTTCCGGCTCTGTCACTTACCTGCTAGGCGACTTTAATCAGTTTCTGTACCTTTCTCTACCTCAGTCTCTGCGTTGGTAAAATGGGAATAATAATGATTGTTTATCTTTGTAACGTACTTAGAACATTTCCTGGCCCGCAGTGAGCACGATGTAAGTGTTTGTTAAATACCTGAAACTCAGCAGTCGTGATTGAACGAACACACACGGAAGGTATTTGGCGATGTTCGCTGGCTGGTTAAGGACTGCGCACGGCCGGCGCGACATTTCACTGTTCTCCGGAATCTCAGTGGCTGGCACTGTGGAAATATCAGTAAATGCTGGTTTATCGGACTAACCCTGACCTCCTGGGCCCATCTTCCACCTTCCGGTCGGGAGCCGTGTGTCTGGGGGCACTGGGAGCCACAGCAGGGCTGGCGCAGCTTGGCTGGGCTCTGGCAGATGCAGCCGTAAATCCAGCTGCAGCCCGGCCCCTGCGGCGGGGCTGCTTTCCTGCCTGTTTGGGCGCAGACGGAAGGTGTCGATGCAGAATCTATCTCGACGAGGCAGAGGCCAACGTGCAGGGCGGTGAGACGCGGGCGGAGACTAGTGGGAACGGCCCGTACTTCTCACAACTTCCCCACGGTCCTGGGCGTGTGATTGGCACTTGGTAAATACTTACTAATGGTGTCTGAGTGTGGTTTAGAGCAGCTGTTCTCTTCTTGACACCCCTTGCCTCCTGGGACACTGTGATGTGGCAACTCCAAGCTGCTGCTTGGGCCGGTCCCACATCTTGGAATGTCTTTTCATATTCCTTTCTCCTTTCTAAATTCCCTCTGCCCTTTTCAGGGCCCATCCTTGTGGCTTTTCCCTAGATCTCTGCCTCGTTTTTGTTCAATACCTTCCCTTGTGCAAAAACACCCCAGCTCCACCAAACTACTCACCGATCTTTCATTCATTCATTCAACAAACATTCCGTGAGTGTGTTAGATACTGCGCTGGGACCTGGGGACACCAAACTTACAGCCTAAGGGGAAAAATGGAATGCAAACAAATAATTAAACAATCACAAATGTGAAAAGGAGGTGGAGGCTGTTGTGGGGTCACAGAACATGGAGGCCTGACCCAGTCCTGGGGGGCAGGGATGGCCTGTGTCAGGGGACGAGGTGCGAGCCAAGTCTCCACGAACAGAGTTGAGTTAGCGGGTGAAGAGAGGCAGGGAGCAGTGCAGATTTTAGACTTGGTACCAAAGGCCGCGAGAGGTTTGAAATGGAGAATCAGATGATGGGATGTGAGTTTTCAATGTACAATAAGGTTGATTTTTTAAAATATAAAACTGGTGATTTTTAAGTTGTTTTTTTTTAAATCAGCTATACTGAGATATACTTTACATATAGTAAAATTCACAAATTTTAAATGTGCAATCCAATCATTTTGGGCAAGGGTATACAGTTGTGTAATTACCACCATGATCAAGAGACAGAAAGGTCCATTATGCCCCGGAGTCCTCCAATGCCCCTTTGCAGTCAATCCCCTCCCCTGCAGCCCACTCCACTGATCTGCTTCCCACTCCGTAGTTTTGCCTCGTCTAGACTTCCGTATAAATTGACTCACACAGTGTGCTGCCTTTTGTGATGAGCTGCTTTCACCCAGCAGTGGTTTTGAGATTCCTCCACGTGTGTATCAGAGCCGTTTCCTTTTTCTCTGCTGCGTAATATTCTTCTGGTGCTACACCATAATTTGGTTATGCTCTCCACAGCCGATGGCCATGTGGGTTGTGAGGAGGCTGCTTTTATCTTAATCCTCCCTCCTCCCACCCCACAGCACGCTGTCTTGCAGCCTTTCTCCCTCCAGAAAAGTCTGAGAGGCTTCTTGCCTGGGGAAGGGGACAGCAAGTGTTCATCAGGACAAAGGGACCAGACTGGCTTTCCTAAGCTTGCAGCCTTGAAAGCCGGCCTTGTGGGGAAAGAAAAAGGTTTTTTGGTTTTTTAAACCCAGAGGTCCTCCTGCATGCACGGGCCAGGCCTGACCAGCTTGGACTAGAGAGCTTTACTGTGGGCGCAGGGGAATCCACCCAGGACACAAGACAAGCTCCGCCCCAGAGAGGATGGAACCTGGGAGTCCTTCAGTGAGAAGGCAGGGACAGGAGGGGGACAAGCCTGAGCCCAAGGTTGGGACTCTGCTGGGTCTGTTGGGGAGGGGAGAAGACGGAACCGCTCATGGCCACCTCAGGGGGAATCCGAGAGCATCCGGGCTGCTGCCACACCCCTGCCGGCCCTCCTGGCTCATGGAGACACCAAGGGAGGTGTCGGGACCAGCAGGTCTGAGAGAGCCCTGCTGGTCCCCAGAGGACTGTGGGTGACATTCACAAGGCCCATAAGTCTCCACGTGCCTCCCAGGGTTGGGAGGGGGAGGTTCAGAGGGGCCCAGAGGAGCAGGACAAGGAGGACACAGGGAGACGATGGCAAGGTGCACCAGCAGCAGCGGCAGATGTGGGCCACGCCCGCAGGCCGGCAGGGACCAAGGCCAGCACCGGGAGGTTCAGCAAAGGCAGAGGCCAAAGCTCAGGGGTGAGTGAGTCAGCACAGCTGGGGCCCAGGAGGTGGGCAGAGGGCACATGTGGACGCGTGGCCACTCCCCCTGCCACCCTGAAAACACGCATGTGCCCTTCAATGCACACGCACGTGCCATCTCAGGAAGGAAAGCTGGTGGGGACAGCGGGAGAGGGGAGAACACTTGTAGGGGAGCATCTCTCCCAAAGAGAGTCACCTGAGTCACCTTTAATTGGTAAAATCAAGTTGGTTTATTTTGGTTTATTTGTTTTCCCTGCTGTCTGCAGGATGAGAAGGCTAATATGGGAAAGTTGGGGTCAGTTAGAGAAAATAGCTTTTGTTTCTGTCCGTGTGTTAGTTTATCTCAATTCTAGTGGATACAGTATTTTTCTGCTGTGCAAGGCCGCCCCGGCTGAAGAGTAGGGGAAGGGCTGGTGGGGGCTGGACTGCTGTAGTTGACACCCTAGGCCGAGACAGCCAGAATCTCTGCAGGGGGGAATGAGCATCAGGATTTTCGAAGACCCCCAGATGATGTCAATGTGCAGCAAAGGTGGAGAAAATCAGAAGGTTGAGGAAATGTGAGAAGCTTCTCACACTTTGATGTCCACACGAATCCTCTGGAGATGCTGTTAAAATGCAGGTATTAGTCACAGGTCCGGGGCAGAGCTGAGAGTCTGATGTTGATGCTGCGGGTCCGTGGGCTGCGCGTGGAGTAGCCAGTACCCAGAGACGATGTGGAGGAGGGAGAATCAACAGGACCTGGGGATGCCTGGGTAGGGAGGTGGGGGCAGGTGTCCCAGGAGGAGTCCCAGGTTTCTGGCACGAGCAATGGGGAGGGTGTGGGGCCTTTAACGGAGCTTTGGAACCAGACGCTGATCGGATGTGAGGACTGAGAGGTGGGGCGGAGTCCGAGCTCGGTCTGTCCTGCTGAGCAGAGCTGTCTATGGGCCTGGGCCTCAGAAGACAGCGTGAATTTGAGATATAGATTTGGGAGTCATCGGTACACTGCTGACACAGCTCCAGTTTCCTGAATGCTAACTATGTGTTGGGCTCTAGTGTAAGCATTTTGCATATATATTAACTAACTCGGTGTTAAAAGGCCTCAGTGACCCTATGAAGTAAGTAGTAGTATTAACCCCATTTTACAGATGGGGAAACTGAGGCACAGAGAGAGTAAGGAATTTTCCTTTGGTTGCACATCTAGTCAGATACTGGCTTAGCTTGGATTTGAACCCAGGTGTTTGGTCCTGGAGCACACATGATGACCAATGTACCATGTGCCACAAGAACGGAAGGGCTTCCCCAGGAACCCAGTGTCCAAAGAAGAAAGGATGTTCTAGGCGTTCCAAGGAATTCCAATCCCTAAACTTTACTTTGTATCAGACACTTATGAGGTCCTGAGGATACAATGCAGCTTTAGGGCAATTTTGGTCACAAGTGACAAGAGCCAATTCAAACCCCCTTAAATAGAAAATGGAATGTACTGGCTTGAGTAACTGCGAAGTGGAAGGACAGATCCTGCTCAGTGGCACGTGGGGGTCCAGGCCCTCGGACATCGAGAGCTTGCTCCATCTTTTGGCTCCTCTTTCGGGTGTCAGAGTCATTATCAGGCATCCTCTCCTCGGGTGTGACAAGGACATCCCCAACAGCTCCAGGCTCACGTCCTACTCCTCTAGCAATCCCTAATTGTTCCTGCAAAGTCCTGGGACTGATGCCCGCTGGCTCTGATTGGCTCAGCATGGGTCATGTGCCAACCCCTGAGCCAATCACAAGAGCTGCTCACAGATGCCCACTAGAAACATTAACAGAAGCCAGAGGGACGCTGGACACTCTATGTCCAACAGACATTCTATGATCCCACCTCTGAGTCTTTGTCCTTGCTGTTCCCTCAGCCGAGGCCGCCACCCCTTCCCATGCCACACACACTCTTGCACTTGTGAAATCCTCCTCATTCTTCAATGCCTGGCTCTGGTACCCCTGTTCCTTCTGGAGCCTTCCCCGGCAACCCCTGACGGTCTTTATCAGATACTTTTCACCCACAGGCTCAGATCCTTTTGTCCTCGCCGCCCTAAGGCAGTGTCCCATTCCAGCTTTTCATCGGCCCAGTGGGCTCTTCCCAGATGCAGCTTCCTGCCCACCTGGACTTCCGTTACCTCTGCCCCGGACGGCTGTGTGGCCACGCCCGAGTGTGCACAACCTGAAGGGCAGGAGAATCGTCGCCCAACGTGCGAACCTCTGACCGATGGGACATGGGAGCCAGAGCATAAATGTTCTCCTTTCTCTCCACCACTGACCCCAAGGGACACCCCAAGACACAGTTTATACAACTTCCCAGGGCCCAGTTCACAGATCTAGGCACCGTGACCCTTGCCTGCAGCCGCCTTGATCACACCCTGTCCTCCGCTCTCCCCCTTTCTGGCTCCGTTCCCCTTGGCCTTCACCTCTGCTCCCTGGTGTCCCAGCCCCTAATACGGTGATAGCGCATGAGCCCTTTGCCTCAGGATGCTGGGCTGGGCCAGAGCTAGTCTCTCGCAGTATTCCGTGACTCTTAGACTTGACTTCTCCCAGAGTCAAATCTAATTCCCAGTAGCATTATGGTCAGTGCGTTATGTCTGCTCCTCCAACCCACCGGGTTGCAGCGAGCTGAGCCCCCCTACGGTACTTAAAGAAATGCTTCCTAAAGCGATGGGCCTGGGCTCTGGCTGGTGCAGAGGGTGACTTAAGGTGATATGTGAATGCACATTTAATATCAGCATGGGAAGAATGCTATTCCTTTTTCTCCCTAATTTTATTGAGATATAGTTGGAGTCCAATAACCTGCACATATTTAAAGTGTCCAATTTGATAAGTTTTGACATATGTATGCGATCATGAAGCCATCCTTATAATTGGGATAACATTTCTGTTACTCTCAAAACAGGATCTACATTCTGTCACTATAAATTCATTTGCATTTCCTAGAATCTTATATAACTAGAATGTCATAGCATGTATTTTTGTCTAGCTTCTTTTACTCAGCATAATTATCCCAAGATTCATCCATATTGTTTATGTGTCAATAGTTTATTCCCTCTAATTGCCAAACAGTAGTCCCTGTGTGGCTACACTACAATTTGTTTATCTGTTGATGAACATTTGGGTTGTTCCTGGTTTTTAGCTATTACAAACAAAACTGCTACGAACATTCATTCGCATACAAATTTGTGTGAATGCACATATTGCTTTCTCTTTTGGCTAAGTGCCTAGGAATGGAATGTCTGGGTCATATGGTAGGTAGTTGGGAAACTGTATAATGATTTTCCAAAGTGTTTATACCATTTTACATTCCCATCAGCCATGTATGAGAGTTCCATTTCAGCAATACTTGTATGGGCAGTCTTTTTAATTTTAGCCATTCTAATAGGTGTGAATGGTATCTCCTTGTGGTTTTACAGTCATGTGCTGCATACCAAGGTCATTAAATGATGGACTATTTATATTAATACAACAGTGGTCTTATAAGATTATGATACCATATTTTTACTGTATCTTTTCTATGTTTAGGTACACAAATACTTACCATTGTGTTATAATTGTTTACAGTATCTACTACAGTAGCATGCTGTGCAGGTTTGTAGCCTAGGACCAATAGGCTATGACATATAGCCTAGGTGAGTATTAGGCTATACTATCTAGGTTTGTGTAAGTACACTCTATGGCGTTCGCACAGTGACAAAATCACACCAAATGACACATTTCTCAGAATGTATATTTTTTTCTTTTTTTCAACCTCATTGGACAGAGAATGTATCCCTGTTGTTAAGCAATGCATGACTGTAGTTGGTCTATAATGATTAATTATTTTAAATACATATTATGGGCTTACTTGCCATCATCCATATATTTTCCCTGGAGAAATGTCTGTTCAAATCATTTGCCCATTTTTTTTTTTTGGTTGGGTTGTTTGCTTTCTTATTATTTTTGTGAGTTCTTTACATATTTGAGATCCATGTCTCTTAACAGATATGTGATTTGTAAATAGTTTCTCTCATTCTGTGGCTTATCCTTTCATTTTCTTAACAGAGTCTTTTGAAGAGCAAAAGTTCTTAATTTTGATGAGGTCCCATGTATCCATTTTTTTCTTTTATGGATAGTGCTTTTGGTGCTGAACGCAAGAAATCTTTGCCTAACCCAAGATCACAAAGATTTCCTCCTCTACTTTCTTTTAGAACTTTTATATTTTCATGTTTTATATTTAGGTAGATGATCCATTTGCTTTCATTTTTAAACATGGTGCAAGGTGCTCATAGGGGAAAGAATTTGGTCTTTCCCCACTAAGTCTGCTGTTAGCTGTAGATTTTTCAGAGATGCCCTTTAGCAGAGGGAGGAACTTCATATTTTCATGGTTTTTTGTGTGCCAAATAATTTTGAATTGACCCTGGACATTAGGACTGTCATGTTGTGTAGACTCAAATCATTATTGTCTTCTGGAGAACACTGAAGTTTTCCTTCAAGCAGCCACACACCCTGCCCAGGTTCAGATTTCAAAGTTCTGTGCGGCCCCTGTGGGTGAGGACTGGGCTCCGCTTCAGTTCTCCGAGGCTCTGCCGTGTTGGTTTGGTCTGTTCAGTGCACACGCGGTTCTGAGTTAGACTGACACTTGCCCAGGTGGTTCCGATCTCAGTTCAGTTCCCCAAGTCCTGCCCTGCTCTGAGCTGTATAATAACCCTCTGAGAGTCACGAGACAAAAATCAACCTCCTCATCTGGGAAACGAGGCATTGGAGCCAGAGCGCCATAGGTACCTGGGGGCAAAGGCCATAGGTGGGGTGCTCCTTCCTCGCCTGCTGTGAGGGCTGAGGCCTCGCTTGGTGACACTGGGGGTGGGAGGATGCCCAGGCATCTTTGCTCTGCACGGTGGAGTCGTGAGGCCAAAAGCTGACCTCCCCAGCCACACCCTGGCTCGGGCTGAGGTCTCCCAACTCCTGGCCTGCCTCAGGCTCTTCTCCCATGGGGGGGCCGCCACAACCCCCACCCGGATTCTAAGCACTCTGACTCATATAGCCTGTCCTCATCCTTCCATCCATGGCCCCGGGGCAAAGGGGAGAAGTCCTAGGAAAGGGTGATCTTATCTCTCTTGAGGTCTCTGGGGCTCACTGTGAAGTCAGTGGAATCCGAACTGCTGATGTCAGGAAATAACAGTAGTGACAGCCCTCACTCACTGAGCGTTTGCTGTGTCATGTGCCGGTCTCTGTGCAAGGTGCATTCCATGCATGCTCTCCTTAACTCCTTGAACAACCCCATGAGGCAGGGGCTGAAAAAAACACCCATTTCACAGATGAGGCGGCTGGTGAATGTTAGGGCCCCCGAGAGGGGGATTTCAGAACCGGATCCATCTATCTGTCACCTGGGCTGCTCGAGCAACCAAACCATCTCCGCTTCCTTGAAACCCACTACCCTCCAGTGCCACATGTAGGTGCAAGAGCCCCATAACGGGACAGCCAGAGAAATGAGCTGCCTCCAGCCCCCAACCCTAAGAGAAGAAGACGAGCAGATTCCCAGGGGCCCTTGGGCTAAGCGGGCCCCAGCCTCCAACCGGAAATTAACTCAAAAGGAGAAAGGAGCCAGCCCTGGATGCAGAGAGATGAGGCTGATTGTTTTCTGTTCTTCATTAAGTAACAAAGGGGAAAAGCAACTGTGCATGGTGTGTGAGCTTCCCCACTGGCACCACCCCGGACTCCTGGAACATCTTTATCCACTTACCCGGGGATTCAGGAAATTCTCTTCCAAGCCAGTTTTATTGGAGATTTTGGAAGCAAAGCTCACAGTCTCCCAATCAATAACAGATGAACAATGCTCACATCACATTTTTTGGGGAGGACGTTTAGCCCAGGCTTGTCCCATCTGAAGGGCCTGGCCTTGGACATCCCCATTTGATCAGACATTGCTGGGAAATGAAGTTCAGGACAATTCTAGAAACCAGAGTCATCCGCACGGGTGCCTTGGGAGGGGACGTCCTGGTCTGGGCTAGGCCTGGGGAAGCTCTGTGTCTTACAAGGGTTGGGGTAGGCCCGCAGGGCTCTCCTCACCTCCACTCCCCTCCTCCCCCCGGCTCATCTTCCACATGTGCTCAGCACGAGTATCGACTCTGCAGCCCATAAAGAATCAATCAAACCCAGTCCGCGCTGAGCCAGGGGCGGCGGCGCCAAAGGGCTGATGGAGAAAGGGTGGGCGGCGAGGTGACGGCACGCCCGGCCGCGCAGAGGCGGTTTCGGCAGAAACCCTCTCCCCCCCCCCCACCCTCCATCCCCCAGACACACGGAGCTGGGAAGATGGACCGAGAATGGGAACCAGAACCATCTCGTGAGCCTCCATCTCCCTGTCGCCATGACTGGACGGGCAGGAGGGGACATCGTAGGAGGGGAGTGGGGAAGCCTCCGGGGAATGTGACACTTTCGTTACCATCACACACTCTGCGGTGCAAACTTATTACACAGGGTGGAAAGCAGAGTCCACAGCTGATTTCCTCCATCTCATCAGCACTCATGGAGCACCTACTGTTTGCCGGGCAGGGGGAGCGGGAAGTCCCGGCAGAGTTTATGGTCGAGCAGTTTTTCGGCAACTGTCAACATTACAACTCTCTCATCAAGAGAGAAAAGAAACACTATGTACAATCTGGGCCCCTCGAGGCGCGAGGGCTGTTCCCTTGAGCATTTTGGAGATTCCATCACTTCTGTGGCCAGGTTGTCCACGCCATCCCCACCCGCTGCCAGAACACTTGCTGCGTGTGTTGTCCCTGCCGCAGTCAGGCCCGGCCTTGGGCAAGTGTTTGCTGAGCACCAGCCGGGGCCGGGGCCCTGGGTGGACAAAGGCTGTGGAAACCAGAGGCAGGCCAGGATCGGGCACTTGGTGGCGTGGACCGGCCAAGCGACCTAGGAAAGCTACAGAGGGAGCCCTCTGCCGCAGGGGGGACCAGCCCAGGTCCACAGGCACGACATTCCGGCTCAAGCCCAGCTCTGCCAGAGAATCGCTGTGTGACTTTGGGCCAATCTGTATCCCCGCTCTGGACCTCGGTTTCCTCATCTGTAAACTAGAATGGTGCGTAGGTGCGTGTTTCTCCCGGTGTGTTCTGTGGGCCCTTTTATTACAAGTGGCAGAAACACAACTCGAATTGGCTCAAGCAGAAAAAGGAATTTACTGATACTTTAATATGAAATGTCCAAAGAAAAGGATATGTACAGCTTCAGCCATGCCTGGGCGCAGGTGCATAGATGTTATTGTCAGGAAGCTCTCCCTGCATTCTTTGGCTCTGCTTTCCTTGGTGTTGGCTTCACTCTCAGGCAGGTTTTTTGTTTTTTCCTTTGCTTGTAAAGTTTCCCACCAGCAGCTGCAGGCTTGTGTCTCTCAGCTTAGCCACCACTGCTGAAAGAAGACGCTGCTTTCCCAAGAGCTCCAGCAAAAATCCCAGCGAGGCCTCTTATTGGTCTAGCCTGGGTCACATGGTCATCCCTGAACCAATCACTGTGGTTGGAGGAGTCAGGGCTCTGATTGGCCAGGATTGGTTCTAGGGTGATGGTGTCAACCCCAAGGAATTACACAGACTGAGTGTGGAGGAGGGGTCGTTCCCCAAGGAAACTTGGTGTGCTATTACTAACAAGAGAAAATGGATGCCGGGTGGGCAAAATCAAGGGGTGTCTTCTACGTAGGGTTAAGAGGTTTGCGTTGCACTGGGCTCCTCCCACCCAGTTCCAATTTGACTTCAGACACATCTACTCTATCTCTGTGATTTCTTCTTGGTTTCACGATAGAGTTGGGGGAGAGGCCTTTTCTGATTTGGAACTGCCACGCCACGACGTCCCTCCACGGCTGAGACAATGATACCGACAGCTCCGGCTTCCTGGGCATTCGTAGCATGCCTGCCTCAACCCCCGCAGACAGAGCCCCTAATCCTGCCGGCCGCTGTCCCTCTGAAGCGGGCAGGGTGGGAGGGGTGCTCCCTTTGACACTTAAGGAACCTTGGGGCAGAGACGCAAAGGACTCTACGCTGCAGCCACAGCTGCCAAGGGACCGCACTCGGGTTCCACGCCAGTCTGTGTGACGCTAGAGTCCGTGCGGTCTGTCTCTGCTCTGGTGAGGGCAAATTCCTGCCCACAGGTGAAATTCGATTCTGTGTGGGGTAAGAGAGTGGGCAGAGGGCAGGGTTGCTCATTTAAAACTGGCCAGAAAGAAACTTCCACAGTTACTTGGAGGTTTTCTGAGACCCGCCCCCGGCTAAACGAGGTCCTGATTTCCGTCGTCGCACGGGCCACATGGATGCAGTTCGTGCGGGGGCAGGCCGCACGGGGACAGGCCTGCAGGGAGCAGGGCTTCTGCAGGGCACACCCTGCGGCACTCGTCTCCAGCTTCCTGGGTTGTAGGGTAACTGAGGTCACCCGGCAGCCGGGGAGGGGTAGGAACCAAATGTTTGCAGAGTAGCTGCTGTGTTCCCAGAACTGTGCAGGGCTGAGTGGGATACCAGGAATCATTATCTTCATGGGCAGAAATCCTTAGGACGTTAGTGCAGCAAGCAGCCCAGAGGCCAGCTCATTCCAGGCTTGCAAACTCATGGCTGCCAGGCCCAGGAGGGGTGGTCGGCAGCCTGGCATGAGCAGGGAATCATGGGGAATGGGAGAGCATGGGCCGCTGTCCAAAGGAGACAGCTACCACTCTGCATCTGCCACGTGGAACTGCGAGCCCCGGCCTGCCACATCTTCTGATTTTTCTGAGGACCTAGGAATCTGGATTTTTAGGTGAATACCTCTAGTCTTTAAAAACAGGTTTGAATTTCAAAAGAACACTGTGTAGGCTATATCAGTGTCTGCAGGTTTTGTGATGTCACTTCACTTGACCACTGGGGAGGTCACAAAGCCAGAATGGGAACCACCTCTTCTGCCTCCCAGGTATGTGGTCCTGACCCTGGTCCACTGAGCTCCTTGCGTGGGTCGATCACGTGGCAGCTCACACAGCGCCTTTGCACCCAGGGTCTCAGTCTTCGTCTCAGCTCCAGGAGGAGGCAGAGTGGGGACAGTCATCTCCATCTTACAGGTGAGGAAGCAGAGGCTCCCCAGAGCTAGGTATCATGACCAGACCCCACAGCTGGTAAAAGGACCATAAACATCTGGCTCCCGGTGCAGGGGCTGCTCTCCTGGTTGGGGTTAAATCCTGCAGTGTGGGTTTCAGCCCAAGTCTGGCCTTCCAGAAACCTGCAGCCTATGGAGAGAGAGGATATGGTTAAGAGACAAGACTCAGAGCAACCATGCTCCGTGGAGCACAAATGTGTGAGACAGACAGTGAGGAGGAAATGATGGCAGCAGCTGACTCGGATCGGGCCAGGGCCAAATGCTTCACATGACTTGTCTCATTAAGGCTGCACAACTACCCCCATGAAAGAGGTCCTATTATTTCACCGATGAAGAAACTAAGGCACAGAGAAGTTAAGAGACTCATTCAATATTATACGTAGGAGATGATAGAGCTGGAATTTGTACCCAAATGGCCTGGATCTAGAGAGCTTATGCTCTGGAAATATTACGGGAAAGTGGGCAGGTGTTGGCACCATAGGGGAGGATATGCTGGGGCCCCCGGGGTACCCTGAATTCAGAGCATCCCAGGACAGTGGATCAGCATTAGCAGATGCTTGGAGGCAGGCACCTGCAGGTTGATTACAGATCAGCAAAGAGCCCAGACAACCAAGGATGGCAGAGCTGGAAGGGTCCACTGAGGCCACGAGATCCAAGCCCTTCAGTGTCAGAGGACACCGATGTCCTAAGAGGTTTAGGCTTAAAGCCACACAACAACTTGGCAGAAGAACTAGGGCCATAATCCAAGTATCTCATTTCTCAGCTACTTTCCTGCTGTCTCCAGCTTTGCTCACACGGTGCCCAGGTGTGTTTGAGTTTCCATTTATGGGACTTTCCCAAGGTGGGTCCCACAGGTGTCAGAATCCTGCCTGACTTACCTCTTTATTACTTCATGACAACCCTTCCAAAACTTAGTGGTATAAAACAATAGTTTTATGGTCTCTCATGTGTCTGTGGATTGACTGGGCTCAGCTGATGGCTCATCTGTTCTACGTGGTGCTGGCTAGGGCTGCAGTCATCTGGGAGCTCAGCTGGGCTAGAATAGCCAAGATGGTGCACTCACATGGCTGGTGGTTGATGCTGGCAGAAGGCTCGGCACTGATCTGAAGCTGTGGAGCAGAGTGCCTACCTGCGGCCTGCCCACGTGATGTGGGCCTCTCGCAGCATGGCAGGTGGGTTCTAAGAAAGGGCATCGCAGGTGAAAACTGCAAGGCCTCTTCTGACCTAGCCTCAAATGTTTACACAGCTTCACTTCTACAGGATTCTGTTCAACAAAAACAAATCACAAGCCAACCCAGATTCCAAGGGAGGAGTCTCTACTAGGTGTGGATATTGGGAAGGGTAGTCCACCTTTGGAGACCAGCTACTGTGCTATCATTCCAGACACCTCATTCATTTCTCCATCCTGGTCTAGGACTCTCCTCAATTTCCTTTCTGTTGACCAATGATTTGGTGCAGCTCATCTTGGTGCTTTGTAGGACACTAAAGTCTAGTACAGTTTCTGACATATAAAATATTTGCTGAAGGAAGGGAGGAAGGGAGGGAGGAAGGGTTTCCTACAAAAGCCAGAGTCATAATATAGCCGTCTCCCTGAACCACCAACACATCAAGCTCCTGCCCACTTTAGGCCTTGGCACTGGCTGTTCCCTTGGCCTGCAATAGTCTCCCCCCACCCACATTTTCCATGGCCATGTTCCTCTTGTCATCCAGGTCTGTGCTCAAAAGTCACTTCTTCAGACAGACCCTCTCTGGTCACCCAGTGTTACCATAACCACTAGCTACTCTCTTATAACCTGAGTTATTGGCTTCAGAGCACTTATTGCCGACTGATAATGCATCACCTCATGCATTTATTTATGTAACTGATCATTGTCTGTCGCTTTGTCTCCCTCCCAGACGGGGGTTTCTCAATCTCAGCACTGTTGACATTTTGGGCTGGATAATTCTTTGTTGTGGGTGGGGTAGGGAGCATTTTGTGCATTATCGAATGTTTAGCAACATCCCTGGTCTCTACTTACTAGATGCCAGTAGCATCCTCTGCCACACGGTAATGACCGAAAGTATCTCTAGACATGG
Source organism: Cheirogaleus medius (assembly GCA_008086735.1). Lineage (NCBI taxonomy): Eukaryota > Metazoa > Chordata > Mammalia > Primates > Cheirogaleidae > Cheirogaleus > Cheirogaleus medius. The sequence continues at coordinate 13,174,952 of VBSM01000529.1, read as the reverse complement.
CCAGACGTCCAGGGACAGGGTGTGTGCATGTGTGTGTGTGTGCGTGTGTGTGTGCATGCATGAAATTTGGCCTGGCTGAAAACCGTTATTCTAGACCCTCAGTTCTCACACTTGAGCATGCAGCAGAGACACCTGGAAGACTTGTGAGAACAGGATGCTGGGCTGAACCCCAGAGTTTCTGACTCAGCTGGTCTGGGGTGGGGCCAAGAATCTGCATTTCTAATGTGTTCCCAGATCATGCTGACCCTGCTAGCCCAGGGACCACACTTTGAGAACTCCTAGTCTGAAAGCTCCATAAGAGAAGGGTGAATGTCTCTCTCATATCCTATGTGCCTGGAACCGTGGCTTTACACCGTTGGCACTCAGAAATACTGGTTAAATAACCCGTCTGAAAATCTCAGCAGTCAGGAGGCCACTCCTGAGCCTCAGTGAAAAATTGTCTGGTAGGGGAAGGGGGAGATTTTGTGCGTTGGGGAGGGGCTGGTGTTTTGGGAGGCCTACCCTCGCCGTCCAAGCGGGGCGCAGGATGTCTAACAGGATCTCAGAAGACGTTCTGCAAGTTTGTATTTCACTTGGCTTTGACCTAGGTGGGCTTGATGGCTTGGCCACTAACTTGGATTCCTCCTGTGGTTCTCTCCAAGCCATTTCTCCCTGTCATTGAGGGCTTATTTGCTGTGGGGAGAGCTGACATCAGGGTCACTATGAGGGGTACCCCTCCCCCTGGGGCCCTGACCAGTCTGAGAACTGAGAATTTGCCTCCATTCTTTGCGGTCTCATGGCTGGAGGATTCGGCAGGGGCTACTGCCACCAGCCAGGGTGTTTTCGGCCTAGAGTCTCCTGCGAAGGTAACGGGTCCACTGGGGGTGAGGTGACCTCATGCATCATAATACTATTAATAATGACAACCAGAGGTGCCATTTCTTGAGCTTTCCATGGGCCAGGCAGAGTGAAGGCACAGCATGTGTGACTTCATTTGCACCTCACCATGGCTCTATGAGGTAGGTGCATGTTCTTGTGCCTGTTTCACAGATGAGGAAACTGAGGCTCTGAGAGGTCACATCGCTTGTCTAACTTTGTATAGACTAGAAGAGGTGAAGCCGGGATGAAAACCAATGTCTTTTTGACTAAATCCTGGTTCTTAACCTCTCCACCAGAGTCTCAAACCCTTTGGATAGATGCTTAAAACATGTCCTGGGGGAGGGAAGAGGGTTTGGTGGCCACACTGGCCTCTCTGCGGCTCCCGGATCCCACCAGGCGCCTTGGCACTGGCGGTTCCCTCTGCCTGGAAGGTGCTTCTCCGGGTGTGTGCAGGGTGGGCCGGATCAAATATCACCTCCTCAGTCAGGGGCCTCCCCTCCCACTCTAGCGCTCACATCCTCCCTGCCTGCTGTCCTCTCCTCTGCAGCTCGGCCTCCTCTGCCACACTCCAGCTTTGCTTATGTTCACTGTCCCTCCCCACTGGAATGTCAGCCCCATGGGGACAGGAAGCATGGCTTATCTTGTTCATAGCCATATTCCCACCACCTGGGACAGTTCCTGGTGGGGATTAGAAATCATTGAGCATCTGCTGAAGGAAAGAAGGAGGGAGGGAGGGAGGGAGGGAGGGAGGAAAGAAGGAAGGAAGGAAGGAAGGAAGGAAGGAAGGAAGGAAGGAAGGAAGGAAGGAAATGGGCATTGTCAGTTAATAGTCAACAAATTTTTCTTACTGCGTAATTTCTCAAAGCCTTCATTGTGAGCATATATACACTGTTTATTTTTTTATTTTATTTTTCTTTTTTTCTGAGTATGGAGAATGCAAGAGGCTGTTTATTTTAAGATGGATATAACTTTTGTTGTATCTCACACTATTTGGTGCCAGAGCATTTCTCGGTAGAGCTGCAGTTCACCTTGACCCTCCCAAGGCACATTCTTCACTCCCCGTGTTCTCCGGCTCTCCCTTGGCGCCCCTGCCCTGCTTCCTGCATGAAGTGCACAACTAGATATCGGGGTGCATGGACACCTTCCTGCACACCAGTTTGGGGGCTGTGTCGGAGATCTGCCTGTGTGACAACGTTGGCCTGCTTGTGGAGCTGCACGCGGCCTTTGAATGGACCAATTGTCAAAGGCAGAGAAAGGCCGGCTCACCTTTGAAAGAAGCCACTCTCCAGGCAAAATCAGGGTGGCCTGAGCTTGGGACAAACAAAACAAGGCAGACAATGAAGCCATTGGAAGCAAGCGGTTGGGGACCGTGGGGCTGTGAGGACTTGGCTTCACTGCGCTAGAAGGACAACAGGCAGACGGGTCACGTGGGACAGCACTTTCCAAGTCGTTTCATCTGCAACTGAGACAGCAGCCCCAGGGGCCGAAGTCAAGGACCTTCTCATTCATCAGAACTTTGAATTCCTGCTGACCAAGCTGGACCAAGCTTGGAGGCTTTGTGCACTTCCCCTTACCTGCAAAGACCCCACCATTTAAAGAGAAACCCTGTCAAGAGTGTACGATTTGGAATCAGCTAGCCTTGGTTCAAACCCCAGCTCGGGCAGTGACTGCTGAGTGGCCTCAGGCAGGTCACTTCACCACTCAGCCTCTGCCTCCTCTTCTATAAAATGGAGCGATCTTACCTGACTCACTTTCTCCCTCCTATTCTTCCTGTACTCAGATTCATTTTTTCATTCATTCACTCATTCGTTCATTCATTTGTTCCTTCTACACATACCATTCTGGGTTCTTCTGACCCTCAGCGATCATCCTTGGACTCTGACAGCCCTCAGCATGCCCCTCCCACACGTGGTCCGGAGTACGGAGCACTGGGCTGGGCACGGTGTGGGGGGGCTGCTTTCCTGCTCTGCTAGGGTCCTGCTGCAGCCCACATGGTGGTATTAGGGATCAATATTTTCCTTTTTAAATAACCGTTTGTTTCCCTAATTTCCAAAGGAAAAAGAAAATAGAGACCTTAAGGATGTGCTTCTAATATTTTGTATATATCCTACCAACTTACATACGTGTGTATATACATGTATATAACACAATTGGTCTAGTTCTTACAGCATGCTGGGCTTCGCACTAAGCAAGTTAAATGCATCACATCCTTTAATCCTTCTGATGGCCTTATGATGTACGTGCTACGATCGTGCCCCTTTTCCAGACAGGGAAGCCGTGGCTCAGAGTGGTCACACAGCTTGCCTGAGGTCACACAGCTGCTAAGTGGTAGAGGTCCCCACAGGTGGCCCAGGGCAGGTGGGTCAGAGTTACCTGGGTGGGCAGAGAAGGCAAGAAAAATTGCATATCTGAGGTGACTCGGCACAAAGTCTATTCAAAGCACGTAGAGAGGTTTGCAGGTTAGTACTGTTTTATACAAACGATGCGTGATCAGTGCACACAATGAAGAATAGCAGATCAACAGAAGAAAGAGACTAAAAATGAACTCCAAACCCACCTACCATCCAGGAATAATCAGAGTTAAAATGTTGGCGAATTTTTTTCACTCCAGTTCCATTTAATTCTAAAATCCATGCCTCTTATCCCCACCAGGGCGCCTCTTTTACAAGTGCTTTCTAACGGGCTTTTTTCCACTTAGTACGATATCACGGTCACTTCTGCATGCAGTTAAGTATTCTTTGGGAAATAATGATTGTAAAAAATTGCATGATATTCTAACTATGGGAATCATTTATCCCCAATAGATAAATTTCTCCCCAATTTTGGATATTTAAATTGTATCTATCTTTTAGCTGTTGTAAATGACACTGGGATGAACATCCTTGTAGATAAATCTTTTCCTGGCCAGGTGCAGTTTCCTATAGGTGCACCTGTAATCCCAGCACTTTGGGAGGCCGAGGCGGAGGGGTCGCTTCAGATCAGGGGTTTGAATCCAGCCTGGGCAACATAGTGAGACCCTCATCTCTTCAAAAAATTAAAAAAACTAGCCAGGCTTTGTGGCACATGCCTGTAGTCCCAGCTACTGGGGAGGCTGAGGCAGGAGGATCCCTTGAGCCCAGGAGTTCAAGGCTGCAGTGAGCTGTGATGACGTCACTGCACTCCAGCCTGGGTGACAGGGTGAGACCCTGTCTCTAAAAATAAATAAATAAGTAATAAATCTTTTCCCACATCCTCAGTTATTTCCCAAAAAATTCCTAAGAGAGGAATTGTTCTGTGAAAGGATGTGCGAAATATATAGCATTTGACGCCTATTGCCAGGACAGGACAGGAGGGCAGAGTTTTGTTCAGACGCCCAAACCTGGGGCGGGGGGACCTGTCATTTGCGGTTCCCGCTGCAACCCTGGCAGCATTTGGCTCAAGTAACTGTCCCAAGGTCTTTTCCTCTACAATCTCAGCAGAATGTGGATATTTTGTCTATAGTATTGGATTCATTTTAATAGAAAGCGGAAAGTTCTAGTATTAATAAGTGTAATGAGCCTCAGAGCAGGTAATACTCCATTACTCCCTGAACAGTGTGTGCAGGAGAGAAACTCCTGGTTAGACCTGAGTTCTGATTCTAACCCGCTGTGGGGCCTTGTGAAAGTCCCTTCAGCTGTCTCCTACTTTCCAAAATGAGGGGTTTGGACAAGACCATGGAGGAACCTCCCAGATCTAAAATGCTATAGTTCATCCAGCCCCTTGATTTGCAGATGTTTACTTACTAAGCTAATTGGAATGACCATATTTAAAAATTTTGGAACGTGAGGCCCAGCGTGGAAAGTATCTTGGTTAAGGTCACACCGCAAATTAGCAGCAGCAGCAGCAGGGCCAGAACCCAGGTATCCGGTTTCCCAGGCCTGGTATTAATAGCTTCTTCTCTGCCACACAGATTCTGATGAGAGTGTGCACACATCGCTCTGGAGGAGTGTGTTTGTGTGTGTGTAGTCACGTGTGTGTGCACACCTATCTGTGGGCCCACACTTCTGTGAGTGTACATGTATCTGTGCATATACAGTTCTGCGCACACATGTCTTTGTGTACACGTGCGTGTTTAAGTGTATGCATGTACACATTTCCTGCATGTACACATCTGTGCATGCACATCTGCCTATTGTGTGCACATGTCAGTGTGTATATAAATGTCTGAGTGTGCATGTGGGTCCTTATACGTATATTTGTGTGTATGCACACCGCCACATTTATGCCCACACTGTGTGTGTACTTCTGTCTGTGGCTGTGCACACGCGTCTCTGTGCACATGTGCATCTGTGAGGGTCCTGTGCAGGGTGAGTTGTTGATTCCAAGGCAAGCTCTGGGCTTGGCTTTCCCCCCTGCATGGGGAGCCTCCGGGCTGCTTGGGGTGCCAGGAAATCATCCCTTTGAACGCATGGGGTACCAGGGAGTCCTTCAGGGGCAGCTGAATCAGTTTTCATCTTGTCGCTGTGTCTCCCACTCTGGAAATACTGCTTGGACAGCCTTTGGCAGAGAAAGGGGACTGCCCCTGGGGCTGGCCTTGGAGCCACCTGCGCTTTCTTCCTTCAGCCGGGCAGTCACTCTGTGAGTCACTTCACAGACGCACATGGGGGCTTGCCCCAGCTTAAGCTTCATGTGGGGGTCCCGGAGAGACAGAGATGGGCTGGGCAGTGGGGTGGAGGCTGCAGTCCAATGCCAGGGCAGAGGCCACCAAGAGTGAGTGTCCTAAAACATCTCGGGGCTTCGATGGCTGTGAGAACACAGGTCTGCAGCACACACGGGTGGCGGGCGTGTGGGGCGAGCTACGTGGGTGTGCAGCGAGGCAGGGAAACTGCCGCAGACTTGGGCCTGGGGTTTAGAGCAGGGAGAGGTGAGTGGGTAAGTGCTGTCACACACAAGGGATGCCTGCTCGCTGTGCCAAATGAAGAAGAGCAGAGAAGTGAAGAAAGAGACTAAAATTAAACTCCCATCCCACCTCCCATCCAGAAAGGGAGTTAAAAATGATTTTTTCTCTGCCTGTGTGTGCGTATTTTTGCTAATCAAATTGGGGTCGCACGTTTATGTTATTTGGCAGCTTGCTCTGACGTTCATGCAACACGTGTCGTGAACATTTTCCACGCCGTAAGAATAGCGTGGAGACCACGAGCGCGAGCAGGGAAGTCCTGGGCTAAAATCGGCCCCACACTTGTATCAGGTAAGTATCACCCTCTCCGAGCCTCACCGTCTGCACCTGCACAAGGAAAGAAAAGCAGGTAACTCCCTCATAGGGCACTGCGGGGATTAAAAGGGGTGACGTTGTATACAGATGGGGCACCTAGCACAGTGCCTGGCACGTCTGCCTACCTTTCCACAGCATCCTTGTTAACGGCTGCATACTATTCCAACGCATGGGCGTGCCCCTATTTGGTCAATAAATCCCTTATTGCTGGTCATTTAAGACGTTCCCAACTTTTTGCTGCTGTAGAAACACAACTGCTTGCTCTGACCGTTGAAAGAAGAGTCAGTGTCCTCCGAGTAGGTGGGTCGGGGGCAGTCCAGGGTAAGGCAACAGCAAGAAGTAGCCGGTGCTGCAGGGAGCTGGGCCCTGGTGAGGTGGAGTGACAGACAGGGCTCAGGTCCTGCAGCGGCGCTGTGGCCTACTGCAGAGCTCAAACCCCGGCCTCTTGCTGACAAGCCTGGCAGGGACTTAGCAGAGTGAGATTGCCACTCTTTGCAGGCCAAGGGACAGGCTGAAGAGTGGAGAGATGAGGAGGGACATGTGGGAACATTCGAGTGATGAAGGGGAGGGACAGGGGAGGGGAAGAAGAGGTTACCACCCTGTCACTACTCTGACAGGCGATCCCAGCTCTACTACTTAGTAGCTGTGTGACCCTGGACATGCTACTTAACCTCTCTGGGCCTTAGTTTCCTCATTTAGAAGATGAACTAATAATAGTGCTTACCTCTTGGGGCTGTTGTGAGGGTAAGTGAGTGAAGGTCCGTCGTCCCTGGAGCCTGACAAATGGTAAGTGCCCCGTGTGTTAGCCATTGTTGTTATGATTCCACCATTCTAGAAGGCAGGGTGAGGGGCTGCCACAGCATGGCCTCGATCACACCAGGCTGAGCTCACACGGTGCAGGTGGGCCAGCTTGCCCACATGTGGGGTTTGGGTGCTGCTCCCACACCTGGCTTATTGTCCCCGGGTTCACGGTCACCACAGCTGCACCTGGTCCCGGAGGGGGCCCCTCCTGGGCTCTCTCACTCCGGACGTCTCTCCCCTTGGTCCCTGTAGCCCCTTTCCTTTCCGTCACCTCCCTCCGCCTGTGCAGCTCTCCTTTATCTGCCCTCCCCACCCTTTCCCACGGTGCCGATCCCGGGCGGGTGGGTCGGCTGGGATTCAGCTGGCGTGTTCAGGACAGACAGCCAGACACAGATAGGACCTCTGGCCCTGGGAAACTTAGCCTGTTCTACCGGACCATGCTGAAGGAGGGTCTGTCTCCTTCACCTTGGGTTATGTTGCAAAGGCTCCTTCTATTGCCTTAGCCTCGGGAGACACCATGTTTCTGGAAGGAACCTTGAAGGTGATGCCTCCCGCTGGCCGAGGCTTCCTGCCTGTGACTGTCACCGATTCCTCTCGACAGCCAGACAGCAATCATGGGAGGGCCACCACCCACTCGAGGCAGGCCCAGCCAGCCAACCCCATGTGCCCCTGACCCTGTGTCCGAGTTAGCCACGACTCCCTGGGCTGCAGACACGGGAGCCGGCCCCTGTCCAGCCCCACCCGGGCCCCACTGGGTGTGGGGAGCTGAGATTGTGGGAGAAATGTGTGAGGGCTCAGCTGATAGGGCCGGGGTGAGGTCAGCACTGGGAGGCCCAGTGGAAGAAGTGAGTCCCCGGAGCCACTGGCAAAGGGCAGGGGCTTCCCTGCTGGTGTGGGAAGCTGGGAGGAGGCCAGGGCTAGGGCTGACGATACAGATGTCCTGAACACTAGGGACAGACTGTGTTCTTGGGACCAGATGGCCACGTACCTGTAGCAACAATAGCATCAATGACAATGAACACTCGCTGAGTGCCTGCTCCTGCCAGGCACTGTACATAGTTCCCTTTCCATTTTCCCCTTTTCCCTGTGGACACGTATTCTTGTCCACATTTTTCAGAAGAGAAAACAGGCTCAGAGAGGTGAAGTGGCTTACCCAAGGCCACACAGCTTGTATGGGGCAGAGCCAGGATCATCCGCCAGTCTGCTGCACCCCAAGCGAACTTCTCATTGCAGGATTGATTCAGGACCCAGAAAGAGGGGCACATTTCTAGTGGTTTCTAAACCTGCCTACCTGTCGATTCATCTTCAAAATACAGACCCGCAGGCTCACCCCACGGCCTCCCACCCGGCCCATCTCCTGGTTTCCACTTTGGCCTCCACCAGCCATTCTGCATCCAACCCCCAATCCAATCTTCTAAAAAGCATAGCTCACACTAGGTCACCATCCCACTTCCGAAACCCTCCAAGAACTGCTCGCTGCACCGGGAACGGCACTGCAACCCTGGCAGTCTGACCTTTCCCTAGCTCTTGGACCTAATTTCCTATCATTCTCCTACCTGCCTGCATTGACCCCTTTTTATTGTTTAAATTGCCACGCTGGTTCTGACCTCAGGTCCCCTGCCTTCGCTGTTCCCTTTAACCTGAATGCGTTGCCCCAGTCTTGACTGGTTTCTTCTCTTCCTGGGGAATTTCAGTTCGAAAGCCCTCCAAGTTCCCCTTTGTCGTATCACCCGGTTGAAACTCTTGGCAGCACTTTGCACTATTTGCAAGTGTTCTGTTCATTTTTGTGCCTGCTTACTTGCTGTGAGCCCTCTAGAGAGTTACAGCGCCCAGACTGCGGGAGCCTCACCTGTCACCTCATTTACCCACGTGTACCCAGCGCCTGGCACACAGGGTGCAGATTTGTTGGATGAGTTGAATGGCTCGTCTCTAACTGCTTTAACTGCTTTCCCCTCCTGGCGCTGGACAGAGGACCCTGGCAGTGCCGCCCTCCGTCTGGACGCTGTTCTGGGATCCCAGCAGGAAGGGACCGTGTCAACAACCTTCTCTGCCTTCACACTGGCTGGCTTGACCCGAAGCGGTTCTCTTTCTTGCAGCACCTCAGTGAGGGCTGTGAAAGTCGCCAACGCAATCCAACATCCTGGCATTTTTCTACCAAATTCCCTAAGGCTTTAGCTCTTAAGGCACAAAGTCTGAGTCCCAGTATACAGCTGGTATAGTTTAACCAAGCACCGCTGTTACCTAAGAAGGATTTCCAACTCCCCAGCTGAGGACTGGGGAACCCTCCCAGGCCCAGACCCCACTTCAACCCAGCCGATTCCATGTTTCAGTTGTCATGTACAATACTCCGCTTTTGGGTGCCCATTTCTGAGTACATTCGTCCCGTTTAGTTGCTAGTGACCAGAAAGACAGCCTTAATGAGCTGATGCAAGAAGGGGGAAGGCTTAGGCTCACATAACTGAGAATTCAGAGGGTAGGACAGTGTCAGGCATGGCTGAATCCAGGGACTCAAGTAACATTACTTAGACTCTGGTCATCTTTCTCTATTCCTCTCTCCGTAGTTTCCAGCTCTGCTTCCTCGTTGGCTGAAATCTCAGACAAGCTTTCCTCTGCAGGGTGAGAAAGACACTTCTACCCAGCCTGTGTCAACACTGCTCATGATCCAATAGGCTGTTTCCTCCCAGAGTCCATAGATCTGACCTCTTGGGAGGAATCTGATTGGCTGTGTTACGATCCACTGCCCACTCCTTGGGCCAAGAACTATGTCCGGAGGGGTGGCTACTGTGGCAGGCACAGTAGGGGCCCTGTGATGGGCGCATCCACCAGAGCCACATGGCGTGGGAACCTGGGGAAGACACAGCAAGTGATGTCCCTTGAACCTGTGCCCCAAAGGTTATCCTTGATTCAAACTGAAAAGAAAATGGAAATGACTATAAACATCACACCCCGTAAGCCCTGTAATTGTTTCCACTCGGGTCATGTCGTCAGTGCCGTCTGTCCTGGGCAATTCCCAGGGCTGAGGCTGTCAGTCCACAGCTTAGGCCGTCCGACAGTGAGTGAGTGAGAACCACGATAGCTCTGAATTCCCTCGGAGACGTAATGACTTTCCATAGCATTAGTTGAGATATACACCCCACAGATTTTCACGTGCTAGGCAAACACTTGAAAGCTGTTGTCTAATGAATGAACACAGTCGTTGGGGACATACTGCAGTGATTCCCACAGTATGTTCCACAAGATACAGTTGTCATAGAAAGGAAAAAGAATGACATGGTCAAGTAAATTCAGGCAAAAATTAGATTAAACAACAGCGACCCAGCTTCTTTCATGCAGGCCCTCTCAGAGCCTTAATATGCTAATGAATCGTGTGACTGTCTAAGAAGGAGAGTTAGTTTGCAATGTTTCCCAAAACACTCGGCCCAAGTTCTTTTCTTAGCCTATCATCTGGTGGCTCCCGTGTCCTGTGGGAAACACTTGGGGAGTGGAAAGATGACAAGATTTCAAGACAGAGCACCTGGGTTTGGAGCCCAGTTCTGCCATTTGGCAGCTGTGTGAGCCTCAGTTTCCTCACTTGTCGGATGGGCTCTCCGCCTCTGAACTAAATTCTGCTCTTGCAGGAGAAGCATCAAAGGATATGAATATTGTCCCCGGTGGTGACAGCCTGAGAGCGTCACCCACATACCGAATCCCCCCAGGTGGAGAAATCTAGTGGCTCTGGGCGCTCCATGGCTTGCTCGTGCCGGACACCTTAAGGCCGTCCTCCAGAGAGCTCGTGCCCCGCCTGCGGCACCGGGAGCTGCAGGAGGAGTAACGGTCACTGTTAGTGGCTCCGGCCAACAGACGGGGTGCACGAATTGGGGGAGAGGGAGATGTCAGGTCAGCCAAGAACAGAAATTGTCAAAGAATCTCTTTGTCCCGTTGCCATTGCTGACTCATCACCCTGGCGACCATCCGACTCTCAACTTTGGAGCCCCGTATGTTTACATTACCAAAACTTTAAATGTCACAGCTTTATAAATTCTACCCTATGAACATAGGGTGTGCAAACATAATTTTTTTTTGCAAGACATCGCCCAGGCTAGAGCGCAGTGGCCTGATCACAGCTCACTGTAACCTCGAATTCCTGGGCTCAAATGATCCCCCCGTCTCAGCTTTCCAAGTAGCTGGGACTACAGGCACGCGCCACCGTGCTCGGCTAATTTTTAAATTTTTTGTAGAAACAGGGTCTCACTAGGTTACTCAGGCTGGTCTTGAATTCCTGGGCTCAAGTAACCTCCCGCCTTGGCCTCCCAAAGTGCTGGGATTACAGGTGTGAGCCACCTCGCCCGGCCTCAAAAAGAAAAATGTTTAAAGGATGCTGTATTTGGCTACTACAGTGAAGCTCTGCATCACATCAGCCATAGACACAGGGCTGGCTGTGAGGATAAGTGAGACCATAGGGGCCTGCACCCAGAATCTGTCCCTTTGAGATCCACCTCTCCCCATTCCACGGCTTTCAAGTGGAGCTGGGAGAAGGCGACTCAGGAGCTGCCAGGACCCTCCTCTCTGCAGAAACCAGGGCAGCCAAGCAGGGACAAGAGACCGATGCAGATGACCTTGGTCCCCAAAGCTGACCTTTAAAGCTGTGAGGCAGCTTTTTCCCTTAAACTGAGTTATTAATATGTCCTTGTCTCTTACAACCAAAAGAGTCTTGATTAATAAGAGCAGGGTTTGAGCCATATAATCATAAGCAGTTATTCAACAAATGTTTACTGAGCACATACTATGTGCCAGGCCCTGTTGCGTGCACTGAGAATGCAACAGGGAACAGAACAGGCACATGCCCGTCCTCCTACGCCTGCCTGAGGTATAGACTCAATGGATGAACCAACTTAAAAATATCATTTTAATTTATGATTATAAAATGGGTACAAACTCCTTGGAACATAAAAACCAACAGAAGGAAGACATATACCAAAAAAGGAGAGGGAAGATAAAAAAAAAAAAAAGTTCAGTCATAATCCCATCATCCAGGGATCAACACTGTTAACATTTTTATGTGTTTAGTGTTTTTCAAAACAAATATGTTTTCTAAAATGAAATAATATGGAGTATATAGCTTTTATCTTGCATTTCCATAAAACACATTGTGAATATTTTCCCATGTCATTAAATATTCTTCAAAAGCATTATTTTGCAAAAAGCATGATTCGAAACAGCTGCATTATTTTTTAGCACATGGATAAACAGAGTTTTAAAAAGCTAATCTATTGTTGGGCAGTCAGGCTATTTGCAACATCATGCTATTATAAATAACACTGAAATGAACACCCTTGTATAAAAAATACATTGTCCCTATCAAGAGATTTCTTTAGATAACTCTCCAGAGATGGCATCTTGCTAGGCCAAAGGAAACAAACATTTCAGTGTTTCTGGATGTATCCACAAGTCTGCCCTGCAGGGAAGCTGTATCAGTTTGGACCCCAACCTGCAGGACGGGAGCAGGTCCCTGTTACATCACTGTTCCTTTTTGGGAATTTAGCTGGGCCAGGATTGGGTGAGGCCATGAGGCACTTGCCTTGGACACAAAATTTAAGGGGGCACCAAAAAACTCAGTAATCAAGATAAATAGTATTTTAATGCAATACTTAAAAAAAAAATCAAAGTGAATGCAAAAAAAAATCCATGATGAATAAAATATCAAAATTTTAAATAAAAATAAGATTTGACAGCGCCCACCACACTGCCATCTTGGAGCCTAAGGGAAAAAAATGTGTGTTCTTGCACACATGATTTTATGTATTTGTCAAAAATACATTTTCCAGAATGTTAAAGTGATAATAGTTGAAAAAATATTAAATCATTAAAAAGCAGGTGTATTAAAACTCACAATAGTTGTTTAAGTTTAAATATGTGGGGAGTATATTCAAATCTTTTGTTAAAGTTTTACATTGATTAAACATACTTTCAAAGTTTTTGCTCATTTATCGTCACTTATAACTCTCAATTGAAACAAAATAAGCAAAGAAGTAGATTTTCGAATCTTGATTTTTCCTGATGAGTTTGTTTCTGTTAAAGCCAGGAAGGCAAAATTATAATAAATTCTGATTTTGCTATAAATAAAACATTTTTTGAACTTAAAATAATGTTGTGGCTTTTAGTACTCCTGTTTTTTATGTTTTCAATATTAGTTAACTCCTTTTATGATCTAGAAAAAAATTATTGAACTGTTTAAAAACTGCACAAAAACGTGTATAGAGGGGCACACCTGTTTCCTTTTGCTTTGGGTTCCATTGTGGCTTGGCACAGCCCTGGAATTTAGCCCATTTGTTGTTGGTGTGAAAATGGCAATGGCTACATATTCATTCATTTATTCACTCAATTGTTCAGTTTGATGTGCATCTGATGCTGGTCCTCGTGGGGGTGGGGGGAGAGGATGCAGAGGTGGGTACAGCACGACCCTGCCCTGGAAGGGACTGTCATTTAGAGGAGAGAACTGGGGTGGGCGTCAGAGAGCATCGGTTGGACCCGGGCCCTGTCATTCACCAGCTCTTTGGCCTTGAACAAGCCTTCAACCTTTCCGGGCTCAGTTTTCCCTCTTGTAAAATAGGGATTAACAAAGCTTCCCTTGCAGGGTTCTTGTGAAGCTGAGAGGACATAAGTGAGGTGCTTAGTGCACAGTGACTATGATTGTCATGACCATGGTCATTTATACATCCAGTTAATTCAGGCCATTCATTGTGCAAATAATTACGGAACAGCACCCACGTGCCAGGCACCGTGATTGACTCTAATTGTGCCAACAAAATTTAGCTCTCACCCTCAAGGAGCTTACTAATAACCCAGTGGACAGCAGATTCACAAATGGATAAGTCACAGCATAATTCAATAACCCCTTGACAGAAGTTGGGTCTTGCAGGATGAGTAGGAGTTTGTTAGGCAGAGAAGAGGACAGAGCAGGAGCAGAGATACGAGGCAAGAAGAGCCTGGGAAGCAGGGTAAAGTCCGCGGTGGATCCAAGCAGGGTGGGTGGAGGGGATCAGCAGGCCCCTCCTCACACTTGGAAGAGATGCCTTGGTGATCCCAGTGGCTGGGGTGTGAGTTCATCTCTCCCTGTCTGCCTGGTCAACGGCCTAAGGTGCTGAGTGGCTAAGGGACCTGATCCAGGCCACAGAACAAGGGACTCTAGGCCAATTCATTCAATGAAGGCCAAACTTCATCTCCGTTCTTTGGGAAAGCCGGAGAAGTCATGGCATTCTGTTTGTTTTCCCTTTTTAAAAAGTTCCATCTTTTATAGATTCACCCCCTTCCTCCTGCCATCGTGCATATGGACTGTCCCTGACATTTGGCTATAAATATGCCCAGAAACAGTCGCCTGTAAATCATATCGTGTCAATGTGGAACCAACTCGAATCTGACTCATGTTAAACTCCCTGCTCCCCATCCCCCAACCCCCTGTGAGCCCCAGGGCCCAAGGATCCTATCTGGTTAGAGTCTGTCCGTGGCCTATCGTGGGTGCTGGACAAACGCCTGCTGAACCCACAGGATGCAGGTGATCTGATGACCCTTCGGGGATGTTCTGTCCCCAGGCTGGGTAAGTAGGACGGCCTCGCCCTTTCTCTTGTTGTTCCCAGGGGGGCCTCCCAGCCTCCCAGCCTGGACGGTGCTGAGCTATAAACAGACATTAAATGAGGGAGCTTCGCCTTCAAACAATCCTTTGAAGAAGGATTGCAACGTGACTAATCACCCCCTAATTTATTGGTCTGTAAATTTGCATTTTCCGACAATACATTTTCTTCACGTAGGGCCCTCCCACACCGCGGACAAAGGCAAGTTAGCTGGGGTTGAGCTTCCCATTTAGAAGCTGCAGATGCTTGTCTTTTCCAGCATGAGAGTCATTATATTGTTTTAATGTCTAAAACATGATTATACGCAGGCGGGGGCCAGGAGACGGGTGGGGGTGCGGGCAGGGGCAAGAAGGAGGGGGCGGGGGGCGGCAGGGAAGGAGCTGGGGCAGGCAGCTTGGGTCCACCTCTGCCCCAGCCCCTCTCTGGCCCTCCTCGAGGCCCCCCTCAGCGCCAGTCCTTCTGTACCTGGAACCACCCTCTACTCCCGCCCCTCCCCTCCTGGGCCTCCCCTCCCCCATCCCTTGGCCAGGGGACAGGCTCGGGCAGGATTTATGGGGTTGGCCCCTGTGGAGAGGATCCGGGGATAAATCTCAGCTTATTTAGGAGCGTGATCTACATTTATTGCACTTAATGTGATCTTTAACGTGTCCAAAAGGGGCCCATAAATCCCAGCCTGGCGGCTCTGCCAGCAGGGCCCCTGGGAGGCCCCTCCCCTCGCAGGGGTGAGCTGGTTCGAGTTCCTGGGCCTGCTGAGCCCACCTCTCCCTGAGGCTCCCACCCTGGTTCAGCAGCCCAGGCCTGGTGCCCGCCCTGAGCTGGCCAGCTGAAGCCACATGGTCGAAGCCACATACCCCACGGGGCTCTGCAGAGACTTGGGTCACCTCACTGGGATAGAAGTAGTTCACGCCTCTTTGACTAGACAACCTCTAGGATCCTTTCTTGAGGCCATGATGCAGGCCGAGAGGAGAGGGGGGCACAGCAGAGCGGAAAGGGCGTCCGTTGTAACAGCATCCCAGGGAGCAAGGCGGGGGTGGGAGGCAGGTTCTGTGAACACCATGATTACTACCGTTTTCATAAACAAGCTTGTGCATATACACTAATGACGAGCTCCCCAACATGGATGGCATTGCGCAATTTGCAAAGCACACCAACACCCACCCTTCCCACTTCCCAGAAGAAGAAACAGTGGCTCCCAGAGGCTGCAACGTGCTCAAATTCACAAAGTTCATAAGCAGCAAACTGGGCATGAGACTGAGCTGTCTGTCTTTTTCATGGGACCACGCTACCCAGATGTGTGGGCACATGTATGTGCCCCCCAAGAGCGCACACACGCACGGGTGCTGCACACACAGATGCGGCACACACACGTGCGTGCACCTGCCAGATCACTCCCGGCCGAGATGGTGCAGACATTCGAGGTCACCACATGCATTTCCCAATCGTTCGTCTCTGTTTTTCTTCCAGCAAAGAGAAATCATGCCTTGCTGTTCAGACTGTATATCTGCGTGTGTGTCTCTTGGGTGTGTGAGTGTGTATTTGGGGTGGCGTGGGGAAATGATGGGGAGGGACGCCCGGTGAGTCCATTTTCCTGGGAATGATAAAAGCAGCTTTAGGAACCAGCTCTCATAGCAAGGATCATTCTCTTCTCTGGGTGAGCGATGATTATCCCAACCCCTGCTTTGCCATCAGCTGGCAGCATGTCCAGCCACAAAAATCCCACGTGTACACATCTGTCTGCACACACGTGCATGCACATGTGAGACACAAGGCACGAAGCCCGGGACCCAGTAGGACTGGCGCGAGCATCAGGACGGCCACTTGGGGTGAAGGGCTGTGTGTTTTCCTTGCGTGAATTTCCGTAAATGGTGTTGTGTCTGTAATGAAGCTTTGCCGCTGAGTGTTGTATAATAACACCAGGGAAGGCTTAATAACTGATGTTCCATTGGATTTAGTGAAAAGGTTACACCTCTGTGTATTATTTTCTAATTATAATCCTATTCCATATTCATTACAGAAAATTTAGAAAACGGGAGCACAATTAAGAAAAAAACTTTCACCAAATCATTTGTAATTCTTCCGTGCAGAGATAACTCATTTTTAATTTTTCCAGGATATATCCTGGCAGGCATTGTTCTGCGTGTGTATATATTTCTTAAAAACTAGGATCATCCAATGAATACTATTTTTAAAATTTTCTTTTTCCTTAATATATTGGGAATTTTCTTGCCTGAACTTCCATATTCTCCTTCCCGTTACTGTCAAAAGACATCTCGTACCCTGGCATGCACGAGCCATGATTTTTCTACCCCAGCAGATGTTCAGGTTGATTTCTGTTTTCAGTCTTGCGAACAGCCCTGAAGGCCAAACCTCAGTGAATCCCATGATGGGTTCCTTTGATTAAGTTCCTAGAAGTAGAGTGGCCACCTCAAAGGCTGTACACATTTGAGGGATTTCCAGTAACTCTCGCGGGATTACTCTCTAGAAACCAGGGTCTCTGGGAAGAGAGGGTCCACTTGGTATTGGGAAGCGTTTTGTTTATAAAAGGATTTTGAACATCAGCCTCTTGGGTGCCACGGGGCTGAGGTCCTCCTGTCTCTTCCGCCGTGGCGTGGGGTGACAGAGGCAGGGACAGGGAGGTGCTGAGGAGGTTCTGTCACCCTTGGTCCTGTGCCGAGGACTGACCTGGCTTCATGCCACCTGGTGCTCTGTCCCTAACACCACGTCCACGATCCCTGTGCACAGGGCAGGAGCTGAGTCAACACCGCTGAGAGAACAAATATTTGTTGAATGGACCCGTGTTTGTGGAATGTTCAGAAGTTTGCTGATTGAACCGTGTTTGTTAGAAGAGCGCTATTGTTCTTGGAAACGCCGCTGCTGATTCACGGGCTGTTTTCCCTCTCTGAGCTTCCTGGACTGGAACGTAAGTCACAGCCCACCTCCAGGGCCTCATCCTTGCCCGGCCAGGCATTTGTCATCTGCATGACTCCAGGGTGCAGCCCAGTCCCCTCTTCCCACTGCGTTTGAGAAATGTTGGTTAAATGAATAAATGACTTGGTCTTAGATCCCTGCTGGACTGACCACTGTCAGGGTGGCCGAGGGCAGATTGATAGACCTCTCTGAGCCTCCACTCTCAAACATGAAGTCGACAGACTGGCTTCTCTGTGGTTGTCCATTTTTTTCTTTAAAATAGGGCTTTTTTTCAAGCAAATCCCATTCCAAGCTGCTGCCTCCCCTCCCTCAGTGGAACCCCTAGGGTTCCGTGGTGCATAGTTTGAGAATACCTGGTCCTGGCTACTAACCCAAAGGCATCGTGACTGAGCTCAGCACCAGGAATTTCCCCCAAGCACAGTCGATTTGTCCAAGAAACCATAAAGAAAATGACTCTTAAGTCCTGTGTGTCAGATGCACTGTGGATTAGATAAAAATGCTATATTGATATTACATTTTCTAGATTATATAATTATATGTTCTATTGTTATATAAGAGAAGATCTTTATTCTTAGAAAATATACTCTGACGTAGGAAGGTGAAGAGCAGCATCACACTGCCTACTTTCCAATAGTTCAGAAAAAAGTGGATATATCTACACAGAACGAGGAAGTAAACATGGCAAAGCGTTGAAAATGACGAACACGGATAAAGGATACGCGGGAGCTCTTCGTACGGCTCGTGTGACTTTCCTGTAGGTTCAAATTGTATCCAAATAAGAAGTTTCAAAAAATGATCTTTTTCAAAGAACTTGGCAAAAAATCTTAATAATTACAAAATTTCTTATTTAAAAAATAATAGAAAAGAGAGAAAAGACCCCAAGGGCAGGGGAGCATCTGAGTATATATAGGCCAACTTGGATGAGTTCTTTCTTAAGTGGGTTTTCTAAAAGGGGGGAAGAGAACCCTCCTTTTTTTCTTCTTTTTTGAGATGGGGTCTCACTCTGTTGCCCAGGTTGGAGTGCAGTGGCGTCCTCATAGCTCACTGCAGCCTCAAACTCCTGGCCTCAAGCGATCCTCCTGCTTCAGCCTCCCGAGTAGCTGAGACTACAGGTGAGTGCCACCACACCTGGGTAATATTTTTATTTTTTGTAGAGACAGGGTCCACTACGTTGTCCAGGCAGGTCACGAAGGAATTCTCCTTTTAAGTAAACTCACTGGCCAGAATTTTGGATGTGCCAAAGCTGGGGCTTGGATCTTTCTTTCAGAAGCTGGAGTGGCCCAAATTCTCAATGTGCTAGCAGGTCTCACTGGGGAGTTCCACTGACACATGAGCTCTATGGAGCTGCTCCATTGTCTAGCCCTGATTCCTGGAGGAATCCTGGAGGAGGAGGAGCAGGGCGAAAGTCCGGAAGGTGCAGGAAGGAGATGCTCAGGGGGGAGAGCGGAAAGAGGAGGGTGGTGGAGAAGAAGGGATGGGTTTGGGGGAGCTGCGGCCGCAGAGGCTGGGAGACCACTCTGCGGGGAGGTTGCTGAGAGCATTCAAGAGATGCCTCTGAGGCCCCTTCCAGCCCCAAGAGCGAAACACTCAAGGATCTAAAGGAGCAAGACATGTTCCTGGTATGTCATGGATGTGTAGCTGTGCACACTCACACACACACACAGCCGGCCGCGTCCCGCCTGCTCCCACGAGGAGAACACGGCTCACGTCCGTCCCCGGCGCACAAGCATGGGGGTCGGCGTGCGTGGGGCTGCGCAGCCCACCTGGCCGAGGGCCTCGAGAGAGGCTCCCACCTGCAAGCCTGAAATCTAAGAAGCTCCAAAAAGCTGCGTTTTCTCTTAACTCCTGAGTCTGTAAAACACAACTCGAACTGTCATGAGGCTATTTATGGTCTTTATTTTTCCCACTTACTGTGAATATTCGCACATTTCACTGCAGAGCTAGTAATGTTTGCTTATTGAGTGCTGCTCGGGCCCTGCGGGGTTATTATAAAATCTGTAGTATATGTACTGAATTCGCCTTCTAAAATCGGAAACATTCTGAAGTCTGAAACTTATCTGGCCCCAAGGGTTTCAGATAAGGGACCGCGGACTTATACTAAGGCAGAGTCGTTTCCAGAAGAGGCTTGGGAGAGCAGGTAGCAACGTGCTTGTGGGGGTGTGTGTGTTTGATTGTGTGCATTTGCGTAATGGTGCATCTATGTGTGTAAAGGCTTGATTTGGGTGCCAGTGTCTAGTGAAGTTGGTGTTGGCTTTAGCTCTTAGAGCAGAACGGGATTCATTCATTCATTCCTTTTGGAGACATCAGTATGGCTGAAAAGAGCAAAGCTCACTTTATACATACAGCAAATTATAGGTAACAAACGGAGGGTGTGCAGCAGAGGAAGGTCTAGAATTAACCACCCATCTCCACTCCCCAGGACATGGTGAGGCCACGTCCTGCCCCAGGTCCCTTGCTTGATCCCTCCTGGCTCCGTGCCTCTGACCTGCCTTTTCTCCTTGCGTTCCACACCACACCCACCTGCCCACCCAAGGCTCATAGCAGATGCAGCAGTGGTGGACAGAGCTGATGCACTGGGTCAGGGGCGGGGTGGGGAGGACGGAGCTGATGCACTGGGGGGAAGGGGTAGAGTGCTCCTAGTCTCTCTTTCTGCATTTATTCCCAGTTCAGCCCTTTCTAGCTTGCCACCTGGAATACCCAGAATGCCTAGCTGCAGCGGAGCAACGGAGACTGGCAGCTCCACTCTGGAGTTGGGACCCGTGGTTAGAGTCCTGGCTACAAGGCTGACACCCTGTGGCCTCGGGACAGTCCTTGCTCTGGGCCCCTCTCCTCAGCCACCTTGAATGCCTCTAGGGCTATTTTTCTCTTGCGGGAGGAGTTCCAAATGAGGTCACATGTAGAGGCGGTGTGCGGTTAGGAAGCGTCATTGCCACGGAGCAGTCGGGCTATGCTTAGTTTGCATGGAGCAGCCAGGACCCAGTGGGACCTCGAGTGCCCTGGGTCCTGTCCCCTTGCATCCCGCTGAGGACATCCTTCAGCCAGCATCCCCTTCTCACCGTCAGTTTCTCCCTCCGTCAGGCCTTTCCCGCCGGCATGCGCACAGGTGGCCATGTTCCTATATTTAAAAAAAGAAAAAGTGCCCTCTCTTCTAAATGCCAAGCGGTGTCCTGGATTGAACCGGATCTTGGAACAGAGAAAAGGACCCTTATGGAAAACCTGCTGATATCCTAATAAAATCTGTAGCTTGGTGAATAGTATCACACCAATGTCACTGTCTCCGTCTTGACGAATGAACTGTGCCTGTGGAAGACATTGGAGTTCAGGATAGAGGCGTGGAGATTACGTGGGAACTCTCTGTAGCGTCTTTGCAATTTTTCTAGATGTCTAAGATTATTGCAGAATAAAAAAAGGTTATTTTTCAAAAGTCTTCTCTTAAGTCCACACCCCCCCCCCATTTTTTGCTTCCTATTTTATCAAAACCCCCCAGAGAACTGTCACTCGCATGGTCTCCTGCCGTCCCCTCTCGGTCTTTTGTGAACTCAGACTCCAGTCATGTCTTCACCACAACGCGTTCCCCAAAATGCTCCCGCCAAAGCCTCCCGTGGCCTCCACGCGGCTACATCTGACGGCCAAGGCTCAGCCCTCCAGGCTCTTGGCCGTGGGGCAGGATCGTTGATGAACCCTTCCTCTCAAAACGCTCCCTGCACTTGGCTTTGAGGCCGAGCTGGCTCCCGGCTTCCGGCAGCTCACCCGGTCTTCCTTCTTCCTCTCCTCGGCTGCGCTCTCCTTGTCTCCCCACCTCCAGGTGAGGCGCAGGGCCCAGATTCAGTCTTTGATGACCTGCACTCGCTTCCCAGGTGACCTCATCCTCCCGCGGCTGACAGCGCCATGGATCGGCTGCCTGTCATCCTCTCCCCTTGGGTGCGCCGGGAGCGCCAGGTACGCCGGGGGCTTCGCACACGGAACAGGTGCGAGCCTGGCACTGGCATCTGCACCCTCTTCCCCACTGCAGCTGCTCTGGCAGAACACCTGGGGCTCGCCTTTGACCTCTGTTTCTCACACATTCCGTCCATCGGCAAATTCTACACATTTAAGATCTGACCACTGCTCCCACCTCCATGGCAGCCACGCTGCCCCCACCCACGGTCTCCCGACAGGATGAATTCCATGGCCTCCTCCCGGGGCTCCCCTCCTTCAGCCTATTCTCAAAACAGCAGCCAGAGGATCCTTTGCAGATATATCGGCTAAGGTCATTGTCACCCCTCATGACTTCCCATGGCATTCACACAAAGAGTCAAAGTCCTTTCAATGGCTGTCAAGGTGCCGCATGACCTGACCTCACCTTCCAGCGCTCTTCCCCTTGCCCACTATGCTCCAGCCACACTGGGCTTCAAACATGCTGGGCATGTCTCTACCTCAGGGCCTTTGCACATACTATTCCCTCTGCCCCTTCACTTTCTTCAAGTCTCTGTTTCAAGTTCCCCCTCATCGATGCCTTGGCTGACTCCCTTTCATCAAATAGCAAAACCCTCATTCTCTCCCCCAGTCTAGACTTCTCCATAGCGCTCATTCTGTGATGAACTATGTCTGCTTGCTTCAGGTGTTCATTCTCTGTTTTTTTCCCTGACCAGACGGCAAGTCCAGAAGACAGAAGTTCTATTTTGATTCCCTCTAGATCCCAAATGTCTACGGTAGGGCTTGGTGGGGAAGAGATTTTTTTTTAAAAAAATCAACTTTCATGACTTAAGCTGCAAAAAGAATCCCTCGCTGGTCTGGATGCTGCCTGGACGTTCTTCTCTGCCAGTTCTGGAAGGCCTCTGCCACGGCCGCAGGGCTGTGGCAGCCTAGCCAGCCCGGCTTTGAGCGCCACTGTCCTCACGTGCATCCCATGCGAGTCCTCCTGCAGGTGTGCACGGGCGCACTCCTGTGAGCACGTGGCCTGCGTGTGAGTGTGCCGTGGGGTGCATGGAGCGCATGGTGGCTGCAAGGCCCAGGTGTCCCCAGGGCTGCTGGCTGAGTTACTTGTCTTCCCTCTGAGCATCCCGGGCCCCCCGAGGGTGTGAGTGAATGGAAGCCCATGGAGTGGGAGGCCGGGAGGCTGCAGCCTTCTTCCTCCGCCTCTCTCCCACCCGCCTCAGCCCTCCCTCTGGCCCCTGCAAACTCTGGCCAGGTTAAGTGTGTCAGGAGAGGGGCCCGAGCACTCTCGGGGGCCAGCCCAGGCAGCGGGGCGCCTCGGGACCCCGTCAGGAGCTCGGTAGGGGCAGTTCCAGGAGAGCGAAGCCTGCCACTCGCCTGCCCCTCCAGCTGACGGTCTGGACCCAGTCCCTGCCCCCAGTCCCCGAGGCCACCTGTCCAGTACGTCCCCTCTCTGTCCACTCCCGCTTGCTTGCTCTGACCTCTCACTCTGTGTGTCCTCACCTTTCTCCTGGTCCCTGTCTCTGCTTTTCTCTCTGCCTGTCTCTGTGTCTCTGTGCCTGTCTCCCTTTCTTCATCTCTTTCTCTGCGCCCCCTCTTAGTGAGTCTCTTTCTCCTCGTTCCTCTGTTTCCTGCTTCCTTTCTCACACGTCTGGCCCTGCTTCCTCTGCCTCTGCCTCCCCCACCCTGTCCTTCCCCCACCCTGTCCTTCCCCCACCCTGTCCTTCCCCCACCCTGTCCTTCCCCCAGCCTCTGTCCCTGGTCGCCCATCGGCCTCTGCTTCTCTCTGGGCCCTGCCGGCCTCCGCTGCCTCCCTCTCTCCCTGCCGGCCTCGCCTGCCGCCCGTCACCCTGTCTGTCTCTCCCTCTGCTTTCCGGGAAGGCGGCGTGATTTACGAGCTGCGGACAGGGCCAGCTGCGGGTGCGGGAGGCCCTGATTACGGTTCCCGGAGGAAGCTGCCTGCTCGGGATGGCAGGGTGACAGCGTGTATACAGAGCAGCCCGCTTGGCCGGCTGTCAGCCCGAGACGGATGGAGTGCCGGAGAAGGCCCATTACTTCATTCACACCTCTGCGGGCAAACAATAAAACACTCACACACGGCCCTGACGCGGGGCGGGCCTCCCCCAGAGCCTTCCCAACCTGGCCCAGGGTCTGGCCTCTCGAGGGAACGAGTATGGGCAGGGGGTCGGGTGGCCCCAGGGGAAGCCCACCAGGCCCGAGCCCCAGAGAAAGCCCCGGACCTGGCTCGGGTGCTGCCAGCACTTCTCTCTGGACCTCAGTTTCCTCATCTGTGAAATAGGATGTCATGCTCACACAGGAGAAACGGTGTGGAAAGCATGGATACGCTGTAGAGAGCCACACAAAGTAAAGTGTTATCAGCAACATTAATTAAAAACGATATTCATATTATTATTCTGGGTGGAAAGGAGAACGCTCAGGATTCTACACCCGGCGCTTTGAAAGAAGGCATCCGAGGGCTTGGGGTGCGATTCAAGGCTGCTACTTGATGGACGGAAAACTACAAGTCTGGCAAAGTTACCCCCCTTCCGCCTGTTTTCTGGGGACCCTGTCACCCAGGCACCCAATTCTGGAATCTGCATTCGCATGCAGTGAAGGTGACTACTGACGGCCACCCCGTGTAGCATCAGTCCCCACCCCACACACCACGGGGGCGGGGGGGGGCTGCATGTTGCCCGGGGGCACGGCTGTCAGTTAGGGGAAGCTGCCCGGGGGCGGAGTGTGGGGCACCAGCCTGGGTGCAGAGAAAGGATTAGACCAGGGGTGGGGGTGGCTTCGCTGACGTGCAACTGACCCCATGATTCTAGAAAAGGAAACCAGAGTGGAAATACCGGTTATGGCACACTCACTGCATGCGGGACTTGAACCACAAGTGCCATCACCATTGTCACACCCCTTCCCTGTGCCATGAGCCATGTTCTTTCCACCCATTGCTTCATGGGAACCCTGGCAGTGGGTGTGCATTGTTAGTCCATGTGTCACAGCCGAGGAAACTGAGGCTCAGAGAGGTTAAGCAGCTGGCCCAAGGTCACACAGCTTGTGCATAGAGGCACCGAGATTGGAAAACAGCTCCGAAGCCCGTGTTTGTCCCCCAGGCAAGGAAGAGCAGTTAGTGGGTGGGCCCAGGGGCCAGGGTGCCCAGGTCCCAGTGCTGCCTTCCCCACTTTCCAGCTGTGGAACAGCCTGTCTTGGGCTCGGTGTTCCCGTCCGCACACTGGGGAGATGACAGCGAGTGTCTCCCAGGATGGTCGGGAGGATTAGCTGAGATGATGCGCGGACGCCGCTGGGAACCCTGCCTGGTGCACAGAGCACGCGTCCAATAAACGCAAGGCCACGATTAGGGCCCAGAGCGTCCGTGCACGGGCCTCAAGCCAGCCCTGTGCCCTGTCCCTCCTTGCTCCTCAGCCCCACAGTTTGTCTCTGGTATCAACTTCATGCTGGTCCCTTTAAGGGGTGAGGCAGGAGGCCCAGGCTGTAACATAAGGGGTTGACCATAGAGGGACTTAACTAGGGGAATAAAATCCACCCGCCAGCAACAGCCCGCACAACCCGCCTGGGGAAGGAGAGGCAGCAGAAGCCCGAAGACCAAAGTGTGAGTCTGTTTCTTTGTTTACATTGAACCAGCCAGTGGGAGTCGTCAAGGCCCATGGTCAAGTGTGGAGAGACTTGGGTTTGAATTAGGCGCCACCAGGTTTGTAAATTGACCAACTCCTCTCCCTTCTTGGAGACTCTGTTTCCCGATCTGCAAAATGGGACTGCTGCTGCCTACTGCAAAGAGTGGTTGTGAAGATTAAATGAGACGACGCACATAGTGTGGCCGTTCATTCGGTGAGTATTTATTGAGCACCTACTATGTGCCAGGTGCTTTTCCAGACACTGGGGATATTGCACTAGCCTGGGTGTGTGTTCTCCAGGAGCCCGCACCGAGGCGGGGGCTCCAGGCATGGAAGGGGCTGTGGAGAAAGAAGAGGCAGGCGCGGGGCTGGGGGACGGCGTCTGCGGCCTTGGTGGTCGGGGGGCTTCTCTGCCTGGCCACCTCTCTTTTCCTACCTGAATTGTGAAGGCCCCATCCCCCTAGGGCCTGTGACAGGCACAGACCCCTCCCCTGAGACTGCTTTCCGGGGCTCCTCTGTCCCCTCTGTCCCCACACCCACGGGTGCTCTGACCAGGCCTCTGGGCAAAGAGGCCCCTGGAAAAGCACCCCCTCCAGGGGCTCCTGAGAACCAGTCTCCTCCTTCCCCAGTGCAGCCTGGCCCGGCCCCTGGTGTCCCCTGCTCCTGCCCCAGCCCCGACAGTCAGGACCCTGGCCCGCTGCTGGCCGCTGAGGGGAGGCTGCTGGCAGGGGTGCCCTCCACTCCAGCTGGGGTCACAGGGCAGAGTTCACACCGAGGGTGCAGCAGAGAGGGCTGCCGCTAGCCTGCGGGTAGTGGGTGTCACAGCGAACATGAAGGCCTCAGTCCCCATGGGTGACTGGGCGAGTCACCTGATGGCCAGGGTGAGGGAGCTGACCATCCGTGTCCCACATCCTGAGGGGCCTTCCTGGAGCCAACGGGGTGGATTCACAAGACATGGTCCCCACCCTCTGGGATCCCCCATCTGGATGGAGCCCACCAAGAAATGACCCTCCAGCAACAGGAATTAAACTGCACAAGCCAGACCTCCCTGGACCCCAGGGGGGCCTGGAGCTGGGGCTGGGGCCGGGCCGGGGCCGGGGCTGGGGCTGGGGCTGGGGCTGGGGCCAGGGCCGGGGCCGGGGCTGGGGCCAGGACCGTGGCCAGAGCCGCCTTGCTGGTCTATCCTGAACTGAGGGCTTAAGGAACATGAGCTGGGAGGTGCTGAGCAGAGAGAAAAGGGGGAATTCTTATCTCCCTTAGGCCCAGTCAGGGGAGGCTTCTTGGAGGAGGGGGTATTCTTAGGATAATAAAAGATAATAAAACATTGCTTACTGTGGTTGCAGTAAGCAATGTTTACTGAGAGTGCTACGTGCTGGGCAGTGTGCGGAGCCCCATGCATGCTGCATCTCGTTTATCCCACGTGAGCTCACGAGGCAAGCACTCGGAGTCCCTGATTGCAGATGGGGACACTGAAGCTCAGTGGGGGGCAGGCGTTCACAGTGGGGGCGGGGGGAGGTGGGTTTCAAACCCGGGCTTGTCAGTCCCAAGAGTCCCTGGGCTTAACCACCGGGCCACACGGTGTCCCAGTTGAAGCAGCAGCACGGAAGACAGAGGACATGGGGCTCAAAGGCCATCCTAACCGTAGGGGACCCCCATTTACTCACGTCATGAATGGGAAAGTGGAAGGGATAGAGCCCCCATCTACCTCTGTCCCCTGTGCAGAGGGGGCAGCCCGGGTCCTGGGGACACATGGATGTGGTGGGGAGGGAGGGTGGCGGTCAGAACCTCCGTCTCCCAAGCACCTGCTGCGTCCTGAGCATTCGCCACGTGTGGGCTCAAAGCACAGCCCTGCGGAGACGCCGCAACCCATCCATCCACCAGGGACCCGCGCAGCGGGTCTTCACTGAACATCTCTTACGGGGCCAGGGGGCTGAGGGTGGCGGATAAGAAATGTCGGGAAATATACGGCACGATTCCCGCCTCCAAGGGGCCTCTGCTCCTTGGACAGCGGAAGCGTCCAGAAAGCTACAGCAGAAGGTGACGCGCACATGCTACAGGAACACAGGGCGGGCCGAGGGCCCGGTGACCGGGGCTTTCTGCAAAGGGGGTGCTCACAAAAAGCCGTGACGTTTCCAGCCTCTTCCGGCACACAGACACCTGGCCGCTGCCGAACGCTTGTCATCTGCAGGGTGCTCACATGCGTGTGCTCTTCCCTGGTCTGCCTGGAAACAGCTACCTCTCCTGCAGGGGCACCCTGGGCGGTCCCCTTTCTATGGCTCTCCCCTCCATCCCCACTTCCCTGGGCAGAAGTGGTGGCTCCACCACCCGTGGCCTGGGGACCACAGCTTGCGTGCACTCCGCCACCTCACTTGTCATGCAGACCTGTGACCATACGTTTCTCTCTTTCTCGTGGGCACCGCATAGGTGAGCAGTCCAGAAATGACGGCCGTAGGGTGCTTCCTCAGCACAGGGCTGGCACGCGCAGGACCGCGGCCACGCTGACCGCGAGGGGTGCTGCCCACGGTGCTCAGCCCGCTCGGTGGACGGGGAAGAACAGGAGCGCACGCCTGGGGCAGGGCTGGCCGGGGAGGAGCGGACACACAGGGGGGCGCATCCGAGAGGCCCGGAGCGGTCTGGAGACCTGCAGCCGTGGATGCGGGTGGAGGAGCTGAGAGGAGGAGGGAGGGAGGCTGTGTGATCCTTCACCGAGATGGATGGTTCCAGCAACAGCCCAGACAGGTAAACAGTGGGGCTGAGGCCAGACAGGGCCCCACCCCACCCCCACTGGCTCTGCGCTGGTGACAACTCCTGTCAAGCTTGATGGGAGGCTGCTGGCTGCTTCTGCCCCCTTGGCCCTGCTAGGGGGTGGGGCTTCACTCAAAGTTGGGGGGCCAGGGGCTACTCCATCAATCCCAGCTGCACGAGAGAGCCCAGGGGGAGTGAGAAGAAGAGCCTTTCTGTCTCTCCCTGTCCATGGGAATTCAGGAGGACACTGGTCCTGCCAGATGCTCTGTGTTGGTCAATGCCACCCTCCTCCAGGAAGCCCTCCCTGACCAGTCTCTTTATCTTCCCTTCTATCCACCACCCCCACACACCCTGGCAGAAATGGACCCCCCGAGCGAAGGCTCTGGCATCCCCTGTCTGTCCCATTCACTCGACACTTGCACTAGTGTCTGTACAACCGAAGCCCAATCTACCCTCGCTGGCTGTGTGGTCTGGGCTACTCTGACCTGTGGTCGCTTTATCTACTTCGGGGGGATGTGAGACAGATATTCTTTAAGGCGAATTTCGATACTGAGTCTGCCACTTCCTGGCTTTGAACCTCAGCTCTGCGTCTGGCAAATGGTGGTCACGGTGAGCGTGTGAGGATGAAGCAGGCACCGTGTGGCGGGCTGGCCAGGCCGAGCCAGGCGCACCATGAGTGTCAGTAGTTACCTCTTGTGAACAGGTGAGCACAGGGGCTCGCAGACGGCCCCAACACAGCCCCTGCGCAGGAGCTCAGGTGTGAAGGGTCCTGCTCCAGGTTCTCTGAGATGGGATAAGGGATTTGGGGGCGGGTCTGGCACATTCCCCTAAAAGCCTGTTGACCAGTGATCCCTTCACCTACATTTTCATTGCCCCCTCCGATGTTTTTTGCACCCACCGAGTATCTGATTTTGTTTGCTTCACTTTTTCATTTGTTGTTCAGCTAATTAGTTTAAAGACATTCTGGCTTAATTTGGAGGGTGATTAAGTTATCTCTTAACTACATGGTGTTCTAGGAGGAGGTGGGTATCCTTTTAAAATGTGTTTAAATTACTTTGGAATTCTTCAACATAATCTTTCCAGTGTTTCAGAGTTTACGATCTAGTCATCAGATTGTCATTTTAGTTAGTTAACTTTAAATTGCTTTGTTATTTGAGAGAAATTTTCAGTTTTGTTATCACTTTCTAGACAACTAAAGAGATGGAAAGCCCCCCCCCCCAAGTGGGAGCCGCTGTAACCGGAGAGGGGCTCGAATGGCTCAGGTATTTGCACTGAGGACAGAGGCTGGCCCTGCCCCCAGGAGGCTGATCCAGGGGTCCTGTTCGTTCCTAAAGGAACCAGCAGGACACCCCCAAGGAGAATCGAGACTAGGGGCCGAGGAGAAGAGTTGCTGCTGTCTCCCAGCTGTTCCCGCAGTCCTCACGGGGGAGGGAAAATTGGAGTTGGGGGTGAAAACTATGGTCACTTAGGTGGGGACAGAGAAAACCAAATCTAAGCAGCATCCCTCCATCTCATCCTCCATCCAGTCCTCTGCCCACTTGTCAAATCCATTCACCTACCCCCAATTCACTCCTCCCTCCATCCATCCATCCATCCATCCACTCCGTCACCCATCCATCCATCTATCCATCCAGTCACCCATCCATCCATTCATTCATCCATCCATCCATCCACTCAGTCACACATCCATCCATCCATTCATCCATCCACCCATCCATTCATCCATCCACTCAGTCACCCAACCATCCATCCATCCATCCATCCATCCATCCATTCCATCCATCCATCTATCCATCCACTCAGTCACCCATCCATCCATCTATCCATCCATTCATCCATCCATCCACTCAGTCATCCATCCATCCATTCACCATCCATCTATCCACTTAGTCATCCATTCATCCATCCATCCACTTAGTCACCCATCCATTTATCCAGTGAATACATTTTTAAAAACAAGAAAATAGAAGTAACTGTGAGATCCCTGGGGTAGGAAAGAACAGGGCATCTAGGATTTGTGAGAGGAGCCAGTTGGCTGAAGGTGTTGAGTGACCAGCAAAGGGCAGGAGAACTGTTTGAGCACCTGGGCAGGGCAGGGCCAGGCATGCTGGGCCTCATGGGGACAGCAAGGTCTATATCTGGGACCTGAGGCCAAGCTGGTCGTAGGGCAGAGGTGTCAAGGAAGACAGAGACCACAGGAAGCCAGGCCCTGAGGCCCCTCTGCCATAGCCCCGATGCTGCCACCAGGGACCCAGCAGCCCTGGCAGAGGCAGGGGCCAGCCCTGGACGAAGAGCGCTGGCTGTGGAAGCGGCAGACCTGGGTCTGGGTCGGGCTCTGCTTCTCATTGTCTGTGTGACCTCCCTGGGCCTCAGTGTCCTCATTGCAAAATGGACATAACCCTTCTATCTCCTGGGCTGCTGGGAGGAGCAAATGAAATAACGGTTGTAAGGAGCACAGGTGAGGTGCACAGGTGAGGCGCACAGGTGAGGCGCACAGGTGAGCTTATGGGAAGCCAAAGGAATCCAGGTGGACCTGAAGCAGCAGGAGCAGAGAGGGGCAGAGAACATGGACTACTTGCTCAAGTGGCCCAGCAGGTATTGGGGGTCTGGCCCAGGCTCTTGGTCCGCCTGGAGGCTCCAGCCGTGGGGTTGGAGCTTCTGGTAGAGAGAGATGAGCAGCGATTATATCCGAAAGGGGAATTCTACGCTCAGCCCCGCTGGCCCAGGGGAATGAGTGGGGACTTTCATAACAGGGTGCTCCAAGAAAGGTTTCCATCTGCCTCACTGCTCCCACGGTGGTGGTGGTGGGGGGGGAAACCGGGGGAGCCACCACCCTGGGACCTTGTTTGTCGGGGGAGGGTGAAGGCAAGGTGGCCGGAGCAAGAGCACAAGCTTCAGACACAGTAGCCTCGTCGCCAAATGAGGACGCTGGGGTGGTTGAGAGTGAATTAGAAAACATCCTTCTCACCCCGCTGTCCTCACTTTGCTCCAGAAAGTATTTAAGGCTGATGTAAAGTACCTGGCACACGGCGCATGCTCATTCATCCAAGAACGTTCTCCAGCAGCCCCTGAGCGGCCGGCTCTGTGCCCCCCCACAAACCCTGGCCTGGCAGAGACCCCACCACTGCCCTCCCCTGGGACCCAGTGGGCTTCGGGGCAAGCAGGAACAGCGACTGCAGAGGAGAGTGGGCCTGGCAGCTGCCCTGGGACGATGGCTCAGAGACGCAAGCCGGGCTGAGATGCGCACGAGCGTGTGCAGGGTCAGGGGGCGTCCCGGCTCTGTGATGACCGCTTCTTTCCATCCCGTCATTGCTTTAACACACATTTGCTGAGCGCAGGCTCTGGCTTCCCGGAGCGTGGGGGCCCAGCGGGGGGCCCTCCAACTGGCCCTGGACACCTGCCTCCCTGAGCCTGGGGCTGGGGAGTGAGGGTGGGTGAGGGCGGGAGGTGCCGTTCCAGACAGACAGACAGACGGAGCCGAGACAGCCCCCAAGCTTAGTCACCGTTTCAACTTTTCACATTTGAACCCAAGACAGCGGATGTCAAACTCAGGCCCCTGCCCAGACTCCCACACCCTCCCTCCCTTCCCCGGGCCCCTCTCCGCCCCCCACCTCTGCCTGGAGTTTATGGATGGCTCCCAACCTCGCCCTGACACTGTGGGATCCTCGCTTCCTGTGTTTATCTTGGAGAGGGACGGGGCTCTCTCCTCTCACCCACCCGGCCGGCCGGCGGGGCCGCCCCACGCAGGTTATGGCGCGTGCTCACATGCGCACCGCGCGTGTGTGTGTGTGTGTGTGTCCACGTGTGCGTGCCCGGGCATGTGTGGCCAGGCAGCCTTGCTGCTCTCCCAGCTCTGTGCGTCTGCCAGGGTGTGGGGAGGGGCCACACAGGTACTGAGCACCCGCCAGGTGCGCCCTGAGCACCAGCCCTCCCAGCCTGTAGCCCCTCCTCCACTATGCTGGGGGAGAGGTGAGACTCAGGGGGCGAGGTGACTGAAGTCACCTCGAGTGGGTGGACAAGAGTCTGGAATACAAGGCTTTCCTCCTTGCTTCTTAAGAGCTGCATTATTTTATCCCAATTAGAACAATAAATAGTATAAAGAAGAAAATGAAACCATCCATAATCCCGCCAGAGATAACCACTGCTCGCGCGTGTGTGTGTGTGCGTGTGTGTGTGCGTGTGCGCGTGTGCGTGTGCGCGTGTGCGCGTGTGCGTGTGCGCGCGTGTGTGTGCGTGCGTGTGTGTGTGCGTGCGTGCGTGTGTGTGTGCGTGCGTGTGTGTGTGTGTGCGTGCGTGTGTGTGTGTGTGCGTGCGTGTGTGTGTGTTTGCGCACTCCCAGACCTTCTCCATGCGGATACAGACACACACGCAACTTATGTAATTAAAAAATGGAATTATACACACCCCTTCCTTCCTCCCTCCCTCCTTCTTTTCTTTCTTCTTTACTTTTTATTATAGAAAGACTCAACATAGACAAAAGTTGAGATAATTGCATGAAGAATCCCCAACACACATCATTAAAAATTCTTCTCCCGTCTTGTTCATGTCAAAAAATAAAGACTCAACGATGTGACTTTGCCCACATGAGCCCTCGTCGCTTGTTGGGTATACACGGACCCCGCGCACGGCGGGGCTGAGGCGTTGGCCTGCAACGTGTCTGGTTGGGGGCAGGAGAGCTCTGTGGCTGTTTCTGCCCTTTCAACCCTCCCTTCCCCTCCTCCAAGGAAACCTCCACCAGCTGGTTTTAAACACTCCCAGGCCCAGGCCCCAGGCAGGGGCTGGCACAGGGTCTGCCATCGCTAGTCCTGGGAACAGCTTGTCAGAGGCACCGTCCTCACCTGATTCCTCCCTTGGGGTGCGTCCCCCAAAGGAGAAAAGACCTAGACCCGGGGCACAGAGGGTGTGAAAGACCCCCCTCCTAGGGCCAAGCTGTGCCCTCCCGGACCAAGGTCTGCAGCTCCCCGCCCCCCACCCGCCACCCAGGCTGCACCTGCAGCACGGGAGAAGGTCTGTGCCCCTCCCCCTCGGAAAAACTGGGGGTCGCTCTGCAGACCAGGAGAGACTAGAGGGGTCTGGGGGGGGGGGCTGTGCAGAGAAAGCCCGGGCCTCCATCTCCCCTGTAGCACCCCGCTCCCCACAGCTGCTCACCCTGGCCCCGTAGCCAGCTCTGGCTTCTCTCCCTCTGGAACGAATTCCTCTCTTCCCAGCCCAGAGGGAGATCTGCTCGGGGAGTGAGCAGACGGACAAATCCACCCCCGTGTTACTGCCTGGCGACAAGTTCCGCTTCCCCCACCTTAGTGCAGACACATGATGCACCCAAGTGTCCCAGAGGTGAGCAAGGCTCCTGGCCTCAGGCAGCGGGAGGAGGCATCGTGCACACAGCAGACCGCAGCGGGGGCTGTCGCCGAGATACGACAGTGATCGCCCTCAGCCTCAGTCTTCTCGTCTGTGAGATGGGGATAATACTTGACCTTGCTTCATTGGGTTGCTGTGAGGATTAAGTAAGATCATATGTGGAAAGTGCTTTGCTCATGGCAAGAGCTAAAGGCCATTTGCTGTTGTCAGAGGAGCTGATGCCTAAACCCAGAGCAGTGAGGTGGCGGCAGAGCGGCCCCTTTACCTAGAGGGCTCAAAGGCCATGTCCTCATGGAGCTCACAGATCATCATTAAATCATTTATAAATTATAGTATTATAATTTAATTAGTTAATTTATTTGATTAATAGTATTAGACTGGTAATGTAGTAAATCATTTATAATTACTAAAACAAATGATTGTAAGTGGTGCCGAGTTCATTAGGAAAAGAGCACTGGACAGGAGAATGGGTTGTGTTACCGGTGGGAGGCCTCTCGGAGGAGGTAGCATTTAACCAGAAGCCTGAAGGGTGGGAGTTCCAGATAGAGTGAGTGGCACGTGCAAAGGCCCTGAGGTGGAGGGAGATGCTCTTGCTGAGTTTCAGGGAACAGGAAGGAGGCCTGCGCGGCTGGGGCAGAGTGAGTGCGGCCGAGAGAGATAGCAGGGACAGTGCTGGAGCGGCCCGTGGGGGGCGTTTGTTCTCATCCTGTCTGACTCTGGGCTTGTCGAAGGCCCTCTTCCTGGCACAAGTCCACTTGCCCCCAGGACAGGGCTCTCCCTTCCCTTTTGCCTCCCCCAGGACTTTATCTGAGGCTTAGCACCAGGGCCCCTCAAAGCCCCAGACCCATGGGTGGGCAGGAACCTTCTGGGCTTCTCCAGACTTTCCAGCCCTGACTTCACCTTGACCGGAATGCGCAGCGGGCCCGCGGCCAGGCCAGGGCCAGGGGAGGCTGATCTCTCCCCGCTTTCATCTGCAGGCAAGATCTCTTTCATCAGAGCTGTTGTTTCCAGACCGCGCGCCGGGCTGTGGACAGCGAATGAAAGTTCAGGCGCGCACCCCTATAAATCTGCAGGGAAGGAAAGAAGCGCCCGAGCCTCGGGGTGTCTGACACCCCCGGGGGCCTCCCCTCCCCCCTCCAGCTGAAGTCTCCTCGGGGCTGATGTCAGAGGACATGCTAAGAAAACGGAGGAACCAGGCTGGTGGCAGACAGATCCGAGCTGGGAGGGTGTCTGGAAGGGCCCAGCCCCCCCCCCGGAGGAGAGGGGCTCACTCAGCACGTTCTGCCAGAGCCGGCCCTGCACCCAGGGCTCCAGACCCGGCTCTGTGAGGACAGGGCACCCACGGGCTGCTGCATGCTGGAAGGAAGATGCACAGTCGCTGGGAGAAACACCAGGTGTGGGACGGCCTCCTCACCAGGCCAGGGTCAGGGACTCCGGAAGAGCTGGGTGACCCTGGGCAAGTCCGGACCTCTCTGAGCCTCTGGTTTTTCTCCTCTGCAAAATGTTTCTGTCTGCGATGTTGGGAGGTTCTGAAGTCATGTAAACCTGCATATGCTGAGGGGTTCTGGGAGCTGCTGTATCTGTGCAAGGCTCTTAATCCTGTTTTAAAATTATTTGTTATTTTTTAATCACTCAGGCACTGCATTCTGTCCTTGCAGGTACATCCTCTTTCTGTCTAGCTTGGGTTAAAGGCAGAGGACTAGGAATCAGACTGTTTAGGATCGGGAATCATGCGACCTATTTAGCAAACAGTTTGTGGTTAATCCTGCATCTGGTATCTCCTTGCATGCCTCCACCGACAGGCAGCTCACTACCCACTCCATGGTGGAACAGCACTCATTTGTTAGAAAGTGCCTTACATTGAGCTGAAGTCTGCTCCCCATCCTGATGCCTCTGGACCTGGAATAATCGCAATTACTCACCCATTTCCACGGCGATCCTTCCAGAATCCTATAGCCCTGAGTGTGCTTCCCTGCCAGGTCCGAGAGGCCAGGCTGACTCTGGTTTCTGGGCCTTTCTCATCTCTTTTCTGAGTTTTCTACAATGAGCATGTGCTGCTTTTTCTATTTTTCAAATATGTATTAAATTATATGAACAATACAGAGTGTAAAAAGGGGAAGTAAAAGTCATCCTTCCGTCTCCCTGCAAACAGCTCTACTCAAGGCCCAGAGCAACATTCCTCCTGACTTTGATTTCTCTGTCTTTGGTTATGTATATACACAAGCTCCGAGTAGCAGAGAGAACACAGGGGGCGGCACAGTGGAGGGGTTGAGAGCACAGGCTCTGGAACCTGCTTGCAGCCTGCCCTTGAATCCCACCCTTAACCTCAGTTTGCTCATCTGTAAAATGGGGTGATTACAGCACCTACCGCACAGGGTCATTACAAGGTTGAAGTGAGTGCATGCACACAACGTGCTCCGACCAGCGCCGAGCACACGGGAGCCATCGCAGGCGTTTCGTTTCATTTTCTTTAATTAAAAACAAGTGGGATCATGTGTGCATTCTTTCTGCAACTTGCATTTCCATCATGGACAACTCTCCATGTGAGCACAGGTAGATCCAGCTCGTCTTGTTAATAGCTGCACTCGTGGTTTAATCACACTCATGATCTAATCACTTTTACTATCAGAAAAATTCACTTTTAAGAAAGGTCCAAGGTGAGGCCCTAGGTAGCCTGTTGCCCTGTTGGTATCAATTTTTCCCAAGGAAACCCTTTGGTTCTCTCCTTGGTGGTCCATCGTGGCCCTGAGGAAGCCAGACGAGCTCTGGGGAGTGGGAGCCAGGGTCTGGCCAAGAAGGCAGCTGGGCACAGACAGGATCTGGCTCCGGGGAGAGGGTGGGCTCAGACAACGCTTGTGGTGTGGCCAAGACCCCTCAGAGAAGCATTGTGTGGGCTGGGCTAGTCAGGGAAGGCTCCCTGGAGGAGGCAGAGTCTGAGTGGGGTCTTGAAGAGTAGGAGGGAGTTGGACAGAGATGGGGTTGGGGAAGGTGCACCAGTAGCAGAGACGAGCCTGTTTGGGCCAGTGAGGTCTTCAGGGTGTTTAGAACCAAGGGCCACATAAGAGGAAAAAAGTACTCTGCACGCCAGGCTGCGTGTCGGCTTGCCCCGCCAGCAGTGGGGAGCCAACGAAGATTCTGGAGAAGGGGGAAATCTCCACTCTGCATGACCCTGAGAAAGCTCTAAGCTTCTCTAGGCCTCAGCTGCCTGTGGACGCTGGACTAGACTTGGAGGGGGGTATAGAGGGAGACTTGGGGACTGGAATTTGGGATCAGGCCCTGCTTCCTCTAATCAAGGGGACCCAGAAGGGTGGGGACACTCCCAGAGGTCACCCCCTGCCTTCAGATCCCTGCTTCGCAGAATTCAAACCGTTTCCTTTCCTTTTAACCTGCCGGCTTTCCAGAGAAATCTGATTTTGCAAACATGTTTTCTTAGCCAAGGGGAAGTGAGCGCCGTGCAGGCAGAGGAGATAGTACGTGTGATAAGGGGCTCTGGGCTGTTCCGGCTCTGGCCTGGATGGGAAAGAGGGACTGGCTGCTGGAGTTGGCCCGAGCCCACCCGCTGACCACCTCGCT
Organism: Cheirogaleus medius; assembly: GCA_008086735.1. Taxonomy (NCBI): domain Eukaryota; kingdom Metazoa; phylum Chordata; class Mammalia; order Primates; family Cheirogaleidae; genus Cheirogaleus; species Cheirogaleus medius. The sequence continues at coordinate 13,138,308 of VBSM01000529.1, read as the reverse complement.
GACCACAAACGTGGCACCTGGAAGCTCAGGGTGACCAGGGTGGAGGGTGGCTGAGGCCGTGCAGGGCACCTCGTGCGGAGTCTGAGCAGATGTGTTCCTGGACGGGGGTTGGGCACCGCCTTGGGGGTGTGAGAAGTAACTGGCCTTCTGGCAGGGCAGGAAGAAAGTTCTGGATGGGATGAAGTCTGAGAAGCTTCTTCATCTGGGTGTTAATATAGACACAGCCTCCCTGGCACCTGCAGGCTGGTGGGGCCCGGGGGGCAATTGGGCTCCAGCAAATTGACACCATTCTTCACTCTACAGCAGGCCCAGGTGCTCGGGGTGCACAGGTGGGCCCTCGGTCCAGGATGAACGAGCCTCCTTTGCCCCCAGGGTGCCTGGCACAGTGTTGGAGTTTTCACAACCTGATGGGGCTGGCGTGTGTTCCGTTTTTCAGGTAAGGACACGAAAGTTCCTGGGCTACCGTGAAAGTGACCTCACGAGGACTTTTCTTTCTTTCAACAGGGTTGTGCCGTCTCCGGAAGCTGTTAGTGGTGGAATTTCTGGCATTGCAACCAGCGAAAGGCAGAGGGCATCACCGGGCTGCGCACTCCTGGGAGCGCCCTCAGCTGTGCCAGGGGAAAGCACCCGCTTCCCTTGCGGCCCCCATCCCGCGCCCGTCAGTGACTCCTGGCTCCACTTTGGGAACCAGGGATGGAGGATGTTTTCCCGCACTATTTCATCTTCTCGAGGATCATTCCACACAGCTACATCCCATCCTCTCTCTTTTCTGGGCAGTATGATGCCAAAGTCAGTTCAGCCGACACCTCCCGCAGGAGACTAGCGCAGACATAACATCTTGGCCTGACTTAACTTTGGACAATGAGCCAGGCAAAACGACAGACTGTCCCAAACCCCCCCTTTCCTTTTCCTGGCCTTTCTAATCCCCTTAGTGCAACCTCTCTGAGCCTCAGTTTTCCCACATGTAAAATGGGGTCATAGAGACAACACCTTATAGACCTGCTGTCTTTCTCCAAGGCCAGACACTGGCACTGAGCAAACTTAGAGACAAAGGTTCACTTGCTTCCTATCCTATGGGTTCCCATCCAAGTCCCCTGTGGGCTTCCCATTCAAGCCAGGGCCACCAGCAGCCCATGGGAGACCATGCTGCCCAGGGGTTAGGGGCATTCTGGGTCCATATCCTGGTACCTCTACTTACCAGCTCACTTACTGGCGACCTTAGGTAGGTCACTTGGCCTCTCGGCGCTCAGTTTCCACATGTGTAGAATGGGGACAGTAAGAGTACCCAGGACCCAGTATTCAGTCGGTGCACAATAAATGTCAGCCACGAGTGCAGCTGAGAAGCGCAGTGAGTGTGGGGAACGGAAAGTGTTTCATCCCCAGGGAGGCCACATCAATCCCGCTTTATTGGAATATAAGTGCTTCTAACAAGGCAAACAGCGGCAGGCAGGCAGCCCACCAGCAGGGGCCAAGAGCCCACGTCCAGCTCTCCAAGCCCCCGGACGTCAAAAACAACAACGCGAAAGGCTGAACATCAAAGAACGAACAGCAAGTCCAAACATTTCACTGTGCTCTTATCTTAATTAAAGCAAGTCGTATGCAGAGTTCTTGATGACACAAGTTGAAAAGCCAGGGTCTGGTTTTATTAGCTTTTGCTGACACCCACAGAGAAGTCTGTGACTTGCCCAAGGTCACCCAGCACCCTGGAGGCAGAGTCGGGGCCCAAACCCAGACCTCAGATGCTGAAGCCAGAGCTCCTTCCACACACTCACCCCACCCTGCCCCAGGCGGGAGCTACAGGGGTTCAGGGTTGGAGTTTCAGGGCCGAGGTCTCAGTTCGTTCATTCATCCACACATTTAATCATGGCCATTGAAAGCCGTCTATCTTCCAGGCACTGTTCCAGGCTCTGGGGATACAGCAAGAACAAAACAGTCTAGTTGGGGGGGGAGTAGATGCCAGCAAGTAATGACACAGATAACTATAGCCATGTGCCACATAACGTGTCTTGGTCAGTGGTGGATTGCGTGTGTGGTGGTCCTGTAAGATTAGAGAGACGCTGAAAAATTCCCCTTGCCTAGTGATGCGGTGGCCATGGTAACAGAACACATTGCCTTCTGTGTTTAGATACACAAATACGTCCTATTGTGTTACAGCTGCCTACAGTATTCAGTACAGTCACCTGCTGTACAGGTTTGTAGCCTAGGTGTCCGGTAGGCTATGCCATCGAGGTTTGTGTAAGTGCATTCCGTGATGTTTGTGCAGTGACAAAATCGCCCGAAGACTCATTTGTCAGAACGTATTCTCATCATTAAGCAACGCACGACTGTATTTCACTGTAATCGTGATAAATGCTGTTCCTTACGTCTCTTTGAATCTGGCCTCTGTGGCTGCTTGGCCAGTAGATTGTACTGGAAACATCGCTGCAAGACTTTCCAGGCCCAAGCCCATCCCTTCTCTTGGGATGCTCACTTTTGGAACCCAGTCGCCATGGTGTGAGGAAGCCCAAGCGGCCCCCTCGAGAGACCCACCAACGGGGAGTCTTACCAGCAGGTAAGCTGGTAAGTAGAGGTACCAGGATATGGACCCGGAATGCTCCTGACCCCTGGGGAGCAACCGACTCACCGGTCATGGGAGTGAGCCACCACGGAGAGGAATCCTCCAACCCCAGGCAACCAGCCCCGGGTGACACGATGCGGAGCAGAGACCAGCTGTCCCCGCCCAGCCCTGCCCAAATTGCAAATTCATGAGCAAAGCAAAGGATGGTTGTTTTTAAGCCGTTAAGTTATAGAGTGGTTTGTTGTGCAGCAATAGACAACTAGAACGCCACATTTGGCCCTCATGGGGTGGGGTAGACCCAATTATGAGTCCCATTTTATAGATGAAGAAACTGAGGCCCGGAAAGTAAACTGACTGGCTCGAGGTCACACAGGTAATGAGTGGCAAAGCAAGATCAAATGACTCCAAATTCTGTGTTTTTTCCACTCGACCTCATTGCTGTCCACTTAACAGCACGGCAGCCAGGAGGATTTCCGGGAACACCTTTCTGACTCAGAAGCAGAAACTCCAAAGGTGGGGCTTGGGCACAGCAGAAGGTGACTGGGCAGACAGTTTCTGAGCAGGGAGTACACAGCATTCTTAGATCCCTTCTGAGTGTACCATGAGATGGCTGTCTGCAGGTTGTTTTGTAAGGAGAGGCTGTGCTGGCTTTTTGAAATGAGCAAACAAAGGCTCAGTCCCTTGGTGTTGTCCTCTGTTTCCCCATCTATAAAGGGGAGTGGGAAAGTCACCGTCCTGCTCAAGCCAGGGCTGCAGAGTGGTCCGCACCTCCGTCGGACACTGGCGCTCCATTTGGAAAGAAATGCATAGTGGCTGAGACTCCCAAGAAGAGAGTTCTTAATGCAAGGTAGGCGGGCAGGAGAAGGCAACCCCACTCCTGAAAGCTTTGTAAGCAAAACACCCCCCAAAATGGGCTGCTCTTGAGGCTGGAAGCAGCTGGAGAACCCCAGGGAGGCAGTGGCCCTGGATTCTGGTCCCAGCTCTGACCCTGACCTACTGTGTGACCTTGGGCAAGTCGCTGTCCCTCCTTGGTCCTCACACGCATGATAGGAGGGTGGGCCAGCTGATCTGGAAGATTCTGTGGGTGCCCAGCAGGCAGGGACAGACCAGCCCAAAGAAACCAAGAAACTTCTTCCCCCTCCCCCACCCCAGGGGCTCTCGGAATTTAGCAGTCAGTGAGGAACCAACCCCTTGGGCTGTTTCTAGAAGCAGCAGTGTGGATGTCGGTGAGCTCCACCAGGCAAATTTCCCTCCTCCCCCTTCTCCTTCCCTTCCTCCTCCTCCTTCTCCATTGTCATCATTATTATTTATTTGCTTTCAGATGGGCCACCCAGAGCTCTTTATAAAGATAAAAATATCATAACTCAAAGCCTCCATCAGCAGCCCGTTCCCGTGTGTGACAGGGGCTTGCACACGCCGCTCACTGTGTCCCTCCCAGCTCGGACTCTTCAGGGCCTTATGGAAGGAGAGAGGCACTTGAATATCCAACTGGAGGTAATGGCGCCGGGGCCCATGCGGACGGTGGGCTCGGGCTTGGAGTTTTGTTCTCACAAATCCATGTTGCAGAACAAGTCAACCCCTAACTTAGCTGGTTTAAAACAAGGACAGTTATATATTTTGCTCACGAATCTGCAGTTTGGGCTGGGCTAGTGGGCGGCTACCGGTCTCTGCCTCCGCTGGGATGAGGGCTGGGGGCCGGCCAGGCGTCCCTGTCACTCTTCCTGCAGGGTCAGGGCCGCTTCATGTGGCCTCTCCAGGGCAGTGTCTTCGGGGACATTTCTTACATGGTGGCCAGAGGTCCTAGAGGCCAAAGTGGAAGCAGCAAGGTCCTCGTGTCCTCGTCTCGGAGGATGGCAGCGTCACTCCCGCTCCATTCTGTTGGCTACACGTGAGCGCTAAGGCCAGTCCAGATCCGAGGGTGGGGACGGATTTCCCACTTCTGGATAAGAGGATCTGTGGCCATCGTTAACTGAGCACGCTGACGTTTGCGTTTGAGAATCTTTCCAATAGCCTAAGAGCTTCCTTTAGTCACTCGCGTTCATTGAGCACCAACCGTCTCAGTGAGACGGGTCTCGGGAGAGAGCACGGGACACGGATGTCATCGTGCCCACGTTACAAACGAGGCAGTGGAGACCTGCGCAGGTCTGAGTACCAGTGAAAGGGCCCAGCACCTTCCCCGCGGACCCTTGGTGGGCCTCCACAACAAGCTCAGGAGGCTGGGCTGTGAGGACCAGACTGGAAGCCGAGGGGCAGGGTTCGCACCCTGGTCGGCGGGATTCTAGGGTCACGCACTCGTTCACGCCCCACCCTGCCTTGTCCCGACATGTTCCAAGTCGGCACTTCGCTGTGACACAGACACACTGGACGGGGGTGCCCTGCGGGAGGGGCCGGGCTTACTGAGGAGAAGGCCCCCCATGGGAGCGAGGGAGGGAGGGAGGGTGGGGTGCCGGGGAAGGGAAGCGGAGAAGGAACCGGCATAATGGCCCAGCCTGAACCTGTCGCCACAGCAACCGCAGGGGCTGTCTGGAGTCAGCAGCCTGCCAGGCCTCGGCCCCACAAAGCCAGAGAGGGAGGCAGAGGGGCGGGCCCGGCGGGGCATAAATCAGGGAGTTCTATGCCCCTGACTCCGGGCAGACGATTTATGGGACTGCTCAGAGCCCACAGGACCACAGGGGAGAGACAAGAGGGTCTCCCTGTTCCCACCGCCCAGGGCCCCTGCTTGGACCGTCCGGGTGTGGAGCAAGCAGGGAGAGGCGCCAGAGCCTGGGAGCCCCTCCCGGCCACTGCTGGAGGCCCCCGCCCCCGCCAGGCCTGAAGGACCCCTCTGTGCCCACCGTACCAGCATGCTGCCCCACACCGACAGCAGGTTTCAAGAAACAGTGACCCTGAACTGCAGGAAATGCACACGACTCTCTATCCTATTCTGTTCTATTTCCTTTAAAAAGTGCTGGTCGCCGCCCACTAACTCAATGCCATTGCTCACTAATGGTTTCTGACCTGCAGTGAGAGAAACACTGAGCCAGAGGAAGCCAGAAGGGGAAACTGAGGCTCACTGCCCTCACACACAACTATAACAGCCTTTCTGTGTGTCAGTCAGCAACTCCAGACTCCCACATGCACCTGGCTCTGCCGCCCGGCCCCAGCTCGCTCCCCAGCAACCACAATGGCTACCCAGGGTGGAACCAGCTTCCCCAGAAGGTAACGAGCCACCCATCTCTGGAGTCATCCAAGCAAGAGGTGAATGGCCACCTGCTGGGGAGCTTCAGGGGATCCCAGGATCCTGTAGGGGGTGCAGGCTGATGCCTTTGGGCGTATACAGGGTGCAGGCAGGCAACGCTGACCACAGTGCCTGTGTGGGGGTTGAGCCAAGGACAGGGTGGGAGAGAGGCGACCTGCCAGCCAGCCCCGCTGGGGAGGGCTCCGAGCTCAGGCTGGCTCAGGCACGCAAGGTAGCAGATGTCACCGGGAAGGTGAGCGTGCCTGGTGGGAGCCTGGCAGAGATGGCAGGAGGCAGCTGGGCCCACCTGGGCAGGCGGCCTGGCGCTTGGAGGCCCCGGCCCCCAGCCCCTCCCTCCTGGCCCCTTTGCGCTGCCTTCCCAGACTGCAGGAGGCTGGGGCCTCCCCTGGCTGGGCCCCCACTCCCTGGACAACGTTCCGAGCCCCACAATCAGCCCCGTTTCCACCCATCTCCCGCCCCTCCCAGCTCTGCCTCCAGCAGCGAGTTCCTCTTACCGGGTGGTGCCGAGGTGCTTGAAGGGCTGATGACAGTATCCCAGAGCAGCACAGGTGCCCAGCGCGCCAGGTTCAGAGGGACCCACGTCCCAGGCCCAGCTCTGCCACTCGCCAGTGGGACCTTGAGCAAAACACGCCACCTTTCCCAGCCCGGCTCTTTAGTCAGTGGGGCCACACCGCCCACCTTCCTGGTCTGTTTGCTTTTTAAACTGGCGAATTAAAGATGCATAAAGATATATCAATATTATTCCAATTAACTGGACAACTGGTGACGCTCCTTTGTCACGGAGAACATGTGGCGGTCGCCTGGCCTCCTGCGGGAGTGAACGGTTGGGTCCCAAGCACCAAGGGCGTCAGCACCACGTGTTAGGGACCCCTCCCTCCTCTGCCCGGGAAAAGGCAGCCTTCAAGCTTCACACAGTCCCACGAGGCGGACGCGGCTATCATGGCCATTTGACGGTGCAGGGAAGCAAGGTTCAGCGCTAATGACTTGTCCAAGGTCAAAGGGCTTGTGAGGGGCAGGGGTGGCGAAGTGCAGGTCCCCCCCGCAAGCCCTGCACCCAGGGCATCTCAAGGCTTCCCTGGGGACAGGACGTGGGTTTGCAGCTCTGGTGGCAGCAGGGACAAAAGCATGACACAGGGGGAGCAAGGCCAGGTCTAGCCTCCTCTGCGTGTCCTTCACTCGCGTCATCTTCACAGTGGTCATCTGTCCCCTCCGGGCCTCCGCACTGGCTCTTCCCTCAGCCTGGAATGCTGTTCCACCAGATGTGTGAGTTTTGGATTCTCTCGACGTTCAGGTCCAGATGCTCCTTCCTCAGAGAAGCCTGTTCTGACCATCCAGGCTAAGCTAACGCCACCCCCACGTCCCCCAGGGACCCTGGCCAGCTGCCGATCACTCACTGTGTGTCCCCTGCCTGCTGCACTGGGCACCACGCGGCCGCGTGGCTTGCTGGGCAGTCACCTGCCTCCCGCGTGCGGGTCAGTCCCGACGGCTGGGGAGCTGCACTCCACGTGCTTAGAATGCTGCTGCTGCCTCGGGCCATACAGTAGGCGCTCAATAAAGACACGGTCTGGCAGACACTGTTGGTGGCCCACCCACACGCCATCAGCACCCCCTTCCTGTGCACCCCGACTTCCAACTGCCGGCGCCTGCCATGCTCCCTCGAGGGCCGCTCTGGCCCGGAGCCCGCCCTGTCCGGAGGCGTCGGCATCAGTGCTGCCCAGGGGCAGCTGTCGGGCCAGGACAGGTGGACGCTGGCGGAGAAACACCCCGGCCCCTCCTCCTGGACTGGGGTAACTCTGGGGCACGTTCTACCCTGTCTCCCGGAGCACATCACGGAGGGTCCAGGCCTCAGTTTCCCACCGTGGAACGTGCCGAGCACCGCACTGCCTTACCGCGCATTGCTGTCTTCCCTCCCGTGTCAGTTCCCGGGGCTGCCGCAGCAGACTGCCACAGACCCGGTGGCTTAAAACACAGAAATCTCCTCTCTGTCCGTTCAGGAGGCTGTACGTCCAGAATCAGCGTGTCAGTGGGTCGCTCCGATCTGCTCCACGCCTCTCTCCTGACCTCTGCTGCTGCTGGCCATCCTCTGCGGCCCTTGCCCTGTGTGGGCATCGCTCGGTCTCCCCAGCATTGCGTGGCGTTCCCCACGCGTGTCTCTGTCTTCACACGGCTCCCCCCTCCCCGTGCGTCTCTGGGCCCACAGCCCCTCATCGCAGACGGCCACCCGGCATGGGCTCGGGGCCCCCTCTAACCTAAGATGACCTGTCTTGCCTGGACCACATCCGCAAAGACCCTGTTCCCAAACGCAGACTCGTTCACAGGTATTGGGAGTGAGGACGCTTGTGGGAGGATGTAATCAAGGTGTCGATTCACGATACCGTCCCGTCTCAGTCTCCTCTTCCCCGTGGTTCCCTCCCGGGTCACCTTCCAAACTACGTCACTCAAGTCCTCATCTGAAGTCTGTTTCTGGGAAGCCCAGCATGAGACAAGATGTTTACGGAATGAATGAATGAATGAATGAATGATATTTGACAGAGGAGGAAGCTGAAATTCAGAGGGGTGGACACCCCTGCTCAGGGTCTGAGGTTGACGCTGGTGAGCCTCAGAGCTGGGATTTACCCCAAGTCCATCTGGTTCCAAAGCCCCCGAGGAGAGAGTTGTCCATCAATGGCACAGTTGCTTTGAAAGGTAGTGAGCTCCCCATCCCTGGAAGACTGCAACCAGAGACTGATTGGCAGGGGATCCCTGCACAAGGCTGAGCGTTGGTTTGGGTGACTTCAAAGGCCTAACTAGCCCTGACATCTGAGTCTACATTTTAAAAGCATGTGGTAAAAACTCCAATCCTCGGGGTCAGTGAGCAGAGTAACCTTCCCCTGACCTCCCCAGAGCCTCGCAGCAAAGCCAAGTTTATCCAGAATCAGCTTTAATTTGATGTCTCTTCTTCTCGTTTATTAAAGGGACACAAAAGAGAGAAAACCACTTGAATTGTCCCCCAGGCTGGCTGGCTATAAAAGTCTTCATAGAAAGGCCCAGCCCGGCTCTGGTGCCCGGCAATTACGGCTGCGTGAGACCCGCCCAGACACGCAGCCCGAGGCACCTCTTTGGTCTCTCCCTGCCCAGGCAGGTCACAGCCAGCGACGGGCCGTCTTGGTGAACAGGCTGTGGACCCCAAGGTGCCACCCAGCCACTCGACAAGCGCACCCCGCCGCCTCTCGTCCAGCACAGCAGCGTGGCTGTGGGGCGTGTCCCCGATATCCTTCAAGGGTGCCGCAAGCCCAGCTGGGACAGCAGGGACGAGGGACAGTCACCAGTGAGTTCTCTTGCACGAGTCTGTCCCCTCACCCCTCTGGTTTCTGTGTGCGACTCCAGCCTTCAGCAGCATGGGAGGGGGGGAAGGTCCAGTCGATATTTTCCTCCCCAAGAGCTGTGCACATCTCTCACCTGCCTAGTAGACAAAGCCCAGCCCTCCGTCGGGTCAGAGGAAGAAAAAGAGAGAGAGGAGGACCTAACAGAACAGCAGCTGTAAGCACAGACTCTGGTTCAAATCCCAGCTTCTGTGCATCCTAGCTGTGTGGCTTGAGGCAAGTTGGTGAACCTCTCTGAGCTTCTGGACTCTCATTTGCTAGATGGGTTGATGATAATGGTACCTACTTCCTAGGGCTATTGTAATTCTTAAATTTAGAGTTAGCCCATGAAAAGCCCTTGGCACAGTGCCTACCGCCTGGTGGTACCCGATAAAAGCCAGGGTTAGGGCCCGTTGAGCATTCACTATGTGCCTGGCACCGTGCAAGGCACTTCACACCAATTGTCTCATTTAATCTTCATAAGCACCTTGTGGAGTAGATATTATTGCGCCCATTTTGCTGAGGACAAAACTGAGACTTTGAGCAGTCAGGTAGCCTCTCCGCAGTCTCACAGGAGAAGGGGTGGGGCTGGGATTTGAATCTTGGTTTCTCTGACCCCAGGAGTCTTGCAGGGCTCTGGGTAGTCCCTGGATAGAAGAGGAAGGTCTGTGTCTGGATCTGCCCCAGACACATTCATTCATGTGTTCCTTCCTTCATGTATTCATTCAACAAACATGTACTGAGCGCCTAGTATAAGCCAGGCATGAAGTCAGGCCCCACAGATAGAGGGTCACAAGAGACACAAGGACCATGCTCTCAGGGAACCCACAGCCTACTATTCCCTCTGGCTTCTGCCAGAGACTATGGCTTCCAACCATATAGGTTCTAGAATAGACCAGTAACACTTCCAAGCCCAGCTCAGATGGCTGTCTCCAGGAGTCCTGCCCCGGTCCCCTCCCTCGACCTGATAATCATGGCTGCCAACTGGGTGCCAGCTGGGTGCCAGCCATGGTGCTGGGGGCCATTCAGGCCTTAGCCCAGCAGGGCAGTAGGATGGAGCAGGCCCCGGATTTTCTGACGTCTGAGGCAGGAGGACGATCTGCAGAAAATGCTAATTGATTCCCTGCCCCTCTTCCTAGGGACAGGGTCCATTACCTGCCTGTAAAAGCCAAAGTCCTTCCAAGAACTGACCTTGACCTGCCCCAAATCTGACTTCATCTTCTGCTACTCACCCCCTCACTCACTCTGCTCCAGCCACACTGGGTTTCTTGCTATTTCTAGGTTCACCAAGCACATTCCTGCCTCAGGACCTTTGCACAGACCCTTCCTGCTGTCTAGAAGTCTCTTTTCCAAGATACCAACATGCCTGACTTCTTTATCTTCTTTAGGTTTCTGCTCAGATGTCACATGGTCATTCCGGCCTTCCCTGACCACTCTGCTTAAAAAGACAACGCCACTCCCACCCCCCACTCTCTGCCCCCTAATCCTGCCTTTTCTTCCCTTACAGGATATATTTACTATCTCATCTGATATAGTAAATATTAAAATTATTTATTAGCTTTTGTCTCCCCATCATCACTCCTCCCTCCCAAGAATGTGAGCTCTAAGAAGTCAGAAATATTTTGTCTATTTTGTTAACTGAAGTATTCCCAGACCTTTTAATAGTAGATGCTCAAAAAAAATGCTTGTTGAATGAATGAATCTCTATAGCTCTAAAAAGGCTTTGTAAATAATAATAGTAAACAGTAAGTAGCCAATAAGTGCATGTGGCTTTTTAAAACAGTTTTATTGTGCTATAAGCTTGTACCTCTTGATGAATTTTGACATATGCATGCACCTGTGAAACCAATACTACAAACAAGAGGGCCTCATTGTCAAATGTCCTTCCCCCACCCTCCCCCTCCCCAGCTAATCATCGATCTGCTTTCTGCCTTTAAAGATTAGTTTGTGTTTTCTAGAATTTTATATAAAGGTAATTACATGGTATATACTTCTGGCTTTTCCACTCAGCATAATTATATTGAGACTTATCCATGTTGTCTCATATATCAGAGTTTTTTCCCTTTTTATTGCTGAGTAGTATTCCATTGTATGGATATACCATAATTTATCAGTTCACAAGTTGAGGGACATTTGGTTGTTCCCAGTTTTTGGCTATTACAATTAAGGGCTGCGATGAACTCTCGTGTACAAGTCTTTGTGTGGCTATATGGGGCATATCCTTTGTTTTCTCCTGGGTAAATACCTAAATTAGAATGAGGCGTTAACTTTTAACTTCTAACTTTGTTAACAATTGCCAAACTGTTTCCCAAAGTAAACAGTGTAAAGTGCAAAGTGTTTGTACCATTTTACATTCCCACCGGCAGTGTAGCAGAGATCCAATTGCTTCTCATACTCACCAACACCCGATGTGGTCAGTCTTCCAGATTTCAGCCATTCTAGTAGGTGTGTAGTGGTATCTCATTGTGCTTTAATTTGCATTATTTTATTTATTTATTTATTTATTTGGAGACAGGGTCTCGCTCTGTTGCCCAGGCTGGAGTGCCATGGCATGGTCACAGCTCACTGCAGCCTGGAACTCCTGAACTCAAGTGATCCTCCTGCCTCGGCCTCCCCGGTAGCTGGGACTACAGGTGCACGCTACCACACCTGGATAATTTTTTAATTTTTTGTAGAGATGAGGGTCTCAATATGTTGCCCAGGCTGGTCACAAACTCCTGGCCTTAGGCCATCCTCCCCTCCTGCCTTGGCCTCCCAAAGTGCTGCCGTTACTGGCCCACAGCCCCTGGCCTAATTTGCATTTTTCTAAGGCTTAGTGATATTAAATATCTTTTCACGTGTTTATTTGCCATTTGTATATGTGTTTTAGTGACATAACTTCTAAACTTTTGCCCATTTAAAAAGTTAGATTGGGCATTCTCTTATTTGTGGTTTTGAGGATTCTTTATATATTCCAGATACAAGTCCTTTATCAGATTTGAAAAAGATTTGAAAAAATTTCCTCCTAGTCTGTGACTTGTCTTTTCATTCTCTTAACAGTGCCTTTTGGATAGTAGAATTTTTTTAAATTTTATTTTACTGAAGCCAAATTTATCCACTCCTTTTATGGATTGTGCTTTTGGCGTTGCATCTAAGAAATATTTGCCTAACCCAATGTCATAGAGATTTTCCCTACATTTTCTTCTAGGAATTGTGTAGGTTTAGATTTTACATTTATATATGTGATGTGACCCATTCTGACTTAATGGGTCACATTAATTAATTAATGGGTCACATTAGTCTGTCTATAACAGACTAGTGTTTGCTTTCCTTTTGTTTGTTTGGGTTTTGTTTTTGCATGCAAATATTCCATGGTTCTAGCACCATTCAATAAAAAAACTATTCTTTCTGCACCGAATTGCCATTGCACCTTTGTCAAAAATCAGTTATCCATATACTCGTGGGGCTATTTCTGAATTTTCTTTTCTGTTTTATTGATGTATTTGTCTGTTCTTACATCCATATCACGTGGTGTTGAATTACTGGAGCTTTATAATAAGTCTTGACATCAGGTTGTGTTAAATCCTCCCACTTTGTCATTTTTCAGAATTGCTTTGACTGTTCTAGGTCCTTTGCATTTCCATGTGACTCTTAGAAGCAGCTTGTCAGTTTCTACACAGAAGCATGAGATTATGATTGGATTGCATTGACTCCTATAGGTCAGCTTGGGGAGAACTGACATCGTAACAGTCTTAAGTCCTGTAACCCAAGAACATAGTGTATCTCCATTTATTTAGATTTTCTTTAATTTCTCTCAGCAATGTTTTATAATTTTCAGTGTTCAGGTCTTGCACATTGTTCTTCAGTGTTTTTTGATGCTCATGTAAATGATGTCTATTTTCATTTCAATTTCAGATCACTCATTGCTAATATACAAAAATACAGTTGATTTTTGTATATTAATCTTGTATCCTGCAACTTTGCTAAACCCAGTGGTTAATTCTAGTGCTCACTGGTTTTTCTACATATAAGATTATATTGTCTGCAACAGCTTTACTTCTTCCATTCCAATCTTGATGCCTTTTCTTTATTTATTTTCCCTTGTTGCTCTGGCCAAGACTTCCAGAAGTTGAACAGAAGTGGGGAGAGCAGACTTCCTCGTCTTCTTCCTGATCTTAGGGAGAAAGCATTCAGTCTTGCACCATTAAATATGGTGTTAGCTGCAGTTTAGCTTTGTTTTTGGTAGGTGCTCTTGATCAAGTTCAGGAAGCTCCCTTCAATTCTTAGTTTGCTGAGAGTTTTTAGAAGGAATGGATATTGAATTTTGTTAAATGCTTTTTCTGCATCTATTGGTATAATCCTAGGGTTCTATTTTAGTTTGCTAATATGGTGAATTACATTGATTAATTTTCAAATGTTAAACCAAATTTGCATTCCTGGGATAAATCCAACTTGGTTATGATATATTATCCTTTTTATACTTTGTTGAATCTAATTTGATAAATTTTGTTAATGAAGGATATTAGTGTAGTTTTCTTTTCTTGTGATGTCATTTTCTGGTTTTGGTATAAGGGTGATGCTAGCCTCATAGCATGAGCAGGGGAGTATTCCCTCCTCTTCAATTTTCTAGAATAGTTTGTGCAGAATTGATATTATTCTTATTAAATGTTTGGTAGAATTCAGTGAAGCCTGAGAGAAGGTTTCTAGCTATAATTCCATTTCTTTAATAGATGTAGGTTTACATCTAGTTCTTCTTATTTATTTATTTGTTTGTTTGTTTATTTCAATAGAGTCAGGTAGTATAAGTGGTTTTTTTGTTACATGCATGCATTGTATAGGGGTGAAAGATGGCTTTTAGTGTATCTGTCACCTGAATAATGTACATTGTACCCAATAGGTAATTTTCCATCTCTTACTCCCTCCCAGCCTCCCCCTTCTGAGTCTCCAGTGTCCATTAAGTCGTCACTCTGTATGACCATGCATACCCATCGCTTAGCTCCCACTTTTAAGTGAGAACATGTGGTTTTGTTTTTCCATTCCTGAGATACTTCACTTAGGATCATGGCCTCCAGTTCCATCCAAGTTGCTGCAAAAGACATTATTTCATTCTTTTTTGTGGCTCAGTAGTACTTCACGGTATGCTACTTCTTTATCCATTCATCAGTTGATGGGCACTTAGGTTGATTCCATATCTTTGCCGTTGTGAATTGTGCTTTGCTAAACATACCAGTGCAGGTGTCTGTTTGATATAGTGACTTCTTTTCTTTTGGGTAGATACTCAGTGGTGGGATTGCTGGATGGAATGGTAGGTCTATTTTTAATTCTTTGAGGAATCTCCATACTGTTTTCCATAGAGGTTGTACTAATTTACATTCCCACCAAGAATGCATAAGCATTCTCTTTTCACTGTATAGATAGCCATTCTGACAACAGTAAGGTGGTATCTCATTGTGGTTTTAATTTACATTTCTCTGATGATTAATGATGTTGAGAATTTTTTCATATGTTTTTTGGCCATTTGTATATCTTCTTTTGAAAAATATCTGTTCATGTGCTTTGGCTTCTTTTTAATGGAGTTATTTGTTTTTTTTCTTGCTGATTCTTCTTGTGAGTTCCTTATAGATTCTAGATATTAGTCCTTCTCAGATGTATAGTTTGTGAATATTTTCTCTGATTCTGTAGGATGTCTGTTGATTATTTCTTTTGCTATGCAGAAACATTTTAGTTTAAGTCTTATTTATTTATTTTTGTGTTTGTTGTATTTGCTTTTGGGGTCTTAGTCATAAATTCGTTGCCTAGGCCAATATCCAGTAGAGTTTCTCCTAGGTTTTCTTCCAGAATTTTCAGGGTTTCTGCTCTTACATTTAAGTCTTTAATCCAGCTTGAGTTAATTTTTGTATATGGTGAGAGATAAGGATTCAGTTTCCTTCTTCTGCATGTGGCTATCCAATTTTCCCAGCACCATTTATTGAATAGGGCTTCCTTTCTCCAGGGTATGTATTTTATTGTATTGATCTTCTTTGTTGAAGATCCGTTGATTGTGGGTATATGGTTTTATTTCTGCATTCTCTGTTCTATTCCACTGATCTGTGTGTCTACTTTTATACCAGTACTATGCTGTTTTGGTTACTATGACCTTGTAATGTAATTTGAAGTTGGGTAATGTAATGCTTCCAGATTTGTTCTTTTTGCTTAGGATTCCTTTGGCTACTTGGGCTCTTTTTTGATTCCATATGAAATTTAGGATTGTTTTTTCTAATTCTGTGATAAATGATGTTGTTATTTTGATGGAAACTGCATTGAATCTGTGAATTATTTTGGGCAGTATGGACATTTTAACAAAATTAATTGTTCTGCTCCATGAGCATGGGATGCTTTTCCACTTGTTTGTGTCATCTACGACTTCTTTCATCAGTGTTTTATAGTTCTCCTTGTAGAAATCTTTCACTTCCTTGTTTTTTTTTTTTTTTAGCAACTATTGTAAATGATATTGAGTTTCTGATTTGACTATCAGCTTGGATTTTATTAGTATATAGAAATGCTACTGATTGGGGCACATTAATTTTGTAACCTGAGAATTTACTGAGTTCATTTATCAATTCTAGGAGTCTTTTGGAGGAGTCATTAGGAATTTCTAGATATAAAATCATATCATTGGCAAAAAGGGATAGTTTGACCTCCACTTTTCTAATTCGGACTCTCTTTATTTCTTTCTCTTTCCTGGTTATTCTGGCTAGGACTTCCAGAACTATGTTGAAAAGAATCAAAGATATTTTTTCTGGGTATAGGATTCCAGGTCAACAGTTTTGTTTTCCCAATACTTTCTAGATGTTTTCCACTGTCTCACTCGCATTATTTCCAATGAGAAATCTGCTGTAATCTTTATCTTTGTTCCTTTGTACATTATGTGTCTTTTTTTTTTTCTGGCTGTTTTAAGATTTTCTCTCTACCATTGGTTTTGAGCAATTTGATTATGATGTAACTTGGTGTCGTTTTCTTCATGTTTCTGTGCTTGGAGTTCAGTGAGATTATTGGCTTAAATTTGAAAAATGTCAGTCATTATTTCTTTGACTATTTTTCTTTCTAATTTTTTTTCTTTTCTTCATCCCCTTTCTCTTCTCTCCTTTGGAGACTCCATTTACCCATATATTAGGCTATTGAGGTTACCCTACAGATCACTGGTGCTCTGTTCAGCTTTATTATTGAGGATCTTTTCTCTATGTGTTTCATTTTGGATAATTTTTATCCCTATGCCTTCAAGTTCACTAATCTTTTCTTCTGCAATGTCTAGTCAGCTGCTAATCCCATCCAGTTTATTTTTCATCTCAGATATTATAATTTTAATATCTAGATGTTTGATTTGGGTCCTTTTAAATCTTCTACTGCTCCACTTAACATGTTCAATCTTTCCTCTAGTTTTTCTTTCTTTAAACAAATGGAGTATAGTTATAATAATTTTTTAAATCTCCTTATCTTATAATTCTAACATCTATGTCAGTTCTGGGTTGGTTTTAATGACTTTTCTCCTTATGAAGGGTTGTATTGTCCTGCTTTTTTGCATGCCTGGTAATTTCTGATCAAATGACAGACATTGTGAATTTTGCCTTATTGGGTGCTGCATATTTTTATTTGTATTTCTATTTAAAAAATTTGATCTTTATTCTGGAACACAATTAAATTGCTTGGGAACAGTTTGATCTGTTCAAGTCTTGCTTTACAGATTTGTTAGGAAGAACCAGAGCAGCATTTAATATAGGGATAATTATTCCCACTACTGAGGCAAGGCCTTTTGAGTACTCTACTCATGAATTATGAATTTTTTTCAGTCTAGTGGGTGGGAATAGGCACTGTTCTATACTCTGTGTGAATGTCAGGTACTGTTCCCTCTAATGTGGTTCTTCTCATTTTAGATAATTTTCTCACATGCACATATTCTCGTGGGACTTAGGGAATCTTCAAAAGCCCTGAAATTACACAAAGAAAGTCCCCTGAATATGCACTTGTCATCTGGGGGCTCCATCCTTTTTTCCATGGCTGTTCCATACTGCAAACATCACAGCAGTGAAGACCAAAAGTCCTCCCTCCAATATAACACCTATTTTGACTTTTAAAATCAAATCGAATTACAATAACATGAACTGGGGCCACCGTAGACTAGCCAGGGTTAATCCTTGATTACCAAGTTCAGTCTTACATTTCTTCCTTGTTATTCTATTAATACCACTATCAAGCTTAATACCACTATCAAGAAAATCATTTATGAAAATGAGGAACCCATGTGGGGTGACAAAGATGTGTGTCTTGTTGATGAGCAACAGTACTGATCTCCCGAGACAACAGGAGAGAAGTGATTAACCCCACTGCCAATTCCCCAAGCTGAAACTCTTTTTAAACTATATCCCAAATAAAATTATATCATTGTCTTCATTTACTGAACTTAATACTCTTAAAGTGCTATGTGTCAGTATCTACAATATTCAGTTCTATTTAATATTCTTGTATATATGGTGCACTGATGCATTGCCATGCTAAAAGGTACTAACTTTAATCAGATTCCTTAAGGAGTCAGCGACCAAAGAGCAAGTTAAGAACAACCATGAGGGAAAGGAATTTTTAACATTCAAAGCTTCTTCCCTCCCCTTTCCTCCATCCTTCTCTGTCTTCTCCCTCTACTATCTCCCCTCTTCCTTCCAATTCCCTGAATTTCTCTCCTGGCTTCTCCCACCTCCTCTTCGAGTTAACATGAAAAAGACCCGGGCTGAATCCTGACTCAGCCACCTTCTTGTTGGGTGGCTTTGGTTAGGGTGATTTCTTAACCTTCTGAACCTCAGTTTCCTCACATGTAAAAAGAGCGGTAATACTATTTATCAAAGAAGGTGGTCATGAGGATCAAATGAAATAATATGCATCAAACACCTGGCACATAATATGTGCTCAGTAACTGAAGATAAACGTGTGTTGAGCACCTGTTCCGTGCGTGCCTGTGCTACATGCCAGAGACACAGAAAGGAAGGTGTTCGATAAAGGGTAGAGATGAACAAATAAATTACAGTGAAGCAGGGTAAGAGATATTATGGAAGCCAGAATAAAGTTATCAAAGGACAAGGCTGCCTCTGTGCTGGCGAATTCTCCATCACTACGGGGGGATAAGCAGAGAACCTGGGCAGCATTTTGTTGGGCTGAGAACACATTCATTTTTTTTGCCTGACATCTGGGTATGAGGGTTGGGTGGGAAGGGTACGTCTGAGCTTCAGGCGAATTGAGTCCACTCCTAGCTGGTAAGGATGGCAGTGCTTGTGACTAAGCCTGGCCAATGGGAACATCACCTCCCACAATATGAGGCACTTGATAAGAGTCTGGGGCTGCTGCCTCTTTATAAAACTGAGAATGGGGGGGGGGTGGCAGGGGCAATATATGTAACCCTAACAATATTTGTACCCCCATAATATGATGAAATAAAAGGAAAAAAAACTGAGAATGAGGTACCATGGAGGGAGCAGAGCTGAGGAATATTCAGAAACCCACCTTTGATAACATGATTGGAACTGCTGGATCCAGCCATATCTGAAGTCAAACTCTCCTTGGACTTTGACATGAACTGAGCCAATAAAATCCTCTTTTATTTTTCATCTTGATCAACTAGGGTGCTTTTCTTCTTCTTCTTCCTTTTGGCCAAAGAGTCCTATAACTGATGCTACAAAAATGCTGAGATGCTCAGGAAATGTTTGGCGGGGAGGAGGACAAGGGAGGAGCTAGATGACCTCCGAGGGCCCTTCCGGCGAGAGAGGCTCTGAGTTGGTCATTGACGGGGCTGAATTGGTGGTTGTTTGGGGGACAGCAGAACAGAGCAGGCGACGCAGCACCCAGCATTCCTCTGACTCCAGTTTCCATTCTGGGAGCACTTCCTGGCACATTTAAATGTGCCTCTTTGTGTCAGCGCCTTCGGGGGTTTCAAAATAGCCTGGCATATAAACAGACTGGAAACCCACCCCTTCTCTCCCCGGCCGCTTTTCCTCTCTCCCAAGGTGGGGTGGGGGTGGGGTCCTGGTGCTGCACAACCTCTGTCTGGAGGATTTAGGAAACATTTCAGATTCAGTCTCCCTCTTTCTGGGCTTGGCAAGCCCCCCTGCCTGGGGCACTGCTCCCCCTGAGTGCCAGGCCCAGGTGCGCGGGCAGGAAAAGGCAGTCTGCTGCGATCCAGCTTCAGGTCCTGCGGGTTCTAGGACCTGGCCCCTGCCAGCCTGGGGTTCCCAAAGAAAAGGGGCCCCACAGGGAAGCAAAGAGTCAGCTGGGGAAAGGGAAGCATCTGTCACTTCCCTGCTGGTGGAGTAGATCCCTTCACAACATCATTCGATGCCACTACGTTCATTGAGCAACCACCCGTGTGCCAAGCCCTGTGAGCTAGCCAGTGTGGACAGAAAGAGGGCATAGAAAATGCTTTCACCTGCAATTCAGGAGTGCGAGCTTGCTGTGAACATGGGGTCGCTGATTTCCAATGATGACTCCCCAACACTCCTGGCGGAATTCACACCTCGTGCGGCCTTTGCCCCGGATCCGCACTGGCTCTCTGGCTCACTCTGACCATCAGAATACGGCGGAGGGACGCTGGGCAATTCCCAGGAGTAGGTCACAAGTAGCCCTGCAGCCTCTACCTGTCTTTCTCAAACACTTGCCCTGGGTGTTCCTCAAGGGACCCAGCCGCCGTGCTGTGGGGGGCCCAAGCCACAGGGGGAGGCCACAGGTAGTGTTATGGGTTTGGGTTTCCCCCACCCACCCAAGTTCACATGTGAAGTTCTAACCCCCAGCACCTCAGCATGTCCTCATCTGGAAATAGGGCTGCTGCAGATGGGATTGGTTAAGATGAGCTTATACTGGAGTAGGGTGGGCCCCCAATTCAATATGAACACTGTCCTTATAATAAGGGGAAATTTAGACACAGAGACATGCACACAAGGAGAACATCATGTGAAAATAAAGGTAGGGATCTGGGTGACGCTTCTACAGGCCAGGGGACACCAGAGATCGCCAGCAAGCCACCAGAAGCCAGGAGAGAGGCCTGGCCGGCTTCTCCCTCCCAGCCCTCAGAAGGAACCAGCCCTGCCGACACCTGGATCTTGGACTTCCAGCCTCCAGAACTGTGAGACAATATGTGTTGGGTGATGAACTAACATCTCCTCCTCCAATTCCAGAGATTTCAGAGATTTGGGTACCAGAGCAAAACAATTTGAG
This sequence comes from Cheirogaleus medius, assembly GCA_008086735.1. Taxonomy (NCBI): domain Eukaryota; kingdom Metazoa; phylum Chordata; class Mammalia; order Primates; family Cheirogaleidae; genus Cheirogaleus; species Cheirogaleus medius. The sequence continues at coordinate 13,117,964 of VBSM01000529.1, read as the reverse complement.
GGTGATGCCAACCTCCCAGGTGGTTCAGACTAAGCATTCTTAGCTACTTCTCAGGAAAAAGCAAACACGCCCTGAATCCAGTGATGCCAGGTACTCTTTTGCAAAGATTGGGAGACACAGGGCAACAGGGAGCTACACATCCTCATGTGAGACCAGAACACGTAGGGCCTGGAGAAGGAAAATCAGTGCTTGCTCAATGCACTGTGGGATCCCGAGTTGGATCCTGGAACGGTGGAAGGGCTTTAGAGGAAAAACTGGTGACACTGGACTCATCTGTAGCTTAGTTAACAGTCACGTGACGGTGGTGACGTCCCAGTATTGAGAAATGTGCCGTGGTAACGGCAGATGTTCACATTGGGGAAATGGGTGAAAAGCACACAAGAGCTGTCTACACTAGCTTTACGATTTTCCTGGAGTCTACATTTTTTTCAGGATGAAACATTTATTAAACAAAAAGTGTCAGCACTTGCAGTGGCGAAATGTGTTTGTCTCTAGAGAGGTCAGAGGGGAGTTGGCCACATCCTCTGCGATGAGGAGGTCGCACAAAAATCAACAGCCTTTTGCCCTCCCAAGTGACGAGTGGGGTCATAGTTGTCGTTCGCATGTTGTGTCAAAAACTGAATGACATAAAACACATCAAGGGTTTGGCATCGAGCAAGGAACACGGCACGCACATAGTCATCGGTAGCTGCTGCTGTTGTCGTTAGCAAAGCCACTTCGGTGCATTCCCACGGTGCTACACAGGCCGGTTTAGAGCCTGCAGTTCTGCCAGCCCACTGTGGCTTTGCCCCAGTGCACCCTCTAAAGTCGTCTTAGTTATCCATTGCTGCAGAACAATATTACCACACACTCCCTGCTCCTAAAACACATCGATGATCTTGCAGATTCTGTGGGTTAGGAGTCCGGGTGCAGCTTACCGGGGTCCTCTGGGAGGCTGCAAGCCAGGTGGAGCCAGGGCCGAGGTCTCATCTGAAGGATGAACTGGGGAAGGATCCGCTTCCAGGCTTACGTGGTTGTTGGCAGGGCTGAGCCGCTTTTACAGTGCAACGCTTCTGACACCAAACCTGTGGGGTTTCCCACACCAATAACTCGTTCTCTAGCTCCCTGGACACCAGCTGGGTTTCCAACGATTCAATTCAATCCTGATGCTAACTATGGGGCGTTAGCGTCAGACCCCCCAGGTGAAGGGACTAGTCCCTCAAGACTGTCCCCACTTCAGACCCCAATCCCAAGTCTGGGCCCTCTGGTACTTCCGACCAGCTGGCTATAAAGCAGGAGTTCCTTTGACCACCTCCTCGGCTTCCATGATTTGCTAGAACGACCCACAGAACTCAGGAAGGCCCTTTACTTACTGTTACTGGTTTATTATTAGGGATACAACTCAGGAACCACCAAACAGAAGAGGCGCACGGGGCAGGGAATGGGGGGAGGGTGCAGAGCTTCCACACCCCCTCGGGGCACGTCCACACAGCACCTCCGTGTGCTCAGCAGCCCAGGCCTCCACACCCCTCTGTGTAGGGTTTTTAGGGAGGTTCCATTAGGTTCCATAATTGATCTAACCTTCTCATCTCGCCTCAGTCTTTCTGGCTGCCACCAGCCCCTCCCCCCGCCCCCCAAAACTGCCAAGGGGCCCCCAGCCACCCGTCATCTTATTAGGATACAAAAAGACATTCGCTGCAGAAATTCCAAGGGTCTTAAAAGCTCTTATGCCAGGAACCAGGGAGTAAGACCAAACAGTATAACAAAAAATGCTCCCATCCCCCCAGCACTCAGGAAATTACAGGGGTTTTAGGAGCTCCATGCCAGGACTCAGGGATGAAGACCAAATATATATTTTTTATTATATCATAATATCACAGCAGGACTCTGCTCCTTGCAGGTTGTCTTGGTGGCTGGGGGCCAGAGACCACCCCCAGTTCCTGGCCAAATGGGCCCCTCCATAGGGCAGCCGGCTCCAGCAAAGCCAGCCAGGGAGGGGGCCACCAGCAAGAAGGAAGTTACAGTTTCATGTGACGTAATCCCAGAAGTGACATCTCATCACCTCCCATAACTCGTTGGTTGTAAACAAGTCACAGGTCCTCCCACACTCAAGGGCAGGGATGACCCGGGCACAGGAGCAGGGGGCAAGAGTCGCCGGGTCCACGTCAGAGCCCGCCCAGCCCAGACCTGCCCCGCCAAGGCACGGCGGCTGCTGACCACGGCACTAGAGGAGGCTGCAGTGGTGCTGGGCTGTCCAGGGACACAGACACCTGTCACTACCGTTCACTGAGCACCTACTACGTGCCAGACACCGTCCTAAGTACTTCAGAAGTACCTGCTTATTGACTCTTTCAGCAACTGGAGAGAGGGGTTATGGATCTCGGCTTAGAGAAGGGGCCTCGTGAGGCTCAGGAAGCCGAGCGACTCACCCAAGGTCACATGGCAGAGCAGTGACGCAGCCCAGCCCGCTCACATCAAAGTCTGGCTCTGAGCCCTTCCGGGGCCCTGCCCATGTCAGCCAGCTGAAAAAAGACCCGAATCAATGACTGCCGAATCTGGACATGTCTCTAAAAATAAAAATAAAGGTCAGTCCCTGTCACATGAGGAAAAGATGAAAGAATTGAGTGTGTTTTATTAGAGGAGAAAAGGAAAAGGAGGTCACGGTCGCTGACTTCAGAGTAGCTGTCGCAGGGCGGAGAAGGACACTTTTTCTGGTTGGCTTGAAGGCAGAAACGGACGGACGGGGGCAGGCCCGGGAGCTGAGGGGAGTCACGCATAGACCCCCAGCCCGACGTCCTCTTCCCCTTCGTGTGGAAGGGGGACTCGAGCTTGTCCTTGCAGCTGAGCAAATATTTCTGCTTCCCCTTGGCAGGCTGGAGCCGGCCCTTCTCCCGCCGGCGCGGCAGGGCTTCGGAGCAGCAGCCCTGAGCGGTGGGCTGGAGGTCAGCCTGGCCACCCTGACCAGATGGGCCCGGGTCGGAGGGCACCGCTGACGTCCCTCGCCTTTCTTCTGGGCCTCATCACCTGGACGACTGCGAGGGGCTCCCGGGTCCCCCTCCAGCCCATTCGCCGTGTGGCAGCCACATGGTCTTTCTACAACTTAAAGCCCACCAGGACCCTCCCCTGCTCACACCCTGGTGTGGCTCCTTACTGCTCTTGGGATGATTTCACTTGGCCACCAGGCCCTGCTCACCTCCCAGGCCTTGCCTCCAGCTGCGTCCCCTCAGGTCCCCTCCCACCTTGCAGGCCCTGGGACAACGTGCTGTTCCCAACACCCCTCACAATTCTAGGCCTCTGTGCTCACTCTACCTGAACTGCCCTTCCACCTGGCACACTCCTATCCATCCTACAAGACTCTATTTAAATGCCACCTCCTCCCAGAAGCCTTCCGTGGCTCCCTCAGATGAAGTTGCTTCCCTCCACATGGAACGCAAGCCTCATAGAAGCTCACGTGCTCTGAGCGCCCACTCGATGCCTCATGGGCATGGTCGTGCTAGGTCATCCCCACCTGTATCCGCTTCCTATCAGCCCCCTTTCCCAGAGGCAGGCACAGAGAGGTTAAGCACTTCGTTCTAAGACACACAGCCAGTAAATGGCAAAGCCAGGACAGGAACCGTCTCTGTCTGACTCCAGAATCTGTGTGCTTTGTTATTTACTCCTTTATGTGTTTAGATAAAGTAATTCATGCAAATGGCAACAAATACATGAGTGGCAAAGAGTAAGGAAAGGAAAGAAATGGTTTCTACCTCCCACCCCACCCCTGCCCCAGCTACATCAGCCAGGAAACGGTTTTGAAGTGTCGGGAGCACTGACGTGTGACGGGATGGTTACAGCGCGGGCCCCTGAGAGTCAGGCGCCCAGGGCACCCACCACTTACCAGCAGTAACCCTCGTGCCAGTCAACACCTCCGTGCCTCAGTTTCCTTGTCCATAAAATGGGGATGATGAAAATAGCACATACCTTGTCAGATCATTGTAATGGTTTGCTGAGTCTCTGCAGGCTTGGAATACTCGGTAGTGTTGACTGTCGTTATTGTCTTCCTCTGCCGTCTCCCGCGTAATCATATACAACACACTCACGCTTCTGTTTCTTCCTGTGTCACCTTTAGCAACATCCCTTGATGCCTCTCGGCAGGCAAGAATTTCTCTTTTCTACCCCCATCTCCTCTAGCTTCCTGATGACATTTGGCAGTTGCGTAGTTTTCATCCTCCCCTCGGTGTGTGTATTCTCCATTCCACGTCATCGTCCTTGGCAGGGACGGGTGGACGCATCAGATTGTCCACTCGACCTGAGTCCCAGGGCCGAGGTCCCAGGGATCTGCGTCTCTGCGCCCCCAGCGCAGGCACAGGGCTGCTTCCCAGACACGGGCACATTTCAGATGGGGGATGGGAGCCCAGCAGCGGGGAGGGGCTTGGGACAGGCTGAGACCCTCAGGCTTCAGTGGTCTCCTCCTCCTGCGTCCTAAAGTTTGAGTTACGTCCATGCAAGAGGCTCCGCCTGTGTGGACGCAGGCAGGAACTGTCCTGACCCCATCACCAGGAACCCCCGGACCACAATTCCTGGCCAAAGAGGGGGAAAGGGGAGTTTTGAGGAAATCAGGGCCTGGGTTTCTCTGCACCTGCTGGGAGCCGGTGTCCAATCTCCCTCCCCGAGACCAAACTGGGGAGGCGCCTCTCCCGGAAGGGGCCTACAGCACCAGGTCTCACTTGAGTCTCCCCTAAGGTTTGGCCAAGGGGTCCCTGCCGTGCAGGGAGTGGGCAGAGCCCAGGGCCAAGGGGAACTGGGCCCAGCAGAGCCCCAGTTGCCCAAACACCTGTGCTCTTGCCGGGAGCCCGGCACAGAGCAGGGCAGCTGCCGCTGTTTCCCCATGCCGGCCACACGGCCAGGCGCCCTGAAATGGCCCCCGATGAGCACATCAGTGAGGACTGACTCCACACACAAACCCAGAGTGGATTTTTAGAGCAGGAAAGTTATCCCCCAGAGAACTGTGCTGGAGAAAGACACCAGAGCCAGGCAAGTGGAGGGGATCGCGCCCAGGTGAGCACTGCGGGCGGGTATTTTCAACCATTTCCCAAGCGATGAAAAGAACCCTTTTTTCCCTGTGGAATATTCCATAGAAACCCAAGGCACAGAGAGGTAAGTGATTTATCCAAGGTCACACAGCTGACGAGTAGGGGTGGGATGCAAGCCCAGGGAGCGTTGTTCTAGAGCCTCTGCTCCCTAAGCATCGCACCAGATAAACCGCTCTGCTAACCACCGGCAGGGGAGCGGGGAGGGAAGTGACCCCCTGAGCCACCTCTGCAGACAGCGCAGCTTGAAGGGATATAGTTTGAAAACCACTGTCATTGGGTAATTTTATGGCATCTCAAAGCCTCAAAACTCGTCACCCCTGGTTCATCTCAGACAACCCTGTGACTCGGCTGGTCCTACCCAGCCTTGGGGTCCCCAGGGCTCAGGCGTCAGGATAACTATGGGTGCCCAAAGGCAGGGCAGTGCCAGGGGAGGAGCCGGGCCCAGGAGACAGAGAAGCGTGAGGTCCCAGCCCACCGCTGCCTGGAACCGCCAGAGCTCCCTGGGTGCCAGCAGCCAAGTCAGCTCCGGCTGACACAAGCAGAGCGGAAGGCACTGGACTGGGGACAGGGGCTCTCGGAGCAAGCAGGAGGCTGGAGCAGTAAGCTCCGGGGAGGCAGGGCCCAGCGAAGCTCCAGAGGGCTTGGAACGAGGGGAGCAGGAGCTGCCTGTCACTTGCACCTCTGCGACCCGGACCCCTAGCCTAGGGCCTGGCACAGAGTGGCGCTCCTGGGATAGCCGCCAAGTGAATGAATAAATGAGCCCCTGGTGACAGGAAAAGCCTGATGGGGCGATTGCTACAACCAGGATAACGACGACAACAGCAAACCTCCAGCCGTTGTCCTCTGACCTTGGGTCACCACTCTGGAGTGAGACGTAGCAGAGCACGGCCAGCGGGTCACGTCGGAGCACGTGCTGTCCTGAGCGCGGGAGGGCGGCTGGTGGAGGGAGAGGAGCCCCTAGATTTGCCCCCACTACCACTGTCCCCACTGAGACGACACACAAAGGGCAGGGCCATTTGTCCCAAGGCATGCAAGGGTGGACTCCGGCAGCCAACCCAACAAATGTCTGCCGTCGCCGCCCACGAACGTTGGCAGTGACAGTGACCCTGACGTTGGCTCTGCTACTTATGGGGCACAAACACCCCCCCAAACTGCTACGCGCCTCTCATGCGCCGTCTCACTGAATCGCCACCATAGCCGATGGTTGTCACTCCCATTTGGAGATGAGGATGTCGAGGCTCAGGGAGACTGGTAACTTGCCACGGCCACGGGGCCAGCGGGCGCTGTTTCACAGGACCCAGACTGTCGGCCTCCAGGGCTGCACCAACCGCGATGACATTTGGCTTTCTCCTCCACCGTGGCGCGGGGTGGCCTTCGGCAAGTGAGTCAGAGCCTCTGACCCTCAGTTTTCCCGTTTGTCAAATGTGGCCTTCGCGGGACGATCGCGAGGGACGCAGGAGCAGCCTGGCACGGGGGAGGCTGATGGTTAACGCAGCCGAGTGAGTGGCCGCCTGGTCCCAGCCCCGACGCCGCGCCTGGGGAGCTCAGCGGGCAGCGGTGCCCCACAGCCCGTGCCTGGGGTCTGCTACGTAGCTGTGCAGGCTCAGGTCATTTTCCATCGTGGGCCTCAGTTTCCTCATCTGTCAGAGGAGGAGGTCATGGAGGTGCGCTCCAAGGGCACGGAGTGCTGACGTCTGATTTTAAGCAGTGAAATCCCCGCGCTCACCTCTGGAAGGCGTCTCACGCGGGCCTCGCGACGGCCCTAGCACCGGCCAAATGAACGCTGTAAATTTCCCTCCTCCGAGGACCTCTCTCCTTCCACACCCTCCTTCCCGGCGGCTCACACTTTCTCTGCTTTCAGAGAGATGTTTTTCAAGCATCCCGTGTGGGGGCCCGGCGACAGCAGCACGCAGAAGCCCAGCCCCGGCGGTAATCCTGGGCGGAAAGCGAGCGGGAAGAAACGTGCAGGACGGGGGTGCCGAGGAGGAGGCCTCGTCCCTGACTTCCCAGCGGCCAGGATGCGGCGGAGGCCAAGGACCGGGCCTGGGGGCAGCCCAGCAGGTCCCCCAAGAGGGCATCACTGGGATCATTCATAGCCCAGGATCCTCACCGGCAGCTGGCGGGCAGGGGCGGGCACCAGCAGCGATCTTGCCTGTTTGTGGCACAGACACAGGCTGAGTTGTTTTCGCTGCTCCCTCCTCTCCTCTGCCCCAACTTAGTCTCAGACCAATCACCATCTATCCTGGAGCCTTAATAGGTGTCCAAGACCCAGAATGTGGTCTGTGTGCTGTGTGCGGTAATACAGCACTGGATCTGGAGTGAAGGGTATAACAGCAGGATTTGGCAAGGCACTGAATAGGACTGCTGTAACGGTTGTTCAGGTTGTGCACTGAACAAGAGCACCTTGGGTGATGAGGAGAATGGACCTAAAATCTATCTTGTGCTCTGTTTGCCGGGCTGTGATTGTCCAGAGGGATACATTTTTCCAGTACACACAAAGGTGCCCTATGGGCCAGCAGTGGTCCTGCCTTGAACCTGAGTTTCTGCCTCTGTAATGACCCAACCATTTTCTCCTGCAGATATATGGTAAGAACATAGCAGTACAACCTATGTTAAAGCATCTAATAATTATTTGTAATGAATTATCTTTATTTATTTGTGTAAAGTCTTCCACAAAGGTTTAAAGGAAGCTTATCACATCGTCCATGGTTGAGTAGGAAATACGATTACATACAACATTGTACCTTGCACGCGTGAGGGAAGGCAGACCGGAGCACGTGCACCAGTCCTTCCTTTCCGTGCCAGCAGCAGCCGTCACTAATCGATGGGATCCGTGACACGCCTTGTCCACGTTCTGAAGGTCAGTTTCCACCTTGGTATACAGCAAAGGAGAAAATCGGTACAGGGTTGTGTCTTCCTGCTACGCAGCAGGTCAATGGTGGCAATCACCATAATTTGGGGCCTGTGGGGGCGGGGGAGGTAGGCTGGACCGGGGAGCCCTGCACTGCTGTGTGTCACCGTTTTAGCCTTAAGCTTCACGGTGAGCACAACAGAGATGTGAAACTCAGGCGAGTGTGTACACGCATGTGCACACACATACGATCAGTGCCCGTGGCATAAAACTAGACCAGTTTCTCAGACTTCATGCAAATTGCCTACGCCGAATTCTGAGTGAGTTTTCCCTGCGGTTCCTCCTAACAGGGTCATGTGATGAATCAGAAACACCCTCCACAGCAGCCCTAGAGTAAGCACGCGGGCAGGTTTGGGTTGGTGGCTCCTTACAGGGCAAGCCCAGGGCATAAATCCTGGTCAGAGCCCGATGAGAGCAGGTGGAAACCCATCCCCACGGGTCCTCCTGGGGGAGGGAGCGTTTGAGCAAGGACAGGCCCCTCCTGCCCCTCAGCTTGGCCGGACAGGCAGAGCATGAGCTTTGGGGTCAGGAGGCCCTCAGTTCAAATCCCAGCCCTGCTGCTTGCCAGCTGTGTCTTTGGGGAAGTTATTTCACTGTCTCTGAGCCTCAGTTTCCTCATCTGCAAATACAGGTTATTAACGACTGCACCCCTCCTAGGGCAGCTGCGAGGACTGAGTGAGACCGGGGCTGGGGTAATCGAGCAGTTTACGACTCACACGTGATCATGACTGATGGTAACTCACGCATGGGTCATGGGAGTGGGCAGAGCCCTGGCCTGCAGGTGGACAGATCTGAGTGTGAATCCTGGCTCTGGTGCAACGGGATGAGTAACTTCCCGAGCCTCAGTTTCCCCATCTGCTAAATGGGAGGCAGGACTATTCCTAAGGCCAGCAGCCTGGGAGGGTGCAGTTTCCATTTTGTCTCCCGCAGAAGCTAGAAGCACAAGGGAGCCTGTGCCTCACCTAGTGGGAGGCAGGGCCCAAGAGGGCCTGTGGCCTCAGAGCTTGCTGGCGGCTCCCTCCCAGGCCTGGTCCGGGAATGTGTGGGAGGGAGGCCGGAGAGGGGGCTCTGCAGCGGGAGGAGCAGCCCTGGCGGCGGGCAGTGGTGCAGTGACCCAGGAGGGAGGGGAGCTTGGCTCCGAGCTCATCACTCAGGGAGCTGTCTCCCCGGGCCGGGAACCCCGGCGGCCTGTCCTCCCCACTTCCTGTGCGCTGGGTCAATATTGTGATTTCCACTGTGCCGCCCGCCTGGGACGGCCTGGCCCTGCACGCCGCCCGGGGTCACGGGGCTGGAGGGAGACAGGGGTATGGAGAGGTCATCCGCTGCCTGGAAGATGACTCAGGACCTGCATCTGCGGGCGGCGCAGCCAGGATCCAGGATCCCCAGTGCAGCCTCACCTCCGCTGTCCCCTCCCAGCACAGGAGACACAGGTCACCCGCCGCAGGGGCTGGAGGCCTAGGAAGTCCACCATCGCAGAACTGGAATGGCGCCTCGTCGAGGCCTGAGGGCTCCTCCCATTCAAAAGGAGGAATTGGCCGAGGCCCAGAGAGGGGCAGGGACTTGCCCAAGGTCGCACGGTGAGTCGGTGGCAGAAGCAGGACCTGGATCCCATCTCCTGACCTTGAATCCTGAACAAACGCCCCTCTCCTACCCTCCTACCCAAGCAAGTCCACCTACCTTCCTCTCCACCAGCACCTGTGCCTGCCTTCCTCCGCGTCTGCGCCCAAGCATGGGAGACAGCACGGACCAGCCCTGGCCGAGGACCACTGGTGTCCAGGATGGAGAGGTGGTCCAGAGGATGCCATTCAGGACCACTTGGGACACCGCACACTGGCAGCTGCACAGACAGGGGGTGGGAGGCTCCAGCGTGAGAGTCCGGGACCTGTGGCTTCATTTCTCCTGGTGAGGTCATCTTGTCAGGGCTAGTGCAGACCTCACCTCCTCCCTGGAGTCCCCCACTCTCCTCCAGGCCAAGCAAGCTGTCGCTCTGATGTTCCACTTGTCGCAGCCCATAGCGCCTCCCCCACTGGATCGGGAGCTCCTGGGAGAAGGAGCATGACTGTCTCACTTCCAATCCTACGGTGGCTAAGGCCATCCCTGGTGCTCAGCAGCTGCGGAGTGAGGGGAGGGTCAGACCAACAACTGGGCCCCCTGAGTCTTGTCTTCCTACATCGCCGTGACCTCCCCGGGGGCAGAAGCCCCTGCCTTCCCAGTGTCCCCCTTCTGGAACCTATTCTTATTCTTCACCTGACCACCTCCTACTCTTCCTTTAGGTCTCCACTTAGCTGTCACTTCTTCTTGGAAGCCCCCCAGACCACCCTGCCAAAACCACGTTAGCTGGCCCTGCTCTGAGTCCTTTATACTTCCCTATCAGTGCTCATAGCCCAGGGGAATGCCATGGCTTGTCGAATGTCCTTCCCCTCTGAGGAACTGAACTAGGACTTGAGTCCCCGTCTGTGAGTCTCACCACTGTGTATCTAGCTCAGGTCGGTGTTGGATGGATAGATGGACAGATGGAAGGATGGATGCATGAATGGATGGATGGATGGACAGATGGATGGATGGATGGATGGAAGGATGGATGCATGAATGGATGGATGGATGGGTGGATGGATAGATGGAAGGATGGATGCATGGATGGATGGATGGATGGATGGATAGATGGAAGGATGGATGCATGAATGGACGGGCGGATGGATGGATGGATGGATGGATGGGCTCCTCACAGAGCCAGCCCATACTAGGGATTCAGGAGATGCTGGTGGATGGAGGTAGTGGTGATGATACTGGGCTGAGCACATCTTGCTCTTTTCTGCCCAGCACCCATCACACTCCAACCTTTGTCTACTCTCAGCCATGTGGTACCCTGTGGGAAATTGCCCTCCCCCGACATGACTCTGTCAATCACTGAGGCTCGATGCCCATCCTCCTAACCCGGACTTGGTCAGTGATTGTCCCCCACTTCCCTGGCAGCAGTGTTTGGTCCAAGGGCAGGCATATGACCCAAACAAGGCCAATCAATCCTTCCTTGGGATTGACCAATGGATCCTGGGAAAAGGCAGCTCTCTTGCTTGGGCCTGGGGTTGCCAAGCTGGGCTGACGGTGGCCAAGTTCTCTACCTCGTGGAAGGGAGACAATTTGGCCAGCCCCAAAGGGAAGCAGAGACAGCAGAAGTGAGTGACATAGAGGATCCTGGTGGCCCTGAGCCCTGATTCCAGGCCCCCAGGTCCCTCTCAGGGGCCACTTCCCATGCTACCAGGTTCCCTTTTTCACTCAAGCTGGTGCGATGTGGGCTTCTCTCACCATTGATGGAAAGAACTATGAATGACATTAAGCCAAGGAGAAAACAGCGAGAGGGACAGGGTGGGTCCAAGTGGAGACACAGGTGTAGAGCAGCAATGGACCAGCAGACTCAGGGAGATGAAGGACTCTCCTGCCAAGGCCCTAACCAGAGACCCCTCAGCCCCGCTGTGGGCAGAGCCAAAGGACAAACCATTTGCTGCCAAAGGAAGAGCCTAGAGTGGGGTGGGTGCACCTTAGCTGCAAATGACAGAAACCCAACTCAAACTGGCCCATTAGGCAGCAGGGGGAAGGCACGGGCTCGCCTAACTAAAGTGTCCATGGGTCTGTAGCTGCAGGCATGGCTGGATCCAGGCACTCGACTGCTGTCGTCAGGAATCGTCTCTCTCCAGGCCTCCACTCAACTTTCCTCTTGTTGCATCGGTTCTCAGGCAGCCTTTCTCCAAATGACAGCAGCGTTGGGCTTCCAGCCTAACAGCAAACCCAACCGAGAGGGAGCACTGCGCTCCCCACTGTTGCAGCAAAACCCTAGAACTTCGTCTGATCTGTCTGGTTTCGACCGCACACCCACCCCCAAACCAGCCCTGAGACGAGGAGAATGTGGTGCTCTCCTTGGCCCCGGCCACAGGTCCCCATTGAGGTAAGTCCCACTCAAATAAACAACGAGAGAGAGGGGAAGGGGCCTCCCGACAGGGCTGCCGTGGGAGGGGGCAGGCAGGACAGGCAGGCAGACGAGGCCTTGGGCTGGAAGTCGCTCCCCACAGGAATGAAGGCCTGAGGGAGAGGAATGGGGCTCTTTGGGGAACAGACATTCCCTCTGGCTTGGATGGTCTCTGGGGGAGGGCAGAAGTCCCCCCACGAAGGCAAGAGGATGGGCGAGGGAGCTCAGAGCTACTCCCAGCCCTGGAAGGCTCTGTTTTGCAGCTGTGACGCCAACTGTCTCCAGCCAGACACATTCCTGGACTCAGCCAAAAAGGCAGAGATGAGACTGGAAGATGTAGGAGCACCTCTCACGCCTGTATCTGCGTGCTCCCAACTCGCCAACCCTGTGTGCGCCAACCCTGCGGGCGCCTGGAGAGAATCCCGGCATGATCCACCCCGGCCGCCGAGCTCAGCAGTTTGTGGGAGAGATAGCTGGTGGCTTCCAGGTCGTCAGAGGGTGGCAACGTCCAGGACGGTGACTCTGGGTGGTCTCTGCCCCCCCCGGGGGGGGAGACTGCAGCTGTGGAGCCCTGTGCATGGAGGAAAAGAGGAAAGTGCCTCCTGGCCCAAACAAGGCTGCCGGGCCGCCGGCTCCCCCTACCCCCGGACTTTGCAGAGAGGACCTCCTCGTGCCCATGTCCCCTCAGCCGGGCACTTCCCCTTAACTTCCCGCTTCCACTCCTCGCCGGTCTGTGAAGCCAGGGATGGACACGCCATCAAGGGAGTTGCGCACGTCTTCGTGAACAAGGCACGGTACCTCTCTGAGACTCAGTTTCCTCAACTGTGCAGTGGACACGAAACGTTCCCTGCCAACCCCGCAGGCACATCAGGGCGGTCAAACGGACCACGCCGTGACCGGGCCTTGGAAATCATAGAGCCTCTGTCACAGGGCTCCTTATAACGGCCCCATGGGGATACCTGGGGGGCAGATTCGAACCCCCCAGTGTGCTCCCTTGGAGAGGGGTTTGGGGAGAAGATGCGTCTGTCCGGTCCGGAGGCAGGAGGATAAGGACGGGTGAGACGAAGTCTGGGAACTCTGTCAAGCCTTCCGCGGACTGGCCCGGAGCTAAGGGGCGACACTTCCTCCTGACTTCCCGTCCCTTCCCCGCTGGCCCTGCCCACTCCCTCCGCAGCCCTGCAGAACCCGTGTGCTCCCACCGCGCCCGCGCCCGCTGCCCAGTCCGAGCCGCCCTCTCTCTTACAGACAACTTCCCGTCTCCTTGCTTGTCTGCCCGTGTCCCCTGCCATCCTGTCTCCACGACAAACCAGATATTCACAGTTATTAATATCTCCCCCTAACGACTCCCCATTGCTCGTAGGGAAACATCCAAACTCTTAACCAAGGAGAAAAGATAACCTGATGTTTCTTTTTTTTTTAATCGTGGTAAAATACACGTACCATGAGATTTGCCATCTTAGCCACCTTTAAGTGTGCAATTCAGTCGCGATGGGTATGTTCGCGTTGCTGTGTATCCATCTTTAGAACTTTTTCACCTGCTAGCACTCGAACTCTGTCCCCATCAGACAACTCCCGTTCCCCTCCCCCGCCAGCCCCTGGCGGCCACCGTCCTGCTTTCTGTCTCTGTGAATCTGCCCAGTCAAGGAACCGCGTAGGAGTGGACTCACACAGAGTTTGTCCTTTGTGGCTGGCTTATTTCACTTTGCGTGATGTCCTTGAGGTTCTCCCCCTTGCTCACCACTTCGGCCACTTGCCTTCTCTCTGTTCCCCGGTCACCTCCACCTCAGCCCTGCCTCAGGGCCTTTGCACTTGCTGCTCCCCCTGCCCTTCATGCTCTTGTCCTGGAGCCTCACGTGAGGGATTTCATTCCGCAGGTCTCAGATGACATAGCACCTCCCCAGGAAGCCCTTCTCCAACTACCCCGCCTAGAGCAGGCCCCTCGCTCTCTCCCATGTGGCCCCGTTCTGTTGTCCCTTGTCACCATCTGAAACTACCTTGTTTACTATTGGTGTGCTCACCGTCTCTCCACCAAGAATACAAGCTCCTGAGAGCAGGCTTTTTCTGTCCCCTTCTCATTGGTGCCTGGCACATAATAGGTGCTCAACGAAGGTTTGTTGACTGAGCAAAATACCAACTGTGTTTAATGTTAGAGCTGGAAGGGAGATGACCCGTCCTTACAGAGGGGGATTGCAGGCCCAGAAAAGGGAAGGGACCTGCCCAAAATTATACAAGGTCAGAGCCAGGACCAGCACCTGGTTTCGTGACCCCAGCCTGGTGCTCTTTCCTCCACACCTCACTCCTGGAGGGCTCCTGCTCTGGGCAGCATGAAATCGGCATCTCTACGGTGCAGAAGTGCCTTGGCTCATGAGAGGCTCTGGAGGGGCCCGTGGACTGGAGCCTGCCTGAGACCTGCTGGGGCTCACAGGCACCAAGTCCACGCAAAGCCGATCGCCGGGCAGCAGGCAGAGCGCCCTCCACGTGGAATGACCTTCCATCCACCCTCCTTCTCTTGCTCCTCTCTCTCTTTTATCTCTGGATCCCGAAGGAATACAGGGGAATGGGCTGTGTGACCACTGTGTCGGCTACTCCTGAGAGGCCATGGCCACCCGCACAGCCCCTCCCCAGATCCGCTCCAATTCCAATTCATCTCTAAACAACTCACTTTGGCCCCCTTGATCCGTGGAGTTCCTAGCCAGTGTCAACCTCGTGTGGCAGGAAAGTATTAAATATTTCTCTACTGAGGTAGTTTAGCACAGGACTGAGCTGACCTGGGTTCAAATCTGAGCTAAGTTATTGGTTCCCGGTTTGGGGGGTTCCTCATGTGCAGAGTGGGGCCGCCTTCCTGGGGGCGTCGCGAGATGGTTTGAGATAACAATACTGTAAGGGACTTAGCACTGTCTTGGCACATAACTGCCCGATTAGTCACCGTTCACATCCAGCGGTGAGAATCTAGCAGCTCCCTGGGAAGTCGCTCCCATTTCCATTCCCAGAGGACTGGACGAGACTGAAGGGTCAGTGCATTTAGAGGGACAGATACAAACAGGATAAATGCATAATATTGACAGTGAATACAGCCACATTTATGGAGTGTTTGTGACATAAAGGTGCCATGCTGAGCCCTCTGCAACTGATAACAGACGCAATGCCCACAGCCACCCTGGAAGCAGGTACTATTTTATCCCCATTTAACAGATGAGGAAATTGAGGCAAAGGAATTGCCTGGGTCACATGGCTAAAAAGTGGCTGGGCCAGGCAGCCTGCAGCCAGGGAGAAGGGGCACTCCAAGGCCACAGGCAGCAGAGGATGGCCGGCCCAGCCAGGAGGGCGAGGCAGGCTTCGCTCCCGGGGCCAGAGGAGAAGTCGGTAGAGGAGAAAAGTTCTGCTTTAGCTCCGTCTTCTCAGGGAAGCCCCCTCGCTGACACCCCCTAAACCAGCGACCCCTGCCACAGCCTCCCCCGGCCTTTGCCCTGCTCTAATGTCCTCTCGTCTCCATCAAGCCTCCTCACTCCTCCGAGCAGTGATTTGCTTCTTTTCCAGTGTTCTCCTAGCATTCTGTAACTTCGCTTGCAGAGAAAAGAGACAGGGAACGACCAGACATTGAAAACTCACTCTGCCCCAGACAGTGAATGAGGGACGTCACAGGCAACTTCCTTCTCAGCAGTTCTGCAAGGGAGCAAATCGTCCCCCTTTTTGCAGAGGAGAAAATAGGCTCAGAGAGGTTAAATCTCTTGCCCGAGGTCACACAGTCAGCCGGTAAGTGAGAAAGCAGGGACAGGTACCCAAGACAGTCCCGCTCCAAAATCAGTCATTGTCCATGCTGTGGACGCCTTGAAGGCGGGGGTGGTGGGTCGCACTGGAATTGGCCAGGTCCCAGCGCAGGCAGGCAGAGCACACAGTGGGTGCCCAGCTCTGGGCAGGAATCCGAGGAGACGGCCTGGAGTGCGCTGGGGCTGCACTGCTCTCCTCGGGGCCTAGGTGGCGATGTGCACGCTCCTGTCCCGGCCCCTGCAGGCGTCTGCCTTCAGCTCGGGATCTGACTGCTTGGAAGGCACTGCCCTCCTTCCCCAACCTCCTTTCCCTGGCAGCCTCTAGGACCAGCACAGCCTCTGTCCCTGCTGACCGGGGTCGCCCCAGTTGACGTTTGCCACCATGGCGGGGCTTGGAGTGGGCCGCTCCTTCCCCACAACGTTTCAGGGAGGGGGAGCAGCGGGTGCGGGAAGTGCTTGCTCACGTCCACGGTCAGACCAGTCAGCCCCCGGCTCAAGCACCCAAGGGTCAGCCAGGGACCGTCCTTGCTGGTCTCCCCACCCCCTTTGCCCCAGTGGGGCCTCCCCGACCCAAACAAGGCCAAGCACTGCCCCCTACGAAGTTCCAGAGCCAAGACAGAACATCTCAGCCCCCTGCCTTGTTCGGGTGGGGGACAGAGGCTGAGAGAGAGACAGGGACAGGATCTTGTCCAAGGTGCCCCACAAGCCAGGCGGGAGCTGGAGTAGAACCTAGATTTCCTGATTTGTATCCTCAGCAATTTCCAGCACAGTTTGAAGCTGTTTCTACAGGGCCCCGGGGCAACTGAGAAAAATGCAGTCCAACCAGTTATCTGATGCAGTAATAATAAAAATAACAACAACTCCCATTTCTGCCTGGTTTTCAGCCTTTCACCTGCATTACCTCACCTGTCCTCTCACCTGCTGGGGGAGGTGCATGCCACTGTCCCTCATTCGCTCTATCCCGGGGAGGAAGGGGCTTGCCCAAGTTCCCAGAGTGTTGGGACCAGGTCCCAGCTCCTAGGCCCCGAGTCACTGAGGGAGGGATGGGGGCGTGGAGAGGCACCATGGAAGTGGGGGAGGCAGGGAAGGCTGAGCTCTGTGGGGGAGTCAAGCTGGGAAGTGCAGATTGGGGGAGGCTCAGAGTGTTTCTCCTCCTCCCAGACTCTGCTCTCGCCCACCCCACTGAACCCCTGCCAGGCTCTGCCCCCGCCAGCTATATCTCCTCACCCCCCTCCCCTCCCCTCCTGTAGCCCCCAGAGAGTTAGCTAGGCCTCCACTGACCATCAGATCTGGTTTTCTCTGCAAATCCCTTCCTCAGTCTGGGACTCAGTTTCCCCATCTGTAACACGAGTCAGTTGGGCTTTAGGTTTGGCCTTTCAGCTCTCGTGGCCTGACCCCTCTAGGGAAAAGGGCCAGGGCAAGGTAAACAAAAGGCATAGGAAGGGCTGTGCTCGGTACCAAGTGCCGGCTTCTCAGCTGGTGGCACGGGGCAGTCAAAGGCAGATGCTGCCCAGGAGGCTCGGGGTTAAAGGACACTCTTTTCTCTACCCTCCTGAGCCTCAGTTTCCATATCTGTCTAGTGGGGATGATAAACCTACCCCACAGAGCTGTAGGAAGAGCCCACTGTGATAATGTGTGTAAGGTGCCTCACACAGCACCCACCACCCGGCACTCAAAACTGTCATCACCATCATCACCATCATCATCGACAACTATCCCCTCCTCCTGTCTAGTCCAGCCCGTGCAGGGCTCAGCCTTCACAGGAAGCTCCTGACCTGACATCAGCAAAGCCGGGGTACTAGCCCCACCTCTGCCACTAAGCCACTGAGTCGCCCAAGCCTCAGTTTCTTCACTTGCAAAACAAAGCCAGCAAAGATCTGCAGGAAAAGTTTTACGGACACGCAGTGAGATCACTCGCGGAAAGGTGCCTGGTACAAGCCTGGCCAATGGCAGTTGCCGATGAGCACTTGTTTCCTTCTTTCTTTGTTGAAACAAAATGAAATTTTATGACAGAGTAGAGCAAATGCACAATAATGCTACAGCTAATATATATATATATATATATATATATACATATTTTTTTTTGAGATAGTGTCTCACTCTGTCACCCAGGCTAGAGTGTAGTGGCACCATCATAGCTCACTTGCAACCTCAAAATCCTGGGCTAAGCAGTCATCCCACCTTAGCCTCCCAAGTAGCTGGGACTACAGGTGCGTGCCACCATGCCTAGCTAATTTTAAAAATTTTTTGTAGAGACAGGGTCTCACTATGTTGCCCAGGCTGGTCTTGAACTCCTGGCCTCAAGCAATCCTCTTGCCTCAGCCTCCCAAAATACTGGGATTACAGGCCTGAGCCACCTTGCCTGGCCTATAGCTAATATTTAATGAGCACATACCATGTGCCTGAGACTGCCCTAAGGATTTTGCTAATTTAACTCAATCTTCCTAGACAACACTGTGAGGTGGGCAGATCCGTTATCCCATTTTAAAGAAAGGGAAACTGAGCCGCAAAGGAAGCAAAATGCCATCCTCTCAAGGCCTCCAGTGTTGCTTAAAGCCCATGGAGAGTAAGCACTTGGGTTTATTGAGTAGCTACTGTGTGCCAGACAGTGTTTTAACCCTGTCCCTGTGTTAGTCTCCTCAATCCTCCCAACAACACCACAAGGTAGCGACTGTCATTGAGCCCATTTTACAGGCAAGCAACTGAGCCACTATCCAATCAGCACGACTGAGCCAGAGTCAAACCCAGGTCTGGAGGACTGACTCCTCCACCTGGTTCTCTGAAACTCTCCCCCAGACCCTGCCTAGAGTCAGGCTTTCCCATGGGAGCTCAGCATCACACGGGGTGTAGGCCAGACCCCCAGGGCTCCAGGGCGTTTTGGGGAGGTGAGTTCTCGTATTAGGTACCCTGTAGGAGCTGGAGGTCTCAGGTGGGGAGAAGCCACATTCTCTGGGAGGACAAACTTGCTCCCCCAACCCCACCAGTCACCAGACAGGCAGGGAACAGGTGCACAGGCCCCGGCCCTGCGCTAGGTGAGGGGGAGCTTGTCTGGCAGCCGCGGCCCTGCGTGAACAAGAAGAAACCCAGCCTGCAGCCCCTCGGTCCTGGCGGGAGATTAACTAAACAAATACCCGAACAATCTCGATTTCAACACTCGGGGAGGGGGCCGCGTGTCAGGGCGCAGGGGACAGGAGGGAAACGCAGAGACATTTTACCACCTAAATAACTTTCCCTCTGTTTAGTTTCACACAAATGTACACTCAAGTGCTCGCAATTTTTTTCTTTTTACATTTTTATTTTATTTTGACAAATGCTCAAACTTTCCTGCCACAAATTATTCTTGGCCAGGTTACAAGTAGCAAGGCCGTGTGTATCCTTTCTTGACAAAAAGAGCAGGGGGCGGCCAAGGGAGGGCTCTTATGAAATATTTTGGTTGTGGGTTTGAGGCGAGATTTCTTTCTTCATTTTCCCAATGGTGCCTTTGCCTGGGAGCCCGCGAGTTCTCACCCTCTTGCACACGAGCCGTTTCGACGTGGTCTAAATCCTCCCACCGCTGTGCTTACCTCCAGCTGCCCTAACGGGATTTCACGGTTCTGGTTTCACCGAGCCAATTTGGAATGGCATGTGGGGAGGGCAGGCTGGGGCTGGCGTTATGCATCGCGCCGCGCCCAGCCCAGCAGGCTCCGCACCAGGATGGGCTGGAGGGTCCTGTCTGCAGCGCCAGGGGTCCGGCCACAGATTCCGGGTGGACCCAAGGAAGGGGCTGACCGGCCCCCCCAGGTGGGAAGAAGGGGAGAGCTGTCTGGTTCACCTCCACCCTGCCTCACCCACTGCCCAGCCTCCTCCTCTCCTGCAGACCTGGCCCCGGCCTCCCTCCCCAGCCTCATTCCCCCTCCATCCTCCCCTCCAGCTGCATCGCTTCCCAAACAGGCCAGGCTTTGCCCACCTCGGGGCCTGGGCCCGCGCTCCTCCCTCTGCCCGGGGTTCCCAGCCCTCTACTCTTCTCGGGGAGGTCCCAGCTTGACTGCCACCTCCTCCGAAGTAGAGACCCTGATATTGCTTCAGGAATTTTTCATTTTATGCGTGTGATGAGTGAGTTTATGGAGTTGTGATCTGCAATGATGCACTCATTTTATCGATTAGCAGCTTGAGGCTGTTACTGGCCACCGCAGCTCCTTGTTGGCTGTCTCCGTAACACTTAGGCAATTTCTTCTAGCTTTGTTGGTCTGTGTTCTGGTTTTTTGCTGGTCCTACCTAACTAAAGTGAATAAATGAAGGAGTGAACAAATGAATGAGTGGATAAATGAACAAGCGAATGAATGAGTGAATAACGGAGTGAATAAATCCATGAGCGAGTGAGTGCGTGAACACGAGGGCATAAACGCGTGGAGCAGTGAATGCGTGAATGGGCGTGGACGCTGGCCTGAGAGGGTGCTGCAGCTCGGCTGGAGAAATCCGTGCTGCCTTCACACTCTCCTTTGGGAGGAACATCCTGCAGCCACTGGGGAAACTATTCAAAGTTGATTCCTTTTGTTTCCACTTGAAGATGACCAGCGTGGAGCGGTTTCCCCCACCGCCACCCCTGTGGCCAAGCCCGGCCACCAAGCAGCTTCACTTTCACCCCCAGCTGCCATGACAACATCGTGATTGGTTTTGATATAAATGAGACCCCACATCTCTGAGCCTCCCACTGCCCCGGAAGCCTGGACCAATTTTCTGTTCCTAACATTGACCTTAACCCTGCACCATCCACGGCTGTGCTTTTCGGGGAGGGCTCCTCCCTGGGCTGGCTTAGGAGGGACCTCAGGGGTGCTGGTCTAAAGGCTTTTTGTGTCCACCAGTCCAGCGAGGGTCTCTGTCCCCGGCAGGGGGTGCCTAGGCCCTCTTGGGACCTGACTGCAAGGACGTTTCAAGGTCACTTCCTATGAAAGCAGAATCACACAGCCATGTGAACGAGCGCCCACTTCTGTGCCCAGCGCCTCAGGGTGGGGCCACACATGCAGCTGAAGTCAGGCAGAAGGTATTAAATTAACGTCATGTGTCTTAAACCGGCGGTGTTAGGAACTTCTCGATGCACTTTCACACTCTCGGAGGTGCTCTGAGGCAGAGATTCTGAACCCCACTCGACGGATGGGGAAACTGAGGCTCAGAGAGGTGACATGATTTGCACAAAGCCACCCAGCCGTTCTCGTTCTCTGCACTGTCACTGGGCCTTTTCTCCTGCTTTGATTTTTGGTCACCGCCATTGCCCAGCCCTGCCCGGACGTGCAGGCCAGCATCTGGGAGTGGTCCTTGGTGGCCCCCTCCCACGCGCCCCGCCTCTGAAGCGCCCCGAGTCCTGGGGCTCTGCCTCGTCACTCTCACTGCTCCCACACGCACAGGTCACGCTCGGCAAACGTGTCCTGGGAACACGCTTATCGGCCTCCATTTGCGCAGCCGCAGAACCGCCGGCAAAACCGCAGCCCTGACGTTGCTTCAGGAATGCTTTCATTTCACCAGTGCGATGGGTGAGTTTATGGAGTTGTGACATATAATTATGCACTCATTTTATCAATTAGCAGCTTGAGGCTGGAACTTTCTCAGCCCTTAATAGAAGCCCTGCCGCTCCTCTCCAGCAATTACGATGGGAATTAATGGCCACCTCTGTACGAGGGAGCTCTCGGGCAATCATTTGGGGCCAATTACATGTGCATCGCGAGGAACGAAACTGCATCCGTCAGACAGGCCGTCCAGCCAGCATCCTGGAAGCAGCCTTGCTCTCGGGACGGTCTTTAGTGGCCAGAAGGTAGCCACGAGGGGAGAGTGAGGTCGGCGGCCCTCTGTGACTCTGGGGGACATGGCTCCCCATCTCCGCACCCAGCTCTGAGCACTGCAGGTGTCCGGCCAGCCTGTGCTGAAAGGATTCCTCCAACATCCTTTCCCCTGTCCTAGGTAGGGAGGAGAGAGTTTAGTGGGGGCTCAGCAGTATGGGCTGTGGGGAGAGACTGCAGGAGGGAGGGGCCCTGGATAGGGGGAATGTTCAGGGACGGAGCAGGAGGTGGGACTGGGGACAGATGATGTACCTGTATGCTGCACAGGTAAATGCTCAACAGATGTGTTCTGGAATGACTGCCATCAGCCTCAATTTGCACAGCCACAGAACAGTGTCTCTGCTGAGCACCCTCTCGGTCCGGGGTCTGGGCACATGTCCTGGTTGCTCATGCAACATATGTGCATCGGGTACCTTCTAAGTGCTGGGGACACAGTGTCGAACTAGACAGACAAGAGTCCCTATCCCCAAGAAGCCTCTGTTCCAATGGGTGGCCACAGACATCACATACGGAAACATACAGTAACGATGGCATGGTGGGGCAGGGAGGGACTGAATGAAGGGAACAGACTCGTAAGCACTAAAAGGAAATATTTTCATAATCTTGGGTAGGGAAGCCCTTCCCCAGCAAGTGGCAAAACCCAGAAGCCATGAAGGAAAAGACTGATTAATTTAAATATGTGAGCATTCAGCTTGAGGAGCAAGAAGGCTTTGGGCAGGAGAAGGGGGAAGGGGGAAAGAAATGACCAGGACCCCAGTCAGATGGTGGCCCTAGCCCCACGAGGCCTGGACTATGGATAGATGGGGGGTGGCCCTGCACACACCTCCCATCACCCCATGCTCACTCCATTCCTGTCCCTGCCCAGGCCTGAGAGTGGCTCAGGGATAGTGGCCGAGGCCTCCCAGCCCTTCCTTTCTCAGCTCCACAGCCCCAGTCTGGGGACTCTGGGCCTGGCTGCCCCTGGCCTGGCAGGTCCCCTGCTCAGCCGCTGTCTCCTTTGCCTCTGTTCCTTTCTTTGGACGTGACCTTCCGAGGAGGTAGAACTGGGAACTCAGGCCCTGAGGAAGGCACCTGTCCCTGCCCGATCCAGGTCTGCTGAGAACACCACCTCTTCCTCACCCTGGCCGCATTCCCAGGCCCCCAGCCCTGCCCGGGACATGCCAGAGTTCCTCCCGAAGATGGTCAGGCCTGAGGGGGTCCTCAGCCTGCTGCCCTCCCCCGCCCCAGAGCTGCCGCCTCCCTCGCAGACACGAGGGGTGTCCTGGGTGCCATGGCTTGAATGTCCTTCCAGGACCTGCCCGGGGCCTTCCACAGCCTCAGCAGCCTGCTCACCTGTGGCCACAAAGCTGGGAGGTGGCACGGCTCTGGCTGGGCCTGACCTCCTCTCCCTCTGCACCTGCCCACCCTGCGGGCCATGCCCAGACCCCGCCTGAAAGCTGGGCTCCTTCGCCCCTTGGAACCAGAGAAGAAGTTGAAACTGTTGGGTCACCCAGGTGCTCCAAACCCTGGAGTGGAGCCTCGGGATGTCAGGCAGGGAGGCTGGAGGAAGAAGCCCTGCGGGTCTAGGCAGAAAGAGAAGGGCAGAGAAACAGCAGGACCGACACTAGAAAAGTGGAGGCAGAACCAGAGACAGGGAGGCACGTGCGAGCCCAGAGCCCCGGAGGTGCGCCCTGGACCCCTCCCAGCAGGACAGGAGGCCTCCGTGGCCTGGGGAGCCAGCCTGTGACATGGACAGGGAACCCGGGCCCAGCAAGACCATGCAAGAGAGAAGGAAGCTTCCTGCACCCCAGGGATACCAGACCCTGCTGCCCCAGACCAGCTGGCCGCCGCCACGCCAGGCCTCCCCTGCAGCCCCAGGTGGAGGAGGGAGTCTCTGCGGGAAGCAGGGAGATCAAAGGAGAAGGCGCCCATAAATCAGCGGCAGGAGCCTCCCTCTCTGCTCTCCACGCACCGAGGAGCCTTCCCAGAGCAGCTCAGATGTGGTTCAAGGACCCTGGAGGATCCCAGCCCAGCGGGGCTCCCTCCGGGCACGGCCCAGCCGCTCTGCCAGGAAGGAGGGTGGGCAGGACCGGGGGTGGGGGGGCTGCCACCAAACTCGGGCTCTCGCCACACGGGTCTGACCTCTCCCTCCCACCCTGACAATGCACACACACGCGTGTACACACACGCAAGCCCATGCTGCACACACACCACAGAGCAAGGGGCCGGCCACCCCACACCACCCCGTGGGTGTGAAGTCCAGTGTCCCTGCCCAAACCAAAGCCATGTGCTCCGAGGGACGGTCCCGCCACACCTCTCACCAGCGTTTGTGCTAGTGCAGTTGGACGGAAATGAACACCCAGGGCCCTGCTGAAGGGAGAAGGGGGGCGCCAGAGGCTACACTGGTCAGCCACGGTCTTCACGCCCCTGGGCAGCAGTTCCTGGACACAGTGGGTCAGTCTTGACACGGCAACTCCTCCGAGGCGTGGAGTCAGTTCCAGTGTCAGCTTCACCCTGCCCTTGCGGCCTTGGGCAAGTCGCTCAATCTCTCCAAGCCTCAGATTCCTCATTTAGCAGCCGTAGAGGAGCCAGGCACGTAGTAAATACCAGTCTCCTAAACCCCACCCAGAGGAAGAGAGAGGATCAACCAAAAGGGCTCCCACCAGGTCTCGGGGTTAGCAAGAACAATAACAGGGACCGTGTCTGTGTCTAAGTTCTGCAGGCGTGCACGCGTACCTTCTCGTTCAATTCCCACGACTACCCTACCGGGGAGATACTGTTACTATCTCCACTTCACTGCGGGGCTCGGAACGGGTAAGGACTTGGCCAAGGTCACATGAGGATGCAAACCCAGGTCTGCCTGACGCCAACACCCAAGCGCCCTTAACACCCGGCGCCACCCCGTTAGCTCACTCCCCCGTCTCACTGCTCCCACGCCTCTGCCAGGGCTGCGATGGGAAGGGCGCCGGCCCTTTGGCCAACTGGGGGGAGGCACACACGAGAAGCAACACTCCCAGGCAAACGTACAGTGTGGCTCCACAGGGCTTCAAATGCTGCCCGCATGCTGAGGGCTCCTAAGTTTATGTCTCCAGCTCCAGGCTTGGGCTATCAAATCCCCTGACATCCAACAATGACATCCAACTCCACGTATTTCTACCTCCTACCTCCCACCTCCCCTGCTCTGCCCTCTCTCCCCTCACCACGCCACCGTCACCTCGCAATGGATTCTTGTGACCGCCTCCTCACTTCTCTCCCCCCTTCCACTTACCCCCAAAGATCCTGCTCAAAGTCTGCAACACCTCCCCCACCCACCGCCACTTGAACCAAAAACCCCAGGCCCCCTACAGGCCCCATGGGGCTCTGCATGTCCTCCCACTGTCCCCTCGTTCACTCCACCCCAGCCATACCGGCCTCCTTGCAGTCCCCAGAACACACCAAGCGTGCCCATCTCAGGGCCTTTGCACTTGCTGTGCCCTGGGACACCCTCCCCAGGTAGTCACGTCTCCTGCCTCTCGTCCTTCAGGTCTCCGCTCAGTCTTCTCAGTGGCCCCCGACAGGCCATGTAGAATCAATCGCCCTCCCAGCCTGGCCGTCCCTTTCCCCCCACCCTGCTTCGTTTCGTCCCCAGCACTTGTCACCACATGGCACGGAACCGACTGGCTTGCCTGCTCAGGGTCTGTCCACCCCAGGAGGATACGTGCTCCTGCGGGGGCAGCACCTCCAGGGCCTGCGACAGCGCCGGCTCACGGCTGACCCTCCGTAAATGCTGTTGAATGAAGGAAAGAACGTTGACATAGTGGCAGGTCCGAGGGTCAGGAGAGCAGGGCGGGCAGAGGAAGGGAAAGGGAGATGCACAGGAACAGACATGAAATAGACACACAGACGTGTGTGTGCAGGCACACAGAGGTGGACACATCACACATACACACACACGCTAAAGTCGTGCACAGGCAACTGCACGGTGACCGTGGATGAACAGAGGCCACAGGCAAAGACAAATGCAGCCAGCTCTCCTCTCCTAACACACAGACACCCCCACACCCACACTCACACACAAACCCATCCCCAACGGACCTGTGCATGCCCCATCACCCTGCACACACACGCCACCCAGAGCCCCTTCCCGGCTCCCCCCCGCCCCTCCCCCAGCTCCACACCCCCTCCCAGGCAGGGGCGGGGCTTTTCCAGGTGACCTCACTGAGCTGGGAGTTAAACTCCACCAGCTCCTTTTCAAAGCTGATTTGGCTCCAAGTCTCCCTTGTAATCTGCTCCGGGATCAGTGCTCGCTGGGACACTGGCCCTGGTCTGAGGTCAGGACCTCTCATCTTCTCCCAGGAAGTCCCACTGAGTCCTCCCCACCCTTGTCCCCCACTCAGCTGCTTCCACCTGCACCAGTATAACCTGCTGAGCCGAATTCTTGCTGGGTATTTTCAAACAATTCCAGTTATTTGGGGGGAAGGGTGGTACTGTGACTCCCAGGAGGGGTGGGGTGGGGGTGGGGCCAGGGAGCAGAGGGGACGCCCCTCAGGGTGGGGCAGCCTCTAAGTTGCTTGTGCTGCCGATGAGAGACCCGGCCCCGCCCCATTCTGACTCCAGCCTCAGCTCCCTCCCGCACCTCTGCCCTCACTTCCCCAGCTAGAAAACTCCTCCGCACCCTTCGGGCCTCAGTCACATGTCTCTGACGCCTCCTGGCTGGGGCTGCCACCGCCCTCTGCCTGTCCTCATCTCTCTGTGTTGTCCTTGTCTGTCTGGGTGTCTCCCTCTGTCCCTAGAGGAAGCTGCCATGGCCAGGAGGGAGCCAGGCGCAGCCCTCAGGGATGAGGGACAGACACCTGTGGCTCCTTGTACACACCTTTACTCTGTCACCTCACCACCCCCATGACCATCGCCCTCCCCAACACTGACAGCCCTAGGGCTGCCCCAGCTCCACCTGTCATCAGCACTGTCACCCTCAACTCCTGCGTCACTGCATGCAGGCACGCACACACACACATGCACACGCACGCTTTGTTCTCCAAAGCACAACTGTGTCTTTTTCCTCTCTATACCCCCAGCCCCCAGCAGAGAACCTGGCATGTTCTAGAAGCTCTATGCTGTGGACTGAGGAAGGGCTCCGTGGATGCGGTCACGGGGCTCCCATGACCTGGTCCCCCTCCCTCCAGCTTGGGAGCCAATAGAGGGGGATGGAATAGAACAGAGCCCGAGGTCTATGACGATCCCAGTGTCCCTCCTATGCCACTGCCCCTGCCCTGCCCGCCAGGACCAACAGGGCTGCCAGGGGAACAATTTCTGTCTGAGTCCCCAAGTTCTTCTACGGAAACTGGGCTGAGCCTCCAGCTTGAATTCCCAGGCCCCAGAGAGTACGTCAGAAAGCCCAAGACACACTGCGAATGCAGACAGTGGAGCCCTCCAGCCTCAGTTTCCCGGTTTGTAAAATGGGGATCACAGGCCCTGCCTTTCAGGGCTGCCAGAAGCATGAAATGAGAGACAACAGGGGAGGTGGCCCCATCAGGGGCCTGGCATCTAGCGGGCACTCCCTGGTCCTGGTCCCCAGCACTGTGTGGGGTGGGGGTGGGGGTGTTGGTGCTGCTCTAGGGCTGGGGCTCTGGAGGCCGGGACGCCAAGTGCGACGGTGCATCACTCTTGACCTGAACACATCTCCTAGGTCCTCTCATTAGCTCCTCACACTGCCCGTGAGGAAGAGGGTGCAGCCCCATTTACAAACAAGCCAATGGTGATTTTCTTGGGGTGACCCTGCCAAGAACAAGGACCCCAAGGCTCCCATGGCACCACAGCAGGTCAGGGGGCTCTCAGGGGTGTCGTGAAGCCCTGGGCGCTGGTGCTACCACCCACCCGGGACAGCAGAGTGCCAGCGCCCAGAAGCATCCAGCCAGGATCACCCTAGGAAAGGAGTCTGCCCAGACTCCAGGGTGGTTAGCCCGAGCTGCCTGGGGAAGCGCTTCCCACATCAGGACTCGGGCAACTGTGTAGTTCGGGGCTCATCCCTGCTGTGCCCCACCCCCACGCTCATCAAGGAGACAGGAGATTGGGGGCCCCCACCAGGCCCTCCACCACCACTTCCTCAAGGAGATTAAAGGGGCTGGGTCTCCACCACGCCTGTCTATCCCACCCCAGTGCAGGAACAGCTTCCTGTTTGCAAGGATGGGTGCTGTTTCCATGGCGACAGTAGGAGGTCCCCCCTCCAGGTGGCTGATACCAGGCCCCCCTCCCTGGGCCTGCCCCGTCACTGCAGTGGCCCCTCCAGCAGCTGGGCTGGCAGGACCATCTGGTCTGCAATCAAAGAGGCCGCCAGCCTGCGCTGCCCAGGGGCCAGGGCAAGGCACCCCTTATCTCGCCCAGGCCCAGGGAACTTTCCAGATTCAGGGCACCAGGAGCCCAGTGGGGCAGGAGGGAGAGGCCAGAGGGTGTGGGAACAGACCGAGGGGTCCTTGGCAGTGGCAGGAGGGACTTGAAACTCGAGCCCAAGACGGGGACAGGCAGGAGTGGACAGTGCTTCGTCCTTGGGGTTCTTGATCCCATGTTCCCCTCATCCCACCCTGGCCCCAGCCCGCCGTGTGACCTGGGGCACAGCACTCCACTTTGAGCCTTGGCCTCCTCTCCTGCTGAGTGAGAACCATAGTAACCGTTGTGAAGATCAGAATGTGCTAGGCCCATAGGACATCGATAGGGAGTTGGTTCTAATAACCAAGATCTTAGTCACCATTTATGGAGGACAAGCTCTGAGAGTGCACAGGGCAGCCTGGGATGTGGCCTCACTGTCGTCCACATCTCACAAAACACTGACGTTCAGAGAGGTGAGGAAATTGCCCCAGTAGCACAGCTTATAAGTGGCCAGTCGGTGTTAGCTGCTAATGCCGCTGTTTTCCTTTGGTTATTTTTGGCTGAACTCATAACGGGCCCCAACAGGTCCCGGACCTCCATCCTCATCCCACAATCCATTCTGCAGGCCAGCAGCACAATCTTCATCCATTGGTTCATTTTTCCATTCACCTAATAATAATCATCATGAATAACAATTATTAATGACCAATATTTATTAGCCCTTGATAATAACCAACACGTGCTGAGCTAAGTGCTCTGTAACCTTTGTGGCAGCCCTATGAGGTCAGAACTGTGATACAGGTAAGGAAACTGAGGCCCAGAAAGGGGCAGAGGCTCCCCCAGGGCCACACAGCAAGCTGGTATCAGAGCTAAGGCCGCCTCTCCATAGCACAGGGCACTGTGGGAGTCGTTGGGGGGCCCCAGGAGGACAGGCCGATAGCGCGGACCCCAGCCCAGCCCAGGGCGTAGCTGAGGAGGCGGGAAAAGGCGGGAATGGTGTGATCAGGAGGCCAAGCGTGAGTCCTGGATGGGACTGTGCGTGGAGGCGAGGAGAGGAGAGAGGCACGTCCCCCTACCTCCTGCCCCTCAGCCCCTGCCCCTGCCCAGCAGCCGGACTCCCAGAAGGCACTGCTACTGCCTCCACCACCCCTCCACCTTCGGGAAAGCCCTGGGGGATGGGGGAGGTGCCCAAGGGGGAGGGGCTACAGTTGGAAGAAGTCCCAGGCTGCAAATGCCCCAGCCTACCTGTCCTGGCCCCACTGAAATGCCCCCTCCCCTGGGAAGCCCCCACTGAGGCCCTCCCCATCCCCAAGACCCATTCTCTGCAGGTGGCCAAGCAGATGCTTCTAGATCCCAAGCCTGGCCATGCCCTCCCCTGCTCACAACTCTCTGTTACGGCTCCCCAAAGTCCCTCAGCCCGGCATTCGAGGCTCTTCAGGATCTGGCCCTGTGTCTCACGACCTGCTGCACACAGGCACGAACACACATGCACAAGTGCAGACAAACCATGCTCCAATCGCGTGAATTTCTGTCTCTGTCTCACCTCCTGGTCTTTGCCCTGGCTCCGCTCCCTGCCTGGAACAGCCCACCCACTTACAGTTTGTGTTAGGCTGGAACGGGGCTCCCGGAGCACAGGGACAAAGTCTTTGCTGTTGTGGGCCAAGTGTAGAGCCTCAGACAGAGGAGGCTTTGGGTTCGTAAACAATGCAGGACTCCATTAATAATGAAGAACTACTCAGACTCTTCTTCCTAGGAATTTAACAGAGCCTAAGAGACAATAATCAAGCCCCTATATTTTCCCAGATTTTCTCTTGATAAAACACCCCCAGTTCCTTTAGCATTTGCATATTTTAACGCTAGAACTCTGAGCTTCCACTAGAGGAATAAATGAATGAGTGAGTGAATAAATGACTCCACGAATTCAAGAGAGAGTGAGTGAGTGAGCGAATGAGTTAGTGAGCAAACAAGTTAGAGAGTTAGACTATGAATCAGAGATTTGTGGAAACGACAAGGTAAATGGGTGAACAGAGAGATGATGGAGTGAGTGGATGGGAAGGAAGGGAGGGAGGGAAGATGAGAGGAAGAGGAAATGAAAGAACAAGCTGTCCCGGTGGAGGGGCACGGCCTCAGGGTCAAGTGCATGAGAGGGCAAGTCAGTGCGCTCCATCCACAAGTTTCTGGGAGAGCCCCAACCCCCACCATAGTTCTATGAGGCTGGCAAACTATGGCTCAGGGTCCAAACTGCCCCACTGCCTGTTTTGTAAATAAAGTTTTATTGGGACACTGCAACATTCATTCATTTACATATTGTCCATGGTGACTTATATACTACACTGTCAGAGTTGGTTGTCACGACAGAGACAGTATGACCTGTAAAGTCTAAAATATTTACTCTCTGGCCCTGCCCAGAAAATTTTTGCCTGTCTGTCTAGGAAAGCCTGGTGCCTGAGACCCTCCCCATGCTGGCTGGAATCCCCCCGACCTCCGAAGTAACAAGAGTGCAGCTCTGCCACCAGGTCCTCGACACCTCCCTGGCAGCCCCTCAGCCCCAGGGCAGCCCAGGCCCCCAGGCGCTCCTCCTTCTGCTCAGGGGACACGTCCCGCCCGGCCCACGGGTGTTTACCATGACCTCTGCCTCACATCACTCAGGCCGGCTGGACGCCTCTCTCAACCAGGGAGGCAAGTGAGTCACCGCCACCAGAGCGGGGACATCTGCTGGGCTCCAGTTCTCAGCTAATCTCCCGATTGCGAGCGAGGGGCCCACGCCACCCCTGCTGCCTCTTGTTTGCATTCGGGCAGCGTGGAAGCCAGCCGGCTCGGGAGGAGATGCACTCACCAGGACTGTGGAGTGTTTGCAACCCGAGTGTTTATTTCAACTCTGGTTTTGTCTTCGGCTCCAGGATGATTTCCCAAAAGAGCCGGGGAGGGCGAGGCGCTCTGAGGTCGGCTAGGCCTGTGCCTGGGAGGCAGCACTGCTCTCATTTGACCCCCACGCTGATTCCTGTGCCCACTTCACAGACGAACACGCACAATCGTCCAGTTACTGGTCCAGAGTTCTTGCCGCCTTGCTGCCTTTCTCATTCTGGAACCTTCTAGAATCATTCAAGAACCACACAGAGCCCCTGTAGGCTGCTTTGGGCCCATTTTCACTGTGTTGCCCTGATGCCTGGCTGGTCCATGGGGGAGAGGGACCAAACACGGTTTCCCAGGGTGGCCCTGGTTTCTGCCAAGGCAGGAGGCAACGGCTGTGTCCTTGCAGATATTCCAAGGCCCCTTCCCTGGGGTAAACACACAGGGCGGCAGGGTGGGACAGTTCAGCCCCATTTCGCAGATGGGAAGACTGACATCTCTGGACACGGCAGGTCTGGGGTCTGGAAGGCTTCATTCCCCACAGATTCCAAGTCATTTTGGTTTTGTTTTTGTTTTCTTTTCTCTGTTCATGGCGCCCATCGCCCCAGTCGCTAACTGGGACTGCACGGAAAGAGCCCACAGACTTGGGGCGGAAGAGGAGGCAGAGAGGGAGATAAATGAGGCCAACCCAGCGCTCACGAACACGGCCGTAGGATCAGACGAGGCGGGTTCGAGGCCAACACTGCCACCTGTCAGCACAGCCCCACCGTCCTCATCTGTCAAGCGGGGCCCCTAATGCCAAGCTCATGGCTTTCTGAGGATAAAATGAGGCCATGTGTGTCAAACGCCTGGCCCAGGGTCTGACCCAGGCCAGCAGACGCCCCTCCTTCCTCAGGACCCAGAGGGTTTCTTACCACTCGCTGTTTGAACCCAGAGCTTGATCTTGAGCCCAATGCGATGTCACTTCTAAGCCCTGTGGGGTAAGCCCGTGCGCCATCCCCAGTCCAGCCCGGCGAGGCCCGGGAGGGGCCGTGCCGCGTGGGAGCATCCCTGGCCCTCGGCTGCCCCTGTGGCGTCACCTGTGCACATTAATGAAAAACTCACGGCGCGGAGCAGAGCCAGGCCAGACCAGGAAATTGCAAAGTCGCGGGTGCCTTACCTCAGCCCCGCCGCACACTCTCTGCTTTTATAGCTCCACGTGTAATAACATAAAAGCATAATTTATTAAAGTATCACTTTAAGTGGGGATGGCAGGAGGGGGTCCGTGCCCAGGGGGCTGTGAGTGCCATATTGACCGGAGATGCCAGGGGAGGGGGGAAGGGCAGAGCCTCAGGGCTCACCCGCCTCGTGTCACTGCGCAGCCGCCGGGAGGGCAGAGAAGTGTCCAGGATCGACGAGAAACCACGGTGCAAAGGCAGCAGAGCCAACGGCTGGGTGTATGGGTTTGAATTCAGGCTGTGTGGCCTTGGGCGGGTCAACTGCCCTCTCTGAGCTGCAGTTTCCTCATCTGTAGGTGGGAGGAATGGCCAGAGGTCCTGAGCCCCTCGTTATCTGCTCTCCTACCAGGCCTGTTCCTCCCGGAGTGAGAGAGACTTCCAGGCACTGAGCCGTGCCAGGAAATGGCCCCAGGATCGCCTCATTAAACACGAAGGGGTATTTACACTGGGAGAAACAAATATTTATCTCTGGACGCAGAAGGAGGAAGGTCTTTGGAACCCCAGTCTGGCTCAGCCCTGCTTGGCGAGCAGGGGAAGAGGAGAGGGCGGGAGGGAGGGTGCGGCCCCGACAGGATGGGCAAGGCTGAGAGTCAGGCAAGCCTGGGTTCAAGCCCCAGCCCTGCCACTGCCCAGCACGGGGTCCTCGCGCCCCTGTTCCTCTGTGTCCTTCCTGGAAACACAGCGCTAAGAGTACCTCAACCTCTCCGGGTGGATGGAAGAGTCAATGAGGTGATGCGTGGAACAGAGTAGGAGCTCAATCACTTCTGACTCTGTGCCAGGCACTGTGCACGCTCTTGAGATCCTCCGGGAAGAAAGCAAAAAGCAGCAGGTATTTTTATTAGGAAAATCAGGGTGGAGGAAGGAGGTGTCACATGTAAGCTGTAACCGTCCAAGGAGCCGGCAGCACCAGGGAGCCGGGACACTCAGGACCCTGCCCGCAGAGAGCTACACTGCATCAGTAAACAGGTGCTAAATGAGCAGACGTGGGCGCCCTCTCCCCGCTTTCTCTGGCCCACCCAGCTAAGGGGAATAATGCACGGGCCACCTCATGGGGACAGGATGCAAAATGTCTGAACCCAAATTCAAGAGCCTTTCCTGCATGAGGTGTGGGCACTGAAATGGGAGAAGAATTTCTGGAATCCAGCCAGTTCTCTTCACCTGCACCACTACCACCTGGCCCAGGCCACTGTCCTCTCCTGCCTGGATGACACTGGGAGCCTCCTGGCTGGCCCCTTTTTCTTCCCTTGCCCACCGCAGTCTTCGCATAGCAGCCAGTGTGTTCTTGTACCTTGGCAGTGGTCGGGGGTGGCCGAGAGGAACCCCATGAGATGGACAGAAAGCAGGAGAAGAGGTGGTTGGATGCAGGAAGAACTTCCTGACTGCATGGAAGAGGCATCCTCGATGCACCCTCGGGAGAAGCCGCGGAGGTAGAGCCTCAGTGCTGCTTCTTGGTAGGGCTTAGGCCCAGCAGGGGCCCAGAAGACCCCAGAGAGTTGCAGACACAAGAACATGGGCAAGCTCAGGGTATGACCACACCAGATTGGTCGGACAGGTGCACAGGCCTTCCCTGCAGCTCCGGGGCAGAGTCGCCGCCCAGCCTGCCGGCCTCACTCACCCAGCTCTGCGCTGCTGAGTTCCACATCTGTTGAAGTGACTCTCGAGCTTTCCTCCCGTGAGCTCCTGGCCCCTCCGAGAACTTGACAGTGACATTCCTCAGCCCAGCTAAGGGCGGGCAGGGCCCCAGCCAGAGGAGAGAGCGAAGGGAAGGGTAGCTGGGGACAGGCGGGGGGAGATGGCTCAGGGTCCCAGCAGGAAACAGACTCACAGGAAAGGGACCTGCAGTGGTGTGGGTGGGGCCAAGGGAAAGCAAGGAGCAATGGTGCCGCACCCAGGGCCTGGGGACAGCGGGGAGCTGCTAGCACCTCCAAGCCTGGAGGCCAAGGGAAGGGAGCAGTTACTAGAACCCTGAAGCCAACAGAGGTGACGCGGCCTGCCCAGAGCAGGAGAGGGAAGGGGCGGAGGAGTCTGGGGGGGCAGCAACTCTCACAGGCCCTGGGCATCTTCCTTCTGCAGGGTAGAATTGTGAGTTTCAGATTTTTACCTTGGCTTTGACCTAAAGTTCCAGGCCTCCCAAAGACCCTGGCAGCGTGCAGCTCTGTTCTCTGGGGAGACAAGTAAAGGAGCAGATAGAAGGCACAGGCCGTCGGGGAACATGACCCTTTACCACCCCAGCCTTTGCTCAACTTGCGCCTCTCCTGGGCTTGCTCTCACCTCTCTCTGCTCCCCTGCGGACACCCTGTCCTGTGCTAGAGCCAACTCTATACCGCCTGCTCTTTGTGGATGATGACAGCTACTTACTGGACCAGAAATAGGTGCCAGGATCTAAGCTTCGGGTTAAGATCACCTGAAGTCAGTCAGACGTGGGTTCAAATCCCAGCTCCGCCCTTCCAAACCGTGTGAGTCCAGGCAGGCGACCTCCCTTGCTGGGCCTGCATGTCCTTGTCTGAAACAATCCCGCCCCCCTGCGGGGCGAGTACGAGGGTTAAACGCGGGCCTGGGCGGGGCATCCCGTTTGCAATGCGGGAGGCGCTCCGGACTCGACGGTGCCTACCGCACTCACCTTCACGAGGAGGAAACTGAGGCTCAGAGAGGGGCCGTCACATACCCAGGTCCCAAGGGACCAAGCTGGGATCCCAACCCTGGTATCACCGCAAAGCCAGCCCTCTTGTCACTGGAGCAGCTTCCGCCTTCTGCAAGAAGCCTCCCACGGTCGTCTGAGTGAGAAGAAACCCCGCATCTTGGGTGTGACCCCTATAATTAGGATGCCGCCAGCACACGTGCGGTGCACGGCGTAGCATGCCAGGCGCGGCGCTCACACGCATTTTTTCCTCAGAACAAGTCTATTCGGTCATTGCCATCGTCCGCCCACTGGTGAGACATCTGGGGCACAGAGCTGTTAAGTCACAAAGCCACAGAGGTCGGCGTGTGAACCCAGGCAGCCAGGCTCTGGAGTCTCTGTCCTTGGCCCCTGCCCAGCGCTGCCTCCCTTCCAGGGTGGCTGTGACATGCCGGCCTCCCGCTGGTGGGGAAGGAAGCCGCCTGAGGCCAGGGCTGCCCGAGCGCTGCCTGTCTTCCTCCAAGCTCAAGGGCAGGCCTCTCCCGGACAGGGCTGGGGAGACCTGTCTGTCAGGAAAGCCCATGGCGAAGCGGGTGAGGGGTGAGAAAGGCCAGAGTCTGGGGTCACCTCCACCCTGGCAGCCCCATCAGACCCACCACCTCTTGCCCAGTTGGGGCTCTAGCCTCCTTGGTGGCCTGGGGCCCCGGCAACCCCTCCAGCTCCCCCCAGAAGCCAGGTTCTCCGTCTGATGGAGCAGATCCGCACCTGCCCCTCCCTCCACCCGCCAGCTCCCACAGGAGAAACCAGGCTCCCCAGGCTGGCGGTGTGCCCGCCGTGGCCCGGCCTCGCCTGCTTCTCCAGCGCTGCCCCAGCACAACAGCACCCCTCACACAGTCCCCTGCTCTTCTAGAAGCCGCTCCAGCGCAGGGACGGTTCCACCCATCCAAGCACCGCGCCCCGCTGGCCTGGCCCAGCGCGTAGCCCACGGCAAGGGCTGTGCAGCGGCCACTTTCATCGGAGCCACTGGCCGGGGAGAGCAGAATCTGGGCCCCAGCCTGCTGCCACTAACTGTTCAGACACCCCACCGCCCGCCCGAGCCCCCGGGTCCCCATGCGTAGGAGGAAGGCCATGCAAGCGTCTCCTCTCTCGCGCACACGCACACACGCGCTCACGCCCCATGCCAGCCTCTCCTCAGGACACCGAGCTTCTCCGAGGATTGAATTACCCACATTTCAACAGTGGGAGGGCGGGAGGCGGGGCCGGGGAAGGAGCTGTGGATTCCGCACACCGAGCCTGTCCCCACAAGGCCTGGACCGAATGCCATGGCGTGTCTGTGCCCATCTGCCTCTGGGCAGGGTGCGGGGTGGGGGCGGAGGCGCAGGCAGGGTGGGAGGCCAAAGAAAAGACACCTGAGGACTCACGCAGGCTCACACACACTCTTTCCTCACAGACTAATGCATTCACACGTGTGCACGTGCTTAAACATGCGTGTGTGTGTTCCATCCACACACACACTGACACACACAGGCATTACTCGTCTTTATTCATTCAATAAACATTCAGCGAGCCCGTCTGCTCTGATGGCCTTGCTCTCTGGCTCTCTCCCATGAATCAGCCACACGTCTGCTCCCATTCTCACACGCGCGCCCGCGAAGCCACCGCGCGGACTCACGCCCGAGGCCCAAGCTGCAGCCTCCTCCCACGGCCCGGGGGCTCCGGCGAGGTGTTCACTCGATCTGTTCACACGATGGTTAAAGCCAAGAAAAGGAAAGGAAGTCGGTAGTATCGAGGCGTGCCAGGGAGTTAATTAATGAAAATAGTATGGTACTTTTCTGGATTTGGTAATGTTTGCAGCATTTGTCAGCTTAACATTGTGTAATTTGTTGTGGTTTCTTTTCTCATTTTAAAGACTCTTTCATATTTGTAATTTTCATCAAGAATGATCCCAAAATTAAAGACATTTCGGGGCTCAGCAAGCCTGACCGCCCCCCACGAACATTCAAATATTCAGTCAATCACACCCACCCTGTCCCTCACTCACACTGCGACACATCCATCCACACCCCCACACGTCCTTATAAACCAAAGACAGGGTCCCACCAGCCCTGGGCACACACAGCTGCCTGCCACCTCCACCCGCCTGGCCTCGGGGCAGACCCCACCCCTCCCAGGCTCCTGCCCTGTGACTGCAGACGCCGGCTCTCCCGGCCTGCGACCAGCCCCCGAACCCCACACAGGTGCTCGTCACAGACACTCACCCTCCAACGACAGAACTGGACCTGAAAGCCTCACACCCTGACTCTACCCCACTGTGGACCCCCAGATGCTACAGGCCTACTGCCACCTCAGCAGGTAACTGCCCAAACACACAGAACATTCTGGAATTTCCTTGGAGACTTTCTCATTGGCAAGAGATGCCTGATATGGATAAGAAGATATGAGAATTAGAATTAAACAGCCCTTCCTGGGTTCAAATCCTGACTCTAACACCTGCTCTATGTTCATGAGCAAGTGAGCAAACCTCACTGAGTCTCAGTTTCCCCATCTGTAAAATGGGGCTAATCATCTCACTCAGCACTCAGAGGCATGTTGGGAGGATTAACTGTGCAAACACAAGTGAGGCACAGAGCGAGGACCCTGCACATGGTAGCGGCCGTGACGCTCCTTCTTCCCCATGAGACTGCGGGAAGGTGGGGTGGGAGCCCTGTCCCCTCTGGACTGGCCCCTCCTCCAGCCCTCAGCCCAGCCCAGCCCCCCTCCCCCAGCCGTGGCCTCAGCCACATCACCCTCTCGGCCACCCGAGTGTCGGGATCACCAGCGCACCTGCTTCCAAGGGCTCTAATTTCCTGTAAGTGTAAGAATTCAGGTCAGACACGGCCCGCGGCCTGCAGCCCCCCTCCCGGCGGAAACCCATAAATAACCCAGCTCAGCCGGCCCAGCCTGGGCACGAGACTCTCTCTCCTCACCCACCACCGCACTGGGCCTCGGCACGACCCTGCCAGGCAGGTACAGCCACTGCCATGCACCACGGGGAAACTGAGGAATGTGAGTTTGAGATCCTGACCTATGCACTAGAAAGAACATCCTTTAATACACGCCTTCCCACTCCCCCGCCCAAATAAACACCTGTCCTTCCTTCAGCCCCCAACTGGCCAATGACTTATGCCTGAAATCCTTCAACAGTGCCGGGCTCGGCAAACTTCTCCTATGAGGGCCAGATAGAAAATATTTTAGGATTTGAGGGCCAGACAGTCTCTGTCGATGTAGTCACAGACAGTACGAAAACATTTTTACAAATACAGGCGACAAGCCCGATTTGACCCAGCCCTGCACTGGCCCACCAAGGCCCCTAGACAGTCAGATCTCGGCCCTTAAAGACTTCAGCTCAGCACTGACCAGAGGACGAAACCGAGGCCCAAAGAGGGGACACAGCCTGTCCATGTGTTCCCAGCTGGTCAGACTCCTTTTCTACTGCTCTTTTCCAGACATCATATGCTTGTCCTCCAAGCATAAGACACGTGGCATCCTCTCGTTCCTCTCAACGTTCCCTTGCTGTGTGGTTGACACAGAGACGGGACCTTGCCTGTCTCCCACACTGGACTGAAGGGTTCCCTGAGCTCCAGGATTTGAAACTGGCTCATCACAGGCCTCCAGCGTCGGGCTCAGGGCCTACCACAGCCAGAGGCTTAGGGAGAGTATGTGGAATGGGGACACCGAGCCCCTATTCCAGCCCTAGGCCTGGGGGCTCCAAGCCCAGGGTTTCCCGGCCCTGGGACTACTGCTGGTCCCCTGTTGTGGGGGCTGTCCTGCTCCTGTAGAATGTCCAGCCTCATCCCTGTCCTCTGCCCTCCACACGCCAACACAATACTGGGTGCATACGTGCTGCCGGTCGTGACGATCAAAAATGTCTCCAGACACGGCCGACTGTCCCCTGGGAGGCAAAATCTCCCCTGGTTGAGGGTCACTGTCCTAGGCCAAGAGCACATCCCATGGGAGCAGGTTCTCTTCCGTCCCTCGTGCTGCTGGGGTGTACCTGGGAACCCGCACCCACCCCTCCGCGGCCTCAGTCTCCCCAGCCCGGGGGGGGGGTCAGTGTCGCGAGCAGCCCCTGCAGGAGGGGCGGGGGGAGGGGAGGGGCGGGGGAGGAATGCGGCCACAGCTGCAGGGTCCAAAAGTGCTGAGGAGACACGAAGACGTTTCCCTGTGAGTCAGGGCCCAGGAATGTGTCGCCCAGAGTGGCCACGAGCCAGAGCCCCCCACACGCCACCCCCGGCCACCCCCAGGGCATCTGCCTTTTATTAGAACAGAAAAGGCGGCAGGTGCCAGGTCTCCCCGCGCCCATTAAGGACCCAATAAACTCGGAGGAGGGGGCCGCTGAGCGGGAAGCCCAGGAGAAGGACCTCGGGCTCTGATGGAAACTGCGGGGTCCCGACCCAGCTCTGCCGCATCCCGGCTGTGCCACCCAGACTGGTCGCCTCGGCTCTCCGGCCTGAGTCTCCTCCTTTTTCAAAATATTGTTTTTTAATCTTTATTTGATCAGAGTTTGGTTTTTTCTTTTAATTTTTGCCTGTAATGAAACCAACACGCCAGGGCTAGAATTGTATGCAGCAAAGCGACTCCTTCCCCTGAGTGACCAGGTGAATGGCTGCCTGGGAGCCCTCTGCGGGCCTCAGTTTACACATCTATAAAGTGAGGATCACGCTTGTGTCTTCCTCACAGGGTTTGGGGGGATCTGAGAGAATGTGGGCCATTTCTTCACCTTCCCCTCCACTCCGGTTCCCCATTTGGGGGCAATCCCAGCAGCCCGGCCCCCACATCGCCCCCACCTCCCATCCCCGGGGCTCTGCCTGCGGCTCCTGGACCCCCCCAGAACCCACCCCCGCCGCCCTCAGGCCCTCCTCCTCCTCCTGCTCCTGTCTCCACAGGTCGCCCCTGGACTCTGACGTAGGGCAGCTCCGAAGGCCACTCCGCCTCCCGGCAGCCTGTCTGGGTGACGCATTTCCAACATGAATCAAGTGCAGAACTGCAAGAAGCATCTCCGGGACGCTGGCCTCCAGGCTGGACCAGGCTCTGCGCACACTAAATCATCACGCCCCACAGCACAGCAACCAGGCAGGGAGCCCTCTCCCCAACTTCCAGATGTGGAAACTGAGGCTTGGAGAAGTGGGGTGACACCCTCACAGCTCATGCGTTTTCCAGTCCAGGAGGCCCATCCACGTTTTTCCAAAGGTCTGTATGAACCTCTCGGAAACGTCACCAGTAGCTCACACGCACTATAGGAACTTCTGATTTTGTATTTTTTAAATTATTCTTTTGGATTATAAATAATTTTTTTTTCTAGCTGCATCAAACCCTTTGTGAAGCGAAACAGACCAGACAAGGAAACCACTCACGGAGAGATGACGGCGAGGACAGACGTGCTCTGCAGACAGTTGACGCTGATGCGGGAGCAGCTCCCACACACACACGCAACCCTGACCCGATGTGGCCCCAGACGCTGCGGGGACTCACCAGCCCCCTCATCACCTCCCGCCTCCAGCGGTCTCAGCACCACTTGAGGAAAAGCACGCGTGTCCCCTGGCATCATCTGCCCGGAGCCTCCGGACCTGGAACTGCCGCTGCAGCCTCCTCCCGACACCCGGCCCGATCGGCCTTGCGTTGCCTGGTAAATGCGATTTTCCACATTCGTGAACTCTGGGGCAGAGGGAAGGCAGCGGTGGGCGTCTGCACTGAGTCCTGGGCCACAAGGCAGGGGACCTGGCCCTGCCGCTGCGGGAGGCGCTGGGAGTCTCAGGTGCAAGGTGCCTCCCCTGGGAAGCGCCTCCTTCCTCCCCCAGAGCCGTGTCCTTCCCGCTGCCCCCACCGCTACCCTGGGCATTCCCATGCCCGTTGGGCTTGCGAAGCGTCGCCCACTGTTCATCTCATTTAATGCAGGAGAATCCTTGTCCCCATTTTACAGATGGAGCAGCAGGGGCTCCAGGAGGGTTAAGCCCTGTGTCCGAGACATGGACGTATGAGGGGCAGGTGGCCTGGGAGCTTCTCCCCGCTGCCCTCACCCCCAGACCTTGCCCGGGCTGGATCGAGTCTCACCATCTTCCCAGAAACCCTGGCTCAACGGGCTCAGTGAGAGCTTGTGCCCAAGGAAACTTGTCCCCAGGGCCCGGGCCACGCCAGGAAAGTGGCTAGCACCCACCCGGGAGGCTACAAGGGAGGGGGAGCACGGCGTCCTCAGGGGCTTCCGTGTATGCGCCCCCCGCCCGCGCTGCACCTCTGGCAGGCACTGCGGCCAACGCAGCCCGCAGCAGCTGGGTGGGTGGCAGAAAGGCCAGGGCGAGGGCAGGGCTGGGGGGGCATCGCTGCTGTCCTGGCCTCGGCTCAGGACCAGAACGGGCCAGCCCGAGGGGCCCACCTGTGCCCGCCACGGCTACTGCCGAACCTCCAATTCTCTTGCCCCAGGTCCCCCACTCCTATGGGCTGTGCTCTGGGGGCAAACACCCCTTCTGGGCCACCCTAGTGATAACAAACCCCCGACACCACTAACCCGGAATGTTTGAACCAGTCTTTTTATTCTTATGAATTCTCTCTTTAATCTCAGAATGTTTGAGCCATCCCCTCTGACCCTAGAACTTAGAGAGTGAGGATTTTTCCCTTTGTTATCAAGATGATGGAAGCCTCGAGCTAGATAAGACCCGAAGTCTCCAAATGATACAAATGAGTAAACTGAGGCCCAGAGAGGGGGAGTGACTCGCCCAGGGTCAGTCGCATGGCGAGAGGGTGGCAGGGCTGGGACAAGGCCCCCGGTGTGTGGTTCCTCTGTCCACGCTTGTGATTCCCGAGCCTCCAGCCCGGGGGCGAGGAGGACTTCCTCTGGGACCCGGCCCTGCCTTCCACATCTGCCCACCCGGTCCCAGGAGGAGGTCCCTGCCCCTGCCCCCTGGCATGGCCCACGAGCCAGGGCTTATGCCCTAGGCCTGCAGCAGGGGCGGGAGTCTCCCCTGCCCCCAGTCAGGGTGCCTGGGCCTCCGGTGCCACCCCCGAAATAGCCTAGCTCTCGGCCCAAAGATCAGGTTGCAGCTCGCTGTCCAGATGGGGCGCCTGGCAGGGCGGGAAGCGCTTCCCCCTCACATGTCAGCGCTTGGGCCAAGCCTTAAATCACAGCCTCCCCTGGAGGACATGGCCTTTTCTGGAGGCTGTGGGGACAGGAGCGATGGGACAGTGCCGGGGGGGGGGGGGTTCGAGGAGAAGTGCAGGATTGACTTTAGTGACAGAAGAAATGGTGGGGCCCAGAGAGAAGGGTGATTGGAGGGTTCTTTTCCTGCTGTAGACCTGCCGCGTGGTCTTGGGAGAGTCATTGTCTTTTCTGAACCTCAGTTTCCCTGTCTGTAAAACAGGGAAAGTATTCCAGCTCATGCAGGGGCTGTGACACAGCAGTGAATAGACGAAAGTCCCCGTCCACAAGGCGTCCCCGTCCATGGGTCAGCAAACTCGGCCCAGGCAGGGGGTTCTAGAGCCCGTGTTAGCAGCCGTGGGCTGTGTCCCTGGGGTGCGGGGAAGGCAGGAGAAGGGGCTGTGCCGTGTTGTTTAGGCT
Source organism: Cheirogaleus medius (assembly GCA_008086735.1). NCBI lineage: Eukaryota > Metazoa > Chordata > Mammalia > Primates > Cheirogaleidae > Cheirogaleus > Cheirogaleus medius. Next base: position 13,075,871 of record VBSM01000529.1, on the reverse strand, counting down.
GGTCCAGGAAGGCCTGAGGACCCAAGCGTAGCTCTCCACGCTGGACCAGAGGGGTGGGGATTATAGGTGGGACCGGAAGAGCCACCCCCCGTCCCCCAACACTCTCCCATTTCCCAGAGACTCAGCAGCGCCAGGCCCCCGCAACTCAGAGGATCCCAGCCAGCTGGGGGCAGAGGGGCCAGGGTCCAAGGGCCTGGACAGCCCAGGGGTCCCAACTCCAGCCCTAAGGCAACGGGAAGTAGCTGGTGTCCCAGCTGGCTTCTCACCTGGGGCCTGTGGAGTGAGTAGGAGGCTGTGGTATGAAGTCCTCAGCCTCAAGGATACCCCTGTATTGTAGAGTTGGGACCCTCGACCTCCAGGGGTGCTAGTGTCCTTGGTAGGTGTGGGGCTGTGAGGGTCCCACGGTGAGGGGCTCCTTCCTGCGAGGGGCCGTGCCCCAGTACTCCAGGGCTTGAGAGCAGTAATAATACACCTGACCTTCACCATGACCCCATTTAATTCCCCGCCACCCTGCAAGGGTGCAGACAGGGACACTGACGGGGAGACTGAGCGACTTGCCCAGGGCCACACATCTGGGAAACAGTAAAGGTGGCTGTCTGAGTCTAAAATTCACATTTTATTTATTTACTTATTTATTTATTTTTTAAAGACAGGGTCTCACTCTGTCACCCAGGCTGGAGTGCAGTGGCATCATCATAGCTCACTGCAGCCTCCAACTCCTAGGCTCAAGCCATCCTCCCCCCTTGGCCTCCCAAAGTGCTGGGACTACAGATGTGTACCACCACTCCCAGCCCCCATAAATTTTATTTTTTAGGGAAAAAAATGAATTCAGTTTAAAAAAATCTTATACTGCGTTTGTTGTTGTTGTTAAAGTAGTTGTTCTTTTTCATTTGAAGATTTTCTTATTTGCTTTTTCAAAACACAAAATAGCAAAGGCACATTGGGACAAATGACACAGGGACACAGGGACACACGAGATGCATGAAGGCCAGTGCCCACCTCCTGGTATTCACAGCCTTGAGTGTCTCCTTCCAGGCCTTTCTCCAGAAAGCGCCCTCCCACCCCTCAGGGTCCACCTACCTTCTGGATGGTTCTTTCCTTCTTCAGTACAGAAACATTTCCTAAGAGCCCACTGTGCGCCAAGCTCTGTCATGAGCACCAGGTGGGCTCATGACAAAATCCCACCTGCCCGGAAGCCATGAAGGCAAACGCACGCTCAGGTACACGCTAGGCTATCGGCTGCACGAGGACAGGGGATGTGTGTCTGCTCACGGAGGGGCCCTGAGCTCCCAGAGCAGGACCCGCCACACAGTAGGTGCTCAGCAAATACTTGCTGAATGGGTGCATGATTTGGCTGAGATGAAGCACCCCGAATCTGGAGCCAGTCTAGGGGAAGTTGATGTTGAACTTGAGGCCCGTGGGCCACCGGGCCGGGGCAGGTCAGCTCTGCAGCAGTGTTGGGTGTCAGAATCCGCAGCGTGGCAGACGGAGCAGCGAGAAGAGTCGGTTTGGCTGCAAACTCAGCCGCCCCGCCCCCACACCTCCCTTCCCAGGGCGCTGATGGGGGCTGTGAGCACGGCCCCCACCCAGGGAGCCCCTCCAGCCCCAGACTGGGTAGCCTGGCCTCCTCCCTCTCCTAAGCCGCCCCAACAAAAGCTGCCCTTGTGGGAGCCAGGACCATTGTAATTAAAAAGGAAACATAATAAAGCCCCGCTCTGAAGCCAAATCCCCATCCCTCGAGCGGACGCCTGGCCCGCCCCTCAGTGCCCACCGAGGACACACGGCCCCTTTGTGTGCCCCGGGCGACGGCCACTCCTGCCCTGCCCCACCCGGCCACCGTCTCCTGCCCCTCCCTCCCTGCACCCGGCTGGCCCTCGATTCCCGACTGAGAGAGCCCGGCCTCCTCTTTGCTCAGAGAGGAAACTGAGGCCCCAAGAGGCAGAGCCTGAACCTCGCACCTGCCCAGCGGGCACCCTCTCTCCCGGGCTCCGAGCCGAGGGGACTCTGCCGCTGAGCACCGCCCACTGCCAAGGCCCAGAGAGGCTGGATGTTCCTGAGGCCACACAGCAGGGCAGAGGCAGACCTGGGACAAACTCCAAGTCTCCTGTCTCAGCACAAAACTCTGTGTGGAGTCACCAGCTTGTCCTGAGCATGGAATCTGTCACCCCAGGAGGGACCCCAAGGCATTGGCATCAGGTCTCCAGGAGGCTATAGAGGCAGTGAGGCCTCCAGCCTTCCTCCCATGGCTGGAGTGAGGCCCCCAGGGGGTAGAGGAGAACTCCTCCGGGCGTTCAGAGCTGCAGGGCAGGCCTCCCTGCACCCACAGGAGTGAGGATGACAGCCAACCCTGCATCGTCCCCTCTGGAATTCCAGAAGCTAAGCAGTCCCTCCAAGGCCCTAGCTCAGCGTCTTCTCCCGGACCTGCCACCCCAGTGACTCCAGCCATCCGAACAGCCGCGGACATGGAGGCCAGAGCCACCTGGGCCTGTCGCCTGGTCCCGGGGGTCCTCTCCCACTGTTCCTGGGGCCTCCACTGGCTTCAGCACCGGCTGAGGTTGTCTGTGTTCCTGCCCACCGCCCCTGGCAGGGGTCCTTCTCCTGCCCCCACCTGCTGCACCCCAGCACCCCATGCACATTATACCCAGGCTAGTGGGTAATCCCTGCAGAGGGGATCACAGAGGCGGGGCTCCGGGAGACACCATGAGTCTTCAAGTGACCAACGACTAGATCCCCTCCCCAGTGGTGCAACGTCAGGCACCATGACGGGATATCTGGGGAACGGTGCTCCGCCACCCTGCACGTATGTGTAGACATCCAGCAGGTAGCTGCTTGAGATGCAGCATCGCTGGGTGTGCAGGGAGGGAGGACTGTGTCCCGGATAATTGCTTAATTAATAATAATAAGCCACCATTTATTGGGTGTTTCCTCCAAGAGCTCTGTTTAGTCTCCCTTCCTTTGGGTGAAAATATGTCATTATTCCCATTTTGCAGACAAGGAAACTGCCCAGGGTCACATGGCCAGGGAGTGCTAGAGCTCGGGCTCAAAGTCAGGTCTGTCTGACTCCCGTCTGCAAGGAGGTGTACACAGTGTCTAACACCCACCAGTCCGGTCACATGCTGTGGCATCGGGCCTGCCCATTGCATGGCTGACCCTGCAGAGCTAAGTGAGGGTACAGAGGTACCACTCACCCACCCCTTCCATTCACATCAGCCAACCCAAGAACACCTCAAAAGTGTGTGTGCACCTGAGAGCAGGTGTGAGTGTGTGTGCATGTGTGTGCATGTTGTTCAGGGTGGTGCTGGGTGGGCCCGGGACGGGAGCCCATTCATGGTCTGCCATTTCCTCTCCCTGTGGTCTGGCCACCTTGGCCAGGAGGGGGTGCCCTGGGCACCCAGGGCAGGGGGCAGCCTGGAGGGGAGCAGTGGGGCCCCCCACACTCCTGTACCCCAGGAGCCAGCCAGGGCGGGCAGGGATTAGGCAGATAATGCCTCTTGTAAGAACAAGGGATTGTTGCAAAGGGGAAACGAGAGTAGGGGGTCAGGGGGCCAGTTCAGATTTCTCCTGGGGTGAAAACTGAGCCCCCCGGGAGGAGGCACCCTGGCTGCCAGGCCCTAATCCCTGGAGTTCCCACCAAAACCCCAAAGAAGAGGCTGTTGACGGGCAGTAGACTCCTGGGGTTCATTAATTCAGGATTTGCGGGAAGGGCTGCCCCATGTCCCTCCCTGCAGGCAGCAACCCGAGCGGGGCAGGTGGGTGCTGGAGGTGGGGACACTCCGGGAGCCGTGGGGAAGGGAGGCGGGGCTGGGGGTTGGGCCACGGAGGCCCAGGGACACCCCCATCCCCTGCTGCTCCAAGCCCTGGGAGCCTGGGGGCAGCTCTGGGGGTGAAGGGAGCAGAGACCCCTCCAACTCTTGCTGCATGCAAGAGCTGTTTCTGTTTCACCAGCTTTTAGCTACTGAATGTTTTCTCCTTCTCTCTGTGAGGTATAATTTACACATAGTAAAGTACACAGACCTGGTATGTGCAGGTGGGTGAGTTCGGCAGTGTCTATACCCACGGGACCACCGTGATCAAGATCAAGAACATTTTTGTCACCCCCGAAGTTTCCCTCATACCCCTCCGTGTCAGCGTCCCTGCCCTCCCCGATCTGCCTTCTGTCCCCACGAATCAGTCTGCCTCTTCCGTGGGTGGGGCCCTGCAGGCCGCCGGCTGTGGGTTCGCCCACGCGGCCGTGCGAGTGGAGGACTCCGTCCAAGCAGAGGGTTCCCTGGGGTCTCCCAGGCCTGGGGCTCAGGGCCCTGTGCATTCGATCCTTCAGATTCACTGCCTGGACGTTTTCAAACCCCCCATGCCTTTCCCGTCCCCACCCCAGTCCCAGGCCCACCCTCCTCCCGCTGCCCCGCAGCCCCCACGGCCCCCACCCCCACCTCCACTCCAGAGCTTTCCCAACTCGTGCCACTCGACTTCTGGAACCCTCAGTGTCTCCCCAGTGCACACGGAAGGTGTGAGCCTCTACGCCGGGCATTCTAGGCCCCCAGGGTCTGGCCTCTCTCCATCTCTGAGATCTCTTCCGTCACGCCTGGGCTCCACCCGCGGAGCAGCGCTAGGCAAAGCCACTTTGTTCTCTCTCCCTTTCTCTTTTCCCTGCCTCTATCCATGCTGTTCCCTCTGCTGGAAGGCTCTCCCGCAGGAGCCGCCTGCGTCTGCTCAAGCACTGCCGTCGAGCCCGCCTTGCTCTCCCCGCCCCGCCCGGGTCAGGTCTTCTGTGCCAGCCCCTGGCCCGCACCCCTCCCCCACCCTGACTTCCAGCTTCCAGGGACGGTGTCTGGTTCAGATCTGGATTCCGGGGCCCAAGCCAGGGTTGGCACGTAATAAATCTGAGCAAGGTCCTGCCACCGCCTCTCCCCTTACCCTCTTGAGCTCCGGCCTGGCACACACCTGGGCACAGAGAAACTGGACTGGATTGGATTGAATCAGCAATGTAGCCGTGGGGCAGGACTGAGAGCCAAGGCGGCAGGACGGGCAGGAAGGAGGGGGTCACATCAGGTTCTCCAAGAACTGGACAGGGCTATGTTCAAATCATGCTCCTGGTGGCACGGTGTCTCATTCCTGTAATCCCAGCACTTTGGGAGGCTGAGGCAGGAGGAAAGCTTGAGCCCAGGAGGTCGAGATCTGCCCGGACAACATAGTGAGACCTCACCTCTACAAAAAATAAGAAAGATTTCCTGGGCATGGTGGTGTGCACCTGTAGCCCAGCTACTCTGGAGGCTGAGGCAGGAGGATCCCTTGAACCCAGGAGTTCGAGCTGCAGGGAGCTATGGTCGTGCCGCTGCCCTCCAGACAGAGTGAGACCTGGTCTCAAAACAAATCCAAAAAAATTCCTGCCCCCGTAGGAGTTCTTTGTACAACTTGGCAGAGTCACTTCACGCCCTTCAGCCTTAGTTTCGCTGTCTATAAACTGTGCAGATAATATACACTTCTCTGGGTTTTGTTTTGTGTGTATGGATGTGTTTGTTTTAGGATCCATCAGCATTCTTTGTGCAAAAGGCCTCAGCATACTATTGCCTCTGACTGTCACTACTAGGGAGGTGAAAAGAGAGAGGACAAGAGGGAGAGGAGGTAGGTATCCAAATGACAGCAGCTGGGAAAGACAGGGTGTCCCAGCCCCTTAAGACTGGCTGGTCCCGCCAGCCCCAGAATCCCAGCCTCGGGCCCCAAGTCCCTGCTGCCCAGCCGTCCCCTACACTGGCCGTCCTGCCTTCCAGCTTGATCAGAGGTGAAAATGGTCAAGGCGGGCAGGGTCAGGTGGGAAGCAGTGCCACCCGATGTCATCACCAGATGATGGACAAGCGAATGTGCCCTATCCATACGATGGTGTATTATGTGGCCATGAAAGGCAGTAATGACCAGACCACAGTGGACGGACCTTGGAGACATTAGGCTGAGAGAAAGAAGCCACCTATGATATAAAATGTGGTCACACTCAGGCCATGTGTTATATAATTCCATTCATACAAAATGTCCCAAATAGGCAAACTGCAGGCAGAGTGTGAACTAGCAGTGGGAGGATGGGAGGAGATTGACACCTCAAGGGACCCGGGTTTCTCTTTGTGGCAACGGAAACTCCCTAAAACCGGCGGTGGCGATGGCTGCACTGCCTGCGAATATACTAAAAGCCATTAAACTGTAGAAATAGGCGGATTGTAGGGAATATGAATTATAGCTCAATCAAGCTATTTTTTTAAAAATACAGATGGGGACAGGTGGGGACAGTTGCGGGGCGTAGGCCTCCAGCTGGGGGAGAAAGAGCACAGGCAGCCCTGTCTCTTCCTCGTCCTCCCTCCGGCCGTGGAGGGAAGGTTGTGGTCACACCCATTTTACAGAGCAGCAAGCTGAGGTGCAGAACACGCCGCCTGAGGTCACGCAGCTGGGAAGCTGGGACTTGAAATCCGAGAGACGGGCCCGGCCCGGGCCTGCGCACCGTGCCCCTCCTCGGGCTTCCCCGACACTTGAGGAATGCGAGGCTGGCGTCCCCAGCTGGCACCGGCCGCCCTCCGATTGGCTGGAGGGTAGAGGGTGCGGCCACCGTGCTAGCACCAGCCCCGGGCAGGTCCACACAGGTGTGGGCATCCCAGCTCTGCCCCCGCCGCTGCCCGGCCCTGCACCCCCGGCCAGGCCGTCCCCGCCCTCAGGGCAAGCCCAAGCGTCTGGAAACACCTGCCCCACCTCATGGGAATCACCCTGGGTGCCCGAGGTGCCTGGCGCCTTTGGGGTGGCATCTGGGAGTGGGTGGCGGCCGGGCAGGGGGGTGGAGGCCGGGAGGGCACACAGGCCGTGAGTGCTTGCGCCGGTATGTGAGCGTCAGGTGAGCAGGCTGTGACAGCCGGGGTGCAGTGTGTCTGGGGTGTCCCTCCTGGCCTCGAAAAGGCAAGCAGAGTGTGCATCACGTGTGTGCAAGGAATGAGCCACGGAGCGTGAAACTGTAGCTGCCTGGGAGACACACGCAGGGTGTGCTGAGCAGAGGGTAACAGCGGACCAGAACACGTGGGTACGAGTGTCACGACAGGAGTGTGGCGGGGGTGTGCACACTCACTAGTGTCCCCTCTTCTAAATGGCTGTCACCCCCCAGGGCCCGATTTACTTTTCTCTCCCTCTTGACTCCCCATCGGGCCACAAGTGTGCAGAGACAGACATGACGCCCTAAGCCCGCCTGCCACTTCTTACGCACCGTGGAGAGCACATGCCTCTGAGCCTCAGTTTACACATCTGTGCAGTAGGGATAAACGCGCTCAGGAGGTTGCTGGGCGACATCCGCAAGAGTAAACGGCAAGATCCAGGTAAAGAATTCAGCGGCGGAGTGAGTGAAGACCAATGAGTGAGCAGCGGCCGGATCGGGGACCCTCTTCCCACCCTGATTTTGCCCTGGCCACTCCCAGGTCCAAGGCCCCAGAAAGTTCCAGGCTCTAGGCAGCTCTGGGAAGTAGGAGACATCTGGGGTCAGGACCCACCCTCCTGGGCGGGCAAGGGCAGGCCCGGGGGAGCCAGGGCTCCTGGGGAGCGACACCCAGAACCCCAGGTTCGCTGCCCCGAAGGGGACAGGTGGAGATTGGAGGACAGGGCGTGGGCTCATTACCGACGTGTATTCGTTCAGCAAACCCCTTCTAGGCACTAACTCTGCCAGGGCCTGTGCCAGGCACTGGGGATGCCAAAACCAACAGGGCTCCCACCCCGGCCCTCGAGGCATCTGTCGAGGGAGGAGGTTTTAACCCATGTGGTGTGTGCGGTGATGGAATCGCAGAAGCCCAGAAGGAGTGACAGGGAAGACAGGCCCCAGACCCAGCCTGGGGAGTCCAGCAAAGGGGTCTGGAGAAGTAGGGCACAGAGATAAGACAGTGAGCCAGATGTCCCAGGCTGCGGGGACAGCTTGAACAAAGGCTTAGTGCTGTGTGAGTGTCTATCATGGGGTGAGGAATGACGGAGACAGGCCTTCAGCACCAGCGGCAGGTGTGGTGTACAAGGTTAAAGCCTAAGGTTCGGTCCCAGCTGTGAAGTCAAATATTGTTAACAATTGTCACTCTCACTCCATCTTGACAGAGGTCTCATGATTTGTGAAGTGCTTTCATATCCAAGATCTTACTTGGTCCTTGTCCCAATCCTCTCATGGAAGTGGGATACAAAGGTCACTTATCCCTTTTTACCTTGGCCACTAGGAAACTCAAAGGCTAAATTGAGCACTTGACATCCCAGAAAACTCTTCTTCTTCTAAACCTTCTTTTCTCTCTCCTTTCTCTCTTTTACTTCGATCGCGTCCCTGGAAGACTTTTGGTAAGTCAGGGTATGAAGAAGGGGCAAATCAATTGCCACCTGGTGGCATATTTTTCTGGGGTCAGAGAAGGGTATGTGCATGCTCAGGTGCATGTATGGTGCATATGAGCATGTGTGTGCAAGGGTCCACGTGGAATGAACACACGTATAGGGGGCAGCACGTGCATTCGAGCAGCCATACGACCGCGCGCATGTGCACCTGTGTGCAGGAAGGCCTGCCCGGAGCCGCACACAGGTGAGTGTACAGGTGTGCAATGGTGACACACACCCCAACCCAACCAGCCCCTAACCTCCTCGTGCTCTCTCCTGCCATCCCTTCCAACAGACTGTCTTCCTAATCTCTGCCTGGCACACTGACACCCAGAGCGGGATGTCGCCTGCCCCACAACCCCATAGCAGGGCCAGAATCTGGGTCTCTAGATCCCTGATTTAGAGACGTGCCACCCTTCACCTACAGGACTCTCCTCCCCTGCTGTGTCGCCGGCCTCTCTGGGCTCCTGCTGTAGGCTGGCTTCCACACCCGCCGGCAGCTGCTTACAGAGTGTGGAGAAGAGGTTTGAAAATGCTGGTCGGTTTTAAGCAGTGAAGATCTCCCTCTGTTCCTCCTTCGAAAGGAAACAATTTTCAGCCCCGTTGGCTGTGAGGAAGGTGTCCACGATCCAGCCATGTGGCTTCAGGCAGTGGCTTCGCCTGTCTGTGCCTCAGTTGCCTCCCCTGTAGGATGGGCAGGAGAGTGCCCTCTATGCCCACGGACTCTCCTTCCCGAACCTTCCACAGATGACACTCGTTCCATTCTCCCCCCAGCAATGGAGGGAGCGGTCGTTATGCCCATTTTACAGATGAGGCTACTGAAGCCCCGGCCACACAGCTCCCGGGTCTCGGCAGACACACAGCCCAGGTTCTCAGCCGCCACCCCACACCACCTCTCAGCATGGAAAGTCTCCCGCACACGGCAGGGGCTCCCCGAGGGTCAGATGCCTCTGGGTCCCCCTGCTCCAGAACCTAGGAGGGGAGGCATCACCCCCAAAGAGGCCTGGCCCCCGCCCTGGGAGCTGTGGGGCTGGGCACAGCACCAGCAGGGTCCCACTGGGACGGTGTCGGCCACGTGTGGTCAAAGCAATTAATTACACAGCCTAATGGGAGGAGGTGCCAAAAACACGTGTATTTACAAACCGGCTGCTGCCCGCCTCGGCAGCCCAGGGCGGTTGCGAAACCAGGCCTGGCAGGTGGGCCTCGGAGGTGGCTCCCAGGCCAGTGCTGGAGCCCAGATTGGCACCATCCGGGCCATGGATGCCAGGGGCCAGGCAGGGCCACTGTGGGCAGGTGACACCCAGAGGGCAGCCCCGCAGGGAGGCCGGGCAGGGTCAGCCCCATACTCTCCCGGCCAGGGCCAGACCGGCCGCCCCCGTCTCCCGGCTGTGAGGCCAGAGGCAGGGCCGGGTCTGAGGAGGCCCCTGGGACACCTGCGAGCTCCATCTGCCTCCGTCTCCTCCAGGGTCACCTCCAGCCTTCCTCCAGGGGAGAACAGGACGAGGAAAGGGTCAGGACTTGGAACACCCCAACCACACCCTCACCAGACACCCCACACAGGAACACCCCCAACCACACCTTCACCAGACACCCCACACAGGAACACCCCCAAGTTCCACTCATTCTGTGACTTTGAGAAAATAGCTTCATCTCCCTCGTGCCTCAGTTTTTGTAACTGTACATGGGCATATGACATGTAAAATGGGGAGGAGGCGACATAACACACGTACAGCATGAGGACAGTACAGCCCATTGCAAGGCAGCGGTGTCTGGCAAATGCTTAACAACAGGCTCCTGGGGGTGGGGAGGGTCCTGGGTTTGTAGCACTGACCAATTTCCTTGGTGTAAATACGCTCACCATGACCAACTTCACGCTACCAACATGACATCCCTGAAGTCAAAGTTGGGAAGAACCGAGAAGTAGTCCACAGTTACATTAACATATAGCATTTCCGACACACAGACAGAGTCGAAGCGAACACCTTCAGCACAGACAACATTCTATTCACTACTCTCTCCTACAGATGATAGTAGAGTGATTAGGAAGTAACGAACTTGAGTATTTTCCACCTCTGTTGGTAATGTGATTTAACGGCAAATTTATATGATTTTACTGTTAGTGATGGCTGTGCCCAACAATCAGCTCCAAATTCCTGAGCCTTTAACAATCGGCTCCGGCAAGCCGGTGCAGGCCGGCTCCAGCCGCGCTGATTTCGCTGCTCGTATCACATCGCACTGCCTCGCTTTTGCATAAGCCGCTTATTCTGCTCGGAATGCCCTTTCCAGCACGCCTGCTCCCTGGGCAAACTCCCCAATTCCACAATAATCTAGATAAGTTTTTAAATCCCTTCTCTGCGAAGACACCCTGTAAGATTCATTAGAATCTCACTGAACCCTCTTGACTCTATGAGGTAGATTTTACAGCCCCATTTTTCAGATGAGGAAACTGAGGCCTGGCAAGATCTGTCAGTTGAAGGATAACCTTCTTGGGTGGGGACAGGCTGCGCCGGGCACTGCCGTCCACAGAGACCACGTGGACAGACGCCTTCCCAGCATGCTTTGAAGAGCATTTCACTTGCCCACTTGCATTTTCTCCTCTTAAGCCCGAGACCCCAGCCCTGGGCCTCCATCCCTCCAGTTAAGCATCGCCCCGTCTGAGCAGCTTGGGGACAGGACACTGGGGGAGGCCCCTGGGATGGGCCGGGAGAGCCAGGCAGAAGCTGGACAGGGCCAAAGAAGCCAGTGACGCCCTGGGACCCCTTGCCAACATGTGGGGAGCAGCAAGGGAGGGGAGGGCTGAGCACAGGGAGGCACTGACCGCCCGCTGGCCTGGGGGAGAAGCTTCTGGAGGAATGCGAGCTATGAGGGAGGAGGGGGCAGGCAGGCCCGGACAGTCGCAACACGGCCCCCTGGGGAAAGGGGGCGGGGGAGGGGGACGTAAGCCAGAGAAGACCCAGGCAGGGCCCTTGGCCTTGGCGGCCGCCCCAAAATGAAACACCCCCAGACTCATCCATCATGGGGGCTGAGACCCCAAGGGGCGGGGGCGCGCAGTGGGCCTGCGGCTGCCTGGTGAGGGTGGCTCTGCCCTCCCGGGCTCTGCGGAGGCAGGAAGGAGGCACAGGGAAGCCAGGGGGTGTGGCAGACAGAACTGGCTTCACACCCAGCCCAACCACTTCCTGGACGTGTGACCTCGAGCATGGCACCTCCTGGGCTGAGCCTCAGTTTCCCCTCCGGTGACCTACCTCTCAGAGCCATGTGAGACACACAGGTAGTTTCCAAAGCGTCTGGCCCGCGGCAGGCGGGAGTGGAGACCGCCATTCTAATAGCAGCCGGCACCGAGCTTCCCGCGGTGAGCACTGCGCCTCGAGCCTCACACGGCCCGACCTTCAGCGTCACAACGGCCCTAGGAAGGCGACATCCCAACACTGCACTGGACGGGAGGGAAAACCGAGGCACCGAGGCTAAGGGGTGTTCCCAGGGTCACACGGTCCAGCCGCTGAGAGGCCGAGGCTCTGGCCCAGCCCGCTCGGTGCCCCCAGACAGCAGGCTCCTTGGGGCAGAGATGTGCCCCGTTTCTGAGTCCTCAACCCCGAGCACAGGGACTGGCAGACAGCAGAGCTCGGTAGCTGCTGAATGAACAGAGGTGCCCCCACATGCGACTCCCAGGGCCCCACACCGTTAGGCCCCTGCCCCAGCGATCCCCACATTTGAGAGCAGGTTCGCCCCACCCCCACCCAGCAGCCAGGCCTCCCTGTGCCAGCCCAGCCAGGGGCCTCGCGGCTCGGGCAAGCCCCGCCTTCTCTGGTTCTCAGTTTCCCGCCTTGCGGGTGGGTGATGGGGAGGAGAACTCGGACAGGAGGAGGAGCCAGAGGTGGGCGAGGGGCTTCCTGCCCAGCAGGGACTCAGGCCTGAGGATGGGTCACACCCCACCCACCAATCATCATCACAAAACCCAGAGGTGACCCAAGAGTGCCCCCCAGCCCTTGGGGGACGAGAGGAGGCTGAGCGAGTGAAGACAGCCCCTGGGAGGGGCAGGCGAGGACTGCAGGGGTGAGTGGCAAGTGACAGGGTTGTCCTTTTGCCACCAGGCCCAGCCCGCGTGCACAAACACACACCCCGAGCCCTTCCAACGCCTGCCACGCCACCCCGTCCTCCCCACACTCCCTTCCCAGGGCTGGAGCCCCTGGGGTCCTCACGCTCCTGGGCCGTGGGGGCCTCACAAACGCAGGGAGCAAACAGGGGGCACTTGGCACATTTTGTCCCGTTCCCGCCTCCGCCGTCCCTGCAGGACGGGTGTGCGTTTCTCCCCTTCTGCTGCTGAGAAAACTGAGGAGCCCAGAAAGGCGAGGCCACTTACCCAGGGTCACACAGCGAGGAGCAACCGGCAAAGCCAAGCCCGTAACCCCCGTCCTGCACGTCTGGCCTGCTCCAAACCTGCGCCCCGTCTGCGAGGCGAGTCTGCGGCCTGCGGCAGGTCCCGTGCTCCTCCCGTCCTCTGCCGTGCGCACGTGGCCTGGGCTCCAGGACGGTGGTCTCTGGGGAAGGAGAGAGCCGCTTGGCCGGTCTGCGTCTGGTGATGGTGACGGTGGCGATGAAGGAGGAAGGGACAATCTCGGAGCAGCCGGGCCCAGGACAGCGGTTCAGGGTGCGCGGTGGGACAAAGACTGGGCCTCCTTCCTGCATCCACATCCACCGGCTGTGCGGCCTCCGGCGCGGCACTTCCCCTCTCTGAGCCTCACTTTTCTGGAGGGCACGGAGGAGGGGAGAAGCCCCCTCTAGTGTTGACTCAGAGCTCAGGGGGGCCCGCCATGCAGAGCGCCTGAGCCCACCAGGCGCAGTGCCAGCTCTCCGAGCCCCCTGCCTCTCCAGGCGTCTGAGCACCAGGACAACAGAAGGGTAGCACCGTGGCACTGCCCCAGCTCCCAAGGCTGCTCAGCAAAGACCCAGTGGGTGTCCCCAGACCGGCCCGGCTGGCAGTCAGGCACAGAGCCCCCGCTGGCACTGGGGCCGGAGGGCAGGTAAAGCCTGCACCGGGCTCTAGGGTTGCAAGCAGCCGGCCCGCGAAGAGGGCTGTGTGTGTTTCTCCGAGGGGCTTCATGAAACGACAGTGGCGCCACTGTCTCCGGGAGCCTCTGAGGAGCCCGGGCGCCACGAGCCCAGACATCCTGGGGCAGGAGAGCAGGCGAGGCTGCTGTTGGAGCCACCCTGGCCCTGCCCCCCGCCATCTGGTCACCTCGCAGCGATCGCCGGAGAAGTGCAGCCTCTTTAGAGAAAGGGGGTGACTGAGATGTCCTCTCTGGACCTCCAGGGCCTGGGACTGTGCCTGGCACTCAGGGGGGCCTGGGAGATGATGGAGGGATGGACAGGTGGATTTGGATTCTGCAAATCCAAGTTGTGAACACTTCTGTGGCGGCAGCTGTCACTGCCCCACCCGTGCTCACCATGCCACGGTCTTCTCCCCGCACGTCCCTGCGACCGTCTGCCTCCCCGGCCACAGAACACGCAGGGCCAGAGCTGCCTGGGACCCCTTCAGCCAGACACAGGTGGGAGTTGGACAAATACCCCAGCTTCCTCACCCCATGCCGGATCAACGCAAGGCACCTTCTGCAGTGTCCCGGAGGTTGCCAGCGGGACTGAGCCCAGCTGTCCACGGTGCTCACCTGCTATCGACGCACCCCCGTCGGCTTCCTTCCCTTTCCATCCTCTTCCCGACTCGTCTACCTGGGCATCCGGAAATCACCTCCCAGGTAAACTGTTTGCACTCGAATCCTTGACTCAGGGTCTGCTTTCAGGGGGACCCAACTTAAGACAATCACCCCACAGTTTGTCTGTTCTAGGACCTTGGACAAGTCATTCAATGTCCTGTGCCTCAGTTTCCTCATCTGTGAAATAGGGTAATTATTTAACATTCACGCTGGGTGCTGAGGGCCCAGGGAATAGCCACAGTCCCTGCCTTGGAGGAACCCGTCCCAGACAACGGAGGGGGTGGGTATGAGAACAGATCACGGAGCTGGAAGAACCAGAGGTAAGTCCTAGCTCCTCTTATCCTCGCTGGGTGCTCCTGGGCAGGCACACAATTGCTCTGTGCCTCAGTTTATCTTTCTGTCAGGTGGGGATAGCACAAGAACCCACTTCATGGGGATTCTGTGAAGAGAAAGTGAGAGAATGCAAGAGGAGTGTCCAGCACAGGGTCTGACCCGCAGAGTGTGACAAATGGAAGGCAGTGCCATCGTCACCATTGTCGTTATTAAGAAAGAAACGCACAAAGTAATGCAAAATGTGAGATTGTGTAACTGATGGTTCAGTTGTGAAAGAGAGGGAGGGAGTGGGTGCCCTGGGAGATCAAAGAAGAGAGTCATCAGGTGGCCCAAGAATAAGACTGAGATGAGGAAATCCTCATGTAAGAAAAGAATCCTTGCTGACCTTGAATTTCACTCTTAGCCATACATTGAAATTTCCAGCACCTGAAATTTTGCTCTTAGACATGCATTCCTTTTGCTAAGACATTGTCCTCTTAGGCCTTGAGCTAGACCTTGTCCCCACCCCACAACCCATGATCCCATTTCTTTCCCAGAGGACTGCACATGTTCTCTGGCCTTGCTGTGCTATTCCCTCCGCAGGCCTTCACGTGCCCGGCCCTTTACCCAGAGCCGAGGGAGGCCTCGCTGAGCTCCACCCATGGTGATCTCTCTGGCCAGTGTGGCATGAACAGGAAGAGGGGCTGGACCAGAGGCATCAGGCTTCTCACGGGGCTTGGTCAAAATACAGGGTCCCAGGCCCTGCCTTCTCAGATTCTGCTTCCATAGATCTGGGGGTGGGGAGCCCCAGCCGGGTTAGAGAGCGACTCATTTGGTCCATCTTATACCCATATTCCATGCAGGAAAACTGAGGCCCAAAGAGCTGACACAGCCCATATCAGGGCTCCTCATTCTCCAGCCTGGTGCTCACCAAGCCTCCGCCTTCCCTTTGGACAGCACCTGTCTATTGGGGGCACCAGCGCAGCCCCCTCCGGGGTCCTGCTTCCAGAGACCCATCGGCCAGCCCCCGCCCCAGTCCAGGGGGACGCAGAGCTCTCACGGGGCCACCAGGTGTGCAGCCCCAAAATGCCTCCCAGAGGCTCTGCCAGCATTTGGCAGGTGGCAGGGCCTGGGTGCGGGGGCGGAGAGGGCCCATCCTTGAGTATTTAAATATTTGCTTTCTTACAGAATGGCATTCTTCGGAATATTAGCCAATTTGTATAGAATTAGTCAGTGCCTGGCCCCCGGTGCTGCAGGAGGATTCCAGGCAGGAGGAATGTACCTGCAGCCTCGCCTGATGCAGAGGCTCTGGCAAGTCCCAGCACAGGATCTGCCCATCTGCCCGGGACCGGGAGGGGTGGGGGTGACAGCCAGGCGGGCAGGGGTCCCAGACACTCCTGGGCTGCTGCAGCTGCCAGAAACTTTCTCAGGAGCAGCAGAGCTGAGGCCACTGACTTCTCCCCACACACCCTGGCTGAGTAAGCTCAGGGCCAGCCCTGGCCCCCACGCCAGTGTCCCCAGGAACCAGCCCCAGGACCACCGGGAAGGGCCACAGGAAAAGCTGTTGAATCCTCTGCCAGAGTTCCAGAGAAAGCCCTGGAGTTTACACAACAGCTAAGTGCAAATCCCAACACTACCTCTTAACTTGCTGTGTGACCTTGGACAGACACTTTCCCTCTCTGGCCCTCACTTTCCCCATCTGTAAAAAGGGAATAAAGGAAGTGCCGACCTACAGCCATGTATATGCCTGTGCTTTTGGACACTGTGAAGTGCTGGACACACCCCGGGTGTCAAAGCAGCACTCCCTGGGACTTGGCAAACAAGCCGTGCTCCCTCCGTCTATAATACATGTACTTATGTTGATTCGATGAGCAAGCACTTAGCGAGCACCTACTGGGTGACTTTGAAGACATTCTTCCTGCTTTTTGGACCTCAGTAGCTCTGCTTGTGAAATGAGCAGGTTAGAACACAGCCTCTGACATTCCTGCTAGAGCTCCCACGTTATGCATCTACAACAATCATTCATGCAAAATTCTCTCTCTACCAAGAGAAAAATGAAAATAGAGTTCTCGAGAGGGCAATGTCTCATCAAAAGGAATGCATGTCTAAGAGCAAAATTTCAGGTGCTGGGAATTTCAATGTATGGCTAAGAGTGAAATTCAAGGCCAGCAAGGATTCTTTTCTTGCATGTCTGTCCTCTGTCACAGAAGCCACCAGCACTGAATGGGGTCAGTTACCACTTGCAGGCTGCATGGCCTTGGTCAAGTCACTAACCTTCACCCCCGTAGTGTCCTCGTCTGTAAAAATGGGGTAATGACACTGGTTTCGCAGGGCAGCTTTAAGTGTTCAGGGAGATAATATATCTTGTGATCCACAAGTTGAGCAGAATCACTTCCTTCCAAGCTTTCTTCCTCGTTCTTCCCCAAGTAACTCTGTCCTCTCTCAATCATTCATTCATTCATTCATTCATCGCACAGCACAATGCACCGAGAACCCACTCAGCACTGGGCGTTATGGGGTGGGGAGAACGGCCACCGGCACAGCAGATGAGGTCCCTGCTCTTAAGACTCTCATGTCCCAGTCGGGGGAGACACGACACAGGGTGACCTGACAGAGTGGGACTCTGGGGCCTCCGGGACGGTCCCTTGGGGGATGCGACGTCTGAGCTGAACCCTCAGTTACAAGCGAAAGCAGCCACGGGAGCACCAGGGGAGAGACGCTCAGGCAGACGGAGCGTCCCTGCGTGGCCCAGCAGCAGGGAGCAGCGCAGTGGGATTAGGGACAGATGCCCGGGCGGCCGGAAACCGTCAAGTGAGCAGTGCGGCGAAAGAGGAAGCTCCCGTAGGCCTTGGAGGCATCCAGCTCCCCCAGGCAGGTCTTTGCAGCAGCCAGCCCCGTTTCTAGGGGGCACAACAAGGCCCGGGACCCAGGGGGCAGAGACCTCCGTCTCCTTCAGGGAGGCAGGTCAGACGCCGGGACTCCTCTCACGGCCGTTTCAACTTGCCCTGAGTCTGAGAGCGCCGTCCAGTCTTTTCTCCAAGGGTGAGGGGCACCACGCCGGGGCGGGCGGGACCCTGAGGAGCTCCCTCCTAGGAGCGGGGATGCCGTGGGCAGGAATGCGGGCCCCTCTGGGAGCCTTTCAGGCCAAAGTCAGATCTTGAAAAGGCTCAGCCCCGTGGGTGGGGATTAGACGGGCTACGGGGAACAACCGGGATTACGGCAAATCCCTGCGGCACAAAGCCAGGCAGGGCTCCCCTGCCCTCCCTGCCGCCCCGGAAAGCCCCCAGCTGACCTCAACCCCAGTCGGGGGCTGAGCCTTTGTCCTGTCCTGTCCATCAGCTCAGAGGAGCTGTGGAGGTGAGACCCCGGGCCACAGCCCCAGGGAGCGGGAGGTCCCCACACGGCCACCATCCCAACCCTTTTTCTTCCCACCTCCAACACTAGCCCACCGCCCTCCAGCCTGCTCGGAGGCTTCCAGGCCTGGAACCTCCAAATCCGTGCTCACCCTACAGCCAGATGTGATTCCCGATCTGCCCAGTTTACCCTGCGTGCACCCTGTTCCAAATTGGCAGCATTTTAAAAAATTTTTATTAAGGTCTAATACACAAAAATGTAGACAAGTCATAAGTCTGCAGCTCAGTGAGTTTTCATAAACGCATCCATGTCAGCAGCGCCCAGAAGCCCCCTTCAGACCGTCCGGGCCACTCCACCCACCCTGCCCCAGGCTAACCCTTGTCCTGACTGTCACTGTGGATTCGTCCTGCTCACCTTTGAACTTTCTATGAACGGAGCCACGCAGCATGTGCTGTGTGGTCCAGCCTCTCTCAGTCTACACGTGTGGGAGATGCATCTACATTGTTGCCGGTAGGGAGAGTTCCTTCCTTCTCCTTGCTGTGCAGTGTTGCATCCTGTGACTACCCCGTAATGTACTGCATCTGAGGCGTTTCCACCAAAATGAGTGTATTAGTGATCTACTGCTGTAGAACAAGTTATCCTGAAATTTAGCAGCTCAAAACTATTAACATGTATCATTTCATCCTGTCTGTGGGGCAGGAATTTGGAAGCAACTTAGCTGAGTGGTTTGGGCTCTGGGTCTCTCAGGGGGTGGCAGTCTAGCTGTCAGGTCTGACGGCTGTCAGCAGAAGGCTCGACTGCGGCAGGGAGGTCTGCTCCCAAGACGGCTCGCCCCCACGGCCGCCAGCAGCAGGCCTCGGTCTCCCAGCGGGTGGGCCTCTCCGCAGGCGTGCCCGCATCCTCACAGCACGGTGGCGGCTTCCCCCGGAGCGAGGGATGACAAAGAGAATGAGGAGGATATTGCAACACCTTTCGTGACTTAGTCTGATAAATCACACACAGCTGCAACACTCTATTCATTAGAAGCAAGTCACTGCGCCCACACTCAAGGGGAAAGGAATTAAACCACCTCTTGAAGGGAGGAATATCAAAGAATGTGATGGCTCATGCCTGTGATCCTACCACTTTGGGAGACCGAGGCAGGAGGATGGCTTGAGCCCAGGAGTTTGAGGACGCAGTGAGCTATGATGATGCCACGGCACTCTGGCCAGGGCGACAGAGCAAGACCATGTCTCAAAAACAAACACAAACAAGCAACAATTCCTTTTTGCATCAAGATCAGTGTCCTCGGTCCTGGGGAATGGGGCTGACATGTCCTCCCGCAGTTCCATCAGCACTGAGGTGACGATGGCACTCAGGGGGAAAGCCATCCCCTCTGCATGTCAGGCCCAGGTCTGGCCTCGACGTGACCAAGAGCCTCTCTGAGCCCCAAGTTCCTGCTGTGAAAAACAGGGATAACAACAGTGCCCACTTAGGGCGACTCTGAGGATTGAATTCCAGGGAAGTCCCGTATCCCTGACTTCCATTCCCTGATGGCACTTATCCCATCGTCTTTAGTGTGAAGTCAAGTCCAAGGCTTGGAGAAGATTCAAAATGAGTCAGACAAATCTTCTTAGAGAAACCCCGTTGTCTTTCCTGCCTCCCCAGCAGAATGTGGCCTGAGATGCCCGACGCCCCCTCCCCTCACTGAGCTTCCAGTCGACGCCCCTGTTGTGGAACTGAGACCCAGGCCACGCGGCGCCCAAACGCCCCTGGGACCCTGCTGGTGCCAGACACCAGCCCGGCCGACCACGGCTCGGCTGCTCCTCTCGAGCAGCACGCAGGGAGCACCTGCCCAGGACAGGTGCCACGTAGCTGCCACCAATGCACAGCACAGGTGGGACACAGCTTCCACCCACAGAGCTGACCTAGCACGGAGAAGGCAAACCGTGAACACCCAAGTGTCGGGACACCTGGTCTCCCAAGGTGGGGGCGGGGAGGGGGAGGCTCCCTGGAGCTGGGCTGGAAGGGGTGGAGCCCGGGAATGGGGCAGGGAGAGTCAGCATGGCGCCACCCGAGAGAGGCTGGCGGGGTGGCAGGGCCCAGGCCCCACGTTTGGCGTTTCTCCTGTTTGGCGTTTCTGGAGCCGTCCATGCCGAGGGAACCGTGTCTTGGCCCCTTCCTGGCTGCGTGACCAAAGCCAGGTCGCTCACCCACTCTGTGCCTCAATTTCCCCAGGGTTTCCTAGCAGAACCGATGGGGGGACAGAGGCTGAGCGCCTCAGTGCCTGTCACATGTCTTACATCACAGACAACGGGAGTCACAATGCCCCCACTCAGCTTGCCTCCTCCGCCCGCTTCCGGGACATTGCGGTGGGCTCCCCCTCCCCCACCCTGCCAGCGCCTTGGCAGGGAGGCTCCTGCACGTGCCTTCAGCACCCCCCCCCATTTGCTCCTCTGGTGCCACCTCCCGCTCCACCCAGCCCCCAGGGACTGACCGTGAGAAGGTGTGTCGTGCATTCGACCGGGTTGACTCCAAGCCCGTCTGCAGACAGCGGAGGGGGCCTTCGCTGCAAGCCGAATCCTCACGGTGGTCTGCTCACCACTGCCATTGTGTTTGGGGCCCCTGGTCGGCGGCGGGCACCGTGCCGGGCACCTGACCTGTATGACAGTAACCTGGAGACAGGGTATCATTCAACGCCATCTTTCAGGCAAAGAAGCTGAGGCTCAGGGAGAAATCTCACTTGCTCAAGGTCACATAACGGGACTGAAGCCCAGGGTCATCTGTTTCGAAGCACCAGTCTCTCTCTCTCTCAACACACACACACACACACGTGCATACACGCACACACATGTGCGCACGCACACACACGCTCATTTGCGTGACCACGAACACCGCTGCCACCCTCCCCTCGGCAGGCTGCTGTTCTCTCAGCCGCTTCCTGGGCGTCTACAACTGCCGAGAGGTTCGTGTGAATGATCTCGTTTCATCCTCGCCACAAACCCGTGGGGCAGATACTGCATCATGGCCATTTTGCAGATGGAGACGATGAGGCCCCAGGAGGTGGAGTCTCGTGCCCAAGGGCATTCAGCAGAGCTGGGGTTTGAATCCAGGGTCCTCCGCCCGTGCTGGGAGACTGCTCGGAAGGACTGGTTCCCCTAGCCAAGGGACGTAGCTGGGAGCCTTCGTGTACCTCCACGGCTATGCCACCAGGGACTCCTAGACTGTGGGTGGGGTCCAACATTACCTCTCCTGCAAGTCTTGTGGTGACTTGGCTGGGGATCCCCCAAGGACTTGGTTGACCCAGCCTCATCGTACCTGGCCCTCTGGGGCTCTCTCTGACCATGAGGCCCCCACCCTCAGCTTCCCGGGCCCTGGGCTCTTCTTCTTTTCTTCTTTCACTTTGAGCCAAGCAGGTTAAAAACACGCCAAAAATGAGCCCCCTCTCGCTTTAGTGCACTCACATAATGTGCGGCAAAGAAGGCTGCATTAATCGCTCGGGACCCACATTTTTCAGTGACATTAATCTCTAGCCGGAAAAGCCTCTCTGGACGGTTCTTTTCAGTCTGAAGGCACTTAACGTTGGCCAGGGGAGCAGAAGGGGCCCGCCTGGAATTCCTCTCTTAACTCCCAAACACCACACCCACCAGCCCAGCCCGGCCAGCTTCCCTGGTTATGGCGGGGTGGGGGCGTGCCTGCAGGGGACGTGGGGGACAGAGGGCAGGCGTGGTGGTGAGTGAGCCCTGGGAGTGCCGGGGCGTGCATGCACGACGGCGAGAAGGGCTGGGTCTCAGCTCTTGCTTGTTCACACCCTCGCATCCGCTCCAAGAATGTGCGTGGGGATGTGTGCGCCAGGACGTGCGCGCCCGTGCCTCCGAGACACCTGTGTGTGCACGGGCATGCCCCGGTGTGTGTGTCTGTTTGTGATTGAAAGTGTACGACTGTGTGAGAATGTGTGCGCAGGAGAAACTGTGGCTGTGGCCGCGAGTAGAGCTTGCGTGCCACAATTCAGGTGTCTGCGTGATTTCTGTGTGCTGCGCACATGGTGCCTGAGCAGGATGGTGTGGAGTGTGTTTGCTGGGGCACTGGACCACTGAGTGCACGACTGACTCCGTGAGCATGCACAGGTGCGGGGAGGCAGTGATCAGGCCTGGCGTAAGTCGGCAGGGTTGGTGTCCCGCACACGTGCACACAGTAGGTGGACACTAACTCCAGGCTGGTCACTGCGTCGGCAACAGGGAGGCAGGGATGAGAAAGGCGTGGTGTGCCGGAGCCTGCCTGAACCTGCTCTCAGGTGGCGATGGGATCTCCTCCCAACTCCACGTTCAGCACCTTCACACTGGTGCCTTAAAATTGACCATGGTGAGCATTTACACCATGGGAATCGGCAAACCTAAATCAGAGCCTTCTCTTTCCAGAGGGCCTGTTGTTGAACCAGTACCAGCACATCGCTGAGTAAGACAGTCCTTCCCCAATCTAATTTCCATGCACATGAGTGAGTATGTTCGTGTGTGTGTGTGGGTGTGTGTCTGTGTACCCCAAAGTAGCTCCAAAATTCTGTGGGAGAATCACACAAGACTAGAACACAGATTCACAGACGGACAGAAGAGGCAGATTGAGGAAGCTCGAAGAGCAATGGTTTTGCAACATTTCATGGGACGGATCTCTTTCTAGCCCAAGGGCTATTTGTGAAATTCCCCAAAAATAAAGCCACTGCCAAAGGAAAAAACTTAAACTCACATGAACATGAACATTGCCTTGATCCTCTCTCAGCACTGAGCTCTGTCAAAGCTGAAGTTGGGCCCACAGCTCCAGAGAGGCAGGGGCACCCTGGGCCAGGCAGGCTAGGATGGGGGGATGGGAACAGTCACCCAAGGGGGAAAGGCGCCAGGATGTTGAGCAGGACAGAGCCGCAGCTCCCGCCAGGTAGCTGTGCGCCCTTGAACAAGTGGCTTAACCCCTGTGGGTCTCAGCCTACTCACTGCAAAATAGAGACCATAGTACCATCTTCCTAGGACTCGCCGTGTGGATTAAATGTATGTCAATGGCACATAAAAACTAAGGGTACAGCAGAGCTCTTGTAAATATACGCAAAGTGCTTAGAACGGTGCTTTTATTATCATCGCTGTTGTTAAAACGTGGGGCACAAAGGAAGGGGATTCAGAGAGGCTGAATATTCTGTAGCAGGAGCACTGGACTAGGAGCCCCAGACTGGGAGAAGGAGGGGACTTAGCAAGTGGCCAAGCCTCCAGCTGTGTGATGTTAAGACAGCTCCTCCTGCCCCGGCCTCAGTTTACCCTTCTGTACAGTTCAGATAATCCTACCAGCCTCCCAGGGCTCCAGGGAGAAGCAGAGACCACAGCCATGTCTAACCCAGGGACAAGACGTTCTTCACTGAAGGTGTTGGGGTACGAGAGCCATCATCATCATCACCACTGCTGAACATGTATGCATCAGCCGCTCTGTGCTAAACAGATCATGGCTCTAATTCGTGCAATTCTCTGCACAATCGTAGCTATTGTCAGCCCGGGTGTACGGACGGTATAACTGAAGCTCAGAAGGGTCGAAAGACTTGCACAGGCCACACAGCTGGAAAGTGGTGAGCCCAGGTCCGTGTGATACCCAGACCCAAAAGATCAGCCACTACCCCATGGGAGTCGTAGATGGCCAGGGCAGAAGGACCTTGGACAACTTCTATACCACCAGCCAGTGTGGACACAGAGCAGGCAGGGAGGAAAAGTATTTCACACAGATGGAACAGCATGTGTAAGGCCCAAAGGCAGGAGAGGAAAGGCTACCTGCTTACCTGCGATAGAAAGTGAGCGGGAAACTGGCGAGAGAAGGGCTGGAACCCAGACCCTGGAGTCCCCACAAACTGTCAGGGAGGTTGGACTTTTCCCCAGGAACCACAGAAACCTGCTGACGAATGTTAACAGGGGACAGGGACATGACTGTGACCAAATGTCTGTTCGAGAAGAACCACTCTGGCGGGTACGTGGAGAGTGGATTGGGGGGGGAGGGAAGCCTGGAGGCAGAGGGGCCTGTTGGGAAGCGACTGCATCGTTCAGGTGGCCCCAGGCAGGAGCCAGGGTGACGCAGAGAGAGGGGGCAATTCAAGAGATGCTTGGGAGACATCTGCCTAACTGGGCCTGGTGATGGAGGCATTATAGATTTCAGGCAGAGGGAAGAACCCAGGTTGAGACCACAGTTTTCAACCAGGTGGGCGAGGTGGATGGTGGTGGCTCCAAGATGGGGCCCCAGGAGGGGCAGCAGGCAAGAGCTCGAGTTCAGCCAGAATCTGCCCAGTTGGTGATGCCCGGTGATGCCCTGCAGTGGCGTGGGGCTGGGGTCTGCCATTCAGGAGGCAGGACCAGCGATGCGGGGCGCCCCCAATGGAGATGGGGGAAGGGACGAGCTCACCCGGGCAGAGTGGGCAGGCGGAGGGCTGGGTGACACAACCCTGAGAGCGGCACTCCCGGCCCGGGCCGGGGAGAAGAGGGCCTTCGCCTGCCGGCGCCGACACTTCGAAGGCTTTACCTTGATCAACTAGCTGGAGTCTCGCTGCACCTCTCTGAGGCCAAGACTGGCCTCCTTCTGGAGAAGAGGAAATGGAGGGCTTGCGGGGCTAAGCCACTTGACCAGGGACACTGCTAGCACACGACGGCACCGGGTCCTGAATCCAGGCGTGCTGCTCTAGAGCCCGGCTCACCGCTGGACTGGCTGGGAGTGAGCAAAGAGGGTGGAGAAGGTGTGGCCAGAGAAGTAGCAGGGAAACGGGAGCGTGCAGGGCCACCCAAGCCAAAGGAGTTTTGAGAAGGCAAGTGACCTTTGAGACCTGCAAGAGATGTCCCTTTCTCCCCATTTTGCACAGGAGGACCCAGAGGTACTGGGAGGTCGTGTCACAAGGCAAGTCCAGATTCAAACCCAAGAAGATCCGATGCCAGAACACCCAGAAGAGGCTCCGGCAAGAAGGAGGACCCCAGGCCTTCTCCGCTTCCCAAGGGACCAAAGCACCGGCTCAAGTCGTCTGGCCTCCTCTGACCTCTGTCACCAGCCCAGCTGCCCAGTCACACTGACCATGCCACGTGAACCACAGCCAGGCAGGACCTGGCCTCTGGAGGCCTCTTTGGGAAGATCAGCCCCAGCCAGCTCCCAGAGCCGAGCACCGCGAAGCCAGGTGGCACCAAGGAGAGGCCACTGAGACCCCTGTCCCCTAGCGGCCCCACTCCCCTCCGCCGCCTCCATTGATCTCCCTGGTGGGATGACATCAAGGGATGTTTTTAATAAGAGGGTAGGAGGCCTTGGGAGCTGACCGGGCGAGGCAGTGCCGGGCAATTAATCACCCGGTCGAGAAGCCACTGCCATGGGTAACCGGATCCCCGCAGGGCTGTTAGGCACACCCCGCCTTTCATCTCTGCCCGTGGCAGCTCTGCGTGGGCTCTCGGTGCATCTTCATTAACTTGAGGCCCCAGGGAGCCAGGCAGACATGCAGGGTGCATGCGTATCTGTGTGTGGATCCTTCTAGGAGCGTGCACGAATGCATGTGTCCAGGTATATTGATGCACCTGTGTATGTAACCGTGTGTCTGTTGCATGGTCCTCCGTGTGCATGTGTGTGAGCCAGATCAGAGCACTGGTTGAGAATACAGGCTTCAGAATCAGACAGACCTGGGGTCAAGTTCAGGCCCCACCCCTTTCTAGCTGGGTCACCCTGAGCAACTTACTTAGCTTCTCTGAGTCCCTGCTTCTTCATCTGTAAACTGAGGACAGTAACAGTGGTGGTAGCTACTATGTATTCATGTGAGGAAAAAGTGATACTATTCACATAGAAGTGCCTGGAGCTTAGCACGTGTGTAATGAACATACATCTTTATCACACGTGGATGGGCATACACACATGAGAATGTGTGGTCAGCAGAGTTCTAAGAACGATCCCGAATGACCCTTGTATAACCACCTCCCTCTGCGTGTGGGTGGAGCCATGAATATGATTGGATGTCACCCCCATGATCACATTCCATCATACGGCAGGAGGGAGAGTATCCAAGTGGGCCAAGTCGAATCACACCAGCCCTTTAAAAGCTGAGCTTTCTCCAGTCACTGAGCAGAAGTCGGAAAGATTCAAAGCACAGGTGGGTTGACACAAGGGAGCAACCTTACCATTGCTGAGATGGGGGGGCCACGTGAGCGGCCTCTGGGATCTGACAGTGACCACCCCACAGCTAGCAAGAAGATGGGCCCTCGGTCCTACAGTGGCAAAGCACTAAACTTGGCAAACAACCTGAAAGAGCTTGGAAGTGGAGTCCCTCGGAGCCTCTAGCTCAAAGCCCAGCCCAGCTGACACCTCGGTTTCAGCCTCTGGGACTTGAGCAGAGAACTCGGTGGAGCCCACCCCACTGCCAACTGTTCAGGTTAAGGAGCCACTAGTGAGATTTCATCAGCTTTGGGAGATTCCCGGGGCCCTAGTGACTCATGGTGACACACAGATATCTGCTCTGGGCAACATCCGCTCTAGCCTCCAGTCCCAAGCTGTCCTGGGCAGAGGGGACAAAAAGTGTGATCTGAAGCTGGCAGAGAGGTCCCCTGGGGGACTCCAGCAAGTCGCCTACTCACTCTAAACCTTACCTGACCATTGCAGCACCATCTTCGCCACGAGAGTAAGTGGAGTGAACAAACACACAGTGCAGAAGCTCTTTGGTGGGTTGGAAGCACTACCTGGCAACAGGACAGCTGGTGGCCGATGCCCTGGGTAAACAGTTTCAGGCCTGTGTCCAGAGTCCCTCAAGAAGCTGGCCAACCTCACCTGGCACCAAGGCACCCGCAGGAAAGGCCTGGGCCTCACCCTGGCCAACTTCCCCTTCTCCATCCTCCCATCCACTCAGCTCCCGTTTATCAATTTCACCATCCAGAATCTTCTCAGGCACCCTCTCCTCCCCAACCCACCGCCCTGCCTGAGTAGCACCGAGATGACCACCTGCCTCCAGCCTCGGCCCCCTAAATCAGCCACCTCTCACCTGCTCACAGCCCATCCACGCCTCCTCTTGTGCTCAGCATAAAGTCTAACTCTGCTCTGAAGGTTAAGAATCGTTCTCACTTTTGCCAAACTAAGGAGCCAACAACAAAAAATATTTGCATTTGTGCTTCCCTGATGCTAGGAAATGTAAGCAGTTTTGCAAGTTTATATCCCATCACCTTTTTATCTAGCCAACTCCTACTCATCTTTGAATTTCTTAATTATTCCAGTTTGTAAAAGATACCACATGCACATGGCACAAAATTCAAGAGATATAAAAAGACAGACCCTAGAAGCACAGTCCCCTCCAGCTGCTCTTCCCAGGCATCCAAGTCACCGCTGCAAAGAAAGCCCCTCTTATTCGCTTTCTGTGTGCACCCCGAGACTCATTCTAGGTGGATACTGGCAAATATATATATATGTTCTTTTTTGCACAAGTAATAGCATATCATACCTAGTCTTTGCCAGTCTCGTCAATTGTCCATCTTGGTACATAAAGGCTGCCTCTTTGTTTGTTAGTGGCTGCATGATGTTCCACGGCAGCAGAACGTAGCGCCCTTCTCCTCCTGGTGGATGTAAGGTTGTTTTCCATCACTTACTGCCACAATGTGTCACTTAAATGTCATTTCACACACACACAAGTTTATTTCTGGGATAAGCTCCTAGAGGTTAGATCGTCGGGTCAAAGGCTATGTCAAAGATGAAGATACTCCCAAGAGGCTTTCCACTGAGGTTGTAACAATCTGCATTTCTACCAGCATTCTATAAACATTCCCATTTCCCCAGGGATTTATCCAATTTCATAACTTTTATCTGATAGGTGAAAAATGGCATCACACTGTAATTTTTAATGCAGTTTTCTTTCAGTAGGATTGATCATCTTTTCATATTCTTCTCTAAGAGCCCTTTGTTTTCCTTCTCTGTGACTGATATGTTCTTATACTTATGTTTCTATTAAGTTGTCAGCCATTTCTTTTTGATTTGCAAGAGCTCTTTATATATGAAGGAAACTAGCCCTGAACCAATTTAGATAACAATTTAAATAGTTCCTTAAATGTTTGGTCAAATTCCCTTGAAGAAACCACCTGGGCTGAGTGATTTTTTTAAAAAAGTAACCTATCTCTATTTTTTCTGTGGTTATTGATCTATGTAGTTTTTCTATCTCTTCTAGGTACATTTTTATATTTTTCTTAAAAATCATCCATTTCATCTAAATTCTCAAGTATATTTGCATATTCTTTTGATTTCCTCTGAAACTGGGGTTATTTCTCCCTAACCATTTCTTATTTTAGGAACTTGTGTGTTTTCCTTTTTTTTTTTCTGCATTCGATTACCTAACGTTTTATCTGTTTTACTTGTCTTTTAAAAATAACCTCTATTAGTTCTAACATTTTTCCATTTCTAGTTCATTAATATCCAATTTTACCTTTATAGATTTCTTCCTTGTGATTTCTTTAGGTTTTCTTGCTGTTTTCCTCACTACTTGGATTAGATACTGAATTTACGTACTTTTGATCTTTATTATTTATTTATGGAAGCACTTAGAGCTATGAACTTTTCCTCTGGGCACTGTTTCAGCAGTGATCCACGGTCCTGACGTGGACTGCTGCTATTCTCTTGGATTTCTGGGTTTATGCCATTTGCTTTGATTTCCTTTTTGATGCAAAAGAGAGGGTTAAAAGTGTATGTTTCATTGTTAATTGCTCGTTGTATTGCACTGTGAACATTATTATTAGGAGCAATGTTGAAATTCTCTTATTTCCTCCCCCTTTTCCTTCTCTTCCATGACTCAATTTATTATTTTGTACTTCCTAATGTTTACCTGCACATCTGTAATATAATTACATCTCCATTAATTTCAAATTTAAATCCTATCTTTGGCCCTCTGACTGTAAAAGAGGAGGAAATCTGTGTATCTATATTACTTGGTGCCTTCTTTCCCGCCCCTTCCCGGTCGATGTCAGTTACCATCCTACACGGTCTCGTGCACCTCCACGGGCTTCATCTTCATGTCATAATCAGGACCCTCACCTAGCAAAAGTCTTAGAGACAAACAGATTTGATTCCCTAGCCAGTCCTCAGTCCTTTTGCCGTAGTTTCTCCTTTCCAAGTTCATCTTCAAGAAGGGATCACAGGACTTCTATTCCCTGAGTCCTTAGAGATTAAAAAACTGGAACTGGTGTCTGCAGAGCGGCTTGGGAAATGCTGGCGTGTCCCCCTGCCTCGTCGTACACGAGGAAGCTGAAGCCCAGAGGCGGAGCAGCAGCCCAAGTCACCCAGGCCTGGGCCAGGGACCCGGCCAGGACAAGCCACCCTGGTGGGGGCTGTCCCCTCCAAGCCCCTCTGTCTTCCTGCTTAGCTTTTTTGAACAGGGGGTGGGAAGGTAGCATCGGGGACCCTTGCTGTTTGGGGAGACCTTTCTCTGTTGATCCCCTGGAATCCCACCTGGGACTTGGGAAGTGACTGGGAGGGGGATTCTCTCCCCTCCCCAGAGGATTAGCGTGGCGGGGAGGCCCCTGGTGGCACATCCTCCCAGGAGAGAGGGAAAGTGTGAGCTCATCCTCGCCGCGCCGCCGGCGGGCAGGACGGGTGGGGCGAGGGGCTCCACCTGTTCCCGATAATCTCTCTAATCCAGCCCCATAATTATTCTTTATTAACAGAGGCTGCTGCCTTCGTTACACGCTGGAAGGAGGGCATCAGGAGTGAAGACATGGGGATCAGAAGCCGGTCACATTTTCCAAAGGGGTTTATTTGCCACGACCAAAATAACCTCCCCAGGGGAAGGCTGAGTTCCTGCCCCATCCCTGTGCCCAGCACGGGAGCTCCGGGACCCGCGTCCCCGAGTTAGGCCCAGAGGTCACTGCCAGGCTCCCAGGAGCACAAGTCTTTATTCATCTAGACTTTTCCTGAGAGCGACAGTTTGCACAGGCCTTGTACTCGGCTTTACAAATATACGAGTAAATGACACGTGGCCTCACCCTCCCCACACCGTGTCTAAAAGAGAAGGGACAAGTACCCCGACCATGACACGGCAGGCCCCTCAGTGCCCCACTGGGAGCATGGGGGGCTGTGGGAGCAGAATGGGGGTTGTGGGAAGCCTTCCTGGAGGGAGAGGCATTAGAACCCTGTCTTGAAGAACATCTAGAAGTTTCCCAGTGGACCAGGTAAGGAAAGGACATTGTGTGGAAGGAACAGTGCACTAAGACAAGGCTGAACCGAAATTCAGTGTGCCAGAGCAAAAGTTTGAGATTAGGAGGGGTGTGATCGGGGCTGGAGGGGTGACAGGGCCAAGTTACACAAGTACTCACCCTGTGGGCACTCGGGAGTCATTGAAGGTTGTAGGCAGGGAGGTGACACAGATTGTGCTTTAGGAAAACCCCTCTGGCTGCAGAGTGGAGATTGGGTTGGGGGGGAAGCTGCTGGTTGGGGATGCTTGTAGCATCCCAGGGGAGAAGTGAGGAGTTTGGAACCTGAGCAGTAACCGGGGGGAGAGGAAGGGCATGGCAGGGACATCGGTGACAGAGTCACAAGCCTTCTGACCCTGATGGCCTTACTGTCCATCAGGGCATGTGGCCCAACAAGAAATCAGGTGTCTGATGATCCCCAGGATTTTGTGCTCCCCACCCACCCCCATCGCCAGCACCCCACCTTCAGCTTGCACCAGATCTTTGCGGGGACTGGGGGCCTTGGGCCAGCCTCCCTGCCCTCACAGCGCAGAGGGATGAGACATCGGGACTAGAGACCTGGAACTCCAAACTCCTGGCCCCTGGGCCTCGACGCCTCCCTCCTCCCCAGCCCACCCGGCAGCACTGCTGTCCCTCCCACAGCCTCCGGCCTCTGCCCACTGCATCCTCTTCCCCCCAGACAAGCCCGGCTCACGGCCGCCTCCGTGTGCGTCCCGGCCAGCCCCTCCGTGCCCGTTTCCTGCCCACACCTAGGTCTCACTGAAGAGCTCGGCTCGCAGGTCCCCCTGCCAGGAAGCAATCCTCGCGCAGCCACGGCCTTGTGTCTTCCGCCTCCTCTGGTCTCCCTGCCCCTCTGCAGGGCTGTGTGGTCTGGCCGTGTTGCCTCCATCCGTCCGTGCCTGGACCCGCCTCTGCCTCCCTCCACCTGGGCCAGCGTCTCGGCGGCAGCGGGTGCGCGGCTCCCTCTCCTCGGGCTTCTCTACCTGTTTCTCTCAATCAGGAATAGCAACAACATGCAAGCCAGAATACACGGAGACCACAAAGGTCTCAGTAGTCGGGCGGGCTTCTTGTCCGCTGGCATGTGTTATTTTGGGAATTAGAAAGAATGCCCTGCTAAAGGGCAAAATAAATGTTCAGAAAAATCAAACATTTTCATCTAGGAACCGAATCTAATCCCTTAAATGATGGGGAAGCACAGGCAGGGAGCCCTCACTCTGCACCTAATCCCCTCCCTGGAACTCACGCAGGCCATGGCCCATTCATCCGAACCAACACGGGGCGCGAGTCTGAGCTGGGCCCGCTGGGGTCACAGAGGAGGGAGTGGCAGTGCAGCCCAGAGCACCGTCGGGGGGGGGGGGGGCAGAGGGGTAGGGATGGTGCCTGGGCTCCGAGGGGCGGCAGTGCCCTGGGAGCCCCCAGCGTCACCCCAGCACGCAGCACAGGGGCCAGCACAGGGCACCAGGGTCAGAGATGAGGACACCTCGAGTCCTGCCCTCCAGGAGGTCATGGTCCAGGCGGGACACGGGCAGAGTAGCTCCTCCACAGGACACCGTGTGGCCTGAGCCACACAGGGCCGAACTAAATGCTCCCCGCAGGCCCTGAATTGCAGACTCGAGTGAGGGATCACAGGAGCCCGGAGTGACACAGGAAGTGCTCTGACACCAGGCAGGCCAGGCTTGATCCCAGCTCTGCCAGCCGCCACCCAGGTGGCCGTGGCAAGTCACTCTGCTTCTCTGAGCCTCAGCTTCCACATCTGTATAGGGGGCATATAATAGTGCTCTTGAGGTGAATATATGTAACATTATACGAGTCAGCGTATGTCACAGTGGTTTACCAAAGAGCCCGGCACAGAGTAAGTGTTCAATAAATCATAGTTAAAACTTTTATTGCTTCATTCTGTGGCTGGCTGTGGAGCGCTGAACCAGACGTCAGGAGACACATTTCTGGTCCCAATCTTGCCAACACCTCGCTGTGGAACCCTAAACAACTCCCGTCCTCGTCCGCCCTGTTTTCTGAACTGTGACGCGGAGAATTAAGCTGCAGCTTCCTTCCTGTCCGACCTCCTGGGGTTTGAAGGAGAGGCAGCCCCTGATGGTCTTCTCTTCCTGCCCACCTTGCTCCCCCACTCCAGCCACTCTGGCCTCCCCGCCCTTCCCCAAACTTCCCAGCCACACTCGGGCCTCAAAGCTTTTGCATTTGCTCTTCCCAGCGCCCCTAACTCTACTCCCGTCTGCCTCCCACGTCTCCACGGCTCCTTCATGCACGGCGGTGGCCCTCCTTAAATGAACGAGGCCTGGCAGGTGCCCACAGCTCTGGGGAGCCATGCGGGTGGGGCAGGGGAGAGAGACACCTTTAGAATCCCCGCAGTGCCATTCCCAGCCCGATGCACCTTCTCGCAGCCTGGAAAAGCGCAAAGCCCCCTCCCTACCCTGCTGGGCACATGCCCCCTGCCCTTGGGGTCATGGTCCTGAGACGACCACCCGGGCCCCAGAGCCCTCAGATGTCTCCCGGTCGGGGCAGTGGAGGAGGGGGCGGTCATCTCAGGGCTCCATCCTTTGTCCCAGGCCCCCGCAGAATTTAATTCCAAGGTTCAAAGCGCCTTTGCCCCTTCCCAGATAAAAGGCCGCTCAGCCGGAGAGACGAGCTGGTTAATAAGGCGCAGGAGGGGCTCTGGGAAGACGGGCCCACCGCTGCTCCCTGCCCACACCCTCTGCCAGTGAGTGCTCTCGGCCCTCGGCCGCCGTTCCAGCCCGCTGCCCCACAAGAAAAGCCCATTAATTTAACACTAATAGGATTTTCAATTTGTCACAATCCTCGGAGATCCTGGGAGGAGGGGAGGAGGAGGAGGATGGGATTCCTAGCATGTCTGCATTAAAGGCCATCTTAGCCATGAGCCCGGCCTGGATGCCAGACAGGTCCTCGCCACTCCAGGGCCTTCAGGCAAGCCGCAGCCCCTCTGGCCTCAGTTTCCTCAATAGAAAGAAAGCTAATAAAACCGGCTTTAAGAGGAGGCTGCGCAGATTACAGGAGATCCTGAAGGAACGACGTCCAGCCAGTGCCGCCGGGCAGCGGCTGGCACTGTGACTGCTGCCGCTACCCTGCTCTGCCCCAGGTAGCACTGGCCGCACAGGCTGCAGACCTGCCCCCCTCCCCGCCCCTGCCCCAGCCACTGTGTCTCCAGCCGAACGCAGCTCCAGCCAAACACCCCCTGGGGGGCGGAGGGTGGGGTGTCTGGGAGCCCATGGCCTTTTCACCCTTGGTGGGGTCAGCGTCCTGAATTCCTCGTTGTTCAAGGAGAGCCAAGGATTTGGAGCTTCCAAACACCGCGGCCCAATCGGAAGGCCCCAGCCCGTGCCAACCAGCTGCCTCTTGGTTACAGCACACCAGCTGCCCGAGCTCTGTTCTCCAGGCGAATTCCTCCCGGATCAGGAGATGCCAGACAGCGGGACCTCGTCTGTGCCGCTCCCCGGCATGGGCTCAGCGCGGCACTTCCCCGTGGCCGGGCAGTGAGGGGCACGCCGGCATGGGAAGGGGCCTGGGGGTGGGGGCTGGAGGAGACGTGTCTGTCACTGCGGTTGACAAGTGACGGAGGCGGGCATGGTGCAAGGACTGCCTCCAGGTTTCCCAGGCCAGCGCGCAGCCCAGCTGACAGGGCCCCACGCTTGGCTCAGAGCCACGCACCCTGGATTTGCTGCTGCTGTCCCCACCCAGGAGAGAGAGGTGAGAGAGGGGGACGCGGGAGTCCACCCCCCAAGTCTGGCTCTGGGCAGCTGCTTCCTTAGCGAAGCCTCATTACCAGGCTGGACAGCGGGGACGAGGACTGCAGCCAGCACCGCCTGTGGTCCCTGTTTGCTTTTGCTGATCTCGGCCCCCAGGAGCCCCTCGTAATTTACAACATCTCAATTCCTCAGCACCACGTGGTCCCGGCCCAGACGGAGATGGGAAAGGGGCAGGGAGGAGAGACAGCAGGAGACAAAATTGAAAGTGGTTTCGGTTACTCTGCATTTCAGTCGCCGCAGACCTACTCAGGTGCAAAGAGAATCGTATATCTTGTGAATAAAAGAAACAGAAGCAGCGAATCAGCGTTTACCTCATGTTAATGGTCACGGGAGAAAAACATGACGAGCTTTCCTCAAACCAACGTGGATGAGCCCAGAGATCCTGGAGTGGACATTTGTGGGTTCTCAGGCCCAGGAATGCTGGGTGGATGCCAGGGAGAAGATTCTAGAAGGGAATGCTGTCTGAGTGCCACAGTGTAGACTATGGGAAGTCACCCTGGGTTCCAGGTGGAATTCTAGAAGCAGCTAGAGAGAGGGGCAGCCTGCCTGTGAGGAGAGTCCTGTCCTGCCGGAGTGGCAGATGAGAGAGGCAGGGAAAGGCCTCCCGATCCCTGGGCCCTGTCTGGTCCCACAAACTTTTTAGAACCTCTTTGCTTGGGCCGGACTCACATCTTCGACTCATGCAGCAAGGGACCACCTCTTCTCACAAGCAGGAAGTGGGGCCCAGGGAGTCAGTGGCAGCATGTGGTTGGGTAAGAGAGGGACTGTGTCACCATGTCCAAGAGTTCCCAGAGGGCTCCCCTGAAGCAGCGTCTGGAGTACCCAACCTCTCCTCCGCCTGGGCTCCCTGAACCGTCAGCTCCCACATTAAGAAAGATCTCGAGGGCTCCAGCTAGCTTCCGAATACACTCCAATCTGGCTGTGTGAGCCTAAGTGAGTTGTTCACCCTCTCTGTGCTTTTAGTTCACTGGGCAAAAATGCAAAGGAAAAGAAGGAGGATTAAGAAGGGTTCCTCTGCCCTTTAGAGGGTGAATGCCCTTTCCAGAAGAGTTTGGTGAGCTATGAAGTATATTCAGGATGAAGAGAGCCATCTATCTCTGTAATGAAGAAATGGTGGCATTTATTTACCAGAAAGGGCTTTAAGAATTGGATAGAGGCCAGGCACGGTGGCTCACGCCTGTAATCCTAGCACTCTGGGAGGCTGAGGTGGGCAGATCGTTTGAGCTCAGGAGTTCAAGACCAGCCTGAGCAAGAGCAAGACCCCATCTCTACTAAAAATAGAAAGAAATTAATTGGCCAACTAAAATACATAGAAAAAATTAGCCGGGCATGGTGGCGCATGTCTGTAGTCCCAGCTACTCGGGAGGCTGAGGCAGAAGGATTGCTTGAGCCCAGGACTTTGAGGTTGCTGTGAGCTAGGCTGACGCCACGGCACTCTAGCCCGGGCAACAGAGTGAGACTCTGTCTCAAAAAAAAAAAAAAAGAATTGGATAGAAGTTATGGATTGGGAGTATAAGATCTGTCATTCATTCATTCATTCATCATTCATTGATTCATATAACAATGATTTCCTGAGCTCCTTCCCTAAGTCAGACCCCACTCCAGGGACACAGTGGAGACATAGAAAAGGACTCTGTCCCTCGAGGATGCAGACAAATAAACAAGGACCTACCAGGGAGACGGAGGCTCTGCCAGAGCCCACCCAGGGGCTGGGGGGGCACAGAAAAGAGGCCCAGTCTAGGCATTACGGAGGCTCCTAGCAGAAGTAACCTCTAAGCCACCATTTGGAAAATAAGGAAGAGGCAGCCAAGCAAAGTGGGGGTGATGAGAAGGGATCTAGGTGGGGGCTCATCTTACCCCTCTCCTCCCTCACTTCTTAACCACTGTGCAATAATGAATGAATGAATGAACAAAGGGTGGAAGGGATACAGATGTACATATTACAGAAGAAGCATCCAAATACCTGGGGAAAACCCATATGGACAGTGAGCACTCCGCATAAGGCGGACCCACCATCTGGTTACTTCAGCACCAAACGGAATGGCCCGAGGCCCTGGTGTCCGATGTTTTCAGTGATCCCCAGGAAGGAGACAATGGTTCCGCCCCTCACCCACTGATGTGGCCTCTGCTCCACGTCCGGTTCCCTTGCACTCCAGAGGCTGGGCAGCATCCCATTCATTCGCTCGTTGAACAGCATCCCGTGCCAGGAGCTGTGCCAGGCACATGGAGCGATCGCCGGCGGTGAAAGCCAGCCTCGGTGCTGCTGCTCCCGATCACTGCAGGAACTTGGACCTACCTGGACAGCCCTGTGGGAACCTTCCCAGTAAGTCACCAGTCAACGGCAAGACGGGGCCTGCAGAGGAGCAATCCTTCTCCTGTTCTCCCGCCCAAACTCGTGGCCAAAGGCAAGGCACACGCACGGTTGAAATCCCATCAGTGGCGCCTGGCCAACTGGCTGCCACTTACTTATTTGGCTTGGAACAGGAAATACATTTTTCTACTATTTATACTGCTGACCTCAGGAATAAACTAATTACTGCTGCGAAGCTGCATTCCCACACTGTCCAGCTCACATCTGTAACCTCTGGCTGGGACCAACACAGATGAGATGGCCGAGAGGTCCAGGGGTTCTGGCCCAGTGGACACTCTTGTCCTGCTCCCCAGGTGTTCAAAGGGAAAGGACTTGAGACCACAAGTCACCTTTACTGAATCTTAGGCTCGGACCCAGAAGCGGTCAGCCTGCTTCCTCCCTTTGCCCTGAACAGATCTCTTCTCTGGGTCTCAGTCTCTTGATCTGCACAATGGAGGTGTGGCAATGCTGAGCTCTAGGGACGGTCATCTCGAGTGAATGACACCACGTCTGAGAACAGATCACCCCAGAAGACCCGTCAGCCTGAATGGCCCAGCCCCAGAAGCCAGCTTGGCTCAGGCAGGTCCCACATCTGGGCCAGCAACAGCATTGGCCAGATGTGCTGCAGATGCCCCACAGTCATCGTGTCCTGATGTGTGGACTGCTGCCCACAGCCACCAAACCAGCCACGGGGACACAGGCAGACAGGTCCAGTGCCATCAACAAGGGCCAGGAAACAGAAGCCGAACGAGCGGTGAATAAACGAAAGCAAGGATAGCCCAGGTCAAAATACTATTTTAACTGATGCTTTGAAATTTACTGAAATAAACAACTCTGTGGCTCAGGGGTCAGTAAATCGTCTGTAAAGGATGGGGCAATAAATATCTCAGGTTTGAGGGCCATACGGTCTCTGTCACCACTCCTCAACAGCTGCTGCGGCCTATGCCATCCACTCACGTTGGATTCAGTTACTTATTCCTCCAATCAACAAATATTTATTAAGTTCCTACTACACTTAAGACATAGTGCTAAGTTATGGGAAGATCGTGTTGTGTGAGATCGACAATATTTTCCCAAAAACAAAATCTCTGGCGTCTTAAAATATAAAACAGTTACAAGTGGAATGGCTCAAGTTAAAGCTGGGAACAGGGTCAGAGCCGACCCCAAGCAAATTCCTGAGGCACCTTCTCATCCATCACCTTGAGCTCCGTCCTCTCTCACTAAGCCATCCTAGAGTCTCAGCTTAGAAGCTTCAGGATCATCCAGCCAAACCTGCAGTCCCTGCTTAAACACCTCCAGCGATGGAGCGCACACTGCCTCCCAGGGAGCCCCTAGGGTACCCCCAATGGTTAGATGATGCCCAGAGGCAGGCTCCATCCCCAGACTGGGACTACTGGTCTCATTCTCTATGGTCTCTGAGTGACCCAGCCAGAGACCAGGCCCTGAGAAGCTGGACTCCAGAAATATCATTAATAATAGCCAGCAGGTTTGGGCCAGGAATTTTTCTAAGCATTTTGCATGTGGAATTTACTTAATCCGCACATTAACTCCATGAGGCAGGTACCTGTACTCTTTGAAACACGAAGAGTTTATGTCACTTGTCCAGTGTCATATAGCTAGTAAATGGAAAAGCTGGGACCCAAATCCAGACCCTCTGACCATCTGCTTTCAACTGCTTCTCTAACGTGTGGAAATCTGGCTGAAATTAAAAAGAGGGAGACTATGTGGTTAATAGCATTAATAATAATATGATAACAGTATTATTAATATTTGATTCTTGTATAGCACTTGCTATTGCCAAGTGTTTTTATAATATTTTACAAATAACTCATGGATTTCATCCTTAGGCAACTCTATGAAAGAGACACTATTATCATCCCCATATTATAGATGAGGAAAATGAGGCACAGAGATGTTTAGTAACTTACTCAAGATCACGCAGCTGATAAGGGTTAGAATTTGAACCCACGCAGTTTGGCTCTGGAGTCTGCATGTTTGACATACAATGTTTCCCTTCGATTATAATGTATATTGAGCATTTGCTACACATCAGCCCCTATGCTATGTGCTCCAGATGCATTACCTGCTTGTTCATTTAACCTTTTCAAAACCCTATATGCATAGAAAAACATTTGACAAAATCTAACATCCATTCCTGATAAACACACACACACACACAAACAAAAATACAAAAACAACAACAAAAAAAAACTACCTCTCAGCAAGCTAGGAATAGAAGGAAACTGCCTCAACTTGATTTAAAAGAAAAACAAACCCTGCAGCCAATATCATACTTAACGATGAGAAACTAGATATATTCCCCTAAGATTGGGAGCAAGGCAAGAATGTCCACTCTCACAACTCCTATTCAATACCATACTGGAATTCCTAGCGAATGCAACAAGATAAGAAAAGGAAATTAAAGGCATGTAGATTGGGAAGAAAGAAATAAAAACTGGTTTGTTCACAGATGACATGACTGTCTAGGTAGAAAATCCCAAAGAATAGAAAGAAAAAGAAAAAAACCTCCTGGAACTAATTATAGCAAGGTTGTAGGCTACAATGTTAGTATACAAAAGTCAATCATTTTCCTATATACCAGCAAAGAACAAGTGGAATTTGAAACTAAAAACCCAATACCCTTTATATTAGCACCAAAAAATGAAATACTTAGAATACTTAGGTATAAATCTAACAACATATGTATAAGATCAATATGAGGAAAACTACAAAACACTGATGAAGGAAATCAAAGAGGATCTAAATAAATGGAGAGATATTCCATGCTCATGAATAGGAATACTCGTTATCGCTAAGATGCCAGTTTTTCCCAATTTTCTCTTTAGATTAAATGCAATACCGATTAAAATCCCAACAAGTTATTTGTGGATATCAACAAACTGATTCCAAAATTTATATTGAAAATCAAAAAATACAGAATAGTCAACACAACACTGGATAAGAACAAAGTCAGAGGACTGACACTACCTGACTTCAAGACTAACCACACAGCTATAGCATTCGAGACAGTGTGCTTTGGGCAAAAGAAAAGACAGAGCCCAAAAATTTGACCCGAACAAATATACTCCACTGACCTTTGACAAAGGAGCAAAGATAAATCAATGCAGAAAGGACAGTCTTTTCCGCAAATGGTGTTGGAGCAAGTGTACATCCACACGCAAAAGAAAAAAATGACTCTAGACACAGACCTTACGCCTTTCACAAAAATTTACTCAAAATGGATCCCAGACCTAAATGTAAAACACAAAACTAAAAAACCAGTAGAAGATAACATATGAGAAAACCTAAGTGACCTTGAGTTTGGCAATGAGTTTTTGATACAACACCAAAAGCATGACCCCTGAATGAAAAACTTAATAAGCTGGACTTCATTAAAATTAAAATTTTCTCTCCCGTGGAAGACATTGTGAAGAGAATGAATAAACAAGCCACAAACGGAGAGAAAATTTTTGCAAAACACCTATCTGATAAAGGACTTCTATCCAAGACATAGGAAGAACTCTGAAACTCAACAATAAGAAAACAAAAACCCAAATTAAAAATTGGGCAAAAGATCTGAACAGGCACCTCACCAAAGAAGATATATAGAGGACAAATAAGAATGTGAAGAAATGCTCAACATCATATGTCATTAGGGAACTATAAATTAAAACAGCAGTGAGATATCACTAAGGTCCTATTAAAACAGCTGAAATCCAAAACACTGGTAACACCAAATGCTGATGAGGATGCAGAGCAACAGGGACTCTCGCTCACTGCTGGGAGCGACAACAGTGGTGAAGCCACTTGGGAAGGCAGTCTGGCAGTTCCTTACAAAGCTGAACGTAGTCTACCATACGATCCAACAATCATGCTCCTAGGTATCTACCCAAATGAGTTGAAAACTTATAAAGTTTATAGAAGCTCTATTACTCATAACCGCCCTAAATCGGAAGCAACCAAGATGTTCCTCAGAAGGTGAACGGATAAACAAACAGCGGTACATTCATAAGCTGGAATGTTATTCTGCAATCAAAAGAAACGAGTGTCAAGCCACAAAAAGGCATGGAGGAGCCTTAAACACATATTACTAAGTACAAGAAGCCAATCTGAAAAGGCTACACACTGTGTGTGATTCCAGCTATATAACATTCTGGGAAAGGCAAAACTATGGAGACAATTACAAGATCGGTGGTTTCCAGAGGTTCCTGTGGCAGGGTTAGGGTGAGGGAGAAGAGAGCCGAATAGGAAGCACATGGGATTTTTAGGAGGTGAAACGCCTCTGCCTTATGCTGTACTGGAGGACGCATGACCTTACGCATTTGTCAAAACCCACAGAACTGTACAACACAAAGAGCAAAATCGAATGTAAACTACACATGTTAGTTAATAACGATACGTCAATATCGGTTCATCAGTTATAACAAATGCACCACACTAATGCGAGGTGTTGAAAGGGGAAACTACATGCGTGTGTGTGCGTGTGTAGGAGGGCGTGCGGGAACTCTCTGTACTATTGCTCAATTTTTCTATAAACCTAAAACTGTTCTAAAAAACAAAGTCTATTAATGTAAAAGAAAAACCCTATATGGACAGATTATTATTACTGCTATTTTATAGAGATTATTATCACCCTCATTTTAAGGAGGGATATTTTATACACCCTCTTTAATGGAAGAGGAAATTAAAGCTTAAGGAAGTTACATGTACTGTTCAAGGTCACACAGCTGCCAAGGGACAGAGGCAAGCTTTGACTAGCCGACAGGTGGCCAGAAAACCCTCAGGGTGTGGTGCCCAGAACCCACCAGTACTTGGAACAGACACACAGACACTCGAGTCCCCATCCAACTCCCTCCTGCCCCCATCCCTGCACCATGGCCCTGCTGGTAGACCAGAACAAGGACCTGCCCTGTAGAAGGTCATTGCTGGGCTCTTTCTGCTCACCATTTTTCATCCTCTACATGCAGGAAACCCAGGAGATGTCTGCAGAAGTCTACCCCTGTGCGGCTGGTTCTGTCCCAAGAGGTGAGTTGATGAGAGGAACAGGTAGGTAGCTCAGGGCGGGAGGTTTGACCTTATGTGAGCATATGCTTGTGCAGCCACCCCCACTTCTTCCAGCGTGGGGAGCCATGATTCGATGGGACCTCTGATGGCATCACCTCCCATCATGACCAGGAGCAAGAGGCAACATCTGCCATGAGAATTGCCAAGACGACCCTTGGGCGGGAACCAGCAGTGGAGCAGAGGATCATTGTCGTGAGTGCTAATCACAAAGCTAATCTCAGACGAGACAGTAGGACAGTCCTTGGACAACTGGCAAGCCCCACTGAGATGCTGACCAGGGCCCCTAAGACTCTTGCCAAGAGTCTGAGAGCCATCAAGAATGGAGGACACACGTCCACCTGATGCCTGGTCGGAAAACCACAGGCAATCCTAGAAGCAGAAGAAACCATGCCACAGGCCCTTAGGCTAGTCCAGCGAGGGCCATGCAGCTGGGGGAAGAAATAGGAAAGAATCTAAAAATATGGTGAGATCATCCCTTATATGAAAGGTTTCCCCCTGAATGCCTATGTGTGAGCTCCGGACCTGAGCCACTGAAAATGGCCTTTCTTCCACTTAGTCTTGTTTAAACTCTCAGCAGCCCTATGACATGGCTGTGTTTGTCCCGTTTTAACAGATAAGGCAACTGAGGCTCACAGAATTGAAGTCACCTCATGCTCATAGTTGCACAGGACATAATGACCTTCTCGCCCCACGCCCCACCACCCCCACTGCCCCACACTGCCCCGCATGTGGCAAGCACACGGGAAACTGTGGCAGAGCTTCACCAGCGGGAGTGCCCAGCGAAGGGCTGTCTTTTCACTGACCCAGCTCAGTGAGGGCAGGTGGCTCCATCTGCCACCCTGGGTCACGGTTACCCTGGATACCATGGTTACCTGGTGGGACAAGCTGGGATGGGGCCATTGAGAATGATCCTGAGCCCGCAGGAAGGAGGCCATGTCCCATCCACTGCCGGGAGCCCCGAAGCAAGGGACGCGGTCTCTGAGGGCAAGGACCACACGTGGCCAGGCTCTCAGCTTACGGTCCCGGCTGTGCCACTGGCTGGCTCCATGATGAGGCTCAAGAGCCTTGAAATGTTCATACCTTTGGCCCAGTAACTTCCTTACTGGGCGCCTCTCATAATCAGATCCAGAGGAGGACTCCTCTGCAAAGATGTCACAGCTGCGTCATTCATGAAGCAAACGTTTGGAAACAATCTACATGTCCAATAGCATCGAAGTAGTTAGGCGAACTATGCAATTCCAACTCATAAATGGTTTGCTGGTAATTGAAATATATGTTTATAAAGAGTTTGAAATAACATGAAAAAAAACTTGTGTTCTAAAGTTAAGTGTGAAATGGAATGCACAATTACCCGCTAAGTATGACCCCCAACTAGGTAAAGTAAAATGTGTAAAGACCAGAAGGAGACTCACCATCACATTAGCACTGATGGGTACAGGTGTTAAATGAAAATAAAAGAAAATGACTTCTTTCTACATGTCTGCATTTCCAATTTTTCGGTCTTGTAACTTCTGTAAGGGAAAATATAATAAAAAATCAGCTTTATTTTTTTTTAAAAAATATAAGATGGATCAGAAGATTTAATATCCTTTATGATATTGATATCTTCAAATTGATGTGGAAATTCAATCAAATCAGCATAAAAAATCTCAGAAGGTTATTTGTGTGTGTGTGTGTGTGTGTGCGCATAGAAAGTGACAAGACGATTCTAAAATACGTTTGGAAAGGCAAAGAACCGAGCATGGCCAAGCCTAACTTGAGGAAGAGCAAGCTAGAGGACGCGCACCGCTAGATACCAAGATTGCTGTAAACCTACGGCGATTAAGACAGCGTGGCGTTGGTGCCAAGACAGACAGGCCAATGGAAAGACTGGAGAGCCCAGGACAGACCACACACACGGTACTTGACGCACGACAGAGGCGACACTGCAGTGTGGTGCAGAAAGTCTTCTCAGCAACAGATCAACCGGGTTTGCACGTGGAGAAAAACACTCCTGCTTCACACACCGTGCCTGAAATTATCCCAGATAAAGTGCCCATCTGCATGTGAAAGATAAAACAACTAAGCATCTAGACATAAAAGATACCTTCATGGTCTCTGGGCTGGCAAAAATTTCTTAAACAGAAAGCACTAATCATAAGAGAAAAGAATTGATACATTTTGCACGTTTAGATTTAGAACTTCCATTCATCGAAAGACGCCGCTAAGTGAGTAGAAAGACAAGCTAAAGAGCGGGAGAAAGTGTTTGACACACACACACACACACACACGTACATATAACAAAGAACTTATAGCCAGAATATAAAAAGAACTTTACAAACCAATAAGAAAAGAAGACAACACAATATAAAAATGGGCAGAAGAAATGGACAAGCGTTTTGCCAAAGTACTTTTTTTTTTTTTTTTTTTTTGAGACAGAGTCTCACTCTGTTGCCCAGGCTAGAGTGAGTGCCGTGTCGTCAACCTAGCTCACAGCAACCTCAAACTCCTGGGCTCAAGCAATCCTTCTGCCTCAGCCTCCCGAGTAGCTGGGACTACAGGCATGTGCCACTATGCCCGGCTAATTTTTTTTTTTATATATACATATATTTTTAGTTGGCCAATTAATTTATTTCTATTTTTAGTAGAGACGGGGTCTCGCTCTTGCTCAGGCTGGTTTTGAACTCCTGACCTTGAGCGATCCGCCTGCCTCGGCCTCCCAGAGTGCTAGGATTACAGGCGTGAGCCGCCAAAGTACTTTTTATCCAGTAGTCAGATTGAAACCACAATGGGATACTGTTTCAAGCTCATAAGAATAACTAAAATGAAAGGATTGACAATAAAGTGTCAGCAAGGATACAGGGCGACTGGAATTCTCATTCAGGGCTGGTGGAGTTATAAAAGGGTACAACTGCTTAATTAAGCTGGTAGAATTAACT
The DNA here is from genome assembly GCA_008086735.1 of Cheirogaleus medius. Lineage (NCBI taxonomy): Eukaryota > Metazoa > Chordata > Mammalia > Primates > Cheirogaleidae > Cheirogaleus > Cheirogaleus medius. The sequence goes on along the minus strand of VBSM01000529.1, from coordinate 13,031,858 downwards.
AAAGTGACCATCTACATACCCTATGGCCCAGTAATCCCATCTGTAGGTTTAACCCAACAGAAATGAGTGCCCATGTGCCCCAACAGGCTTGTACGAGAATGTTCTTAGCAGCATCATCCGTACCAGCCCAAAACTGGAAACTACCCACATGTCCGTTGACGGTAGAATAGATAAATAACTTGCGGTACAGTCACATGGTAACTTTGACTTGGCAGTGAGCATGAGCCGTCTACGACTGCACACACCAGTGTGGGTGGCTCTCACAGACATGAGGCTGAAGGAAGAAGCCACACGCAAAAAGAGATATACTGTGTGATTCCATTTATATAAAGTACAAAAATAGGCAACATCAACCCACGTTAACAGAAGCCAGGGCAGTGATTTCCTTTGAGGGATGGCTAAAGAATGGAGTAGGGCACAGGGGGCGCTCGTGGGGTGCAGATGACATCCTTGGTCTGGGTGCTGGGTGTTCGGGGACCGCGCGAGGGAACACTCACTCTCACCTGGTCCTCCTCCCCAGGCCCCCACACACCCCCACCACCCCCAAGCCAGAGCCCTCTTCCTGGATAGCTGGAAGATTCCAACGCCAGCTCCATGTCAAGGTTCTTAGACAACTTTCTCCAGCTGAAGGCCACCCCAAACACTCCCGTGACCGTCATCCCATCCTCTTCCTCCTCCCCCCTCCCCCCTGCAACGGCTCTGCTGTCCTCCCTGGCCAGCATCCTCCCTTTAAGGCCTTCCAGGGGTCTCTGGCCCCACTCAGACTCCCTCCCACCCACCCACTCTCCCCACTGCAGACCGAGAGAGGCATTTCCTTTCATCCAATCCTTCAAACGCTCTGGCAGATCTGCTTGGCATACCCACTGCCCCCTCCCCTGCCCCCACCACCAGGCCCCTTCCCCAGGCAACCCGTACCCTCCTTCAGATCTCAGCTTCAATGTCATTCCATCAGAAAAGCCTCTCCCAGCCCCATCACGTGCGCCCACAGCAGCCTGCCCTTCCCCCTCAGGGCCACCCAGGCCACTGTCATCATTGATATATGGGCGTCTTCCCTCTAAGCTTCATGCAGACAGGGCCGTGTCATGCCCAGTGTCTGGCACACAGCAGGTGCTCTATAAGTGCCTTTGAATAGTCATATGAATGGCTATTTTGATGACAAGGCTATGACCACAGTTATCACTGTCTTCTCTAGCACGTGACCCTCATGAAGCCTCCCCGTTCCCCAGCTACATTCTGGGAAGGATATTTCTTGGCTCATCTACTGAGTGTGTCTAATCCACTCCCCCAAAACCAAGCATTTCAGAACAAAATCTACCAGGCTTGTCATAGCCTTGAACTGACCTTCCTTACTCAGAACCATTTGATTATAAATGACAGAAATAAACTTTAAAAAGATTGACTCACACACACAAGTGTGCTTTGATCTCAGGCAAGGCTGGCTGCAGAGGATCAAGCCATTAAATTAGGCCTCAATCTCCCTCTCTCTACCTTTGGACCAGCCTAATCCTCAGAGGGACAGTCTCTTCCCTTGCGTAGGCATAACGGCCACCAACCAGCAGCTCCAGGCTGGTCCCCTATCCTCTCATCAACCCCAGCAGAAAGAGGGCCTCTCTTTCCCAATGATTCCAACCAAAGTCCCAGAACTTGGTGTCATTGGCCGAGCTTGGGTCAAATGTCTATCCCTGAACCAATCCTTGTGGTCAAAGTAATGGAATTCTCTGATTGGCGAGGCCTGGTTACGTGCCCACTTCCTGGAGATACAGACCCAGCGTGCTGGCCCAGCTGGTTAGAGACGCTGGTATGAACTGTGCTAACAGCAGCCACCTTTCTTCCAGGCTCTGCATAGCTTACACCTTGCGCTCAGTCCTACACCGGTGCTCCCGTTTCGTTTTCACAAGGATCCTGCGAGGGCAGGATTATGACCTCCATCTTAGTGACAAGGAAGCAAAGCTTGGGTGGAGAAGTAACTTTCCCAAGGCCATTGGGGTGGGAGGCAAGAAAAGAACCCAACTCCCTAGTCCACAGCTTTGGCCGGAACAGCCTCCGCCTGCCTCCCTCACCCCATCCTCCACTGCCCCTGCTCCAGCCCGCTAGACTCTGCTATCTCCCGGGACTCAGCACCTCCCACACACCAGGGGAGCCCTACCAGAAACTCTACCGATGAGAAAGGGCACCCCCTCAGTCTGCCCCGACGGCACCAGGTCTCCTGCTCACACGTGCAGGCTGCAGGCCGACAAGAGCAGAGTCACCATGGCTCGGCCTCGACCCCTCCCCACGCTGGTGCCCCCACCCCCACCTGTCCCAGGGCCAGTGGCCACGGCTGGGGTAGGAGATGCAGCAAAACCTAACGGGGCAGCTGAGGGGCTCCTAAGCCCCAGCCCCCGCCATCTAAGTGGCGGCCAGCCTCCTGGGAAGGGCAGGTCTGCACTGCCCTGGGAGGTTGGCCAGCTCCATCGCTCCCACAGAAGCATGGAGAAGAGGATTGAGCTCAAGGCCAATTGACGGACAAAACAAGATTACATTCATGTCTTAATGGGATTTGCCCTTTGCAAATCCTTGCTCGAACTGAGATACTCACCATGCCTCCTCTTCACACTTTCCTCAAATCAAGTCCCTGAAATGAGGTTCTATCTCCAGCCATGCCTGCGGGTTTGCCCTTTGGCAATAAAAACAGCAGCAGCACCTTCTTATATTGTACAGCTCTGTGCCAAGATGGGAAACCAGTCAAAAAGACCACAGAGGGCTGGGCGTGGTGGCTCATGCCTGTAATTCTAGCACTCTGGGAGGCCGAGGCAGGAGGATCGCTTGAGGCCAAGAGTTCGAGACCAGCCTCAGCAAGAGCCAGATCTGTCTTTACTAAAAATAGAAAGAAATTAGCCAGACAACTAAAAATAGAAAAAATTAGCCAGGTATGGTGGCACAGGCCTGTAGTCTCAGCTACTAGGGAGGCTGAGGCAGGAGGATCGCTTGAGCCCAGGAGTTTGAGGTTGCTGCTAACTAGTCTGATGCCACAGCACTCTAGCCTGGGCAACAGAGCAAGACTCTGTCTCAAGAAAGAAAGAACAAAAGGCTATAGAGCCTAGTTGTTAGGAGTATAGACTGTGTAGCCAGGTGGTCTGGGTTCAAATCCTGGCTCTGCCACTCACCAGCTACAGGACTCTGGATGAGCTATTTAATTTGTCTGGGCCTCAGTTCCCTCATCTGTAAAATGGGGCTTGAAATAGTACCAACCTCAAAGAGCAGTTGTGAGGACTTAATGAGTTTGCACATGTGAAGTGTTAGAACAGGGCCTGGCATGCAGTAAGTGCTCAATAAGTGCTCACCCTTAAGGGCTTTAAGCCATGTCCACTGGAGAGAGAAAGCATCCCTGTCTTGGCACTAAGAGACTGAGGCTCAAGTGATGTGGCCACCTCCAAGCTGGCACAGGTAGTTCAATCACTCGCTCAGCATGTGTGAGGGCCCTGGGGTGCCGGGGCTAGTGCTGGATACTGGGGCGCCATGATGCACCAGACCCCATTCTAGAAGCACTCAGCCAGGTGGGACTCAGGAGAGCCCAGGCCCCTGAGCCCTTGGAGAAGCTGGGGCCACCCGCCCAGCCGGCCCAGCGATGGAGGAAGCTGTGGTCTGGAGTTGAGCATTTTTGGTGTTCCAATCACTCTCTAACCAAGCTCAGCTCGGCAAGCTCGTGGGGCCCAACCAGCACGTCCCCTGTGCCGTGCAACCTCAGCAAGCACCTGCTGTGCGCCAGCACTCAGGGAAGACGCCAAGGTGCCATGCCATGACCCCCCCACTTTGAGGAAATCCTCTGTCCTCCACATCCCTCCCAGCTCTTCCCCCAAGACACGGAAGGCGAGATCATGTGCATGAAAGCCCAGGCCAACCACCGCGGGCACTTTGTAACGACTCACGAATTCACTGTGAGGAAGACCTTGCTGGACAAGTACAAAGAATTGGCTGCACCCATCCAGAGGAAAATAAGCCCAGATATAATGGGGCCATGGATAGTTCAGTGTGCCAGCCACTGTCCCACAATCCCAGCACTCTGGGAGGCCAAGGCGGAAGGATTGCTTGAGGCCAGGAGTTCAAGACCAAGGTAATGGCTTTTACCTTCCTGGTCCTGCTCTCTGATGGGGCAGACTCTGAAATGGGATCTGGGCGCATGAGATGGAGTCCTGGCTCTGACGCTAATTCTATTTGAGACTTCAGGCCTCTGTGTCCCCATGGGTCAAACAAGAGGTTTGGACTAGATGTTCGTGAGCTCCTGCAGCCACTGGGTCTCCATGCGAGGCACAGTCACTGGTGCCTTGCTCTGTGCCAGGCCCGGGACTCTGCTTCACAATGCTGGAGGGGAGCCCTTGTGCTGGGGCACACAGAGCAGAGCCACTGGATCAATCCTGGAGGACTTGCTGGAGGAGGTGGTCCTGGGCTGAGACTCACAGGATGAGTAGGAGTTGGGTGGGTGAAAGAGTGAGGATTCCACCTGTGGCACTAAGCAGCTTTCTCTAAGTCATGCCAGTGGACTAGTGCAACTTAGAGAAAGCACTGTGGCAGCTCTGAGGAAGGGGGACCTGGAGAGGGTGCCTGGAGTCCCGAGAACAGTTAGGGCAGGTGGTGGGATCCAGGTAGCCTGTGGGCATCCCAGGCTGAGTTCATTATAGAAGGTTCTGGATTGGAGGCTGGGGAGTCCTCAGGCTGTAGCTGGTGGCTAAGGCCAGCGGAGCAGATAAGACTGTCAAGAAAGAGCGTGCAGAGAGAGCAGCCGGCAGGGAAGGGAGGTGGGAGGGTGCCAGAGCAGGGAGCTGAGGTGCAGCCCAGGGACAGCCCGCTGTGCTCCATGCTCAGGAGGACAAGGACCGAGGAGGTCTGGCCACCACACACATCCCCTACTCAGCAAAGCACAGACACATGGCATGTGCTCAACAAAGGTTTGTTTTTTTAAAAAATTCTTTAAATTAACAGATTACGGAAACCTAGGAGAGGTCAAGGCAAGTAACGCCCAGGAGAAGAGTGGGCTGCGAAGGGTGGAGGGTGGGGGCAACCTCCAGTGCCAAGGCTGCCGAGAGGCCAAAACCACAGGGTGCTGTCCATGACGATGGTCCTTGGTAACCTTGGTGGGATTGGAGGGTGGGGAGACGGACCACAGCGGGTAAGGAGTGACTGGCAAGTGAAGACATGGACACAGCCAGTGTGGAACACTCCTCTAGACCTCTAGACCTTTCTATGAAAGAGGAAGAGAGAGAAGGGGGAGGGGCTACAGGAGGAGAGGGGAGGGGCGGGGGAAGGAGGGGCAGAGGGACAGCAGTCACTGGAGGGGAACGTGAGCCACGGAAGGAGTTAGATCCCAAACTGGTCACTTGCTGAGTGATCTCAGGTGAGTCAAGTCACCTCTCTGAGCCTCAGTTTCCCCAACTGTAAAATGAAAGGAAATAGCTCCCACCTTAAAAGTTACTGGGAGCATCAAACAAATTAACCATGCAAAGAGTCTGGCATGGTGCCTGGCACGCCACAGGACACGGAGAATGTGTCCTTGTCACCCTCGCACCAGAGCCCCTCACCAGCTTGGGAGTGGCAGGACACTCTCATCATCAAATCATCATCCCCATTTTACCCCAGGTGCTGCCCACGACCAAGGTTCTTGGTAACCTCGGTGGGCTTGGGGGGTGGGGAGACAGACCACAGGGGGTAAGGAGTGACTGGCATAGTTAGAAGAAACTGAGTCACAGAGAGACTTGTCAGTCTCTACCTGCTCAGCCCCACCCCCAGACACACAAGGCAGTGCCAGCTCTTCACTGGTGTGGGACGGGTCAGCGTTTGGCACAGGGCCTGACACACAGACATTTGTCAACTGAATGAACGGCAAAGACAGAGAAGGAAGGAGAGGAAGGCTGCACTCCTGTGCTGTGAACTCAAAAGAGCCTGGAAGGTAGCCAATCAGAGCCAGGCATGTGGGTCTTGGGGGCCAATCAGAGCCAGGCATTTTGATGTTAGGCACCAATCAGAGCCAGGCATATAAGTCACAGGAACCATCTAGTCCAGAGTTTCTCACGCCGGGGAGTCCCTTAGGTTCACCTGGAAAGCCTGTTAAAACTCAGGTTCCTGGGCCCCAGCCTAGACCTGCTGAATAGAAATATAAAGGGAGAGGAGTCCAGGAATCCGCACCGTAAACTGGTGCCCTGGTGTGGCAGACGCAGGTGGCCCAGGGGCCGTGCCCTCATTTTCTGGAGGAGAGGACCCTCTATGAGAGCACATGGCGAAGCCCTGTGGGGCCTGACGGGTCACCTGGGTGTGCAGGCTCCAGGCCACTGCCGCTCCTGGCGCCGGGGGTTCCCTGCAGGTGGAAGGCAGGGAAAGGAACAACAGCAGGGAGGAAAGAGAGGAAGTACGGGATACCAGCTCACAGCCAACACGCCCCACGTACCAGGTGCCTGTGCTCTCTTCCCCGGCCTCCCAGCAAAACTCTAAGGTGAGTTTTATCAATGTGTCCATTCTACAGGTGAGGTGAGTAAGGTTCAAGAGGTGAAGCGGATTGTCCAAGACCTCACAACTGGTAGGTGGCAGGACGTGAACCCAGGTCGTTCTGATGCTAAAGCCGACTTCCCTAACCACCTGGGCCCACTGCCTCCTGGAAGCAAGGAGAAGAGGAAGAGGGGAGGGGAGGGGTTGGTGGGGAGAAGAGGAGGGGTGGAGGCCCTGTACGGAGGGGGGCAGGGTGCCCTCTGTGCCCACCCAGGTGCCGAGCCAGGCTGGCTGCTGCAGGGCAGAGAGCGCCTGCCTGTCCCGGTGCCCTGCGGTTGCCATGCCGACCCCCAGGCTGTGTTTGCGGATGTTGTATTTGATTTCACACGTTTGGAACTCCAATTACGTCATTTCGCAACACACGGTTGCCATGACAGCCGGCCCCACGTTCCCCGGGTAGCTCACACCTTGGGGGAAAGGGAAGGGCCCGGGCCGGCTCCCCGACCAAACCTCAACCCAGAGCCCCCTCGAGGCGTGAGGCCAGGAGTGCGGGTTCGGGAAGCACCTTGGGGATCAATCAACACCTGCATTTGGGGAAACCGAGGTCTGGGCGGCGAGCATGCGCCATCTGATCCCCAGGCCAGCACGCCCCCGGCACAGCACGCCGCTTCCACGGAGCCTGCACACCTGGCTGCACACGAGCCGGGGCCTGGCAACTGGCACCCGGCACCAGCCTGGCCATCTGCCCTGCCCGGCTCTCTGGGGCTTCAAAATAGCTGCTGCCCCGGCCGACACGCGGCTCTCCACGCAGGCGCTGGGGCGGGGGTGGGGCGGTGTGGCCGGAACCCCGGCTTTGGTGTCGGACTTGGCTTCAAGTGTGGTTAGTGGGGCTACCTGGCCGGGCGTCCATTTCTACATCTGAAAACGGTATTGGGGCGCTCACCCCTTGTAGGCCGCTGGGAGGATTAGCTGTTGGTACAGGCAGAGCACCTGTTCCGGAGTAGATGAAATAAACAGTGATCGCTGGGGTTTCTTTTCCTTCTTTCCTTCATGCTTGTTCTGTTTTGTCCTTCCCTGTCATCGTCAGCTTTACCACCAGCCTGCACTGTGGTAACTTCGTGCCACTGCCCTTCCTTCTCTGGCCCCTAAACTAGCAATGATGTGGTGGTCTTTCTCCACTTCCTCACTGTTACTCTACATCCCTTTGCCCTAAATTCCAATTATTTAGCCTCTTGTCCGCTAGCTTCCGTCTACTGGGTGGAAGGGCTGCCGGGCTTACCAAAACCTCAGTTAATATCACTGGGTCCAGCTCCCGCCTTCACCAGCTGTTTGAAGACAGCAAACCCGTCCACGGCCGGAAGCTCCTGTCTGCACCTGTGAGTTGGGACTCTCTAACCTCAGGCTCCCAGAGAAGACAGCAAAGCCTCTCAAAAGGACATGGGACCTTTTCATCATCAAGGCACCGTCACAGGCATCCTTGCAAATGATCCACCCCCGGAAACCCGCGAGAGGCGCCTGCCTACATGCCCATTCCGTAGACGAGGAAAATGAGAACCCGAGAGGTGACGGCAGTTGCCCGAGATCTTAGCAACCGGTGAGTGGCATCTCCAGCGCTCTGCACCACTCACTCCAACATGGTCCCGGAAAATGTGAGGAGCTGTTGCTGCCAGGGAGGGCCGTGCCCTTGGGCAGCTGTCACAGGTCACAGCCATGGGCTTCCTGGGATGACCGCAGAGACTCGCCTACTGCCCCCACTGCCGCCCAGCTCTCTGCCAGGCCCCCACGGCCCTGGACGCCTCCCCGGAGCCGGAGCCAGGACCAACACGAGCTGTTTCCCCTCAACGCCACCTCCAACTTGCATGTGCTGGAGATTGCTGGAAAAATCAAACACTGCCACATGTGCAGAGACATGCGCTGGGCGGGTGCCCATCAGCCCAGTCCAACCCAGCAAGTCTTTCTCAGGCCCAGCCTTGGCCCAGAGCAGAGCACGAGCTTGGGAGTCTGGCTGGCCTGGGTTTCACCCTCACCCCCCACTGGCACCTGCCTGGCTCCAGCCCCTTGACCTTCTGAGCTGCGGCCTCACCTGTAAAATGGAAACGGCGCTGCTAATTGCAGAGCTGTCAGGATGGATGAAAGCACGCGGCGGGCGCAGGAGTGTGTGGCACTCGGTTGCCCACTAAATGTCCACTCCTGCCCTTCTTCCAGGGAACAGGACCACTGAGGCCATGGTCCCTGCAACCGAGGAGCTTTGACACCGGCTCCAGTTGGAGAGGCAAGACTATCCTCATGACAGTATTAGAGACAAGACAAGAAACAATCAAATTCGAAAATGGTGCCTCCACTGGGCTCTTACAAGAGAGTGAGAGCTCACAGGAGGTGGCTGCCACTGGGGGCTGGGGGAGTCAGGAGGGATTTCCTGGAGGAAGAGGAGGGACGTCGCAGGAGTTCCTGGTGACTGACGTGCAAGCAAATCATCTCAACACAGCCTGGTGTGAGCCGTAACAGATGCACCTGGCAAAGGGCGGCATGAAGGACAGGAGAGACAGCTTAGTGAAGGTGTCATGAAGGAGAAGGCTCTAGAACAGGGTCCTGAAGGCTGAACAGGCTGGGCACAGAGAGCAGACGGAGCTGCCGTGCAGGGGACAGCACCTGCAAAGGCACAGAGGTAGGAAACAGCCCAGGGCACAGGAATGACTGGGCCAAACAGGGAGGTGGTGGCCGGAAAGATAGACAGGGCAGGTCAGGGAGGGCCTTGAAGGCCAGGCTTAGAGTCAGTCCCGTGGCCACGGAGAGCTATGGAGGGTTCTATAGCAAGAATCAACATGAGCAGATTTGAGGTGCAGAAAAACACTCTGCTAACTAGGTGTCGGGCTGCAGGTGCTGAGAGTTTGACTGGAGGCAGGAGCCCAGAGGAAGGCTCTGCAGCACTGCCACTGAGACCCGACTGCTATGAAGGAACAAGGAATGGATGTGGGACAATTTAGGAAGCAAAATTGCCAGATCTCTTTTTTATTGTGGTAAAATAAGATGTACCACTTTAACCATTTTTAATGTATACTTCTGTGGCATTAAGTGTGTTCGTATTATTGCACAACAATCACCACCGTCCACCTCCCGAACTTTTTCACAACTGAAACTCAATGCCCATTAAATGCTAACTCCCTTCCCCTATCCCCTGGCAGCACCATTCTATTAATACTTTGTCTCTGTGAATCTAACTGCTCTGGGTACCTCATGTAAGTGGAATCATTCAGTATTTGTCCTTCTGTGCCTGGCTTATTTCACGTAGCATAACACCTTCCAGGTTCACCCATGCTGTAGCGTGTGTCAGAATCTCCTTCTTTAGGCTGAAAATATCCCCTTGTATGTATACACCACATTTCGTTTATCCATTCATGCATCAATGGACACTTGGGTTGCTTCCGCCTTTTGGCTGCTGAACGTGCATGTACAGCTGTGTGTTTGAGTCCCTGAGTTCCCTTCCTTGCGGTATAGACTCAGGAGTGGAGTTGCTGGATCACGGGGTGATTCTGTTTAATCTTTTGAGGAAGCTCCATGCTGTGTTCCGCAGTGGCTGTGCTGTCCTACCTCCCCACCAAGAGTGCACAAGGGTCCCGGTTCCTCCACATCTTCCCTGACACTTAGTGTCTTCTGGTTTGGGGCAGTAGCTATCCTAATGGCCGAGATGCGGTACGTTGCTAGATCTTGATGCATGGCCGTATGTGAGGAGTGGACAGGATAGGAAGTTGAGGGAAAAGAGGAGAATGACTGCTGGGTTTGCAACTTGGCCAACTGGGTAGACGAAGACTCACCAGCTGGGCTGGGAGGGGAAACAGGCACGAGGAAGGATTTGGGGGCTGTTGAGCTCGAGGGTTCCGTGGCACATCCTTGTTGAACACTGGGGTCTGGAGGTCTGACGGAGTCTATGCTGCCCATGGGAAGTCACAAGCAAATACAAGATTGCTGAGGAAGTATGAGATGCAGAAAAAAGTGGGGCCCAGTACAGAAGCCTGGGGATCCCCATGTTTTAGGAGTGGGACAATGAGGATACCCACAAATGGAGACAGAGGAAGATCAGCCCAAGAGGCAGGAGAAAAGCCAGAAAACTCCATTCTAGAATTGCATAATCTAGGATTAGACTCTGCTATAAGCAACAGAAAACCCAAATCAGTGGCTTAATCAAGATACAGGTTCTGTTCTCTCCCTTGGAAAAGAAGTGTGGAGGAAGGCAGCCCACCATTGTCAGAGACTCAAGCTCTGTCTCTCTTGCTCTGCTATTCTTGGCCCAGATTTCCACCTTCAAGGTCATCTCATAGTCAGAAGATTGCTGTTGCAGCTCCAGCTATCACACTTATGTTCCAGCAACAAGGAGAAGAAGCAAGAGCAGAAGACCTGCCTCCTAGCTAAGACTGCCCAAACTCCTTTAAAGATCATTCCTGGAAGCCCTTCCCACCCCTCCCGCTGGCCTTCACTTACATCTCATTGGCCACCCCCAGGTGCAAGGAAGGTTGAGAAATTTGATCCTTTAGCAGAGCATATTGCTTTCCTGAAAAAAATATGGGTTCTCTTAGTAAATAACTAGATAGAATGGCTGTAGGGGAGGCCACTGGCAAGCTCTAACACAGAAGGAGAACTTTCCAGAAGGAAAAAATGGTAGCTGTATTGGCTAAAGGGTTAACCATTGGACTTGGCAATGAGGTCACTGGCATCCTGCTGGGTAGTGGGGGAGGGGAGATGATGGAGCCATGGCAGAGGCTTGAAGCATGAAGGGGAAATGAAGTCATGTTAGTTGACCACACTTGGGGGGTCCCAGGCCACGGGAAGAGGTTGGTACCTAGAGAGGAGATGCAGGATCACGGGAGGCTTGGGGTCCTTTACTTTGAGATGTGAGGACTTAGCCACAATAGGCTCGGAGGGCTAAGCCAGAGAAGGGACAGGAAGGGGTAGCAGAGAACAGGGGTGCCTGCAGGTGCAAGGCCCAGGGGAGATGGCAGAGAACAGGACGGGAGAAGGGGGGGACAGCCGGGTCCCGGGCAGGAGCCTTGAGCCTGGGGCCAGTGGACGGCAGGTGGAGAGGGAGTGGAGGGGTCGCTGGTGGGTTGGGGTAAGGGGGTGGGAAGCCAAGGATGTGCCCACCAAGGGCCTGGGGGCTGGATGGGGCAGCAAACAAAGTCACCTCTTCAGTGCCAGGGGATGTAAAGCGGCTGGGGGCCTGAGAAGGGGGGTACAGGTGAGGAAGCTGATGAGGACCTGGGAGGGGCCACCCACAAAGAGGAAAGGGGTGGAAGGGAAGGGCCCAGCCGAAACCGGAAACTCCGTAGTGGCTGTGTCCCATTGGGAGGGATGCAAGCGGTGCAGGGGGGGAAGGTGGGACTCGGGGTGTAGGGCAGACAGAGCCAGGGAGCCCCAGGGAGGGGAGTGTGTGCTCAGGAAGGTCGCTCAGGAGACTGCCCCGGAGGTCTCAGTGTGGCGTGGTGGGGCAAGGGCCCAGGAGGGCGGGAGGTGTCACAGAGAGTGGGGTTCAGTATCCAGGGTCCCAGAGGAGGGCAGCCCCCGGGGGCCACAAGGCCCAGGGTGGCCAAGGCGCTGGGCAGCTAGAGAGAGGCGGTCACTGCAGATGAGACAGTCCAGGAACTGAGCACCAGGGTGCTGGGCACGGCATCCATGAGGTCACTGAAGTCACCCAGGATGCTGGCGGCATGGGTGGAGGGAAAGAGCGTGTGCCAGTCTTCACGGAACATGAAGGGTGTCAGGGAGGTCAGCAGGGGACAGCAACAAAGAAGACTCCAGTGTGGTAGAGTGCAGCTGGGTTAGAAAGGAGTGTCCCCAAGCAAAGCAGGGTCCTGGCAGGGGTGGGGAGCAGGTGTCAGGCTGAGCAGGTGACAGAGCACTCTGCAAGCTGTAAAGACATCCGGGACCTGTACAAGGGATCAAAGGCTTCGGCAAGGACAGGGTCTGTGATGAAGGGAGGGAAGGCAAGGAAGGAAAGGATGAGAGAAGAGTGAGCTTTTAGGGCAGACTTAGTTATCCCATTTCACAAGTGAGAAAACAGAGGCCCAAAGAGAGGAGAGATTGACCCAGGGTCCCACAGACAGTGACTGATCTCGAGCTGGATCCAGGCCTTGCTCTGGCCACACAAGCCTGCACAAGTCCCTTCCCCTCTCTAGGCCTCAGTTTCCCCATCTGTAAAACAAGGACCTTCGCTGTGATCCATGAAGATTTGGTGGCTATGTAAAAGTTCTTGGGGTGAGAGATTCCCTTCCCCAGCTCTGCTCTGTTAACCGAGTCACCTCTGAAAAGACAGACTTTCAGAATTCCCCCAGCCTGTGTCGGGTCCTCAAGGGGCTGAGTCACAGAGGAAGTCAAGACGGGCGGGGGGAGGTGAGAGAGGCAGGTGCAATGAGGTTGCTCCAGGACCATCCCCAGGTGCCTCTTTCACAAGAGACTGCGCTACACCCACCCCGTAACCTGCCTGGGTGGATCTGGCCACAGCAGGCCCTCTATTTATGGTGAACTGTCCCCAGCACCAAATGCTCATTCCCCAGCCCCCAGCCTGTGTCACCCTCCGCTCCCGTCCATCCTCTGCACGTGGCAGGAGCCATCTTCCCGTGGCCCAGCTTGCTCCTTGTCTGTCTCCTGCTCTGAAGTCTTCCATGGCTCCCCACTGCCTAACGAAAAATCAAGTCCTTAACCCAGCATGCCCGTCCTTCGTGGTCCAGCCCCACTGCCCCAGGCAGCAACACCATCCACGGGACCTCTGTTCCAGGCCCTGGGTCCTGCCATTCCCCCACCCACCCCCTTGCAACGGGGAATGCCCTTTCCGCTCTGCCAATCCCAAGTGTGCACATGTAAAACCATAACCCCCATGTCCCCATGTCCACTGGGTTCACCATGTCCTTAGTTTCAATCAATAATTATAATGAATACAACAGTTCAGGACCCCATGCTCCATACCGTGTCCGTCGCCCTTCTCAATACTTCTGAGATCTCCCAAGAAGGACTTGGGTCCCTGTGTCCCTTCACTGCGAGTTCTGCCGTTGGCCTGAGCCACGCGCTGCTGTCTGCCAGCCTTTCCCGTCCCCGGCCCCACAGACGCAAGCTATGTGTGCAATCAACTTCGCTGAGCAAAGGAGAGAGATTTCGGGACCCAGCCAGCAGCGACATCAAACCGAACATTTCACGTCCTGTTCGGAGCATTCCTGGGCCCTCCCTGCCCCTCCTCGGCTCTGGCTGCCCCCACGTTCCTGAGCCCCCTCTGCGGAGGAGACCCCCGCCCATCTCCGCTCTGCCCGAGCCCCCAGGCCTGCCAGAGTCTCGCTGTTCACACTCTCCGGCCGCCGAGAAAGGACCCCCAACTCCCGCTCCTTGTCACACAGAGCGCCCTTCACGCTGCTGGGGCGGGGGTGCCCTTTCGTGACCCTAAAGGGCCTCTCACGGGGTTTCCCGAAGCAAAGGCACAGGCTCCTTCTGTCGTAGCCCACCTCTGGCAAGGAGCAGCCCTCAGCCCTCTATTGAAGCAACAGTGGTTTGGGGCTTTTTAAGGGTTTATTCTTTGGCTCGCAGTATGGAGTGTCAGAGTCAGAGGTGGGACCAGTAAGCCCAATGTCATTACTTAACAGGTAACAGGCCGACTGAGACCCAGACAGAGGTCAGGATCCCACCTAACGAAAGCCCAGCAATTTAGTGCCACGCCTGGGGCAGAGCCTAGTTCTCTGACTTCAGGTCTGGGGAGTCTCTTCTCCCCGTAACGCCTGCTCTTCCACGTCCAGCACAGAGAGAGAAGGTGGTGAGGAGGCAACTGACATCTACGGAGCACCTACTATGCGCCAGGCATGGTGGTTATGTCATTTAATCCTCACATCCACCCTTAAAGGAGGAGCTGCTATTATCCCCATTTTACAGATCAGCAAACTGACACCCAAAGAGGAAGCCCACAGTCAGTTGCCCAAGGACCCACAGCTCGGAACAGGAATTAACCCAGCTTGGTCTGAAGCAGGGTTCTTATTCTTCATAGCCATAAAAGCAAACATTTGTGAACTCTTTGCTCATGCCAGGCACCAGGACGAACATTCTACATGATTCATCATGTTTAAGCTTCACAGTCATTTCAGGAAGCACATAGGATTATTCCCATTTTACAGACAAGGAAACCGAGGCTCAGCAGAAGGGATTAGCTGTGGGACTGGAAAGTCCCTCTGGGCAAAGTCCTGGCTGTTGGGCCCAGGCTGCCCCTGTAGCTGGACGTTGGGCAACACTCAGGGACTGAACCCGCTGATCCCTGTGGCCCCATCCAGGGCCAAGATGGGACACTGCCCTCCCTCCAGGCACTTCTGCACCGCCCTTCCCTCCCCTTGGGCCCTGGCTCTCAGCCCTGTGCAGCTGCAGCTGGAGCGGCACTGCGCTCCTCCGTCCCGGGAGCTGGGGGTGGACACTTGTAGATTTGAGAGGAGTCTCCCTCGGAGCCACTTGGTGGCCAACAGCAGAAGCCGATTTGGCCTCCTCATGCTCAGGGGCGTTTACTGGGTGGCTGAGGAGAGCCCACGGAGGGCAGGCCTGGCTGCAGAACCAGGCTCAGACCCGAGGCCAGGGCAGGGAGGGCTTGGGTCTGTCCCAGCAGCCCAGCAACGTCTCATCATGTCCCGTGGGCTCTGATGAAACCAAGCCCAGGACTGGGGGCACCCCCGCCGGGCTGGATTAGGCTGTTCACATGGTCCCCTCTAAGAGGGAAGAGCCTCACCCAAAGCAGGGGACTGGGAGTGGGCAGGGGAGGACCCCCAGGTCCTGCATGCTGCACAGTCAAAACCAACCGACTGCTTCTGCAAGGGGCCTCGGATGTTTCTGGCATCTTCTAGACGAGAGGCTTCTCTGGCTTGGTGCTGTGCTGCTTCCATCATGCTGAGAGCCCCCCTAGATCAGGGAGGGCGATGCCTCTACATAAGGAAAGAGAGAGGATGGAAGAAGGGAGAGAGTGGGGGAGGGAGGAAGATGAGCTTTTATGGCACCGATGATGTGTTTAACTCAGTGCCGGGCTCGCTCGCACAAGTTATCCTGCAGGTAAGGAATGGTAATGCCACCAGAGCAAACGGCCTGTGCGAAGGTGTGCAGGTGTGAGACACCGTGTCTGGAGGGGCAGGGGAGGCAGGGCAGGGAGGAGGCTGGAGGGGCCTGGAACAACAGGCCAAGCAACTGGGCTCTTGATAAAGACTGGGCAGCCACTGGGACGTGGCCTGGCCTCCTCTGTCCCAGCAGGGCCAGGATCTGGCCACCTGCCACCCAGCCTGCCCACAAAAGGGACCCTCCTGGGAAATGCCCCTGCCTGGGCCCAGGTGGCTCTTCCAGGACACTGCCCAGCACCCACGTCCAGACTCCCCACTGGAAGGGCTGCCATCTGGGCCCAGCCCGTGCCCTCCCCCGCAGGGCCAAAGAGACCAGCCAGAGAACCACACGACAAAAGGCTTGGCCCACGTGCTCCCCGACTGCAGAGGGACGCAAAGGGGAGCTCTTAGCAGAGATGGAAAGACAACAGTGTTCACTTTTAATCTACTTTTATGACACTAAAAATGAGGTGGAAAACAAAATAATCACTACTTTTAAGCTAGATAAAAACACATACTTTGTTCTTATTTTTAACCCAACTACAATGATTCCTGGCTTGGTGGCCAGAGCTTTATTATATGACGGATGTGTTAACTTCTCCTCACCGGCTGCAGACCTCTCTGCCACTGACCCGCTCAGGCCGCCTGTCCCCGTAGATTCATCATCTCCGGGCCGGGTCTGTCCACGGTGCCTGCTGACCTGCAAATGTGCTACGGAGGGGGACCCCGCCCTGACCCGCTGGGGCGGGGCAGTCAAGCCTTGGGGTACAGAGTGAGTGGGACTCGAGTGGGGTTTGAGAGAGGGGACGTATCTAGAGAAAGACAGCTTAAATCCCAGCTCCATTTACAAGCCGTGAGACCTTGGCCAAGTCACTTCACCTCTCTGAGCCTCAATTCCTCACCTGTCAGTTGGAGATAACAACACTGACCCCACAGAACTGTGAATATTAAGAAACCAGACGCAAGACACTCAGCACAATGAGCGCGCACAGTGGGCCCACAGAAAACGGCCCCTTTCCTCGCCTGGATCTGCCCCACTGGGCTGGCCCTCCTTTTCTCCTGCCCACCACCCACAGGGCCGCAGCCCCAGCCGCAGGGCCTGCAGGAAGATCCCCTTCCGGGCGACTGCAGAAGGGAGACTCGCCAGGTGGGTCTGGACCACCTCCGAAGGAGACGCCTCCAGGGGCCCTTCCTGGAGCGGACATGAGGCGTGATGCCAGGTGACAACCTGCCCTGAGTCACCGCCACAAACAAAGCCTGCTGCCGCCCCCGCAGTGCCCCCCCACCAGGCGAGGCCCACTTATCTGCAGCATCTCTGCTGGCCAAGCCAGGGCCGCCAGGCATTTGATGAAGACTCAAGTCTGAACCTGCCGGCCTGTGTGAAGCAGAGTCACTGGGCTCTGCCCTGGGCAGGGCCACGTGGGGCTTCCCTTACAGGCGCAAAGGGCTCCACGCTTCCGTTCATCAGCTCGTGTCTGATGGCAGCGTGCTGCCCGCTGCCCACCCTCCGCCTGCCCCTTCCCAGCCTGCCCCGCACCTCCACTCTGCCTCCTGTGATGGCCAGACTCTGCCCCAAGCCCTCGTCTCCTCTTCCTCACCTGCCAGAGGCCACACACTTCTGGGCCACGGGCCAAACCCCGGCTGCAGATGGGTTCTGTGGGCAAAAGCTCGGGCTCCGGAGCCAGACTGCCTGGGCTTGCATCTTGGTCTGGCACCTTCTCGCTATGTGACCTTGGGCAAGTTGCGAAGCCTCTCCTGGACTGTTTCTTCATCTGCAAAATACAGATAATAGTCACGTGCCTTGCAGTTATTGTGAGGATAAGGGGCTTAGAACAGCCATAGTAAGAACTCCCCAATTTTGCATTTTTTTTCAAGTTGAACCAACATTTAAAAATAAGGAGATTTCACAGGAAAATCTTGATTTCTGGCTTTTCTTGAAAAAGCAAAAGATTTGGGAAGACACATTCGTGCAGGGCCCAGCTGGCGTTCCTTTTGGACTAGTGGCTCTCAGCCCAGCTGTACCTTAGAATCAAATTAGAATCACCTGGGCAGCTATTAAAATACCTTGCTGCCGGGCACCCCCTGGACCAATGTGGTCAGGACCTCTAGGGGCAGGGTCCAGGGGGCCTGTGTTGTCCAAGTTCTCCTGCCAGTCCTAGCAGGTAGCCAGGGCGGCTGCTTTTGGCAGACTGCAGACTTTCCCATTGGCCACAGTGACATTTGCCCTTTGTCACTGCATTGTGGCTTCATTTAATTAGAGAACAATTATTAGATCCCTGTCCTTTTAAGAGTGAGCAAGATGGCCGGGCACAGTGGCTCACACCTGTAATCCTAGCGCTTTGGGAGGCTGAAGTCGGAGGGTTGCTTGAGGCCAGGAGTTTGAGACGAGCCTAAGCAAGAACAAGACCTCGTCTTTACAAAAATAGAAAAAATTAGCGAGGCATGGTGGCGCATGCCTATAGTCCCAGCTACTCCTGAGGCAGGAGGATCACTTGAGCCCAGGAGTGCAGGCTTGCAGTGAGCTGTGATGACACCACTGCACTCTAGCTGGGGCGACAGAGATTCTGTCTCAAAAAAAAAAAAAAAGAAAGCAAGAGAAGCCAGACCCAGAAGGTCATGGGGTCGCCCTGACACCCAACCAACTTAGCTCATTTGAGTGCCTGCCTTGGCCCCCAAAAGCAACAGCCTATGACCCCAGTCTCTGCCCACTCCTTGGCCAAGCCTTACCCATATGTTGCTTCAAGACAGCCAACTCCCAAGTCCTCATCTCTAATCCAACCTCGTCCCCTTCTGAGCACATCAGGAACTCTTGCTTCTTGGTGCCTTTACCTCCACTGCCTCTCCTGACTTCCCCAGAAAACTTCTAGGCATCCTTCATGGCTCTACTCAAAGGTCACCTCCTCCAGGAAGCCCTTCTCAATATGCCACGCAAAGTTGGAGTCTTCCTCCTCTATGTCTCAGAAACATCTCATGCCTCTCCCAATGCCTCACAGAGACACAGTATCTGTTCCTTAGCGATCTGCTCCCCACCAGATTGGGGGCCTCTCAAGACTATGGTCATCTCTGAAGCCTCAAGGCCTAGTTTAGGACCCTGCCACAGGCAGGAGTTCAGTGAGCATCAGTTGAGTGGTCCCCAGTCCTCCATGAGCCCTTCCAGGCAGCATCTAAAAGCAGCCACACAAGAAACTTCCTTCTGATTCAAATCTCGAGTTGAAACACAGGTGGGCCCGAAGTTTGTGAAGTGAAATTTCACTGGGCCATCCAGCCATGCCCATGGCTTCCTGCTGGCTCTGATTGGCTCACTTCCCCATCCCTGAACCAATCCTGTGGCCGGGGAAATTTATTGCTCTGCTTGGCCAGATCTGAATCACCTGGAGCCCTAACAAGGTGCCGGCCCCGAACAAAAGAAGGACAGATGCACACTGTGGTCCTGCAAGATATGTCCCCTGCTCATCACAGCCACATAGCTGTGGCTCTAACGTTTTCAAGAGGAGCACCCCTTCTCCATGGGAACATTTCCCCAGATTGTACATTTGGTATTGGTTAAATGAGAAACTACCTAAAGATTATTTTTAAAAAGAAAGAAAGTTCCTCATGCTGAGCGTGGCCGTGCGCTAAAAAAAAAGAAAAGAAAAAAATTTTTAAAAAATTAAAAAATAAATAAATAAATACATTAATAAATAAAAGGAAGAAAAACTACTGTGAATTCAGGAATTCCTTGAAACTCATTTGTATTTTATTCACCACTTCAGCATCCATATCCACGTGTGTGGTTGCATTCAGCCCGCAGACAATGCCTGAAGGACCCTTCACAATGACTCCACTCGGCCTCCCGAGAACACACCTATTGGGTGCGCCACCAGGGCCTATGGGAAATCACCCACCTGCATTTGACAATCCTTCTCCATGAATGACAGATCCCTCTCCCACCTTGTCACAGCCCGTTTGGCAGGTGTGTCACTGAGGACTCTTTGGCTGCAAGCAACAGAAATGACCTTGCCAACTGCAGCAAAAGGAAATCTATGGGAAGGCTGCTGGGAGCTCCCAGGATCCACTGTGGAGGTGACAAAGCAGAGGGGACCAGAATAGTGCAGGGAGGATCCCGCCTCGGGAAGGGACGGATCAGTCTCTTCAGCTCAAGGTCCGATGCCAGGGAAGGCACTTCTCTTTAGCCTGTCCTTAGCTCAGGGAAGGTGGGACCCCCTGAGAGAATTCCAGGAAAGAAAACCAGAACGGCGGCCTGTAGGGTCCTGGATGTTCGGAGCTGGAGCAAAGAACACTTCCCGCAGGGATGACACACCCTTCAGGTGGCTCAGATCGGGATACGCCCACCTCAACCCGGAGACTGTCCGCTTTGAGTGTGGTGCTCAATTATTTCACTATTGGAGTTGCCACCGCTTTTTTTTTTT
>VBSM01000529.1:12973544-13010655 GCA_008086735.1 Cheirogaleus medius | reverse complement strand
CTGGCACTGGCACCGACCACCTCCCACAAGTGCCCTGGGGATTCGCCTGCACAATATTCCCACGCCTGGGAACACCCATCGCAGAATCTCCAACAGGAAAGCCCGCTTGACTGTCTCAGCAGTACTCAAGGCCAAGGTTAGCATAGAGGATTATAACACTGGACTACAACGCGCAGGCCCCAACTCAGTCCCCAGTCTTCATCTCAGCCTCACAAGCAGCCGGTGAGGTAGCAATTGGAGACGAGCAAGGAGAGAGCCAGAGCTCAGAGGTCACAGGGCTGTGATTCAACCTCCAGGCCTGCCCCCGGAGTCCCTGCTTGTCCCGAGACACTGGAATCCCCCAGGCGCTTGTGCACACACAGAGTCACGCGCGCACGCCGTTTTGCATCCAGGCTGTCAGGGGTGGAAGGGGCTGGTGTCCTTCCTGAGTCATCCTCCTCCAGCCTTCTCTCTGACCAGCCTTCCAACCTGGGCTCCTGGCTATGGACTTTCCAGAACCTTCAGGAAAACTCATTTGTCTTGGGAGCACCTTCACGAGGGAGCAGGGCTCCCCGAGCCTCCCTAAACCTGCCACTCATATCTCAGAGTCTTAATGGAGGAAACAAAGGCAGAGAGAGAGGACCATGGAGAAGAAGAACGTGTTTTTAAGATAGGCAGATCTGAGTTTGAATCCAGACTCAGCCACTCACGTGCTGTGAGTCCTATTAATTTTACCACCAAGATGTACCTCAGATTCACCCACCTGTGTCTCCTACGTCACCTCCCTCATTCAAGCTCTCTCCTGCCCAGGCCACCATCGTAGCCAACCAACTGGGCTCCTGGCACCCTCGTGCCCCGGCCATCCATGCTCCACAGCGCAGCTAGAGGACTCTTCAGAGAACCTCCACTCAGTGATGCCAGCCCCCGGTGAAAACCCCAGTGGCTTCCCATTGCTCTCAGGAAAACTCCAAGACTCTCACTATCACCTCCACAGAGAGGCCTGCATGGGCTGACCCTACCCATTCACCTCTTGCCCTCTCCCCAGGGTCCTCTGTGCCCAACCTCACAGCTGCTCTATTCCTTCTGCTTGGAACACTCTTCCTCTTCGTAGGCCAGTTAATGCCTGCGTATCCTTCCAACCTCTGTGCAAAGGCCACTTCCTCAAGGAAGCCTTCCTTGATTTCTCAGACCACAGCAGATGCCCCATTTACTGCTCACGCCTGGCACTTCTCCGCAGCGCCCGTCCAATCACGATTAAACAAGTATTGGGTGAGTTGGTCCTCAACTATCTGTTTTCCCGGTTGGGGACACATTGCTTTTGCCTCCTCCTCAGGAGGATGGTTTCTGCCCCGACCCATGGTCTCAGAGGTAGATCTTGACTCAGGTGGAAATCTGAGCGCTCACAGAGGAAGGGGAGCTGCAGGGAGCCCGGTCGAGGCTGCGGCCACCTTCCCTGTCCTGCGGAGAATGCCCAGAAGGGAATGAAGCCCCAGAGAAAGCAGAACCAGGAGACAGAGAGCGAGTAGCTGAGCCTGTCACATCTCAGTGTCATCCCCGTTGCACGGTCCCCTCCCCTGCACCTTTCCACTGTGCTTCGCCTATGCTGGTTTCAGCCCGCAAACGAATAGCAAGGGGACCTGTACGACCTCTCCAGACGGTAAGCTCCTGAGGACAGAGCCTGTGTTTGTCCTCGCTGCTGGCCCCGAGCCTGGCTTGATGGCTGCTTGTCGGATGAACAGCCAAGGAGAGGGGGGACAGCCATGCACGGGATGGGCAGGGCGTAGTGACTGTTAAGAAACGCGCTGCCACTTTCTCTCCGGCTGGACCAGAGCAGAAGCCTCCCTGACGTCTTGTCGCCAGGACCCTCCTCCCTGGAGAGGAGATAACCCCACCTCCCCGCCGGCCCAGCGTCCGTGACAGCAGGCCCCCTGCGACAGAAGACAGCCCTCCTGGGCCCTCCCGCTCGGCCCTCCACCTTGCTCTCGGAATCCGAGGCCCCCAGGTTCCCTCCTTCACTTCCCAGAATATTCCAGAGCCGACCCATCACTGCCGGTGGCACGCCCAAGTAGCCAAGGTGACTGTTTACCCTCTGCTCTTAGAAACCATCTCCAGCTGGTGGCAGTGGCCACCCCACACAGCTGCCCTCTGCCCACAGCCTGACCGAACAAGCAAAGGTGCTTCCTGCTAGGGGTTGGCATTGCCAGGCAGGGTTTCCTACCCGCCACACAGCCCTGCCCTCCCCACCCCTGCAGCCCCAGGTGCCACGCGCTCACCTTCTGGTCAGCCGGGGAGCCGAGGGGAGCCGGGACTCAGAGCTTCCCTCCTCCGGCTCCTCTGGCCACACTGCCCAGGGCTCAGCAAACACTGGGGCAGCACAGTGGGGACAGGCTCCCAGGCTCTGAAGTCAAATCCCTCCCTGCCACTCGAAACTTTATGACCTCAGGCAAGTCGCTTCAACACTCTGAGCCTCAGTTAGTCCATGTGCAACATGAGGATGACTGCGGTAACCACGCCCCTGGGCCCTTATGACGATGGACCCAGGGTGGTGCCCAGAGGGGCCTGGCCCCGAGGGCTCGCCCTGTCCTGAGGCCCCCGGGGCTGTGAGAAGCGATGAGTCACCTATTAGGGGCAGCCGTGTGGTTGGAAGGAGGCGTGGCCAGCGCCCTTCATTGACGTGACTGGTGTTTATCTGGGAGGCTCTGGGAGGTCTGATGGTTATGGGCCTGAAGAGCTGCCAAGCTGTCCCTCGACACTGCTGGCACCCTGGTGGCCGCAGTCCTCCTGTCTGACCTGGGACCGGTTCTGCCCTCTTCAGGACAAGCTTCAGAGCCATCCCCTACTTCCCACGTCACCTCGTCACCACTCCCGTCAGCACGTGCACCCACCCACGCGCTGCTTGCTCAGAAATGAGTCCCCCGACCTGTGAGCACTGGCTTTGGAGTCAGAGGAGTGAGGGCGCTCTGCTGTGTGGCCTTGGACGGGTCACCTCACCACTCTGAGCATCGTAGGATGGGGAGAACATTACCGAATCCTGGGACACTGTGCGAGTTAAACACGGAAACGTAAGGAAGCCCGGAGCCAGCAGCAGACCCTCAACAGATGATGTACACGCAGTGCTGCGCTGGGAGAGTTTTGTCCCCAACATCAGTCGCGTGTTGAGAACTTAAACCCTAAGGCAACAGGTGGGGCCTTTTGGGAGGCGTTTGGGTCACAAGGACTCCACCTGCACTAGATTAATGCCATTATGCAGGGCTCGCAGGATGGGTCCCTGCCTCCCGCTCTTCCGACACGTGAGGACACCGCAGACACCGGCGCCTTGAGCTTGGACTTCCCAGCCTCCAGAACTGTGGGAAATACATTCTGTTCTTTATAAATTACCCAGTTTCAGCATTTTGTTAGAGCAGCGCAAACACACTAAGACGTGAGGCGAGGAACTAACACATGTGCATTCTTCCCGGCCCTTCCTGGCTTGCTTTCTGGGGGGATGGGGGCAGAGGTTGCAGGCTTGCCGCAGAGCAGCCTGGGAGAAGTCAGGAGTGGGCGAGCCAGGCCCCACACGAGGCACTGGGAAGGCAACTGCAAACGAGACTAAGTTTTGACCCTTTTCTCTTCCTGCCTAGGCGTGGTGGACACCTCAGCCCGCACGTCCAAGCTCTGTCCCAGGGTCCTCAAACTTTTTAAACAGGGGCCAGTTCACTGTCCCTCAGACCATTGGAGGCCGTTGGAGAGTGTGGCGCCCATTCCACACATGCACACTGTGGGCCCGAGATGAGTCGGCTGCTAAGCAGGACAGGCAGCAGCGGCAAAAACACCCGGCAGGCTGGATAAATGTCCTCGGCATGTGGCCTGCGGGCCGTAGTTTGAGGACGCCTGCTCTGTCCACACAGCCCCAGACAATCTGCTCCATGGCCACCCACAGGCCTAGCAGCACTCACCCCTGCGGTGAGGTCCACCCTCGGGAGAACGGGGCCCACGTAGGCCCTGGAGCGGGCTTAGGCCTCCCGGCAGGTCATTCCCATGTGCAGGGTGTGGTCCGCAAGGGGGTGTGGTTTGGGCTCTGGGTGGGCACACCCTCTGGCGCCTCACCCTGTGGGATGAGGGTGAGCTAGAGATGACCAGAACGGGGTCCAAGGTCAAGGTCAGGGCCATGCTTGCCTAGATCTAGGGCAGTTACAGACTGACTGGGTCCCTGCCCTCAGGGTACTTCCAGTCCAGCCCTGGGCATCCTGACGCACCTTGAAGTTTGAGAGCCACTGTGGGAAGGCGCACACCCCGTTTATGCATTTACTCAGCATCCTTTTATTGGGCACCTGTGGTGTGTCTGACACTGTTCTGGGCACTAAGGATACATCTGTGCACAGACATGGCCCCTGAGCCCAGGGAGCTGACACCCAGTTGGGGAGACAGACAGACAATCTATGGCAAGATCATTCTGATAGTGGTCAATTCCACAAGGACAATAAAACAGGGCAGAGTGGTCAAGGAAGGCCTCGTGAAGGAGGTGACATCTGAGCTGAGACCCACGGGATTGGAAGCCAGGCCTGTCGGCGTCCGCGTCTGCACCCTAACCCTCGAGTGACTCAGCCTCCTCGGGCCTGGTCGGGCCCCCAGCTCTGAGGGGCCGGGAGAGTGAGGGTGACCATGGACACAAGGCCAGGCTCCCTCCCCTGGAGAAAACCCTCACAGACTGAGCGCGGACGGAAGTGGTGATATAAAACCCACCACATATAAATAGGCCCGTCCAGGGTCGCCCTGGAAACCTGCGGTCAGTTTGGACTTTGCTTAAGGCCGAGCTCCCGGCCACCAGGAGCCCAAAACGGCTGAACAAACTTCGAGCTTCACATGGGGCCGGCCCTCGACGAGTTCAAGGCCGGAGCATTTCTCCAGAGTCAAAACCGCAACAGGAAGGCACAGAAACAGCGTTCTGAGGAGGACGGGCCTGGCGCGAGGGCCCGGCCAGCCTTCCCAGAGGTCACCATGGAGCAGGGCTGGAGGGAAGCCAGGAAGGTCCCCCAGCTCCAAAATCTCTGGCCTGCCCAGGCGCCCCCAAGCCTGAAATGTCACCGTGAGAGCTGGGGGTTCAGCCTCGCCTTGCGTCCCCACCCTGCAAGAAGCCACATTTAGTCCAGAACACAGGGAGTGGAGGGGGAGGGCTCCGTGTGGCACAGCTGTGCTGACCGCGTGTCCCCAAGCTTCCTTGACAGTTCTGATTCCAGACCATCTGTACCCATTCTCCACGGGAACCAACAGACAGCTTGTTGGGAAAGAATATCGTCCCGGTGGTCGTAGAGAGAAAGGAGCCCGGGCAGGGAGCCTGGAGCCCTCGCTTCCGGCTCTGCCACTTGGGCGAGTTTCCCTTCCTAGCTCCACAGCAGCGCGTGTGGCCTAAATCACGGCCAGGGGCCCCAGGCTGATTCTCTTCCCTGACAAGAGGGAGGGATGTGGGCTTCAGCGTGAAGGGCGTGGTGTCCCTGGGGAGGGGAGGGGAGGGAAGGGAAGGGCCCTGGGGAGGGAGGGGAGATGCTAGGACGCAACCTGTGACTCTCCTGTGCCACCAGCACCTGCTGCCCACTGGCCCACACCCTACCTCTTTCCTTCGACCCTTGGGCCCCCAGGGAGCTCACCCCTGTCGTCCCAGAGCAGAGCTGAGCCCACACTCAGCCAGGGTGGCAGCGAAGCCTAACCCCAGGGCAAGGCCAGCCTCCTGTGGGAGTGGGGAGAGGCTCTGCCGAAGCGGCTCAGGCCGTCACGCTGGACCTCTGGTGGTGGTGGAGGAAGTGAGCAGCACAGAGACCCGAGCACTGTCCACGCAGGAAGGAGCACAGGAGTTGGGGAGGCAGGGACTGGGCTGGAATCTGTGCTCTACCCTTAACTCACTGTGTGACCTCGACCAGTCAGTCCTCGGCCCCTCCGAGACTCGGCTGTACCATCTGTAGCATGGGGCTGATGTGCCCTCCTACAGCCCAAGCGAGGATCCCAAGAGACCACACACCTACTCTGCCCACCTCCGCACCTGGCATACAGTAGGAGCTTTAGAAAAGAATCATTCCCTTCCCCTAATAAATGTAAGTTGAACGGTGTACTTGATCCTGGTCCTGACATTTAACCCACGGGCCAAGTTTCCTCCACAGGAGGAATTGGACTCTTGAAGCTTAGAAATATAATCACCACCATCGCCCTAACTCCCACCACCAAATCTCTGTACGTTTGTCACTGTGAGGTTCTGCCAGTGCACAGTGCTACAACCATTGGTAATAACAACAATTGACTGCGTGCCTACTATGTGCCAGGTACTTCACACACTTTCACCATTCTGTCACATTCTCACTGCAAGCCTTCAAGCTGGGATACACCCATTTTACAGATGTGAAAACTGAGGCTCAAAGACATGAAGTTCCTGCTCAGGGACCACACAGAGGTGGAAGACCACTGTCTGCCTATAAAGCCCATGCGTTTACCACTAGGCTACCCTGCCTCTTAAGGCTGAGAGAAGCCTCTGCTCTCGCAGTACCCCGGTGAGGGCTGCTGGGAGAGGCTGGAGGAAATAGCAGAGGCCCGAGTGACTCCCCCAACCAACCAGCATTTGACAGCTTCACTAAAACCCAATTTTCCCACATATGGGCTCCTCCTCCTCCTCCTTTTCAAAAGAAGACCTGGGTTTCAGGGTGGATCCCAAAGCTACTCTGAACTCTGGAAGGGCCAAGAGAGGGATCGTGATGCTGGAAACCCATTTCTAGGTTGATCATGTTTGCCAAGTCCAAAATGGACACGGCAGGACTGCCAAGGGTGAGGGCTCCCAGATGTGCGAATTGGGGCCATGTGGGCAGTCGGGGTCCTGGGGCCACTGCTGGCAAATTCCCACGATGCCTCAGCTCTCTCTGGGAAAATGCCGTTGTGCCACCAGACTGTGACTCATCACATCTGTGGACCAGCCACGGTGACCAGGGCCCTGTGGGCCTCTCCAGCCCCCCAGACACCCTGACTGTGCCTAAGAGTGGTCAGGGAAGGCTTCCTGGAGGAGGGAGGATTGAGCAGGCCTTTGCAGACAGAGGACTCAGGCAGGCAGAGAGAAGGGCTTCCTCTCCAAAGAGGAGTCCTGGACAATGGAGAGGGTCACTCTTCATTGTCATGCAGACCTAGTTTGAATCCTCAGATGGATGGATGGATGGATGGATGGATGGATGGATGAATATATGAAGGAAGGAGTTCGTTTGGATTCATTAGTTAACCCCAAGGCTGCAGTCCCTCTTGCTGTCCCCATCCACCCCTCCTGCAGAATCTAGCAGCAAGGACACCCCGGGTTAGGCCACAGTAACAAACAACTCCAAATTCAAAACAGCGAAGGTTTCGTTCTTGTCCACACTACATGCTTGTGGGCTGGCAGGGGCTCTGCCCCATGCTGTCCTCGCCCAGGACCCAAGTTGCCACCACCCTGCTGGTCGCTGGGTGCTGTCACATTCCACTGGCCAAAGTCAGTCACGTGACTGCCCCTAACTTGGGGGGGGACAAGCACTCCTAGCATGGATCTGGAACGAGGAGAACCTGGACATCCGTAAATAGACCTAATGCTGCCACATACGCCATGTCCCACTGTCCCCGAGTCAGTGGGTTGGTGACCAGGCAGGGAGGGGAAACAGCATTAAGGCCTGGCCCATCTCCCCGGCCCGGCTTGCTGTGGGTGGAGACTTAGTATCAGCCATTAGCCAGAGTCTCCCAACGGGGGTTGGAGCATCAACCTCACCCTGGCCTAGTCTCCGAAGGACCCTTGCTCCCAGCTGTGCCCTCATGGGCCATGGACAGGCCCTCTAGGCCAGAAATGCTCCCAGAGGTCATCAGGCCCAACCCTTGCATCTGCAGAGAAAAGCAGAGGCGCAGAGAGAACTAGCAGGATTCCTATGGTCCCCTTGGCCAAGCGCAGAGCTCGGGCTCTAGAAACCCTGTCCAGAGTCCCTTCCACCCTCCACCTGCAGGCAGGCACCTTCGGAATGGGACACGAGAGAGAGGGTAAAGTGCCTGCCCTTCCCCTGGCCAGAATGCCACTGTTGAGCTTGACGTGGTCTTCAGGTCAGGGGCAGCTGGGGGACCCTTGGGACCTCTCCCACTGGCACAGAGGGCCCTTCCCACCTGCAGGGGAAGGAGCACTAGATTTGGAGTCAGGCAATCCTGTGTTCATGTCACGGCCCAGCTGAGTGCCTTTGGGCAAGACAGTTCACTTTACTGTTAGGAAACTGGACCTCAGTTTCCTAATCTGTAAAATGGGAACAATGATACCTGCCCCGCCTAATAAACTGGGCTCTTGAGAAGGTGTGTAATTATTTCTCCCATCACGACACGTCCTACAGATGTGTATAAGGTAATACTTTCATTCCCTTCTTCCAGGCCAGCGTGACCAGCCCTGGGTCCCCAGACGCTAGCACATGTTCTGCACAGAGTAGAATTCAGGGAATGTTTTGATGAACTGGATTTATATGCTCCTAATTCATTTTAGCAGGTAACAGCCAACTTCAGTGCCAGTGCTGTGGGAGACGGGATAACAAAGTCCCTTGGTCCTAGAAGGAGCCCAAACACATCTGTTACAGACACAGGAGAACGAGAAGTGGCCAGGCCAGGCCAGACACACGGTGCTTGTCTGCGTATTAGTCAGCTCCCCAGTTTATAGCACATCTCCCCCACCGGCCCGGGAGCTCCGTGGACGCGGGAACGGCGCTGTCTTGTTTTCCGCTAAATCCCCAGCACGTGGCCTGGGGCCTGGCATGTGCTGGATCTTCAGTGACTATTTATTGGCCAAATGAAGAATCTTGTGGACCCCGGCTCTGTCCCTGCCAGCAGCCCCTCCTCTCTGAGCCTCGGACCGTCATCGATAAGACGGGGTGAGGGAAAGGGACTGGGATAACTGTTTGTAAAGCTCCGGGTCATCAAAAGTCAGCAGTGGGCATGGATGCCACCACCATCGTGACCATTTCCAAGCGCTGTAATACTGTAGGGGTGACAGCGACCCCGTGGGGGCTGCGGAGGCTGGAGAAGGCCCCAGCCCGGCCCCCAGTTTGCCCTGAAACCCCACACGCATGGCCATGCCCGTAGTTCCATTTCGGCCTCCAGACAACGGTTCTTCTCCCCACATTTCAGATGAGGACAGTGAGACTCGGGGAGATGAGAGAACTCACCCAGATGACACGGCAGGAGATTTGACATGGGAGAGCATTTCCTGAGTGTCTACAGGGTGCCTGTCCCTTCCTTGGCCTCATTTCATCCTCCCCACCTTGCAGGTGAGGAAACTGAGGCTCACAGAGGGCGTGAGGCTTGCCCGAGAGCCACAGCCAGTTCGCAGCAAAGGAGCATCTCCGGCCTGGCCCAGGGCCCCAGCCTCAGTCCTCAGGGCCCGCTCCGCCCCCCAGGGGGCTGGGATCCGAGCTGTGCCCTGGCCACCCTCTGCCACTCCGGAAGTGCCCTGTGTCTGTACCTTGATCTCCACGCCCACGGTGCCAGGAAACCCCGGCAGGGACGGCGAGCTGGGGATATTTATAGCGGGCGTGCAGAAAAGCTGCCACCCCCATCTGTTTACCCAACAACGCACTTCTAGCTGGCCACTTACAGCCCCGCCAGCCACAGACAGACCCTCGTGGCCGCCTCATCTATTTTTTCCTCCCCACTTAATTTTGCATCATCCCAGCTTCCAAAATAAACTTCCCCAAACCAGCCAGGCTCATTCTGGCCCAGAACCCCTGCCTGAGAGCCCCCTTCAGCCCCTGCCCCCACATCGGCCCCTACGCAGAACCACCAAGCCCAGCCCCGCCCCGCCGCTGCCTTTGGCCTCGATTTAGAAGCAGCCGCTGCTGGCCCGGCGGGTTTCTGACACTTCATTGCCGGGCGTCTGCCTCTGTGGGGACGCCGGCTGGGCATCTGTGTGCATGGCGGCTATCGGGAGGCTGAGGATGCTGCCCCGGCCCCTGCTGGCCTCCTCCCACTTCATCCTGTGACCCACCCCTCCTCATCGGCTCCCCCATCCCACCCTGAACTTCTTTCATTCCTCGGACACACGGTGCCATCTCACCTCCAGGCCTTTGCACATGCTATTCCCTTAGCCTAGATCACTTTTCCTCTCACTACTTGCCAAGCTAATCTTACTAATCCCTCAGGCCTAAACGTAGATGTCACCTCCTCCAGGAAGCCCTCCCGTCCAGCATAGGGGAGCAGGTGTTTGGGGTCATCCTACATTCCACCTCAAAGGCCAAGAGAAGCTTAGAAGTCGCACCCAAGGTGGAATGGAGTCCCCACTGTTCTGCATGAATTCAGAGCTCAGCCCAGCTCTGGGCCCTGCACACGTAGGCAAACCAGCTCTCTCATGGTCCTTCTTCCCAGGACCTGCCTGAGAGGGCCATTTAGTCCAGCCCTCTGTTGCAGAAGCCAGGGACACCTCAATCATTCCAGAACGTTCTATTTATTCATTTATGTATTAGAGATGAGGTCTCTGTCGCCCAGACTGGAGTGCAGTGACACAATAACCTCACTGTAACCTCAAACTCCTGGGTTCAAGTGATCCTCCTGCCTCAGCCTCCCAAGTAGCTAGTATTACAGGCGTGAGCTACCATGCCCAGCAATCATTCCAGAATTATAATTCCAACTTTGTGTTTGATCCTTTGAGTCGTGGGGTTTTCAGGCTAGCAATTCAAAAGGCCATTTTATTTCTCCTGAGTTTTTGCTAGGGATAAGGATAGGAAAGGCACTAATGTTTGTCAGTTACGTCTGTTCCCATATAGAGGAAGCATACTCATAGGCCCATTTTCTGGATGAAGAAACTGGCTTCGAGAATTGTGATCTATTCATTCTGCACTCACTGAGCGCCCACCGTGTGCCGGGCACGCCATGGCGCCAGGGCCGTAGCGGTGAGCAAGACAGGCAAGATCTCCGCCCTCCTGGGGGTCATAATCACTGGAAGAAACACACTAAACAGATAATTTTACCAATAACTAACGACCATTTTTACCAGGTTGACAGTGTTTCCAAGAAAAAATCCAAGGGGCTGAGAGAGAATATGTGACCAGGAGCCCAAGGAAGGCTCCTCAGACACTGTGAAAGCTGAGCCCTGCAGGGGACTGGGCCGCTAACAAGCAGGTTCCCAGCAGGGAACAGCACATGCAAAGGTCTGCAGAGCAGAGAGAGGGCAGAAGACATGGTTCACCAAAAGCCACACAGCTAGTGAGGGACAGGCCTGGGTCAGGCCCCAAGGCTGGCTGAGCCCAGGGCCCACGCCTGTGACCCTTCCCACCATGGGGTCAGGCTGCTCGGGGAGACAACACGGCTGGGAGCTGCCTCCTTGCTCAGAAGGTTGGATTTCAGACAAAAGCATGACAAACACAGCACCATTCGTTCCACCTGGGGATGTGTAAGAAAACTTAAGTCCTCTATTAAAACACCTTAGCAATCCATGTTTTTAAGGTTCTAATACGAACAAGCCAAGACAGTAACCGTTCAAGAACAATCTGGCACCTTACGCAGTAATCCTTAGCTGTCAGTTACAGTCCCTGTGACCATGAACTTGACGGAACGCCTCTCCCAACTCACCTTGAAGTTTTCTTTACAAGGGAGACGTTCCTCTGAGACGCCAGGATGGCAGGTGCCCCCGGCTTTCCAGACTGGCTGCCTCCCTCTCAACAGTCACTGTAGCGGTAGATCTTAGTTCCTCCGGGTTCCTCCGCTTTCTTCCCTTGAAGGCAACGTGAATTACCTTTGAGAAAAAGCCAAGTGCACAGTGCCCATCCCCAGTACCCCTCAGGGCGATGAGCTGCCAGGTGGAGAGGGTGGGACTAACCCGGCCTTCCCACCCCTCAACAGCTTGTCTCCTAGGCCGGCCCTGTTCACTGCGTTCTCCTGACAGCAGCTTCGGCACATTTAAACTCGCGGCGCGAGGCGCGGTGCTAACAAAGCCTCCATGCTCCCAGATGCCACTTTGCTTCCCGAAGAGCCAGCATCCCTCCATAGCTCTCCATTTCTGAAAGGGAAGAGCAAGCTCCCGGCTGACTCGGAGAGGGAACAACAGCAGGATGGCTGAGAGAAGCCAGCTTCCAGGATTCAATCCAGGCGGGAAGACCAGGAGAGGCCAGGAGCCCTGTCGGGAGGTCAGGACCACGACCTGAGGCTGGATGGCTGGACAAGACCCAGTGCTGCCAGCCAGGGTGCGCAGAGGGACCCAGGACGGCAGGCAAAGGGGAAAGCCTTCAGGCAGGTGGAGAAGGTATGCACGGCTTCTCCTGGGCAGGGGCTGGGGCCATAGCAAGGTTATAACCACTCCAGGATGAAGAGATGACTGCTTCAAGTGCAGGGCTTAAAAATCCCAGAGTCACAACATGTTTGGGGTTGTTTTTCTCCTTGGCACTAGAAGAGACTTGAAAGAGAGGAGGTTGAGAAATCCCAGGGTCCCAGGTAGAGAAAATGGGCTGCACCTAAAGCAGGAGAGACTGCAGTTAGACAGGAGGTAGGAATACCACCCATCCAAGAGACGGCACCCTGGAATGAACTCCCGAAGGCAGCTACAGGTTCTTCACCCCTGAGACGGAATGTAGAAAGACCTGCCCCGACTGGTGAGGCCCAATCAGAAGAGCTGGCTTCCCTGGGTCTGATGACCCCTCCCCAATGGCAGAGGATTCCACAGTGAGTGCACTCGTGCATGTGGATGGTGAAATAACAACAAGCCACCGCAATCTATTCAGACTGTAGAGCATCCACAGGACACGCAGGCGCAGAGGACATGTTAAGTGACGGCGCACACGGGCGATGCAGAAGGCAGGACCCGCTACAGATCCGCCTGATGTCTCAGCAATCAAGGGCATTAAAAAAAACACAAGTGGGGGATAAAGGAGCATTGCTCTAGATTAAGGAAAATTAAGAGACATAACAACCAAATATCTTTATATCCAAATAGAAGCCCCGATTGGACAAACCATCTGTAAACAGATGTTTTTGAAACTAGAGGGGAAATTGAACTAGGATGTTAGTGTTAGTTTCATTGGGTGCAATAACAAGACAGTGGTCGTGTAAGAAACTGTCTTTGTGTTTTAGACAGCGGTGTTCCGGTAAATAGTTTAACAACCGGCTCTCTGAGATGGGGAGGTGGAGGGGAGCCCTTGAAGTGTCTGCCAATTCCCATGGTGCAAATACTCCCAGCATGGTTGACTTCAAGCTACCAACATGATGTCACTGAACACGGTGTTGGCAAGAGAGGTGCACAGTGAGGTCTTAGCCACCAGAACCAGTGGCTCTGGCGCACCACGGGTTTTAGAGGCGTACACCGCAGAATGTACTGGTGAAACGACAAGATGTCTGGCATGTGTTTGAAATAATTCAGTAGTGATTTTAGAAAGCAGATGAAGCAAATGGGGCAAAATATTGGTAATGATTGAATCTGGGTGATGCATATATGGGGGATTATTATGCTATTACTCTCTTCTAGTGTGTATATTTGAACATCTTCATAATAAAAAATTTAAAACTGCAACCATCTTATATATAGGAGGAAGACTTTTATTCCAAGAATTCTAGGTGTCCCCACTGATTCCCCGACCCCTGCCCTAACCCCACAACCTCCCAGTGGGCTGATGGCCAAGAATGAGAACACAGGCATTGGCATCACCTGCCAAAGTCCACTTACTGAGCCATCGACAGTCATAACCAAGCTTTCCCCACGGACCCTGTGGTAGGCGGAAGTGGAAAGAGAGCCCAAAAAAGAAAAAGTCACCTGGGTCCTTATTGGAAGTCCTGGTTGTACCATTGGCTAACAGTGTGATTTGGGGCGACTTACTCCAACTCTCTGAGCCTCTGTGTTCTCGTTGGCAACATAAGGGTACTAATAACTTGTGGTAAGGTCTCACTGCAGTATGTGGGCACGGCTCCTGGCATGTGCTGTGACACGGGACAGTAGGATGCTTAGAAAACACCACCTTCCCTCCTTCCCCAGGGCTCTGACAGGGGTTGCAGGGACATGAGTGAGCTGCTAAAAATGTGCTCTCCCTCTAAAGGCAAAAATTGCTCTTCTTCAGCCGAGAAGGTAGGTCCCATGTTGCCAAATCTCCCATCTTTCAAGAGAAGCTGGGGATCCAACTTCTTAAGTGAAATCCCCCAATCTTGAGGTATTATCAACAAATTCATGTATTAACAAACACCGGGCAGGCCAAGCAAAACACCTCTGCAGACCGCAGGTGTGTCAACTTCTGGTTTAAAGCGTAGAACAAGATGAAGAGCCTTACTCAACGGTCCCTGAAGCGGGGCCTGTGCCCTGCTGCCTTCACATGCATTATCTCACCAGTTCCTCACAACCTGGCTAGATGAGGAAACTGAGGCTGAGAGCGGTAGAGAGGTCTGTCAGGGCTGGGAACAAATGCAGGTCTTCCCCAGAGCGTGACGTTCCACTCCCTGCTTCTCTAAATTCCTACGAGGGTCTTTAAGGAGCAAATGTCAGTCCCAGATGGGGGCAGGGACTTGCCCAGAGCCGCACAGGCATGAATGGCTTGGAAGAGACGGCTGTGCGGACCCGCCTAGCCAAGCCCAAGACAGTGCAGGCCATGGTGGCAGGGGACAAACCTCTACTTTTTATCTCCTTGAAAAATGCATGCATAGGCATTAAGAATGTTCTAGACCCCAAGCCTAGGCCCCTAGTTTCTCTACCTTCAAAAATCTGGGAAGTTGGGACTAGAAATCCCAGTCACCAGCTGACCAGACACTCCATTACCAGGTGCCTCCAGGACTGGGCTGGGGACACGTCCAACCACATTGCTTTGGGCCCATTCCCTGAGAGCTGGTGATCACTTAGACACACTGTATGTGATTCTTTCTGATTAAACACTTGGCCAGGGGCTGGGTGAGGTGGCTCACGCCTGTAATCCTAGCACTCTGGGAGGCCAAGATGGGAGGATCGCTTGAGGTCATGAGTTCGAGACCAGCCTGAGCAAGAGCAAGACCCTGTCTCTACTAAAAATAGAAAGAAATTATCCAGGCAACTAAAATAGAAAAAATTAACTGGGTGTGGTGGTGTGCGCCTATAGTCCTAGCTACTCGGGAGGCTGAGGCAGAAGGATTGCTTGAGCCCAGGAGTTTGAGGTTGCTGTGAGCTAGGCTGACACCACGGCACTCTAGCCCGGGCAACAGAGTGAGACTCTGTCTCAAAAAACAAAAACAAAAAAACACTTGGTCAGGTTTTCCTTCTTTGGTGAATTTTTTTAGTTAATAAGGCAGGAGAACTCACTCCAAAAATGGACCACTCAGAAAGTTAAAGAATTGGTCCTTTCAAGAAAGCTGTGTTCAGATTCCACAGAGAGGGCACTCAAGACACTGGGCACAGGGCGGGGGGATAGAGAGGCACTGGGCACAGAGGGGAGTGGCTCTACCTCATACCTGAGGACTTGTAGTCACCTCCAGGAGGAGCCTAGAGAAACTGCATGACCTTCCCCTTCGGGACCAGACGTGAATTCTTACACGTGTAAGACTCTTGCCTGCTGAACAGCATAGCGGGGGCTCGGCACCCAGACCACCTGCTTCCAAGCCCTGGCTGTGCTACTTACTAGCTGTGTGGCTTTACGCAATCCATGTAACCTCTCTGTGCCTCAGTTTCTCCATATGTAAAGCAGGAATAACAATAATAGTACTTATGTCATAGGGCTGTTAATATCGCTTAAAGCACTTTTAGAGTAGCAACTGGGCTTCACCCCTGTAGATGGGACTAATAACAGTATCTATGCCGCAGAGCTGTGGCCAGGGTTAAATGAGCTGATACCCACAGGCAAAGCACCCGGAACGGTGGCTGGCACATAGGAAGCACAAGACGTGTGCTCAAGACTGATACTAAAGAGCTATTGGCAATAGAGCTTTTCAGTTAATTTGTATTTATATCTTCACCTCTGAGCTGTTCTGAAGAGTTAGAAGAGCATTTCCTCAAAGAAACTTTCCCATTAAGACTTTCCAATGACTCAGAGCAAAGGGCTCCTCCTCTTCCTTATCACAATCTGGGCGACTTTCTGGCCAGCGGCTCCAGGCCCCTCCCTCCTGGGCTCACTCACACCCACTGCTTCACGTGGAGTCAAGTAACACTGTCCCCACATAATGGATATAGACACCGAAGGTCCTGTAGCTTCCCAAAGGTCAAGGGTCATATGCTTTGGGACAGAGACTCAAGCCAAAACACCACCGTCCCAGGTTCAGGGTGGCATGGTTTCCAAGGACATGGCTCTGGAGTCCCATGTCCACCACTTTCCTTAGGCAAGTCACCCTGGTTTCCACATCTGTAAAATGGGTGCAATAACAGTACCTACTTCCTAAGTTACAAAGATTGAATGAGTGAAGGCACATCAGCCACTGAGAACAATGCCTGGCACACAAGGGCTTAAAACGTGAGTGAGACCACACATCCCAGGTGGCCTGGTGCATGCCTGATACCCCAGCAAACCTTCCAGCTACAGCCCTGTCACTCTTTAAAACATCCTGGTTTGGTAGAAACTTATATGGCCACCCTAAAATAATTGCCTATTGCTATCTAAATTATTATTATTATTATTTATTTTCTACCATACCTCACTGAGTCTCCAGAAAGTGAATATGTTGGCTCAAACTACTCAGCAATTCAGAACCACCCTTAGACCCAGGCGAGCATAGCCCCTGCCCTGGGGGCCCCACACTCTGGCCCTCCTCCAGCTAACCTCTCGCCACAGGGAGGGGAGAGCACGAGGCACAGGGACATGTCCACCCAGAGCCTGCGCTGCCTCCACTAGAGCACACTCTGGGTACCCAGACCCCTGCCAGCCCCTGCACAGGTGGCCCTTGGCCCACTTCTAGGACCTGTGTGGGTCTCTTCCCCAGATGCAGCACCCAAGGACAGAGTGCACCCCTGGTGTGACCAGCCCCAAGCCTGAGGGGTGGCCAAGGGGCAGCTCTCAGGGTGGGGTGGGAGTGGGAGGGTGGACAGAGCTTGCAAGTTCAGGCTGAGATGTTCTCCTGCATGCACAAGACCCTGTGAAGGGCAGGACAGAGGCAGAGGTGGGAAGAGGCAGGGGGTGGGGGCTCAGGCAGGCGCCAGGGCCCCTCTCCCTATGCCACCATCTCCAGTGCAAGGTCTGAGGAGTCTGAGAATTCTGTACCCAAAGTTGGCCTTCCACGTTGTTATGAAACTGTATTTGTCAAGGTAGAAGAATGGAGCAAATTTTCTTTTTTTTTCTTGGATTTTACCCTCTGCTTTTTCTGAAGCCATAGAGCATATTTTATTCCGCATTTTGTTAGTTTGATTTATAACCTGCAAATATTTAGACATATGGTATGTGAACCTCCATCTGTACTCTTGCCCAGCCCACAAATCCCTGCCACCTTCTGCCCAGTCCCGGTACCGAATGTTTACTGAGCTCCTCCTCTGTGCTGGATCCGGTGGTGGGGTGGACCCCATGGGGTGAAGGGCACCATCCCAGCACCCAAGCATGGTGATCTTGGGGAGCAAACCTCATGCTTCAAAAACAGTGAAGAGCACGGGGTCTGGGTGATATCATAAGCCTGGTCTTTGCCTCTGTCCCTAGCCCTTAGTGACTAGGATAGGTCCCTGTCCCTTTCTGGGCCTCAGTTTCCCCATCTGGACAGAGATCCTTCTAGCTCTGAGTAGCTGGGGTATGCCGCCTGAGGCAGGGTGAGAAGGAACACGGAGTCAGGTCAGTGACCTGAAAGGGTGTGACTTGGCCATGGGCAGACACCTATCGTGGTTCCTGTGGTGTGGATTCAGCTCTCAGGACCTGCCCGGCACAGGCCCGCTGCGGCCCATTCCATTCCACTCATTCATTCCTTCCACAAACATGGCAGCCGCCCCCTCTGTGCTGAAGACCAGCAAGAGGCTGAATCTGTCCGGTATGGGAGGATAAATAAAACAAGCACACAGAAAACCAAGAGCAAAGCAAGACTTGGTGGGTGTGCTAAAAAGAGACCTTCCCTAAGCTCCTTCCATCCTCCTAACCCCAGCGTCGTAAGTCCACTTCTCAGATGAGAAAACGGAGGCTCAGAGAGTCAGGACCCTGATGCTTAGGGCGCGCCCAGATCTTGTGGCTAGCCAGAAGCGAGGTTTCGGATTCCCTCAGTCTCGGGGCACTGTCCCAAGCTGCCCAAAGCTGGGGAGGCCCGGTCCAGCTCCCGGAAGGCTGGAGGGAGGTGAGCGCCAGGGAGAAGCTGGGCTGCAGAACGCGCGGGTCAGGAGGCAGGGAGGGGCCTGGCGGGGGGCGACCGGGCGGCACCGCGAGTCCGGGTGCGCTTCCCCGGTGCCTGGAGCGCAAGCGCCTGGGTGCGCGCGAGTGGCAGCCACACTCGGGTCGGTCAGGCCAGGGTCTGGGCTCCGAGGCACCGGCGGAGGGCGAAGGGGGACCGCGAGGGCCGCGGTGCAGTGCCCGCAGCGGCGGGCTGGGGGAGCTGTGCCCGCCTGTCCCCAAGGCCCGGGCGGGGACCGGGCAGCTGGGTCGCCGCGCCTCTATCCCGGCCGGACTAGGCGGCGCGCAGCCGGGCGTGCCCGGAGCGGGCTCGGCCCGGAGTCCTCCCAGGCGCCCGGCCGGGAAGGCCCCGGAGCAGCCCAGTCCCGCGGGCTAGGGCGGCCGCGCCGCCGCCGCTCCGGCCCGCCCCCGGGGGGTGTCCCGGGCCGCTGGGCCCGCCCAGGTAACCCCATCCTCGGCCCGCCCCCGGCCCGCCCCCCCGGCCGCCCGCCCGCCTCCGCCGCCGCTGCCGCCGCCGCCGCCGCATCCCGGCTCTGGGGCGGCGCTGACAGTCTGGTCCGCGCCGGGCAGCGGGCGCAGCAGCGGGCAGGCGGCCGGCAGGCACGGAGGCAGAGCCCCGCCGCGCGCGCCCCGGCCCGCGCCCAGCGCCGCGCCCCAGCCCGCCCGCGGGCGCCCACCTGCCGCCCCGACGGGAGGCCCCCCGCGACCGCAGCCGCTGCCCCCGGCCGGGCGCCCGCGGCGGCACCATGAGTCCCCGCTCGTGCCTGCGTTCGCTGCGCCTCCTCGTCTTCGCCGTCTTCTCGGCCGCCGCGAGCAACTGGCTGTAAGTCGGGCCGGGGCCGGGGCCGGGCGGGGCGGGGCGGGGCAGGCCCTGGGGGCAGCGGCCGGTGCCAGGCGGCGCGGGGCAGCGGGCGCGGGGGCGCCCGGCAGGTGTCTCGGCCGCCGGACCGCAGGCTCGCTCGCTCTCTCTGCGGCGGCCGCCACTGCCCGAGCCTCCATCTGAAGACCCCGGGTCCCCTCCTGCCGGGGTCCGGTCCGCACCCATAGGCGGCCCGGAGTGCTCGAGAGCGCAAGGGGTGCAAGCGTGGGGCGGTGGCCCGGGACGGGTGCTGGGCGCCGAGCACAGCCCAGAGGGACTGACAGGTCGCCAAGGAAGCCCATTGCAGGGAAGGGTTCCGGGACATAATAGCAGGTTAATCCGGAGAAGTCCGGGATCGAGATCGAGCTCCCCGCGCCGAGCTGCGCCGCGCTGCGGGCTGGGCTGGAGGCGTGCAGGGACCTGTTTCTGCATGGGGGGCGGGAGCGGGAGAGAAGGGACCGGGACGCTGGGCCTCTGAGAGACCGCACTGGCGCTGGCCAGGCCTCGGCTTTCCCTGGGGCAGGAAGAAACTCCGTCCAGACCTTAAAGAGGGCAACAGCCCCCCACCTCCCCGCGTCTCGCCTAAGGAGGTCGGGGTGGTAACCGCTGGTGACCTGTCTGTTTCTCCTCGACTGGGTCTGTGCTCAGGGGCTCCCTGGGAAGGGGCAGAGGTTCGCTGGGAGGAGGCAGGCTAAAGTGGGGGGGGGGAGGCAGGAGAGCTAAAGGGATGAGCTCCAGTGGGTGGGGAAACAGGGAGCAAGAGGACCCTTCCTTCATCCCCTCAGTGACGGTTCCCCATGCCCCAGGCTTAACCCTGGCCCCAATCCCTCCTGCCCAGAGCTCTGCCGCCATCCGCTGTGGGCAGCCAGTGGGGAGCCAAGCTCCAATATTGATCTGAAAAGCATGGGGTGGGAAGGGGGATCGCCAACAGTGTAGCTGGGGTTTCCATGGAGACAGGGAGAGAGGAAAAAATTCTCTGTGCATCAAGACCAAAGAACAAATATCTCCCATGAAATTGCCCAGAGTGTCCAATGGCTGTTGCTATGAGGTCATTGTGGCCAGCCGGGGCCCTTCAGGCTGGAAGGGGTGTGTGTTCGTTGGGGTCAGAGCCACCCAGAGCTTGGGGGACAGAGGTGATGTGGAATTCTCCCAGCTGTTCTGAGAGCGGGTGACTCCCAGGCAGCCCGAAGTGGCTGCAGAGCTTTTGTTTTTCTTGGAGCCTTAATTTGATTAACACTTCAGGAGCGGTGGTAGAGCCTACAAGAACCAGGATACCTCCACCTCCTCCCACTGCCCCCTGCAGGCCACCCCCCTGAGTGGGGCCTGAGTCACAGAGCTGAGGAGGGGAGCTGGTTTGGACTTGCGGGAGCCTGGGGTCCCTGGAGCTGACTGTTGCAAGCATGGGCTCAGAGCAGGGGTCTCCAAAACAGGGCTGAGCGTGAGGAGGACCAAGAACTGAGTCTGCCCTGCCCAGCACCTGGAAAGCTGCAAAAAAGCAGGGGAGAAAGTGGCAATCACAGTGTCTGACACAGGCCGTAGGGAAGATAGCGACATCTGCAGTGGAAAAGTCCTTCAGGAGCATCTGGTCCTTTGGCTCATTTTATGGAAGAGGAAACTGAGGCCCGGGGAGGGGAAGCTACTTGCCCAAAACTCAGAGCTGAGAACTGAACCCAGGTGTTCTGACTCCCAGGCAGTGACACTAAACCCCCTTCGCTAAAACCATCTCAGAGTTGGGACCCACCTTTAGCCATGTCCAAGCCCAGAGTCCCAGCCAGGAAGGCAGCCTCAGCTTCGGGTCACGCAAACCGTGGGGAATTCCAGCAGCTCCTTCTCGTGCCTGCGCCGCAGGGGGTGGGTGAGGAGGGGCGGCCTGGAGGGAGAAGAGAGGTTGGCAAACCTGTTCTCTGCAACAGTGATGGTTCAGGTTGCCACGAAGCAGGTCTCTGGATGACCCAGCTCACTCCTGCTCCACCCCCAGCTCCCAGCCAAGGGTCTCTCTGCTCAACCTAAGGCAAGAGGAGTGAGGGGCTTCCCAGGACCCCACAAACCAGAGAGGCTGTAATGGAGACTCTGGGCACATGCCAAGAGTGGGTGTCGTATTTATCAACCTCCAGATGGCCAGGGACAAGCCAGCTCTGGGGGAAATAGATGTCACAGCCTGGCCTCCAAGGAGCCTGGGGTCTAGGTAAGAGCAAGAACAGGCATGGGCGGGACAGGGCACATGCCCTGTCAGAGCAGAGGGAGTTGACAGTAAGCCGGAGCAGTTACAGGGGGGACTTGGCCCGGAGGTTGTAGAACCATGACAGTAACAATTATTATCACAACTCCCATTGTACTGTCTAAATCCTGACAACATTTAAATCCCATTTTATAGATATAAGATTAAGGAGCAGAGAGGTAATTGCCCAAAGTCTGACCCAGAAGCTGCCTCTGGAAGGAAAAGCTTTGGCCAGGCAGATGTCCACTCAGGTGTGGCCGCTGGTGCTGTGTCTTCTCAAGCGTGAGGCGTGCCGGGTGCCTGGCCCCAAGAGGACGGCTGGCCGCACTCGCCAAGGGGCAAGGCGCGGATGCCACTCCCTGCCCCTACCTGGAGTTGGGCTCCAGTCCAGGGTGGGTCGGCTGGCCGGTTGCAAGAGGCCAGTGCTGTCTGTTGTCTTAGGAGGGCGGGTGGCCTGGCGGGGAGGCCAGGTGTCCCGCTGCGTGCAGCTGTTACGCAGGACAGAGCCTGGAGCTGAGAGGGCAGCCTGAGGCCTGGGCAAGCCCAGAGAAGCCGGAAGCTGTTGATTAGACTCTCATCTGGCACCAGGAGCCAGTTGACAGCTTGTGGCAGCTCCCACCACTGAAGGAGGGCTGGGTAGATGAAAATAGTCCCTCCATGGAAGCCTAGACTCTGCCCTCAAGGGGGCTGCGCTGCCATGGACCTGGGCTCGGAAATGTGTCTGAATGTTCCCCCCAGCACTGAAACTGTGCCGGGAGTCGGGAGATCTGGGTTCCGGTCCCAGCTCTACGTCACATGCTCGGTGGCCTTGGGTGAGCCTTCTCCTCCCTCTGGGCCACAGTCTTCAGCAGATTGTTCTGAACCCCAGATGGAAGTACTGAGAAGAATTAGGGAATAAACAAGCTAAGGTTTCATTATTGTGGATTTCCCAGAAAAAGACAATGGTGTGCTGAGCTGGGGCTCTAGCAGGAGCCGACTAGGCAAGGGACAGGAGCAGCCCGTGCTACACTCAAAGGCAGGCCAGCAGAGTAGCTAAGAACTGGCTCTCTGGGACAGATAGCCCTGAGACCCATCCCAGCTTTGCTACTGCCCAGCTGAGTGACCTCAGACAGGTTACTTAACCTCTCTGAGCCTCAGGTTCCTCATCTGTAAAATGGTACCCACTGCATGCCATTCTGTAGTCCAGTGGTTGGGAGGAAAGAGTGAACCCGTGGATGTAGCATGCTGGCAGGGTGCCAGGCACACTGCTGGAAATGGGGGCTGTGGCAGCTGCTACAAGCAAGCACTGCTGTCTGTGAGCTGTGGGGTCGTGTCCCTGTTTATAGCAATGATGGAGAGAACGGGCCTTCAAGCTGCTGCTCCCAAGCCCTGTTTATCCCAAACTATCCTGCCCAGATCCTGTGATCTTACACAGGTAGGGACCTAGGCTGCCACCTCCCTGCTCACAAGAGCCCACAGAGCCAGGGGGACCTAGCCCGGCTCACTGGCCAATCCCGCTGGCCACAGGAGTTGCTGAAAGCACCCTTCAGTGCCATGGGGGAGGCGAAGGCGGCACCACGTGCCGTGCTGGCTCCAAGTCCCCACAGTTGTGTGTCTTCGGGCCAAGCTCCCGTGTGCCTGCTCTCCCATCGGGGGTTTTAACTCCGTTGGTCATGGGCAGAGTACGGCCTGGCACTCGGCACACAACTCTCTGGGGCAGGGGTGGGGCAGGGGTGGGGCAGAGCCACCCCAGATGTGCAGTGCTAGCCCCACAAGTAAAAATGTGGCCCAACTCCCCCAGGAATCGCCCCCCTGGTCCCCAGCTTAAAAGGATCCCTCCCTGCCCCCTAAAGAGCAAACACCTATCTTGCTAGAGCTCCTCCCAGGGCCCTGGGCAGTGAATTGCAATCGCTCAAGTGCACACTCACAGCACTTCACAGTTCACACTGGGACTCCTCAACCTCTGTGCCATTCACGTTTGGGGCTGGATAATCCTCTGTTATGGGCCTTTCCTGTGCATTATAGGATATTTAGCAGCATCCTTGACTTCTACCTATTAAATGCCAGTAGCATCCCCCACCAGATGACAGCCAAAAGTGTCTGCAGACATTGCCACATGTCCCCTGGGGGGGGCAAAATCATCCCCTACCCCCATTGAGAATCAGTGGTTTACAAAGATCTTTCACACCCGTTATCCTGCTTGAAACACACAACACTGCCCCACCTGCACCACCACCACCTTTCGGAAAAGAGGAGTGTATATACTTTCAGACCCACTTTAGAGGCCCAGAGGTACGGGGACTTCCCCAAGGTCATTCTGCAAGTCAGAAGCAGGACTTGAACTTGAATTGCTGTCACATGTCCAGATCTCATGATTTTCATCCTGTGCCCATAGAACCATTTCATATTATGTATCACTGTAGTCCAGTCGAGTGGTTGCTTTACGGCTTCTACAAAGTTATAAACATCTGGAGGCCGAGGCTGTGGCATGAACACCTCCGAATGTCCTCATGGTGCCTGGCACATGCCTGCCGTGTAGCAAGTGCTCAGTCAATCTTTGATGGATGAATGAAAGACAGGCTTGTTCACTCCAGAGGGTTCTAAGTTGTCAAAGGGTAGTCCATCTTCAAAGACCTGGAGTAGGAGGGAGGCTCCGCTCCACTGCCCTGAGGCGCAGGTGATACTAAAAGGTGTAGCAGTGGCTGTCAGGAAGTGTGGCTGTCACCCGCAGATCTGCTGCTCTGCCCCTCGTCAGCTAGGACAGAGCT
The DNA here is from genome assembly GCA_008086735.1 of Cheirogaleus medius. NCBI lineage: Eukaryota > Metazoa > Chordata > Mammalia > Primates > Cheirogaleidae > Cheirogaleus > Cheirogaleus medius. The sequence continues at coordinate 12,986,634 of VBSM01000529.1, read as the reverse complement.
GGGCTGAGCATTTCTCACCACCGCCCCCCCCCCCCGCCGCTGCGCCCCGGGACCAGGCTCTGCCCGAGGGGTTTGCCCAGGCAGCAGTCACGACCCAGCTGTCTGCTATGGTTTGACTTTCTTCCCTCAACCCTGGATTAGGAATTGAGCAACTCAGCAAGCATCTGACAAGACAGTGCTCCCCAAACCTGTTGAAACTCGCCCAACTCCAGCCCTGTGGGTGCACTTGGAAAGCTGAGCATTTGTACCAAGCCTCTTCCTCCCGTTCCTCCCTCTGGGAAGAGGGGCTTGGGCTGAGCCAACAGGCACAGATTGGCCAGGGAGCTTGGGGCTGGGGTGGCAGCCGCCTGCCATGGCCCCTCCAGTCACCCCTCCACTGCAGCCGGCTTGCAAGAGCTGCTGCTGGTTCGCTCTGCAAGCCCAGCTGGAAGGCAGAGCCGCAACCCCGTGCTTGCTCTCCAGATTTCCACAGGGGTTGCCAGGTTTTATCTCTTGAGTCCTGAACTGCATCTTCTGCGATTCAGCCAAACTCGGGAAGGCTCGCTCCCTGCGGTGACCCCACCAGCTCCCCGTTCCCCATCCAAACCCCTCCCCACCGCCCCATCTCCTGGCAAACTGAAACCAAACTGTTTTAAAAGTTCCCTGCCAAGTCAGAACCCCCGCAGCGGAGGGGACCTGGTCTGAGAAGAGAGCGGCAGGGAGGTGGGTGGAAGGAGGGAGGGATGGGTCCTCAGAGGAAAGAAGCCTCCTGACAGCTCGCATGGATCTTTGGGGAGGCCCGTTAGGACAGCAGGGACTCGAGGGGTCTCTTTCCTGCGGTGCCTCTGAATGGTCCCTTTACACCCTGCTTCTCTGTTCACACGCAAGCCCCATGATAGCAGAAACTCTTCCCCCAGGGCTGGAGACAGCAGAATATTCCTTCCGAGTCAGGGACGCCCAGCTGTCCTGACACCCTGGGCTTCAGGACATCAGAGTGAGGGGGGTTCTCAGGGATTATCAGCTTCAACCCCTTCTCTGGGACACTGAGCCTCCACGCAGGGGAGTGGCTGGGATGCCCCATGTGAACGTGCCGAGGTCTTACCACACTTAGAGCAACACGGCACACGGTGGTAGAACCGAACTCCATCCCAGGTCTCCTGACTGTCCTCCCAGAACCTTTCCTGCAGCCCAAGAAAGCAGCCCTGCAGCCCTGTGCCACTAGCCAGTCGTTCTCTGCTGGGGGGCATGAGCAAGGGAGCAAGGGAGGAACCAAGGTGTTCCCATCTGCCCCGGTTGGGGTGCGGTTGGGGGTTCAGCCATGGGCTTTCCAGGATCGGGCCTCTGGAAGGGATCCGCCAGGGCCGAGGAACTCACTGGAAACCTGGAACCACAGAGCCTCACTCCAGGAAGCCAGCGCTGGCTCTGGACAGCTCGGCTGGGGTTTCACCGTCGCTCCCGGCTCCCCACCCCCAGGTTTCCTCGGCTGAGCTGGGAGGACGGTTCCATGGTTCAGTGGCCACGGGGCAGGAAAGGCTCTCTGGGGACAAGGATGGGGTGAGTCTTTGCAAAGGAAAAGCTCTCTGCTGGCAAATTAGGGGGCAAGGTGAGGTCAGGAGGTGCCTTAAATTTGACACCCACTCAACCCCCACAACTGCACCTGCCTCAGGGAGAGGAGAGAGTTCTCACCTCCTGCCAGCGCTGGGGCCATTCAAGCTCAGGTCCCAGGTGGTCCTGAGTCGGCCAGCAGCTCCCTGAGAACAAATGCAGAGAGATGGGAAATGGGAGTGGGGGCCCCCAAATAGGAAGTGGGGGGCACAGAGACCTTCAGGAGTGAAATGTGGGGGGCTGGGGCACAGGATATGGGAAGAAACGGAAACTGAGAATTGAAAAGACAGAAAATGGGAGTGCTGAGGCTTCTGGGGACGGGGGTAAAGGGGCTGGGGTCCCAGGAGACAGGAAGAGGAGAAAGAGAGGCCCAGGGAGCAGGAGTGGGGGTGTGTTGGGCTCAAGAGAACTTGACCTGGGCATTGGGAGCCCAAGGACCATTCTAAGCCTGGAAAGAAGGAGGGTGAGGGAAGCACCCCCACCCCCAAACACATGGCAGGGCCAGGACCTACCATGAGTGTCTCCAAAGCCAGCCCCTCCTCACCCGCTGCCCCTCCAGGGGTTTCAGACCAGGGACAGCAACACCTTCCATGGTTCTGACAGCTACAGAGACCACAAGCCCCGACACCATCCAGACAGCCACATAACCACGGAGACCTCCCCTCCCAGCACCCCTTTCTCCTGAAAGCAGCCCAGACACCCTCAGTGCGGTTCAGAAAAGACATGGGGCTCTAGTAAGACCATCCAGGGAAGAATCAGGCCATTTCCTCAGGTCTTTGGAGCCTCACCAACCAGTCCCAGGCTTAGGAAACAGAATGACCCAGTTTCAAATCCTGACCACCCTACAGGCTGCATGACCTCAAAGACATCTCTCTGAGCCTCAGTTTCCTTATCTGTGAAATGGAGGGGAAAATACCTGCCCAGCCAACCCTGCGTTGTTGCAATAAGGACATATTGAGACATGTGACTACTGCTTGAATGTCATAAGCAACTGGGGACGATAAGGTCCCCTGCTGCTGGTCAGCTACCATTCCCACACATGGTTTCCAAGTCCCCGGGGCACACCTGAGCTTGTCCTGGATGCCACTGTTCCTGCCGTTCTCACCGCAGTGTCCCCAGCTCTTGATCTCCTAGCAGTGCCACCCCCTCCACCCCACCCCCCACCCCCTTGCCCTCACAGCGTCCGACTGACAGGCCAGAATCACCAGGAAACACCTTCTCTAACTCTGCAAACTGTCTCGAGAGTGTCAAACATCTGCAGTCAGGAAAGCCGCTGAAGCTACCCGCTGATCTCGACAGGAGGATGTCCCAGCTCTCCAGTGTGCTCAGCTGTAAAAAAGGCTGGGAACCGTGGTCTAAGAGGGCTCGGAGAGCCACGCAAAAGCAAAACAAACAAATGGAACCCAGCGCTGGTCCAGTCTGGGGTCCAGCAGAGGGTGCGGCTCAAGAGTCTGCAGAGCGGCCTTGAGAAGAAGGTGGTAATGACAACAATGATGGCAAACATCTTAATAATGATGTGATATAGTAATTCTGCAACAAGAAGAGCATCTACCATGTGCACAGTTAATTCACTTAATCCTCCCTAGGTGAGAACTGCTAGTCTCCCCATTTTATAGATGAACACACTGAGGCTCAAAGGCATCCACTCACTTGCTTCAAGTAACACAGAGGTGGGATTCCAACCCAATTTGCCGGTGTCCCCAGTCCCTGCCATGCCCAAAGGACAAGGGTCTCTGGGGTGGGGGCTTAAGGGGGGAGAGGAAAGCAAGACACTAAGACTGTGGTTATAGACACGTTCAAAGACCTGAAAACCAGAGGAGGCGTGGTAAGGATCTTGGGGGACAGGTACCCCTCCCACCAACCCCATCCCCATAAGGACACAGTCCTGGAGGGGTTTGTGGTCAATTTTCTTCCCCCCAGCCTCATCTCCCAGGGCAGCTCTCTACCCAGCAGACGCTCCGTTTCCTTCCGGCTCCACCGCCTGCCCACTTGGCCTCCTTCCCCCTGGTATCGCAGGCACGACCGCTCCTGAGGAGGCTCTAAATGTGGCCCAGGCAGGCAGGGAGGCCACAGGGAGGGGGCAGAGAGGCCTGGGCTGGCATCCCAGCCCCCACCTGGACACCCGCGGGGCCAGGACCCACGACACTGATCTGCTTGGCCTCCCAAACGCTCCAGCTATTTCCCGTCCCCTGTCCTCCTGACGCGCAGAGCAGGAGCCGAGAGGAGTGGCAGAGGTGCGGATTTTCCTCTAGGAATGTGTATATTTTTTTAAAAAAGCAAGCAAACCTGGGAAAGCTTGGGACAAGCCCAGCTAATTTTAGTTTCTAATGAAAACAGCAGGTGGCTGAGAGGATCTGATCTCCCTGGCAGGGCCAGGGCCCTCCAGCCTTGCGGGCTGCAGGCACGGGCCGGGCTCGGGGAGGGCCTCCTGGGAGGAGCCTGCGGGACCTGCAGCCCCCGTTTGAGAAGCTCAGGGCACGAGCTGGCTGGCAGCGGCAGCAGGGGCTGGTGGGGTAACTCGATCGATGGCATGGCCATGGCTAGAGTCCTGGGTGGCCGGGGCAGCAGGTGGCAAATCTCTAAGCCTGTGCTCAGCGGTGGCAGGAAGAAGCCTAAATTGGGGCAGTGCAGCCAGGACAGGAGAAGAAGCGGGATGGTCAAGGCCCTCCACAGGCCGGGCCCAGCCCACCCGTCATGGCCTGGCTCTCTGGCGCCCCCAGAAATGGCTTGTGCAATTGACATTTGAGCCTAGCCCAGCCTGAGGGTCAGAGAGTAGCACCCGTGTCTCTGGGGAAAAAATTGAGCCACACTATGGCACTGGGGGGCGATTCCTGAGGCGTCCAGGACCGGTCAGGCCTCGTCCCAACAGGTCTCCACGCCCTCGGCAGAGCAAAAGACAGGGCAGCCCCCACTTCCCTCCCCACCCCGGCTTCCCTGCCCTGGGCACCGTGCAGGAGGTGAGCACAGGGGACCTCGGCAGGACAGGGCCCTCCATCCATGCCGGGAGCATTTACTGAACACCTCCACATCGTGCCTGTGCAAGGCACCGAGGAGGCTGTGGGCCAGATGTGACGCCGAGGGTAGTGTCAACCCCCCTGCCCTGCAACAGGGCAGATCCACAACCGAAGTCGGGGGAAGAGAGCTGAGAGACAGGGCTGGGCTGCACTGCCGATCGCCACTCGCTAGCTATGGGACCTCGGGCACGTCACTCCTCTTCTGCAGGCCTCAGCCTGCTCATCTGCGAAGTGGCCAGGCTCGGCCTGGGTACCAGGACAGACAAGCAGCAACCGTGCGGGCAAGGGCCTGCGATGCCTGCGTCCCTACCTCTCCCCAGCTCTGGCACCCAGCCCTCCCCGGGCAAGCCCCCGGGGTCTGGGGGAGCAGGGGTGTGGGTGGGGCTGGGCCGCGTGTGCACGGAAGGGGACAGCTGTCGTGCCAGATGAAGGCAGGGGCGGGGGGTGGGCACTGGTGCCAGCGGAAGAGGTTGCTCAGCTCCTTCCTGGAAGCTGGCCCAGTGACTCACGGCCACGGCAGCCCAGCAGCTCACCCTAAGCCCCTGCGACTGTCATTCAGCCTGGCTCCCCCGCTCTGCTCTGAGCCTAGGGCGGGGGCAGGCGGCTCTCCTGGTCCATCTTGCTCCTTGTTCGATGGCAGGGGCTCCATCCATCGGCCTGGCCACCCCCACCCCCAGTGGAAGGAAGACCCCCAACTCTGACAGTAGGAAAGGCCATACAGACCCTCCAGTTTGTTGTACCCGTGAGGACACCGGCCCAAGGTCACAGTGGGTGGGAGGTTCAGCCAGGCCCCCCATCCTGCTCCCCCTGTCTGGAGGTCCCCTTCACCAGAGGACAGGGCCCAGCACAGCCAGACCTGGTTCCTTGGCCAGACGCAGAGGGAAGAGAGGTGGAGTTGGGGACAGGCCAGCTCTGCCTCACGTCCCATAGGGAATAGGGTCCCCCACTCTCCCCCGAGAGGCCAAGCCCAGGTCTGCGCAGGAAAGGATCCAACATTCCTTGCAACCCCTTGGCCCCCACTGAGGGACACCTGTGACCTCCCGAATGAGGACCTGGCCCACCGCCAGTAGCCTGGCTCTTGGCGCCCCCTGCAGGCCAGGAACGACAGGTGGGGCTGGCTCCATAGGCGACCCCTTCCCAGGAGGGCCGAGGAGCCGGATGGGCACCCTCCCCCTCTAGGCTCAGCCTCCCCTTCCCCTCAGCCACCTCTCACCCTTGTCTCCCCCCTAGAGGCTCAGACTCGAGGGGAGGACACTGCCAGTCTCTGGGCATCCCTAGGCAGGACCTGGTGGGGAGGAAAGGGAGGGACAGGGAGGCCCCTGGGAGAAAAGGAGCACGGGTGGCAGGGGGAGCAGGTGGGAGGGCCTCGGCCTGAGACCACCCCCCCACTTGCCCACCGTGCTGCCAGGGAAGGGAGAGGTCCTCACAGTTACCTGGCACTGGGACGTGCCCAGCCCGGAGCCAGATGCATCCCACATCGAATCACATCTGTTCCTCCCAGCCGCCCCCAGGGTGGGGACCATCGGCCCGCTCACAGATGGGGCAGGCCAGCGCAGGCCCCTCCGCCAGGGGAAAGGGACCCTGGGCTGATGGGGCTGCTGCCACGGCGAGGAAGGCAGCGGCCCAGAGTCACAGTGCCCCCAGGCCAGGAGGAAACATCACCAGTCTCTCCCGCCACTGCCAGCCTGGCATCTCAGCTGCGCCCGGAAGTGTTAAAAACTCTGATGCCCACCAAGCCCCACCTGGAGTGAGACCCAGGCGCCTTTGCTTTCAACAAACTCCACCGACATTTCCAACGCACAGCAAGATTTGAGAACCACCGTTCTGGCCCTCCCTGTGCCCGACACATGGAACCGGCTGCTGCCAGGGCTAGGGAGGCAGGCGGCTGCCCTTGCGCCCCGGCCAGCATCCTTGGGCTGAACTAACCCAGCACCCGGAAGCTTCTGCCCATGGCATCAACTCTAGTCCTTGAGCCACACAGAGAATACTGTTTCTGCCAAAGGCTATAAAGTCAGGCAAGACCAGGTTCAAATCCTGCTCCCCCTCCCGGGCCGTGTGGCCTTGCACACAAGGCAAATTACTTAACCAGTCTGTGCCTCAGTTTCCTCTTCTTTAAAATGGGGGTTCGTTGGTTTGCTGAAGAATTAAATGCAATAATATACTTAGCCCAGTCCTAAGTTCCATAAAAGTTAACTATTCTTATTATCTTCGTCATAAAAATTTCCCATATTTTACTAGGACTTTATATGTACTTTTCGATTTGGTCACCATCATTCATTCCTTCACTCAGCAAACAAATGGTGACTTCCTGCCCCCCTGGCTCAGGCCCCTGTCAAACCATCTTTCACACAGAGCCCTTTGCCTCTGAACTGAGTGCCTTGACTCAGAACCAGCCGTACCTTCCCCGTGTTACAGATGAGAAACTAAGGCCCAGAGAGTGGTGACCTTCCCCGTGTCCTTCCTCAGATGAGGAATTTGTGCAGCTACCCTCATGAGATGCAGCAGCTGCGTCACCGCACCCCCAGAGCCCCTGCCCTTGGAGGTCCCAGTATGCTGAGCAAGCCCCTGGGGGAGGCCTGGCGGGCTGCAGAGTCCAGGGCAGCAGGACACTTGCTCTCTTTGTCCGGAGCCCCGGACCTGTGTGGCTAAGGCTGAAGGTGGAGCCAGGGCCGGAGCTTCCTCCTGGGCCTCAGTGTGCTCACCTGTAAAATGAGGGGTCTGGACTGGACCACCTGCCGGGGAGCACTCCTTAAGTGTGACTCTCTGCACTCTGCAGCTCCCCCAAGAACCTGGAACCCCAGGCAGCCCCGCCCAGGAGGTGACCAGATACAGCTCCCACTGACAGACCGGAAAGGGAGTCAGCACCGAGCTCTCCTCCCGGCCAGGCTAGGCACACCGGCCCTGGCCAGGGATGTTGGTGGAAGGGTGGGGCAGGCGAGGGGCAGCGGCTCGAGCACAAGCCTCTGGGTCATCCAGACCTGGCTCCAATCCAGGTCTGCCCTTAAGAGCTGGGTGACCTTGAGCCAGTCACTTCGCCTCTCTGAACAGTATCTGGCACTTAGTAAGTGCTCAGTGAATGTGAGTCCCCCCCCCCTTGAGAGGGGGCCGCCTTTGCCCAGCTCTGCTCCCACCCCATGAGCACTTTTATGTCTTGCTCCAGGCTCCCTGACATCCTGGCCCAGATCACAGAGCATCTGTCTTTAAATGGGACAGAGCCTGCCTGGGCCCCTTGGATGCCACCAAGGGGGACAGGCAGTAGGAAGGCCCACGGATTTGGAGGAGTTTGAAATTTGGCTCTGGCACTTGCTATCTGTGTCACCTTGGGCATGCCACTCTCCTGGCCTTCATTTTGGAATCCACAGAATGGGCGTAAAGATGATCCCCTCATGGATCTGGGCCGAGGTTGCAGGACGGAGCGCAGCCACAGCACACAGCTCTCAGGAGGCGATCGATGAACAATAGCGCTCTCTCCTGTGCTCCACTGAAGTGGAAACACCCACCACCCCTTCTCCCACGGGTGCCTGGTCCCACAGCCCCTGCACATAAATTCTCTCATTTGGATCGTGGCCCCAACAATAACCTTGTGAGGGGCAACCTCTTCAGGGTGTGAAAACACCAGGGGCAGAGGGGAGCAAGTGATGCACCCCACCCCCGCCACCACCCACGTCCTGACCATCCCCTGCCCCCCAGCCTTCCCTGCCCTCATCATCCCACCTCCAAAACGCCACAGCAATGACGCTGGCCTCCACTGGTTGTCCTGGGATGTGGCTGGCAGTGAGGATCTTGGCCCTGTGGCCCGAAGGTGGACTGAGGTCCCTGGGGCTCCTGCCCGGGGGAGGGGTTTGTGGGGTTGGGAGAGAGACCCTGGGCAGACAGCAGGTCCCGCCTCCCAGCCTCCTCCTCCTCGACTGAGAACAGTCGGGGCCCACAGCCAGGTCTGGGCGATGTCCGGGCACAGGCACTGGTGCAGGGGCCACCAGGGCAGGGAGGGACCCCCTAGGGGCTCTGTCAGCTCCTTTCCCACTGCTGCTGCCTGCTTTGCCTGACCGGAGATGGAGGCTTTTTGTGGAAGACCGTCCTTCCACGCCCTTGAACAGGTGAGGAGGGCCTAACACTGGCTCCAGACGGCAGCCAGGACCAGTCGCCGAGACAAGTCAGCTCCCAGAGGCCGGCCCGGGCGGAGGGCCGGGTGGGCTCTGCATCGCGTCCCGCCCCTCTCCCCAGGTACCTGGCCAAGCTGTCATCCGTGGGGAGCATCTCGGAGGAGGAGACGTGCGAGAAGCTCAAGGGCCTGATCCAGAGGCAGGTGCAGATGTGCAAGCGGAACCTGGAGGTCATGGACTCCGTGCGCCGCGGCGCCCAGCTGGCCATCGAGGAGTGCCAGTACCAGTTCCGGAACCGGCGCTGGAACTGCTCCACGCTCGACTCCCTGCCCGTCTTCGGCAAAGTGGTGACGCAAGGTGAGGGACAGGCCTGCAGGGGCTGCGTGGGGAGGGCCCCGTCCCAGGGAAATAAGATGCTCGTGCGTGGCCAGACTGTTCTGAGTGATTTCTGATGCAAAGACGGCACAGGGCCCACATAAGGGCATGAAAAACACAGAGTGCCGGAGACGTCGGGCTGGGATGGGGGACAGAGGCCGGACAGGCAGGAGGCGAGTCTGGGAGGGGGAGGCTGCTCTGTGCTCGTGCAGCGTCGTCCGTGCTGGTCCCATGGGAGTGGGAGCAGGAGCCACCATCCTCCTCTGACAAACGAAGAAACTGAGGCTGGGGCAGGAGCAGGGCTGAGTTGCCCAAGGTTCCTCAGAAGGAGAGAAGTAGAGGCAGGATTCAGACTGGGGATCCAGCCCCCCAGCCGAGTGCTCCTTCTACCTCAGCACTCAGCCTCATACCTGAGCCCCTGTCGTTCGCACGCACACCTGACCACCCACGCAGAGCACCTGCGGCGCGGCCAGCCCCGAGATTCAGGGAGGAACAGCACCCAGCTCCTACCCTCTTGGGCTCAGTGTCCAGTGGGGAGACAGACAAGTAAGCAACACAGCACGGTAGGAGTGGTGGCTTGCACACCTGTGGCACTAACTCCGGGCCAGACACTGTGTTAAGTGTTTTAAGTAACAATAACTCATCCAGCCCCTTGAGACAGGCCTCTATGCTGCAAATGACAAAACCAAGCCACAGAGAGGTTAGGTACCTTGCCCAAGGTCACAGAACTAGAAAGTGGCAGAGCCAGGACTTGCACCCAAGCCATCCTGCCCTTACCCACAACGAGGAAACGCCGTGACAGAGGGGACAGGGGAGTCTGGGGGAGCACAAGGTGGGCGCCTCCCTGGCCAGGGCTGGGTGCTCGTGAAGGCTTTCCCGAGGAGGCAGGCCCTTCACTGAGACCGGGACACGAGAAGGCATTAAGCCAAAGGAAGGTGGCCCAGGGCACAGAGAGTGCTCTATGGAGCCGGAAGGCTCCTCCAGAGGTCACCAGCCAAGCCCCTGCCCTCAAGGAAGTGCTCCAAACCAGCTGCCTCCGTTTCTACTTTCCGAGCAGAAAACTGACACTTCTGAGCCACCAACAGTCGGCAGGGCCCTTTGACTTGATCAGGCGGCAGGAAGGGGTTGCCCGGGCCCACCTTTGTCTTGGCACCTATGGTCCTGGACGGCCAGGGCTGCCGGGCTTGTGGCAAACCATTTGGATATTGTTGGAAACCAACTGTGATAGAAATTTGGAAGCCATTCTCCTGGGAGCTGGCGGGGGCCGAAAAGGCATGGTCACACTTGGCATTGCCGAACACCGCTGCTCTAGAACAGCAGCAGAGACTCAGCGAGCAGCCTGGCGGTGAGGGTCTCCCGGGATGATGGTGCCGCCGCCAATGGCCGCCTGGCTGCTGGGGCCCCGGGGCCAGCCTCAAACGGCACACAGTGGGTGTTCGGAGAGAGTGTTTGCGCTGGATTGGTGGATGGACCGGCGAGGTTTCACATGCCAGGCCTATCTCTCACACACACACAGCCCGCCTTGGCACATGCTATTTCCTCTCAGCAGTCCCCTCCTCCAGGAAGCCTTCCCAGCTCTTCTCTCTGAGTTCTAAAACGCTTTGTTCTTAATGGAGGGGGTGGGGTTCCTTTGTTTTGCCAATTTTCGTTTTGATATAATTTCAAACTTACGGAAAAGTTGCAAAAGTAGTACAAGGAGCTCCTACATCCCTTTTACTAGATTCGCCAACAGTTTCCATTTCCAACCATTTGCCTTATTATTTATTCTCTATTTATGCAGAGATCTAGAGATATAGATGCACACACAGTTTTGTCCAAGCCATCTGTGTTCATACTGCTGCTGTCACACCTTTTAGACTGAAATGTGACGTCTCCCCCGCACCCCACTCCCCCATCACTGAGTCTTGAGCTCTTCGAAGGCAAGAGTGAGGGCTCATTTACCTGTTTCCCGGCACATGGCGAAGCTGCATGGACCAGACGGTCAGCTGATGTCATCTAATGACAGAAAGCAGGTCGGGGCGAGGACTCAAAGAGGCAATGCTGGCCTGAGGCCAACGCAGGTCCTCTGGACCCCTCGAGAAGCGCCTTCTTCACTTGGGGGGCAGCAGCCAAGGGGGGATCTAGCCCTGGCTGAGCAAGTTCTGGGGGACACTGAGAATCCTACCAGGCCTGGGTGGAACCTGCTCTGAGCTAAAGTCTGAGTGGCGTGGTCAAGTGTCCCATGCCTTGGAGGCGAGTCAAGGGACCCCGAGACCAGGCCCGTCACACCGGCAGACCTGGGTCATGTTTGCAGGGGAGCCTGAGCTCTTCCCATACACCCAACTCCTCCCCTTTGTAGTTTTGGTTTTCTTCCCTAGTAAAATTCCTCTTGGAAAACTCTTAGTTTGACTGCACTGAGTGAGAGGAAAAGGCACTTGTCCGTCCCAAGGCTGAGAGCACAGGGCCGCGCTCAGAAAGTCCAGGGGTGGGTTGATGAGGCAGATGTGGGGGCGTGGGGCAAGCACGACTTTGAGCAAGTGACTTCACACCTCTGAGCTTTTGTGTCCTCACCTGCCAATGACACCGCAGTCGTGCTTACCTCCTGGGTTGTCACAAAGATCCGGTGACTTAACATGTGGGAGGCACTTCATGTAGACCCCGACCTGAGAAGGGCACCCAGTGTCACCAGCTGATGTCATCTGCAGCAGCCTGCGCGGGCAAGCCTCCCCCACACCCCTGGCTCTCGGGACTGGGGGGCTGGGCCAGTGCCCACATGAGTGGGCTGGGGGGGCTGGGGTCACGGCTCAGACGTGGAGCAGGACAGAGCTAACAGATCCCACCCAGGGTCCGGGCCATTCTGAGAGAAGGAAGGAGCCCCATTTGCCGAGACCCTGTTGTGTGCCGTCTTGCGTGAGATTGTCCTCATGCCAACGCTATGAGTCGCAGTGCCATCCTCGGGGCCACAGCTCAGCGAGGAGGCTCAGCAAGCAGAGGGCAACGCACCGGCATCCTGGTTTGCGTGCTCTTGGCTGCGAGACCCGGGGCAAGGCCCATGCCATCTCTGTGTGCTTCGTCCTGTAAAATGGGGACAATCCCAGGACAAGCCTCCCAGGACTCCAAGGATTTGGAGACACTAATGCCTCTCTGAAGGGCTAAGTGGCCCATGGGGGGCCCACAGGGCTCGGGCGGGGCGTCGCCCCAGGCCTCACAGCCTCCAACCCTGCGCCGTCCCGCCGGCCAGCAGCACCGGCCGCCCCAGCTGCTGGCGTCCGAAGGCAAGACGGAGGGGGAAACGATGATGAACGATGAGGCCAGTGTGTCATTTAGGGCCAAACTGTGTGCTCTAGGCTGAAAATCTACCAGAAATTTGGTAAAGGTGACATCCGGGCAGCTGGGAATGCGGGAGGTGGCACTTCCCAGCTGAGCCCGTGTTCCGGGCCAGACGAGGGACGCCCTCTGTATGTTTTAGTCGCCGCTTCCTCCCCGGGCCTAGAGCAGCACCTACACCTGTGGGCGGCCGGTAACTGCCTGGGTGGGGGGAGGCCAGAGCCGGGCGAAGCTGTGCCAGGCGGGGGCGCTGCCTGAGCAGGGGTGGGGAGGTAGGGAAGGCCGTGAAACCCCTCCCGCTCTCTTCCACCAGCACACACTGGGCTTCCTCCCCACTATCGACTATGACTATCGTGCCTCCTTCTGCGACCTTGACCAAGTCCCCGCCCCGAGAGGGGACTTGATGAGCCCTGAGGCCCCGTCGGGCTCTGACTGCAGAGGTTGGGAGGCCGAGTGGTACGCTGGCCACGTGGTGCCGTAGCAAAGCGAGGGTTCAAACCCAGGCCCGTCTGTCGCCCCCCACGTGTCTAAGCCACCCAGGCGCCTTACTGACTGACTGAGGCACCAGGCTGCACTTAGGAAGTAAATGCTCTTCAGTCCCGGGCAGCGCCTCACTAAAACCCCTGTTCCCACCTTTATCCTCAATATCGGCATCACGTTGACCCAAGGAGGGGGAGAACATTCTTCCTCCTGGGTTACCTCTCTAGC
>VBSM01000529.1:12961507-12973444 GCA_008086735.1 Cheirogaleus medius | reverse complement strand
GTAGAGACGGGGTCTCGCTCTTGCTCAGGCTGGTTTCGAACTCTTAACCTTGAGAGATCTTCCCGCCTCAGCCTCCCAGACTGCTAGGATTACAGGTGTGAGCTACTGCCAGGCCTCTGGACAGCCTTTTGATGCCATCAGATAAGTTACAGGAGATCTGAGCAGGAGGGGACCTCACAGACACTTTCAGACTGGGAGTTTCTGGAGGCTGCAGGGGCCAAACGCAAGAGCGCCTGGAGTCCTGAGAAGTTCACAATGGTGGGAGGGGCCGTGGAGAGGTGCAGGGTCTGGGTTGCCGAGTAACATTACTATCCCCATGTTAGAGTTGGGGACACAAGACTCGGAGAGGCAGGTCACTCCACTAGTGAGAATCTAACACAACCTTATCTGGCTCCAAAGCCTTTATTCCTTCCTACATTGTCTCTTAAATCCAAAGAGCTTCCTGGAGGTGGTTTCAAGAAAAGGTGGGCTTGCAGATCCAAGGAGAGTAAAGGAAACTGGAAAGGCAGCTGGGGAAGGGAGAGGCTGGAAGATGGGGGAAGGATTTTCTGGGAGACGGTGCCTGTCCGCCGCCCTCCGCCAGGACACCCAGCCCAGCGCCCAGGAAGTCACCATGCCCAGGGCTTCCTTGCCAGCCCAACTCGGCTTCAGCTGGCTCTCCTCCAAACACCCTTCCTGCCCAGTGTCCTTCCTTCCAACATCTGGGAGAGACATTGCACGTGATGTGCTCTGGAGAGCCCGGGCGGGGCCTTGAGTCAGACAGGCTTCGGTTCCAATCCTCGCCTGGCCACTTGCTGCCAAGGGACCTCGGGCAAGCCACTGAGCTGACTTTTTCTTCTGCAGAGCAGAGCTGTACACACCTGATCGCTACGGTTGTCAGGACAGCTTATGGGAAGGGCCAGGCACACAGCTGTTACTGGATCTACAGGACAACTGTGAAGCCCTAACCCCAGGCAGCCTTGGAAAAGATGGCACTGAGGCCAGACCCAGAGGACATATAGGATTTAGACCTGTGGAGTCAGAGAACTTGGCTGCTCAGGGAAGAAGAAATAGCAAGAAGCAAGGAGCTGGGTGTGGGAAAGGGCAAATGGCTGTATGGAAAAGGAAGAAGGTTGCAGGGCAGTCGCTGGCCCCTTAGAGAGTCCTGCCTTGCCCTGGTCCAGGAAAAGACAAGGTGAGGATTGCCTTCCTCCTATAGCTGGAACAGGCAAAGCCCCTGACTAGGGAGTAGAATCCGCCACCTTGCTGGGCAACTCCCTGCTGCCACACCCCCAGGCACACCATAGTTCTTTTTCCATGTCTGAGTGGCCCCTGGGGAGAGCAGGCCCTGCTAGGTCTTCCACAAGCAAGCCTGGGCACCTGGGCAGAGGTGAGCAGCTGGGAAGGGCCACGGCACTATAGTCAAAGGGCTGGGACCCAGGGCCAGTTAGACAAGGCTGGAGGAGCTGCTGTCGTCAGCTTTAGGGGCACAGAGGCACACCTTCCAGGAGGCCACCTCTGGGGCCTCCTGTGCTGAGCACACAGGCCAACTGCTGCTCACCATCCCCCATTAAAGAACCCACAGAGGCCAACCACAGTGGCTCATGCCTATAATCCCAGCACTTTGGAAGACTGAGGCAGGAGGATCACTTGAGGCCAGGAGTTCAAGACCAGCCTGGGCAACATAGCAAGACCTCATCTCTACAAAAAATTTTTAAAAATTAGCCGAGTGTGATAGCATGAACCTGTAGTCCCAGCTACTGTGGAGGCTGAGGCAGGAAGAGCATTTGAGCCCAGGAGTTTGAGACCAGCCTGGGCAACATAGTAAGACCCCTTCTATAAAAAAAAGTAAGAAAATTAGCCAGGCGTGGTGGTGCACACCTGTAGTCCCAGCTATTTGGGAGGCTGAGGCAGGAAGATCACTGGAGCCCAGCAGTTTGAGGTTGCAGTGAGCTGTGATGATGCCACTGCACTCTCTAGCCTGGGCAACAGAGTAAGACCTTGTCTCTTAAAGAAAAGAGAAAGAAAGAAAGAACTGGGCTTGTGACATTTGGGGTAGACCTAAGGATGCCCTTCTACGCTCGTCATGGGAGGTGGGAGTTCGCCTGCATCACCTGCCTGTGTGCGCCCAGGGCTCAGGGACTCTGTGAGGCAGAAGAATGTCCAGGCTGAGAGCTCTGGAGCCAGACTGCCTGAGTTCAACCTCTGGCTCCAGCATTCCTGGCTGCGTGTTGTTGGAGAAGCTGCTTCACCACTCAGTGCCTCAGTGGCCTCATCTGTCAAGGAGGATTAAAAGCCTCTGCCTCACAGGGCTGTTGCGACAGGCATATAAAGGAACACATGTAAAGTGCTCAGGCAGTGCCAGCCTGCAGTGAGCTCTCCGCAAGCTTCAGCTCTTGTCGTTGCTATCTTCCTTCCAGAATCTCTTCCTTCAGGCCCGCTCCCAAGCTGAGAAAACCGGTGTCCTGCTCCCCTGAGGGCAGAGGGATCTGGAGTCTTGGTGGATAGATGCACCCAAGGGACCCCCAGTACACAGTGGGGATCAGCCTGGAGCTGGGGTTGGGCCGGGCGGCCTGAGAGCCCAGAGCAGCAGAGGAGGGACCACACCGGCCCAAGCTGAGGCCGCCACCAGTCCCATCTGCCCTATCTCCTGCTTTGACTTCCCTTCCCCCTGGGTCTTTGGGGCAAAGATTTGTGCTGGTTCAGGCCTGGAAATACCAGAAATACCAGAAACTGAAGTCGTCTCTCTTTGGGCGGCCACAGCATAAAACCAACCAACATGATCCTGCTATTAACCTCGATTAACTTGGATAAGCTTCCATCTCAGGCTGTCGAGGCTCCATTGCTCCAGCCAAGCCCCCCAGCGCTGGCCCAAAATGGCCAAGCTGGGCAGTGAGTGGGCAGTGGAGAGTGGGTGGGGGGCGGTATCCCCAGCTCAAAGGCCGAACCAGGAACAGGGCGTCCCGAGTGGTCGGGACTGAGCCGCCTTCCACCCCAGTGCTCGGCTTCTGCTGCCTCTGTCCACAGACACGGGCACAGAGGAGCTGATTGTTTCCATCTGACCACGGTGCCTGCTCCCAGGGGCAGCCGAGAGCACAGGCCTGGGTGTCGCAGAGGTAATTGCCAACCACGGGGCCAAAGCCTGCCCCCTCCACTCCTGCGGACACAGTCCGGCGGGAGACAGAAGGACAGTCACAGCACACAGAGGCCCTCACAGGGCCGAGAGAGGAGCTAGGCCTGCTGTCTGGTCGCACACCCAACCAGCGCGAGCACTCTGCTCACACACACTCCCCGCCCCCAGAAAGAGAGTCCACAGCAGTTCCACCCCGAGGCTCAGTTCCTAGGAGGATAAAAACATCCATTCAGGCAGGGGACGGGGCCTGAGGGCCGCACCGAAACAGAGACGGCCTGGGCAGAAGTGGTCAGGCCTGTGCTTAGGGCCTGGTGTCGCTTCCTGGCTGGGAGACTGGGATCAGATCCCTTCCCCTCTGAACCTGCACTTCGCCATGGGTGAAAGGGGACAGAGAAAGTGCCGGCTTCTACAGAATAGGCGACCCCTAATCCACCACAGCAGGGGTTAAGTAGTGGGAGCTGCTGCTCCGCTTTCCTCTTAAAGTCAAAAGGAAAGAAGATGTTTTCAAAAACAGGCCCAGCCTGCGAGGAAGGGCCGGGGCAGGATCATGGGGTGGGGACCCCTCAGAGCTCAGTGGGGCAGGAGGGGGAACAGGCCAAGAGAGGAGACCAGCCCCGGGTGTGCAGCCCAGCTCTGCAGTCTCGGTCAGTTCACCTCTTCGGGCCTGTGGGTCGTCCATAAAATGCGGTGAATGTCAGTATCTTCTGGAGAGGGTGTGAGAACAGTATCCCCCAGGCGCTGACCCAGACTACTGTCTCAACCACGTGCTGTGTGACCTCGGACAAGCCGCCTAACCTCTCTGTAAAATGGGGACGATAACAGGCGGTTGTGAGGATGAAACGATGAGCGCGTGGGTGGAGCGTAAGAGCGCCGGGTGTAGATGAAGTGGATTGCGCTCGCGCCTGGCACTCGATTTCCCCATCTCGCTCCCTCCGTGGCCCCAGCACGGGGAGCCCCAGGTGCCCTCCTCCTACAAAGGAGTATGCAGGGAGGAGCCCTGGGACCCAGCCCTGCCCTCCCTCTGCCTCCCACAGGGACTCGGGAGGCGGCCTTCGTGTACGCCATCTCTTCGGCAGGTGTGGCCTTCGCGGTGACGCGGGCATGCAGCAGCGGGGAGCTGGACAAGTGTGGCTGTGACCGGACAGTACAGGGGGTCAGCCCGCAGGGTAGGTGCGGGTGGGGTCAGAGGGGGAGGGCAGGGCTGGGGCCCTGGCCCTCACTCACCCGCGGCCCCCTGTGCCCACCGCACCCCAGGCTTCCAGTGGTCGGGATGCTCAGACAACATCGCCTACGGCGTGGCCTTCTCGCAGTCGTTTGTGGACGTGCGGGAGAGAAGCAAGGGGGCCTCGTCCAGCCGGGCCCTCATGAACCTCCACAACAACGAGGCCGGCAGAAAGGTAGTGTACACCTGCCACCGTGCGGGAGGGATGGCACGGCAGGGCCCCCGGCACTCCCCCCGCCACGCCCCCCGCCACACAGCCACTTGGACATTAATTTGTTCAGGCTCTCACCAGCACCCGACACCTCTGTAGGTACAGGACAGGCTGGGTGGGGAGCCCAGCGTGCATGGCCCATACATACCCTGTCAGTCACACACACACGCCCAAACGAGTAGCAGAGCTAGGCTTTGAACTCTTTTGTGTCACCGCAGAGATCACGTGCCTACGACACCACCTGCCTACTCCCCAGGTTCCTGCCGAGTCAGTGCAGCGTCCTCCCCATCACACCACCTGTCACTGTGTCATAGGACGTTGCCCCTAGTGTCTCTCTACCAACAACTCCGAGTGCCCCAAGTGCAGGGACAGTATTTTGTTCATCTGTCCCCAACACTGCTTACCAGCCCAGCATGGCAGCATGCAGTAGGTGCTTAATGCAGAGGAAGCACAAGGGAACATCTGACTCTGCAGTGACAGCCCCAGGACCCTAATCCTGTGGGCCCCGTCCATGCTCCCCGGCAGCCGCCACGCCCCTCCCCAGCTGCCACCACCGTCTCCTCACGGCCCCTCTCCGCTGCCCCCACCAGGCCATCCTGACGCACATGCGGGTGGAGTGCAAGTGCCACGGGGTGTCGGGCTCCTGTGAGGTGAAGACGTGCTGGCGCGCCGTGCCGCCCTTCCGCCAGGTGGGCCACGCGCTGAAGGAGAAGTTTGACGGCGCCACCGAGGTGGAGCCGCGCCGTGTGGGCTCCTCCAGGGCGCTGGTGCCGCGCAACGCACAGTTCAAGCCACACACGGATGAGGACTTGGTGTACTTGGAGCCCAGCCCAGACTTCTGCGAGCAGGACATGCGCAGCGGCGTGCTGGGCACGAGGGGCCGCACGTGCAACAAGACGTCCAAGGCCATCGACGGCTGCGAGCTGCTGTGCTGCGGCCGCGGCTTCCACACGGCGCAGGTGGAGCTGGCCGAGCGCTGCAGCTGCAAGTTCCACTGGTGCTGCTTCGTCAAGTGCCGCCAGTGCCAGCGGCTCGTGGAGCTGCACACGTGCCGGTGACCGCCCGCCGGCCCTGCGCCAGCAACCGCCTCGTGGCCCGGGAAAGGCCGATAATTTAAACATTCTCCCGCCACCTACCCCAAGAGATACTGGTTGTATTTTTTGTTTTGGTTTGGTTTTTGGGTCCTCATGTTATTTATTACCAAAACCAGGCAGGCGACCCCAAGGGCACCAATTGGGGCCTCCCCAAAGCCTGGGCCTTTGTGGCTGCCACTGACCAAAAGGACCTGGCTCATGCCTCTGGCTGTCCACGTGTGGCTGCCACTGACCACTCAGATGTTATCTGTGTCCACTTTTCTACTTGCAGACTTAGGTGGGTAATGGGGAGTAATGGGGAGTATTAGAGGGGGCCCTATGGCAGAGAAAATAGGTGCCATCTTGATGGAAGTCACACCCCCTGGAAAAAAGAGCTCACACCTCTCCAGCACACACACACACACGCACACACATGCACACACACGTATGCACGCGTGCCCTCCTGGCAGCTTGGGCCTGGTAGCCTTGTCTCTCAAACCCCCTGGAAAGGGAATGAGCAGATACCAGGTCAAGGGCAAAGGGTTGACTTCAGCCCTCACAGGGGCAGCTAGATGTTCAATCTCTGCAGGTCCTTCCAGGCAGGAAGGGCAGGCAAGGTGAGGGCGAGAGAGGGCTACAGTCCCACCCCAGGGCCCAGCCTACCCCAGCCTGCCCCCGTGGAGTAGGAAACTTGCCCACTCCCCAGTCCCTCCTAGGCAGGAGTGTAGACCGCCGTCCTGGACCAGAGATCCCGGCGGGGCCTTTGCAGTCACAGCCCTGTCTGACCGACCTCCTCACAGTGCTGTTCCTCTGTGAAACTGAAACTGAAAATCACACAGACACACGGAGAGGAAAGGGCTGTGCAATGAAGTCCTCTCCCATTATCTTACTTAATAACACAAACTATTGAGCAAATATTAATACTATGTTCTAGGCCCTGTATGGGCTGTCTCACTTGATGGTCACAGCAGTCTTGGGATACAGCCAAAACAGGTCCACTTGTGTCCATTCTGTGGCAGACAGGGCAATGCTCGCGAGGCCCCACAGCGAGCTGGAAGGGGAGGCAGAGCCAGAAGAGCCCTCCAGCCAAGGTTCCTGCTTGGCTCTTGTCCCCAAAGGCACAGAAACTGTAGGTCTCCTGGGTCTGAGTCTTGGGGAGGGGTTCTGGCTAGAGGAAAAGGGGCAGGGAAGCAGCAGGAGCCGGACACCATGGGCTAAGCGGAGCCCATGTGCTCCTGCGGGCACACGCTCTGAGGGAAAAGGTGACCAGCTGGGAGGCTGACTAGTGCAGTCTCAGGAGCTTAGGTGCCCCCAGCCCCAGGATCTCCAGGTCTGAGGTCCCAGGTACCATAGATATTGCAACAGGTTTCCCAAGAGACAACACCAGCAACCTGGTCCTGGCCCTATGCAACAGCCAAACCCTCAGAAACCCAGCCCAGACTTGTGAGCAGGACACACACAGCAAGACCTAGGCCCTGACGCAACTGCTTCTCAGCTGAGCTCCCAACCACCAGAGGAACTTGTCAGCCAGTTTCCAGGCTGTGCTCACACTGGAGCTCTAAGTTCCAGGTTTGAGGTCTTGAGCTCTGGGATCCCCATTTGGGGTTCCCAGACCCCAACCTCTTGGCTTCTGGGTTCAGTGGCTGAATTCGAAATCCCAGATTCAGAATATGGGCTCTGGCCTACAGAAAGTCTTCTCCAGGCCTTGTGGCTTGTGCCTCCCGGTGCTGGCTCCCTCACGAAGAAAGGGTCAACACCCATGGCCCTCCGCCGACATCTCTGCTCAATGTCCATCCAAGGAGGAGGCCAAAACCAAGTGAGATGCTGGAGCCACATTCAAATGTGGGGATAATCTTGGGGCAGGCCGGCTCTGATGTGGATGAAAGCTGAGCCGACCAAGTGTCACCACAGCTGCCCAGCTGCGCCCACTGCTCCTCTGGCAGGCTTTGTTCAGCTGTCCACTCAGCCCAGAGAAAATACTATCCCTCACTAGCAGAGGCCAGACCCAGACAAAAGGAGCAGTGAGGATCCCTCCCCTCCAGAGACAGAGCTGAGCCACTCTCCCCGCCCAGGGGAGCAGTGGGGCGAGGTGGCATGCTGGTATGATGGGCACTGCCCCAGGGGGAAATGAGGTCTGTGGCATTCACAGGCTTCACCTTTCCCCCTGCCAGGGAGCTCCTCAAAGCCAACCTTCCTCAGGTTCTGAGGCTGTGACCCAGGTGAATCAGACCAGATCCTAGGACCCACTGCCCAGCCCTACCACCGCCAGTGCCACAAAGGCCAAAGGAATCCACAGCCATAGGAAAAAGGAGCTTCCTTGGACATGCCCAGCTCCAAACTGTCCCAAATAAAAAAGAGAAATTGGTGCAGGCCTGACATGGCCCACCCACTCTTGGTCCCACACGGCCCGGGAACAAGCCAGAGGGTCCATGTCCTGCCCAAACCGCTCTCCACTAGTCTTGTCCCAACGCAAAGGTGATGTCCTCTGAGGTCTAGGGCTGGACACACCCCAGCTCTGGATGCTGCTACCCCACTCTGCCACCCCCACCTCACCCTCCAATTTTCATACTAGGCTCTTGGCCATTGTGACATCTCCATGACATAGTCTGATGCACGATAAAATGATTATTTCTTTATCTTGCAATTGTGGAAGTGACTTTTTTTTTATAGAATAAGGAGAAGAGAGACTTGGAGAAAGGCATGAGAGAAGCAGATAAATAGCAGCAAGTTCTAGATATGGGGACGCTCTTGCCTTGTTTCTTCTGAATAGCTAATGTGAGGGCCACCAGGACCCACAGGCTTGCTGTCCGAAGTATCACTACTAACACACAAAGGCTATATCGCATCTCACTGCGCCACGGCCAGCTACTGGAACTTTGGCCTGAATGAGCTGATAGGATCTTTCACAAGTACTGATTGGACCAGAGGGTCTGGGGAAGTGGGTGCTGATACAGGAGGTGGAGGAAGATGGAGAAGAACTTAATTCCTATCCAGGGACATGGGAATCCAAGGCCTGTATAGCTAGAGGTAAACTCTAGGATTAGAACCCAGTCAGAATAAGGAGGCTTGGATGGAAAATTTCATATAACTCAAGTCAAAAGCCACAGTCGAGTCGCCTTGCTGATGGGGAGACCCAGGGTAGCTTCTCAGGAGCCTGCATCCTAGCTGAGTGAAGTCCTCATTCTTACCAAAAGGGACCATGCCTGTGCCCAACCCCAACACGGCAACTCCACACGAGTCTGGTTGCTCTGTGCTTGGCTTTCCAAAAGTTTAGCAGGTAACGGAAACTTACTGAAGGAAAGCACTTTCAGGACAGCAGGGGTTCACACGGATTTGTGAATTGGGGGCAGGAGGATGACGGACAAAGGGAGGGCATGAGTCTAGAGTACGGGTGGCTAGAAAAAGACACCTCATTCTCAAATCAGGGTCAAAGGCAGAAAGAGGGGAACTGGGGACACAGAGGGCACAAGACGGCAGAGCAAAGAAGTAGTGGTGTCTATGACCAACCATCTTCTAGAACTAGGCAAGTCTCAGGCTTCGAAATCAGACAGACCTGGGTTTGAATCCCAGCGCTGCTGATTCTTCACTAGATGGAAACTTAGATAATTCATTGTCCTTCCAGGCCTCATTTCATCTGTAAAATGGGGCTGCTCCCCCCGCCAACACACACATTCAATGGGGCTAAATAATACTAGAAGCCACTTCTTGGGAACGTTAAATAACACATGTAAAGCTCAACAAATGACAACTCTTACTGTCTATGTTATTATTCCTTCTTCAGGAACGTAGGAGGCAGTTAAAGCAGTTAGAAGACGAAAGGAGATGGAAGGGAGATGAAACAGGAAAAGAGACCATGTGGAACAGGTTTGAGGCTGAGGCTGGTACCCCAAGGCTTTGGCCCCATCACAGAGCTCAGAAGCAGGCAGATCTCTACCCCAGGTAGAGCTCCAAGCAGAACAGCAGGGAATCCCAGGGGCCAGGACACTCAGGCAGCAGCCAGCAAGGCTATGGCAAAGCTGCCCTGGCACCAGCGTGAGGGGCTGAACCGAGGTCCCAATGTGGGGGAGAAGCAGAGCGAGACCAGGGAGCAGGGCCAAGGGGGGCACAGGCAGGAGTGCCAGGGCTGCAGGAAAGGCCTATGGTGGGCCTCCAGAGCTCTGCCTGTGGGGACGGAGGGCAGGCTTCCAGGCTCCCAGGCTGGGTCAGCTCAGAGAGAGGCTATGTCTAGGCTCCATCCTTGGTAGCTACCCTCAGAGCTCAGGCCTAAAGGTCTCTTGGAGAGTTGTGACAATGCAGTGACCAAGTGGACCTCCTTCTCAGCCTCTTCCTGAGAACAAGCGGTCCACGGGAAGTCTGGGGAGCATCACAGGCAGGGTTTAAGGCCCACCATGGGCCAAGCAAGGGCCAGAGAACACAGGCAAACAGGGTGTAAGTGAAGTCCAGGGCACTAGGCAACTGAGTGGGGCTAAGAAAGGCTAGAGATAGAGTGAGGAAAAGGCGGAGGGTGGGAAGACAGACACAGAAAGAGAAGGTGGCCCTGTGGGGCCTATGGGCAGTGACCGAGGTGAGGGTGTCTGGGCAGAGGAGCCCAGCAGCTTCCTAGTAAGAGGAGAAAGTGCTGGGCTTCAGGAGAAAGCGTGTGATTCAGAAGGGGTGGGGGATGTCTGGGGCACATGGGGGAGGGGTGTGTGGAGCGTGGCCTGGCCCAGGCGATGACTTCATAGGCATATCCTCCATTCCTTCCTGAGCCGCCAGTCCTGGTGACCCCCTGCCCGCATCTCAAGGGTCTAGGCCAAGCAGGCGCTGACAGGGGAGAGAAGGGGCCCTTCTGGGCCAGGCCCCCGAGCCTGGCACAGTGCCTGCTGGGGGAGGGGACTAGCGGCCCAGCCCTTGTCAGTATCCCTGCCCGGCACTTCGGAGGCAATTAGCAGCCCAGCTGAGCTAATCCCCCGCCTGGCGAGGCCAACACAAACAGGCCCAGGCCGGGTGCACACTCGCCTCCCTGTTTGCTGAGGGGCCCGGTGGTCCGCCAAGAACAACACCAATAACCCAGGGCTTTCTCTAGGTTAAGAGGAGGACTGGGGCTTGCTGAAGAGCTGACAGTGCCTGACAGAGCATACGCTGGCCGGGTGCCCTGGCTGCCCCAGAAAGGCAGCCACTGTTCCCAAGCCTTGGGCCAGCAGGGAAGAGGAAGCTGGACACAAGGAACCATGTATTCTGATTTAGCACAAACCTCCGCCCCCACCCATGCCACCTGTGAGGGAAAAGGCCCAGCTCAGGCTTGTGCCACCTTGGCCACCCCAACGAGTGAGGCCAGGAGGGGCTGGGTCCTCTGGTCAGGACCCAAGGATGACAGGCTCAGGGCTGGACACGAAGCCCAGAGGCAATTCAGGCCTGGCCCCTGCCCTCAGGCAGCTCACACTCAAGCAAGAGAATATCGACTATGCATATGACTTGGAGTTGGGCCAAGCTCTAGCCCCATTAACACCCCAAAGACTTGGAAAGGCTAAAGCAGAAGCCCCAAAACAAAGCAAGCAATGGGAGACCCAGAGAAAGGAACAAACTGTAGCCCAGAGATTGATAATTAGGGAAGTTGGTGCCAAGGGAGTCAGGAGGGACCCAGGACAAGCTTTGCAACAGACTTGTCTTGGACCAGAAAGTAGCTCCTATGGGCTAATTAGCTCAACTCAGCAGCCACAGGGGGAGCCCAGGACCCAGGCAAGGCCCTTCTCATGCACCCCTCCCCTTCTTGATTCCAGACCAATTCCACCTTCATCAGCCCTAGGCCTGGGGGTATCCCCTTTTTAAGCTGAAGCCTCAACCCTCAATTTAGTTCCTCCCCTACCCAGGTAACCCCTTCTCCTCACCCTCCAGGTTCTTACAGGCCTCCTGCCAGGGACAAAGGACTTTGCAACAGTATCAGGAACTGTCATCTCCTTGGAGCTTCTACTTGCGCTTCCCTGAGTGGGCAAGGTCCCCTCGGGACACTGTGCTGATCAATACTCAACACCAGGGGTGGGGGGACCATCTCCATGTTGGAAGGCCGCATTAATTTAGCTGTAATCAAATAAGGCCCCATTCAAGAAACTTCAATTAGATATACTTAAAAATGTACATTGTTTTGTAAAAATCTAACTACTATGTACTTAATAATTTCAAAAAATGAAAACTATTTGTTAATTCTAAAGTTAACTAACCTTTTAATGACTTTGTTGTGTCTGCTTTTTGTTGAAAAGCATTTGAATATTTGGTTGCAACATGGAGGTCCGCAGTTTCAGCTGATCCTCTAGATGGGTATCAGTCATTTGTGACCTTAAGG
>VBSM01000529.1:12919229-12961407 GCA_008086735.1 Cheirogaleus medius | reverse complement strand
TTAGGTGCCTTGGTTATATCAACTAGGTGAGGCTGAAATGCTAATTTGAGTGTGTTCTCATGATTTTCAAAGTCAGTGGACCTTTCACTGTTTTCTCCAATTAATAGGTCTATAACAGCTGCATATTCTTCAGATGATTTGTATATATTGTCCTGCTCTTCAATGACCTTTGCAAACTGGGGAAAATGTTCATCCGAAATTTCCTTTTGAAGAGCTGTTTTGAAAAAAGACAGTTTTCAAAATGCTTGGAGTTTATTGCCACATATAGACTTAGCTTTACCTTGCAAAGAAATATTCAAGTAGTTTTGATTTGACATGGTATCACACAGAAATGCTGCATTCCTATAGAAATCTTCTAATAATTCACACTGCTGATGCTGTTCTTCATAAAATTTAACTCTCTATTCTGAGATAAAATTTTAGCTAACTCCTGCCCCTGTGATAGCCAATGCATTTTAGAATGATACAGCAAATGCACACTGACTACCTCATTGTTCAACTTTAGCGTGTTACTAAACTGACTATGCTGTGTTGCATTTGCACAGATATATTATAGTTAACAATACTTAGAACTTGTTGCAAAGTGTCACTTAAAATAACAGCTTTAGCACAAGAGACTTTGCTGATATAAGATACATGAAAAGAAATGAGAGCATCTGGATCTGCTAATACTTTTTTTATCTGTGCAATAAACCCTTCATGTTTTCCTGTCATGGAAGGTGCACCACCTGCATATACACTCACTAAATTTATCAAATTCAGTCCAACTTCACATTTATCTCGAAAGTTGTTGAAGATAACTATTTCCTGTGTTCTGTTCACAGCAGTGCCCAAAGCAAGTAACTCTCCATAGCAAAGAAAAGCTTGTTATGACCCAAATGAAGTATAGAACCTGTGCCGAGTCAGTATTATCAGCTGATTCATCCAAAACGATTGAATGATGTTTATTTTCCTTAAAGTATTGCGTGAAGTTGTTCTCTTAGGTTGAAGGCAAATGCATGCTGCCTATCAGTTATGGTTCTCCTTAAAGAGGCAGTTGTTTGTACTTTGAAACATTATCAAGGTGTAAGCATCCTGCAACGTGGACAATGCGTTCTTTCACAATTTCTACATCACTGAATGGCTTTCCTTTTTTCCCGAGTATATAAGCTACTTCATAAGTTGCTTCAGTGGCATCATTTCTAGGTCTTCTTACTGCTTGAAAAAATTATCTTTGCTTTTACTTTTCATCTTTTAATTTCTACAAGACAACCTTTCACACCTCTAATTTAAAATATCTGCGGTCCTTATGAGTGTTATAATGCTGATGAGCACTGAATTACTTCAAGGTTGATATTGCAGTATCACAAAGCAAGCAAATTATCTGATCTTTATATAAACTCTCACCAATCAGCCTCATGTGGTAGTGGTGCCAGTCAGGCAGGGGAAGTTTGAACCAAATCATGAGCATGGCAGCTGTCAATTTAAACCTTATGGCTTACTAATGTTCTAAATGTGCTGGTCAATCTGGGAGGATTATTTCATTGAAACTTATTTTATTCTTTGGTATTAATATTTTCAATATGTTCATTTTAAAAATAAAAATATAAAAGATGAACAAAAATGTATTAGTAAGAATAAAAGGATTTGTTCTGTAAAATCTGGATTCAATCAAAAGGCCACACTTAAGGACCTAAGGCTGAAGGTTCCCCGCCCCTGCTCAACACCATTTACAGAGCACCTCATTGATGCGGGTAAGGCCCACACTAAAACACCACCTGCCAGCATTATCCCATGTCATGTTCACAAACAAGTAAGTGAATGTAAATATGTATCTCCTGTTGAATAAACCAGCCAAGAGGCAGGTATATGCTTTATCCCCACTGCACAGATGAGCCCACAGAAGGGAAGAGACTCGCCTAAGGCCAGAGCCCAGGGCTTCGGGCTTCTAGTCAGGACGGAGTATGTCACCAGGGCCCCTCCCAGTCCCACAAGCTCTCTCCATGTCCCTCACCGTACTGCTGGCCTAGACGTAGCTTTGATGCTTCCCGGCCAGAGGGCCTCAGAGCCCTGAGCCCACCCTCCTCCCCGCACAGTAGCATCATCTGTCTCTGGCTGGGCTAAGCTGAACTCTGTCACTCTGCTGGGATCTACACATTGCTCTGTAGGCAGCTTTCTCTTTAGGGCAGAAGGTGAGGAAGGCTGGAGTGGCCCTGCTAGGGCTGACAAAACCTTAGCTGGAAACAGCGGCCCTCCCCCAAGCCACCGGCCCAGCCGGTGTGGCAGAAACTTTCAGCCTGGCTCCAAGCCTGCCAGATAGGCTGTCAGGCTCCTGCTCACCACAGGAAGGAGCTGACAATCCACAATCCAAATCCCTTTGGGGCTGCTCCCACACCTGGCTCCAGAACATCTAGCCTGGACCAACATCTAGCCTGGACCAAGGTATAGACAAGTTGATGAGTCCTTTTCCCCTTCAATTCAGCCAAACGGGGAGGTATTTTGCAAAAAGATCTTTTACTAGGAAACTGAAGGAAAACAAACAGATCGTTAGTACACAGAAACAAGCACATTCCTAAGCAGTACTTTAACTAGTACCTAACCAGAGCCCCGGAGATGTTGCTTCTCTTCCCTCCTCATGAAGCCTCTTTCCAGGCATCAGAAGACTGGGGGTCTCATTCTAGCTCCACTGCCAGCAGCCTGTGGAATCTGAAACAAGTTAGTGAGCCTCCCAACCTCCTGAAAAACAGAGATGAAGATACTGCAGAGCCAGGACTGGACCCAGGTCTAATTCCAAAGCCTCCCCCACACCCCGTTTCCACCATTATGGCTATTGGAGGACCAAGTGAAACACTGAATGGGGAAGTGCTTCCTGGACTGGGAAGGGTGATGAGGAATGTTGATGGTAGTCACTGGCCAGCACTCTGGCTCCTTCCTTAAGAGTGAGTAAAGTGTGTGTTGGGGAAGGCACTGTAGGCCCCTGGTCCCATCAGGTTTAGATGACACTAGAATTTGCTGGATCTCTCTTCTCCTTGGAGTCTTCCCATTTCTCCTCCTCCCTCCTTCCAGCACCTCCTGCAGCCTGGGCCTCCTCCCCCATCCCCTTCTTGGACAGCAGCTACAGCCACCTGGGAAGCTTCAGAAATGGCTGATGGTTATCGCAGCCAGGACAGGGCGAGTTGCTGGCCCCCTGATTCATCATGGAGCTGGCATGGATCCAGAAGTGACCAGGAGGATGCGGGCAGCTGCTGTGAACTCAGCCTGCTTCGATTTAGAAGAGGGAGGCTGAGAGAGGGGGCAGCTCAATCATCCAAACCAGAAGGGGATGAGGAGAGGGGACTTGAGACTCATTCTTCAAAAGAACAGGCATGGTGTGGTGGGAAAAGCCTGGGAGCTGAAGCCAAATAGGTCTGAGTTTGAACCCCTTCTACCCCCTTCCTGCTGGGTGACCACACTTAACCCCATGAGTCTTGGCTTTCCCATCTGCACCTTCTCAAAGTTCCATTGTAGAACTGAACCATAATGCAGGCAAGTGTCCAATAAATAGTTCCCTCTCCCACTCCCGTCACTTCTGGCATGGAACATGTGCTCACCCTTCCCACCTGGGCTAATTACTACAGCCAGATGCTCAATGACAGCACCCCACAAACACATACCCCAACCCTACCCTCTCAGAACCTAGGATACACTCAATATGGCATCTGATTCCTGGTCCATAAGCTGCTCAGGCAACTACAGCAGGCTTCGGTTTGACAGGAGGACCCCAGCATGGAAAGGCAGGTCATCCCCCTCCAACATGCCCTCAAGGGTCAGAGCTCCATACAGCTCACCCAGCAAAGGCAGCCGCACACTGGCAAGCAAGAGGTTCTCAACTTTTAACCTATGTCCCCTGCCTTTAAGGGACAAAATCCCTGCCTTGTTACGACATTTCAAAATAAATCTTGTATCACGCCTATAATCCTAGCACTCTGGGAGGCTGAGGCAGGCGGATCGCTCAAGGTCAGGAGTTTGAAACCAGCCTGAGCAAGAGCGAGACCCCGTCTCTACTAAAAATAGAAAGAAATTAATTGGTCAACTAAAAATATATAGAAAAAAATTAATTAGCCAGGCATGGTGGCGCATGCCTATAGTCCCAGTTACTCAGGAGGCTGAGGCAGGAGGATCGCTTAAGCCCAGGAGTTTGAGGTTGCTGTGAGCTATGATGACACCATGGCACTCTAACCCGGGCAACAGAGTGAGACTCTGTCTCAAAAAAATAAAAAATAAAAAAAATAAATAAACAAATCTTGTAACTAAAAATGAAGCAAAGCAATATTGATTTTAACATAAGCATTTCAAATTCATACATCATTTGTCCACTTCCCCACTATTCTATTACTCCCCCCAAGGGGAGCTAGTGGTTCAAAGTTCTGAAGTTAGATAACTCCAGCTCTACCACTTACTAGCTGTGTACCTTGGGCAAGCCATTTAAGCTGTCTCTCCAGTTACGAATTGGAAATGAAAAGAGTACCATGTCACAGAAATATCATGAAGATAAAGCATGTAAAAGCATTTAACACATTGCCAGTGACATAGCTGGGACTAAGTCATTAGTTATTACTACTGCTGTGAACACTAGGGAATGTTCCTGTCCCCACCCCCGAGCCTGAGACCCTGAGCCAGCAGATATTTGACAGTGGGCCCCCCCAGACTTCAGTTGGGCAGAGGACACATTTTACAGAAAAAGAGCTGGTGCCCCTTTGACAGGCCTGCACATCCCAAGGTACGTGCCACATTGTGTCACACACACAACCGCTTACCGCTTAAACGTCCATATCCCCCAAAACCATGAGCGCCTTCAGGGTGGGGTCTGGAACTTCTATTTCATATGGGGGACAGGGAAAGGAAACACTGAATAAATGTCAAATGAACATGCATTTAAGGGCATGCATGTTAAGGGGAGCCGGAAAGCATCAGATTCTTTATTCCCTGGGGTGAGCTTCTCAAGAACAGTAACCATCTACTAAGCATTAGATAGGTGCAAGACAGACTGACTCCCTCAAGGGCAACACAGGAGTGAGCTCTAACCCTTTTATAAAATGCTACAGTTTATGGCTCTTGCTCTGGACTTCTCCAAAATAAAGGAGTGAGGGAAATGGATTAAGCCATTTGTACCCACTATGATCCCTGGATTTCAGGACCCCATAATTCCCTTTCAGGGCCCCAGAGAAGAGCCTCGGCCTGGGTCCATCACCCCAGACCTTGCACAAGGCCTCCCTGGAGGGCCAGCCCACACAGCTTTGTTATAAATGATGCCCCAGACAGCTATCTGACCCACTGTCTTCTGGTCTCCTCATCTCTAAGTTCCCGAAGCCTCAGCCAAAGACAACAGTGTGGACTTGTTTCTTCAGGGCCCAGAGTAGAAGGCTCCTCAGCACCTGGGAGCAGCTGGAAGTTGGAACTCAGGACTCATCGCTGCTGGTCTCCCCATCCCGTGCCAAGTGCATCTGTAAACAAGCCTTCTCAATGGCTCCCTGCAGCTGCTCCCCAGAGAGGTCAAAAGGGAGACAAACAGGCTAGAATCAGGGCAGCCCAGAGCTTGCAAGTGAGAACTGAACCAGGCAGGGCCTGGTCTGAAAGGTGGTCCCTGGGTACAGCCAGGCCTGCACTGCTGGCCCGGTGCCCAGAGCCTTGGATGGGTTCGACAATACCCAGGATTGCTGTCCTGTGCCAGGCTGCTGGGACCCCAAGAGCCATGGGGCCTGTGTCACACTGCTGTAGGTCCCACTGTTTTACAAGCTGGCGGAGAGAATGAGCTTGCTGGGGTGGAGATGCCTGGATGCTGGGCTGTTGTGCGTGATCCTGTTTGCTATAAAACAGCCAGACATTCCTAGGACCTGGAATCGCGCCGAGGCCATGGAGCTAGTCTTCCCGGCCATATATCTCCAGGCGGGGGACAGGCCTGAGACATCTGAGATAATAAAGACATGATTGTCTCAGCCCTGGGGCTTGTCTCCCCTTTGTCCCAGGGCCCAGCAGCCAGCAAGAAGTTTAAAGACATCCTCCCCCTTCTCCTGGGAAAGTACAAATGCATCAGATTCTATAGCCCCTGGGGTGAGCTTCCCAAGAACCAGGCCTAGACCCGGGATTCCTGCTCTCAACTCCCTAGAGCAGAAGGTAATCAATGGTCCACCCCTTGGCAGAACACAGAAGAGAATGTGAGTAACTAGGATGTAATGAACACTCACTACATGCCATTCTCTGTGCACACATCTCTAACTTTCACCAGCCCTACAACATAAGAACTATTTAATTTTAAGGATGAAGAAACTAAAGCTGAGAGAGGTTAATGGATTTGTCTGAAGATTAGATGGCACAAACGGGTTTGAAACCTAGATCTGTTTTCACTCCAAAGCCTGTGACTTCTGGAGTAACTTTAAAACTGCCTGTTTTTTTTTTTTTAAAGAAAAATGTTCCTTCTTCTCTAATTTCTAGATTCTCAACCCTCACCTGGGGAGTGTAGGGGGGAGGGAAAAATTCATATGAGGGAGGTCAAATCCAGATTCCTTAATCTAAAATCCAAAGCTGCTGCTGCCAGCTTGGTCTCCATTAAGTCACTTCTACCTCAATCTGACCAAGTGAAAGCAACAGGGTGTGCGGTTTCATGGAGGGAAAACAAGAACATGCGAAGTGCCAAGAGTGAACCTTACCCCCTTTGTGAATTAGGCAAAGGCTAGTCCTAGTCTTCCTAACCACAGAAAAGGGAAAAGGGGCATCATCCACACAAAAATAAGGTACTCAAATAGAGGGAGCACTGGCCTCAGAACCAAGAGACTCTGGTTCAATCTGTGAAATCTTGTAGAAGTCCAACTCTAAGCCAGTTTTCTCATTTGTAAAATAAACACCTGTTCTATTTGCCTCACAGGCTTTTAGGAAGATGAATATAAAAGCATTTTATTAGCAGCTTTATAAATAGAGGGTATAGTGACCCATGCATGCTTTTTCCCTGTTAGTTTCTTTTGTATTCCTGACTCCCCCTATTCTCCCTGCCTTTCTTCTGTTCAAACATCTGAACCCACTATGTGCTCAACACCATGCTAGATTTAAGAAGAGGCTCAAACATATGTTAAGAAAAAACAACAAAGACATTAAGAAAATCAGACGGTGAGAGACCAGAGCCAACAAGTTCCCAACCAAAGGGCCAGAGCTACTGAGGTGCAGGAACAGACTTTGGCCATTGAAATCTGTCTGTTTAGGCTTCCGGCCTGCCCAAGGCCCCTCAGCCTAGCTGCAGAGCCTCAGGACGAGAGGTTTAGCTACTCTCTAACTCAGACATACAGTGCTGGACATGATCTTTCAAGGCTACTTCCAGCCCCAGGACCCTACCAATCTGCCCCTAACTCACCTGCTTTTTCCATCCTCTATTCACTGGCCTTTACGAACTGGGGAGCCTCAACTCTATTAGATACACAACTGCCCTGCTAGAGAGCAAAAGGGAACTGAGGGAAAACAGGTGGTGGGAAATGTTTGTGAATGGCCCAGGGAAAAGGTGAACATTCTCCCCTTACTTACCGTTCTGGCCACCTAGGCTCAGAACTTTGTGAGAATGGGAAGGTCATCTGGTATAACAGTCCCAATGTATGTCCTTAAGAGTTTTCTGACTGCAACATTCCAACCAATCAAACTTCTCTACAGCCCTGAAATCAACCAGTTTCCTCCAAGCCTCATCCCACCCACAGACATTTCACTATTCCATGACAACCCAAATTTGATGCTGCTTATAGGGACGGAACATGTGTGTCTATAACAGAGGATGGCTTGGTCTGCAAGCTCCCCAAAGACAGAGTCTACAACAAGGAGATTTGATTCATGACACAATTAAAAAAAAACAAAACAACAACGAACAAAAAAAAAGGACAATGAAGACTGATGCTTGGCTGAAGGTTAACTGAAAGGCAATTTCATGAAAATCAAGCAGATTGGGTTCTAGGAAATTGGCAGCAATTATTTAAGAAATGGGACAATCTGTGGCTTTGGAAGGTAACAGCAGGTCTCAGAAATAAAAAGTACAGGATGCAGGTACAGGATGATGAGATTCTGTAGGCAGTGAGTTCTTTTCTCAGCAATTTGGGAACCTGTACTCTCCCCTCAAGGGCAATGAAAAAGACAGAAACTCAAGAAACCTTGCTAAGTCCCAGGTGCACAACCAGCTAGACTTTTCTTGCTGTTTCTCTGCCATCTAGTGGCTGCTCTGGATCATTACAGTTTTATCCTATGGTCATTTTCCTTGGTCTCTCCAACATCATCCTAAATAACAGCACCATGTAGACAGCCAGGCATACTGCTGGGTGCTTTACCCACACTGCTACTCTTCACAACACTGCAATGTAGGTATTAACTCTGTTTTTCAAATGGGAAAACCAAGGCTTACAGAAGTCCTAAGTCCCAGGTTGCAGAGGGTCAACAGAAAATGTGATACCAAAGTCCATCCTCATGTCACTGTATCACTCCTGAAAGAACACAATTCTTCCACAAATCCCTACATGCTCCAAGCTCCTCATAGCTAGTTACCATCCTGGTCAAGGAGATGTCATCAAAGCCTCCTCCAGCCCCACAAAACAATGGCCACAGCACTGGGAATTGGGTAAATCACCCCACCCCATTTCTCCATCTGAAAATTGGGAAGGCACACAAACATGCATTCACAAATGTTCACTACAGCATCCTCCATAATAGCCAAAAGGTGGAAACAACTCTAGTGTCCATCAATTGATGAATGAATAAGCATCAACTGGAATAAAATACAATTTAGTAATAAAAAGGAATGATGTAATGTCATATTACAATATGAAACCTGAAAATATATACTAGTGAAAATACTTCACTATACACATAGTGAATGTTTCACTATACACTAGTGAAACAAGCCAGTTACAAAAGATTACATATATGATTGCATTTATATGAAATGTCCGGAGTAGGCAAATCTACGGTGACAGTAAGTATATCAGTGGTTAGGGCTGGGAGGATGAGGTAGGGAGTGATAGCTAAAGGGTATGGAGTTTCTGAGGTAAAGAAAATATTCTAAAATTTATCATGGTGATGGTTGGACAACTCTGAATAAACTAAAAACCACTGACCTGTACACTTTAAATAAGTGAATTGTGTGGTACATGAATTCTATCTCAATAAAACCATTATACCCACCCCACCTCACCAAAAGCGAGAGGGTTGATCTACATAACCTCTAGAAACCCTTCCAACTGTCTTTTTAAAAGTTGAGAGATTTGTCTATCATTGTCACTCCCACCACTGACTGGCCTGAACCAACCCAAACTGGTAAGATCAGTCTCAAGGGCCACCTGATTAACTTTGCTTGATGGCCTCCCTCCAAACCCTGAGCACCCTCTCTGCCTTCAAGAGGTACATGCCTCTCTTCCTACCTTAAAGAACCCAAACCTCAGATATAGGTTGAGTATTCCTTATCCAAAATGCTAGGAACCAAAAGTGTTTCAGATTTCAGTGGTTGATTTTTTTTTTGGGATTTTGGAATATTTGTAGAATACATACCACTTGAGCATTCCTCATCCAAGATGTTCCAATAAGCATTTCCTTAGAGCGTCATGTTGACACTCAAAAAGTTTGAATTTTGGAGCATTTCAGATTTTAGATTTTCAGAATAGGCACTCAACCTGTATCTACATACCCAATGACTCCTGGAAAGATAAACAGGGCCAATGCACCCCACTTCCAGCTCCCTCTTTTTACAGATGTCCTCCTAAAGTGTGGATCCAGTTTGAGTTCAACCCTTCTGAGAATGTTCATCCCTATTTTGGGGGACAGCATGTATTGTGGCGAACATGTGCTGGAATCAGCTGGAGCTGGAGCTGAAGTACGGTTTCGCTATTTAGAAGCTTCACCTTGAGCAAGTTACTTAGCTACTCTGAGCCTAAATTTCCTGTAAAATGGTTAGGAACAAGCTCCAGTTATGAAAATATCATGCATCATTTGGGGACAATATTTAGAAAGCCTGGTCCACTGTGCCAGCATCAGGAACACATTCTCTCCTCTGAGCCCTAGCTCAAGAACTCTGCTCTCGAGAAGTCCTCCAACAGTACCACCTCATGGGCTTCTCCCCTCACTTTCAGTCTTTCAAGCACTTAGGTAGAAGCTAGTGGCCAATAATCTTGGGGGGAGGGGGATCTCCCCTGTCTGCAGAGTTCCTGTTTTCCTATAATTTATTAAGTACTAAGTTCTCCTACTCTTCACTAGCAAGAACTGTTTATCCAGTCTTTTCAAAAAGTGAGTACCTTCTGCTGTGTAACAGGGACAAAGTCCTGGGTTGTATATACCTTACGAGTTGGTTCTGCCAAGTATGCGTTATGTGACTGTGAGCAAGTATCCCCCTTCTCCCTGTGTAAAATGGGGGACTGAAGATGACCTTAGATCTCTTCTAGGTATACAAGACCCTTTCCCCTAAAACCTGTGGTCGCTTACATTGATTTGTTTTAAAAACCAACACTTAAATGAAGCTGAAAAGATATATAACCAGAGAGGAGAGATACACTGTTGGGGTCAGACTAGGCACTTGATAAATTTTTACCTGCATCACTGGTGCCATTCTCCACCAGACTCTTGCTCTCAAACTGTGCACTCCTTTCTACAGGACTGAACAGGGATTTGTTATCCTAGCTTTTAAAAACCCCTAAAGGACCAGGTGCCACAGCTCATGTCCATAATCCCAGCACTCTGGGAGACTGAGACAGAAGGATTCCTTGAGGCCAGGAGTTCCAGACCAGCCTGAGCAACATAGTGAGACCCCATCTCTACAAAAAATAAGGCTCTATATAAGATTATGTTTAGAAAAAAGAGGTCTACTGCGAAAAAGACACAAACCAAAAAGGAACAGAAAACCATTTTATTCATACTTGGGGAAACTGAGGCTCAAAAAGCAACTTGCTCAGGGAAACTCTGGTGCCCCAACTAGAAACTGGGTCTCCAACACCCAACCAGAGCTTCTTCCAGTAGTATTAATACCATGGAAGAAACGAAGAGATTTAACATCATCAAATACCATAATGAAAGCTAAAAGTAAAAACAGGTCTTTATTAGTCACACTGTTCTACCATGGTTCACCGGCCCTAGGGAGCTAAGGAAAGCCTGGTCTTGGAATAAACTGGCAACCAAGACAAGGGAGTTTTATAGCAGCAAAGGAGATAACCACAAACTCGGCATCCTGCAGTGAAGTCATTCTCACGTGAAACCAGTGAAGATTCACAAGTGCCTGCCTATCCTTCACAGGCTGCCAAGGGATGTACCTAACTCCCTAACACCTCTAACTCCAAAGCACTTGGTAAAGTCCTCAAGTTACAGAGAAAAGGGGGCAGCTTTTTCAGCAGTAAGAGCTTCAGAATGAAGAAAAAATCTCTCTCCCATCAGACCAGTGCAAACCTTATTTATAAAGCTTTACAAAGGAGACCCAAGAAGCCGGCACTGAGGCTCCATGGTAGGTCTGGAGGTCTAGACACATTTCCAGCCTTATCAGAGTCAGTGAAAGATGAGGTGTAAGGGAGAATATGATATACTCTCAAACTCCCTGAAAACCTTATCCTACTGCTAGCAATGGGGCTAAGGGCCTCCCACTCATGTAACAGCCTAAGACTCAGAAGTCAATAGGATTCATGGTCCTGGTTTGACATGAGCCAACAATGACAGCTCCTATCCATCCCATTTACAGCTGAGTAACTACTACTTGCCAGGCACTGTGCTAAGTGCTTTACATACAGCAATTCATGTAATCCTCACAACTCAGGAAAAGTACAGCTATTTCCATTTCCCAAAAGAGAATGCAAGGCTCAGAATGTTTAAGTTACTGTCCTAAAGTGAGAAATCAAGTTAATGGCAGAGCCAAACTCAAATCCAAAGTCCATTCATGCACTTTGCACACCACCACAGGCCAAGTTGTTTAGCCTCACTTTTGCCATCTGACAAATGACACTATCTATTCCTGCCTCTTTTACAGGGTCGCATGGAGTGTTAAGTGTAATCAATCACCAATACAAACATGATTTGAAGTTTGTGAGTTTACTACCTAAACTCAAACTTCATGAGGACCCCTGGCAATTGAGGAGATGCAGCTCAAGTCCCAATCATCTCCCTATACATGGGTGAAATTAATGAATGAGAAGGGAACCAGGTTGCAGAGCTGGCTCCTAGCATCCCCCAGGCCTTGCTTGGGTACTCACTAAGGTCCAGCTTTCTCACCAAACCAACCTTGCCCAACTCGCAGGGCTGCTATAATGAAAAAAAGGGCAGTTGAGTAGACTCTAGGGGCAGACTACCTGAATTCAAATCCCAGTCCCCTCACTAGCTCTGAAACCTTGGATAAGTTACCTATCATAACATGCCTCAGTTTCCATATGTAAAAAATGGGAGTTGCTGTGAGGACTGAGTTAATTCACACAGGACTCAGAAGAACGCCGAGTGCCTTTGCCTGTTTTAAGACCAAATGATACAACAGGCAAAGACACCTCAAGATCCTCTAAAGCTACGCACAGGAAAAAGGGTATCATTCTCATGCTACAACTACACTCACCTTCCCCCAAAAACTCCTACCCAATGAATCTACCCTTGTAGATAAAGCCTTTTATAACCACTTCGCTTGCCCTGTGTACGATATGATGCAGGAGCTACAGTTTTCAGCTTTGTAGTCACATACATTTTATTTCAACACAAAGATATGTAATGGTTAAGCACACAGGTTCCAGAATCAGACAGTTTCAACTCTGGCTGCAGATACTAAGCAACTACAGTGTCTTTATAAAATGAAGATACCTGCAGTATCAACTGCACAGAGCTATTGTGAGTACTCAGTGTGATAACGTTGTGTACTTAGCACAGTGCAAAGCACACAGTAAGTGCTCAGTATTACTAACATACAGCTATTATTTCACTGAAGAATATGTTCCAGTTCTCTTTTTATCCTCAGTAATTAGGGCAGAGCCCTGCTGGAGTGTGATTAATGTTCCTTATTCAACACACTCACTTGTTTGTGGAGGCCTCGAGTGCTAGTTTTCTTCCCACTGCACCTGTCCCTGTGCTGCAGTGAAGTGAGGCTCCTGGCTACTCCCCAAATATACCAGGGCTCTCCCATCTTTATTCGCATTCCTTCCACCCAGAAATCCATACTCATCCACCTGACACACCCCTACTCCCATGTCTCTCTGCATGTCCAAATCAGACCCATCTTTGAAGATACAACTAAAATGTCACTTTTTTCAAGAAGCCTTTCCTGATTTCTTTTTCTCTCTCTTCCCTCTATCCCTGCTAATACACACACACACACAGCTAAACGACTGCTATTCCTCCTGGTGTATTCAGTTACTTAGACCTTACTTTCATTCTTACTAGAACCATCCTCACCCATGTTGCTATATAACAGAGGGCATCTCAGTACTAAATAAACATCTGTTAAACTGACTTTATACAAAATGAGAGCACTTGGGAGATTTGTAGTTCTTAACATAATGCCTTCTAAACATTTCTTATCCCTTGATGTTTGTAAATCGGCTTAGACCAGCAGATCCTCACACTAGCTTCAGATGTTTGGCCAACCTAAGATAATCAGTCCTGGTAATCCTGGGACACAGCTGACCTGCTCTTCAGAGGTTTCTTGTTTCCCTGACTCACAGAGTTCCCAAAAAGACAAGAACAATTTCAAAGGTGAATCCTCTACAGCTCTTTAGAAATAATATACTATGCACATGAAGTCCTTCTGTAAAATTAAAGAGCTTAGGTGAAACTCCATTTCTGGGTCTTAGGTTCTTCTTAAAGAAAGCTCTAAACTACCTTGAGCTATACATCCATGTTCTAGAAAATACTGAATCTGTACTCCTACAAAATATAAAATCTCTTATATACATCCAGTAGCATATCACAATATCAGTAAATACTTCACATATAACCTAAATTCTTCCTATTATAATGCAAATCTGATAATTGCTAGTATTTGTATATCACTTTTGTTTATAAAATAAACTTCTTCATATATGATCTCATTTAATTCTCACACTCACCCGAGACATTATCAGATGTTACTATTATTCCTAATTTACTAATGAAGCAAATGGAGCTTAGGAACATTCGTAGACTTTCTGAAGATTATACAGCTAGTAAAGATAGAGTCTGAGCAGTTATTTCTCTATAGTAGAAAATATCTTGGATTTTAAATTTGATTGGCTGCATTCTCACACTGATTCTTAACAGTCTCTCTGGAATAATTCAGAAGTCTCCCCAGTCCACCAAGGTACTCAGCCTCCATTACTTTCTGTCATCCATCAGAATTGTATAAGGAAATGTTATCTATAATTTAGATAGCATGCACCCTGGATTCAACCACGAAAGTTTTAACTTTCGTTAATTCATCACTAAGCAGAGCTCATTTCAATAATCCAAGAAGCTCATGGGCAAGCTCACTGGGAGAAGGAGCACAAAGGGGCCAAAGTTAAAATTAGCTCTACAAATTGTTTAAAAGAAGCAAGAAATAGATAGCATGGTACTGGCACAAGCTTTTCCACCTTCATAAGGATAAGCTCCAATAACCCATGATCAGAGAGTTAAGAGGGAACTTCTTTCCACTCAAGGCTCAAGAACACTAAGTATTTATAAACTCATATAGGCACCCTCTCTCCAGTTTCTGTCTCTGAGAAGACTGACCATGTGACTTTGCATCAATTTACAGCTAAACCACAAATCAAGACACAAGAAAACTAAGACCCTATCCAATCGAATATTAATCTATCGCAGCTACCTGTTTAATCATTCAGACTTAAAAATCAATCCTCCTGAAACTACACATCCACTGACAGGAGAGGGGGAAACAAAGCCACATTTACGCCGGCCCAACACCATGCACAAAGGTCTAACAAATAATCAGGGAAGGAGGGGCAACCTGTAACAAAGGAACAATGTAGACCTTGTTTTTAAGTTAGCAAGAGACTTCATTTCCATAAGTCCAATTTAGTCTGCTGGAATAACTTCAATTTCATATTCATTTCTAGTACTAACTTACATTACTTGGAATTTTATCTTGTGTACCCTCTGCAGATGAACTAAAATATTCCTGAGAAGAGTGGAAAGGATATCCACCTCCAGTGAAATTTGTACGGTATGCCTATCTGCAAGTTACTAGGGAAATACAGCTTTCTTCTACATTCTGACTTTGACTTGTAAAACTGTAGCGGATCTCTGCAATTCAAACAGCTGCCCTTTCTCAAATTGCTGCCTAAGTAATTTAACTACTTAGGAGTCTACCTAAACTACGTCAGTGCCAATTTGCCAACAGGATTATGACTATAAACTTTGTAAACCATTTTTCTGATTAACAGTCAAGAACTGAATGCTGGTTTGGAACTACAAGTTTGGAAAACCTTATTCTTCAAAGATAAAGCTGTAAAGACCGGTAATCTAGAACTACTCTAAAATTCATGTCAGATATAATGGAAACCTTAAGAGATCACCTAATGTCATAGTTCTCAAACCTGGTGGCACATCAACATAATCTGCTGGGCTTTAAAGCAGGGATGCTCCTTAAAAACAATTTTTATAAAAATTTAATTGATGCCCAGATCCTATCTCCAAGTTTAACTAAAATGATCCCACATATAAGGCTCCATGTGGGCTGGCGGTGGCCAGATAACCATCAGGGGCTCCAGCTGACCAGCACACAGCAGCACACAGAATACAGCACACAGAGCGCCCTATGGCATACTTTAGATGGCAGTCCTTGCC
This sequence comes from Cheirogaleus medius, assembly GCA_008086735.1. Taxonomy (NCBI): domain Eukaryota; kingdom Metazoa; phylum Chordata; class Mammalia; order Primates; family Cheirogaleidae; genus Cheirogaleus; species Cheirogaleus medius. The sequence continues at coordinate 12,945,663 of VBSM01000529.1, read as the reverse complement.
TCTGCCTGCTTACATCTGCACTACTTGACACTGTCATTCTCCAATGTCTCCAGTGCCCAGTATGGAACAGATGCTTTATAAAGTAATGACAAATGGGTGTCATGAATATGCACACACAAACACAAGATTTTTACTTTACTCTCGAGAGAAATTCAAAGTGGGATGAGATCACATGGTTATTCAAGAAGAAGCAGCTATCAAAATTGTAAGGGGAAGAAAATTCCAACTAGAAGTCAGAAAGCATCTATTTTATTTTCTGCTATATCCCTGGTGCCTTAAGTGCAACATTTAAAATAAATGTTGAATTTACAAAATGACTAAGAATGAATGGGTGGCACTGACTTTGGACTTGACTATATGGCAACTTCTGTGCAATGGAACATGAGAAATTTTAAAGGTTTTACCTTGTCCCTCTTTGCCTGCCCCCCACCCCAACCCACAACCCATAAGAAGTTCACTCTCAGGCAGCCACAGCCCTCTGGAACTGGGCACCAGAATGAGCCCACCTGAGCCCAATGTGAAGCCTGGGGACAAGCCCAATTGCCCCATGAGTGAGAAAACTAAATGCTTATTGTAGTAAGCTACTATTGGCGTGGTTTCTAACAAAACATTATTGTGGCAATATCTAATAAAATGAGGCTTTAAAAAAAAAAGGTGGAGGCACTTTGGAAAAAAGACTCAAAGCAGTACTTTAAAGTATTCAAACAGCCTTGGAAAAAAAAATAACATGATTGGTGAGGTGTTCTCTTGGTCTATGTAATTGAATCACCATGCTCTGAAGGTGGGTGAATGCAGGGTAAGACTTACAGAGAACAAAGAAAGCTAAAATATGAGTGTGACTTAAAGCTACTTCCCTCATATAGTCATTCAGAGATACCCAAATCATGAAGAGCTCAGCCCTTCTTGAAAGATAAGAACTTGCTACTTCTTGGTGAAATGCTGTCCCCTTCCCCATACTGTTACATAACAAAATTTCTAAATCTGTACCCAGCAGGGACTAAGTTTCAATTCTTTTTGAGCAGGGCCCTTGTATTTCGAGCTTCTTAGCACTCAGTCCCAAAATAACCACTAATAATCTCAAAATGGAAGGAGGAAAAAAAGGAAAATAGTCCAAACCTAAATACCACTATCTTATCCATTCTACAAAGGTGACACTTATAAGACATGATTGGTTTAATGACAAATTTTCCAAACAAAAGAAAAACAAAAAATTAGTTATATTAAATGTGCTCAAATTTCAAAAGCTATTCTGATTGTAATATGAAAATGTGAGAAAAATACACCTAAGAATAAAGGAAATACTGCAATTGTTCTTTCAAACCACAATCCTTTTTCCCCTTTAGAATACACTCCCCTACTGACATAAAGTACAGCTTGAAGGATGCAGCTTTAACAAACTACAGAACCTATTTAGAAAGATCTTCAGTAAAACATATTTGAGAGCGCCAGTGATGTATTAATGTTGTATTAGACTAAATATTGTAAATTTTGACACAAGCTAAGTCTGCTAAGAACTGTTTTCAATTAAGTCTTTTCTAACTCTAAACCACACTACTTCGGCAGTATCATTCGCCTACTAAGCCATGACTAAAACAAGTTTATTAAGTCAAATAGAAAACAATATTTAAATAGAAACAATGTTAGCTGCATCCATTTGCTACTCATGTTCTTCTAATATGCAGAAGTCAAATTGAAACATTTAAATTAAAAAAGCTAGCTTCAACCAATCTTTGTCATCCTTATTCTTCTAATGTGTGGCCAATTTATCAACACAACCATGTGACCTGCTTTATTTCACTTATTCATTATTTCACTTATTCATTCATTCAGTGACTATGTCTAGAACCACATTATGTGTCAAGCACTGCTCTGGGACAGGGATACAGCAATAATCAAGGACCTATATGCCACCGATAGAACTAAGAAGTAGGGATACACATATCTACTTTCCAGGGCACCACAAAATGATCCAGGTCTCTCCCCCAAGTATGGCCAACAAGGAATAAATAAAATACATTTATTGGTTAGAACTGGTAAAACTTCTATCTGCCTCTTCCTAACCTCTTCCCAACCAATCCAGCTTAATTCTAGCACAGTATGTAATCACACCAAACATGACTCCATGTAAACAACTATCAAAATGAGGCTACACTGTATCGACCTTAACTGGAATAAAGGTTCTTAGTTTCTAAGATTCTCATACACATCAGTATGATGCCCTTAAAGTAAATAAATCATCCTTGGCACCTAAAGAAAATGTATCCTACATATTCTGATTCACAGCACAGAATATGTATTCTGATTGAACTAGTCCGAGATAACCCAGGAGCAATGGTTTTCAAACCTGGATATTTCAGACATACCTGGAAAACTTAAAAATCTCATTGCTCAAGCTGCACTTAAGTAAGTAGTGAAGTTTGAGAACCACTGATGCAAAAAACTTAGGAGGAAACTGTCTGCTTTCCAACTAATCTATGGTTTAGAGGTGTGCTGACATTTCCTTCCAATGGGAGCAGTGAGGTTCACGCACATTTCCACTAAGAACTGTTATGGACCTACTTGGTATTTAAGGGAAGTTTCTGCTGCCTGCCAAACTTAGGAGAGAAGGCACAAATTTGAACTTATGGAGGAAAAAGCATTAAACTGAATGCCAGAAAAGAAATAAAATAAAAATAATAAAGCTTTAAAACATTATCCCAAAATGTATTAGAAATTGATGCTACCAAAAGTCAGGTTCCCACTCCTAAACACCTGAAAAGTAAGAGGCGGAGGGAAAATAACAACCCTCAGGCTGGCTCGTGAAGGGTTTTTGTTTGTTTAATACATCTGAAAAGAATGCATATACAAAGAATTGAGACATGAGAAAGCATTGGTTCAACACTAATGAATCTACAAGAATTAGGACTTTGGGAAGGTGGAAAAGATTACCTAAACATTTTTAAAAACTGGAAACTGCAACCAAAATAAGCTGATAAAATCCCTATTAACACTTATGAAGAGTCTTCATAAGACTCTTTCCGTGATTTTATTAAACTAGAGGAGCCTCATCTGGCTGCTCTAGGGTTCCTCATATGCAAAACAGAAATAAGGGGAGTCCCCTGACTGGTCCCCATGTTGTTAAGTGTTCTCCCCACCCCCACCCCACCCCCAGCTTCTTCATGAAGCAGGCCTCCACCCTCACAACGTGAGAGGATGTGAATCATTCCATTGACATCTGTCTTCTAGCACCACCCCTCATATCTCCTCTACATACCAGGTCTTCAGCTGCGTTCTAGGAACACCATACCATATACTATCAAGTTGTAAATCTATGCTAAGCATATAAGACAATGACTGACAGGGGAAAACAATTTTTTAATTATGAACTCAATCCATTTGGTGTATTTCAAAGGTGCAATACTTTTCTTCATTTATCAGTGAAAGAAGTTAGAAATTAACTTCCAAAAAAATCAGCAAATGGCAAACAAATTTCCTTGAAAGTCACAGTCACATATATAGTGCATCCTAGAAAAGAGGAGGGGCAAGACAGGTTCCACCCACTTTCATGAGTTTCATCAAATACTGGATCTACTCAAGGGTGGAGAGAAAAGGCAACTTTCAAAAAGGAGTATGTTATTAAATGAGGCATTTACTATACTCCTTCCTAAGAGCACCAGATGGGGAACATGTTCTCTAAACTAGATCTAGGAAGTGGAATGTGGAATCAATCCATCCTCCTCCCCTTAAGGGCTGTCCACTGGTTAATGAATTTAAAAAACAAGACTAAAAAACAAATCCCACACACACTCCCCCCAAAAACAGAGGAAAAAAAAAAAAAAAACACAACACTAAGATGTCCCAGATTACTCTCCAGAGTGGAACCAGGGAGCAGCTTCAACAATTCAAATTAGTCTGTTACAGAGTCATCACAAGCATGCCTTGCTTTAAAAAAAAAATTTTTTTTGTAACAACAAAACAAAAACTAGTACTGATCACTTTTCTGACAATACACAATTACTCAAAATTAACTAGTATTGGGAGGGGAAAGGGGGGCCATACCTATGGGCCTCGTCTCACACGAGTGCATGTGGGTAGGTGCAGGGCATTTGTCATTATTGCAAAAACGAATTTTAATTTTTAATCTTTAGTTTGATTTAAACATTGCTTTTAGTATGATGCCGACACCAGCTGTGCAGAAAGGGCTCTGGAGAGATGTTCATAGCAGCACACACCTGCGGCTCTTCTTCGGTTCTGGAGGCTCCAAGGCAGCCAATATTGCTTCGTCAAATACATTCTTTAGGCCTTTCTGAAAAGGGGTAGAAAGAAAAAACGGGCAGTCTGATTTTCAGTACAATAAAGTTGGAGTTCAAATTTAAAACATTCAAACCCCCAGGAGGTGGCAAAGAAAGAAATATTAAAAACATCCCTGAATCTCAACACAATAATCTCACTTCACCAAGTTTTCTCCAGGGCACTGGAAGGATTCAGCAATTCAGGAGCAGAGCAGCAGATATTCATGAGTGAGACAGTGGTCCTTTGAGAAGGCTTTGTGCAGACCAATGTATGTCACAAGAAGCAAACAAGCACATGTGTCATTTGCTCATTCAATATGAGTTTTGTAATGTGCTGCTGAAACATTTTACATAAAAAGAAGGGAAGCAGCTCTGGCATTCAAATGAAACAGCTGGATATGAAACGGGACTGAGAGGACGGGCATGGGTCAGTAGCATCCTTATTCTATGGAAGGCACAAAGAGAGAGAGCACGATTATGGTAGCGGCAAAGATAGTCACTTTGAACTCCCTTTACCCCAAGAGAGAATTAGAGCCGAGGGGATTCAAAGGAGCAAAACTGTGAGTACCTGTACATATTTAAAATTAGAGCCAGTCAGTGCAACAGGAATAAAAGGTTCGTCAGGCATTTATACAAACAACTGTATATTTTTAATTTCAAAATTTGAAGGTAACCACAATTATATGTTTCCCTCACAACAATAAAATCAGAAGCAGGAAAATATAAAGGTGGCAGCTTTACATCTCAACATTAACAATCCTTAAGTCAACTGTTAAAATGGAAGCTATTCTTAAAAGATAATGTAACAAATGAATTCATAAAGCAGTAGCAGATACATCAATATCTTCCCCACCCCAGACTGACAAATACTCCACTATAGCACAAACAGCCAAAGCAATAGCAACACAAAGTTTCACTGCACAAAGAAAACTAGAAAGGAATCCTCCCTTCCCCATTACACTCTACTAGCAGGTCACCCCTTTTCCATAAAGTTTATCATGCAATTACAATAACAATTGATCATAAGAGTAAAATGATGTTTGTATTACTTTCTCCATCTAGAAGTAAGATCTAGAAGTGTTAAAGCTCTTCTTATTTTCTCCAAGAGGACATTCTTAATGCCAGACCAAGTTCCCTTTTGCAATATTAATCCAAACCAAAAAGCTCTGAGCATCAGGCAACTCAAGCAGCAGAAAGTTAAACAGGTCCAACTTGACTACTGATCACAAAAAATATTCTATAAGATATTGCATTCTTGATCAAAAACTAATACAGAGGTTGCTCTAAGGTGGTAAGTAAAAAGACGCAGAGGCTTTCAAACAGGATGGTTTTATTCCTTTGTTTTTAAATGATCTTTCTACAGAAGTGGGACAGGAAGCAGCAGCAAAGAGGGGAAGGAGAAAACAGTTTAGAATATACAGCACTTCCTTTTGGGTTGAGTTTCCGGAGGCTCGAGGGCAGCTAGGATAGCCTCATCAAACACATTCTTCAGACCTCTCTACAAGACAGAGGGGAGGAGAGAGAATAGCAGCCAGGTTAGAGGATTAGAAAGACTAGCAGATACAATAGCAGTCCGGATTAAATGAGCTGAATTCACAGAAGCAATGTGCCTTAAGAAAAATAAAATGCCAGAATTCTAGATCTTAAACCCATTAAGAGAATAAATCACTGAACAGAAATTTCACCTCAGGAAAGGTTAACTGTGCAAGAAAGCAATTTTTATGAAAATCCAATATGTTCACTTCTAAAATAATCACACATTGAAATCTAATATTACAACATTTTAACGAAAATAACGGGCCAGGCACTATAGCTCATTCTTGTAATCCTAGCACTCTGGGAGGCCCAGGCAGGAGGATTGCTTGCGCTCAGAAGTTCAAGACCAACTTGAGCAAGAGCGAGACCTTATCTCTACTAAAAATAGAAAAAATTAGCTGGGTGCAGTGGCACACACCTATAGTCCCAGATACTCAGGAAGCTGAGGCAAAAGGATCATTTGAGCCCAGGAGTTTGAGGTTGCAGTGAGCTATGATGACATCACTGCACTCTACCTGGGCAACAGAGTGAGACTCTTGTCTCAAAGAAAAAAAAATGTGAATAATGCCAGGAGAGGAAAAATGAATACACAATCACAAGACAAATGCCTTGTAGAATCCCCCAATATTTCTACTGATAAGAATGGCATATATATTTTTGGAAATAAATCTATTATAATTTCAAGCTTATGTGAATTCAGCCCCTGAATAACTAAAGGACACAAATAGCAGACTAACAGGCATGCTACATGTTTCTAGGTTCAATGACATATCTGGATAGGATTAATCAGGATTTCAAAGTAAATCAGTATCCCAGAAAAAGGGTCAGACATTTAAAAAGATGGTTAATTGTGCAACAGTACAACTGCAAGGAGTTTAAAGAAGGGATTCTAGAAACAGCATACACTTCAGTTATTCAGCAATATTATTAGAGCAAGTAACCACCACCCAAGTCCTAAGAAAACAAAGAATGAAGTCCTAGAATGAGTTTTAGCAAGCAGTCCAATGCTTTCAGATGTCTGCATGGATATCAGAGCATAAAGCATGGAGTGAAAACAAAGAATATTCTCAGATCTATAGGGATAAAGACACAGAAATACACTTACACCTCAGCCAGAAACTCCAACGTGACAGTGTGACTCAGTAGTAGTGGTACCTTGGGCCCAGGTCTATAGACTCACCTAAACTCACCTAAATCTGAAGCCACAAATTTACCACCCAAGGAAGTTTCACATGTTCTTTAGGTCAGTTTAATTTCAAATAAAAATGTCCCAAAAGTCCCAGAACACAGCTCCAATTATAAATGCCAGCCCCAGACCACCCCAAGTGCTCCCAACCCCACCCTAGCCCGAACCATGGCATCCCAGAGGAATGGTACCCACACATTCCATGAGATACAAAATAAATGAGAAATAGTAATATGCACTTAAAAGAAGCAAAGAGGTTAAAAGGTTTTTGTTCCTACATCATTTTCAAAGTAGAAATGCTATACAAAAGTTAAAGTTCCTCTACAATTCTTTCTACACATCTAGGAACAAACTTTGGTAATCAAATATAAAAGGAAGGAGTATGGAAAGAGAAATATGTTTTATAAGGAAAAAAAGAGGAGGAGGACCATTACAAACTAGAGTATATCCCTTAACAAGAAGGAACTCTTTCCTTGCTTAATGTGGACAAAGATGAACAAATTCCCCATGAAACAAAAGTCATCTTTGTTTGATCCACTATCTGCTTATATTAAGACTTTAGTGTTATAAAAACCAACAAATAGAATCTGAAGTCCTAAATGTTCTAGCTCCCAAATACAACCACAGACCCCATTTTCTATCTTCTCCTCTTTTGACTTTTCCAAACTTCAAAATCTGGTGAAAAACATCCCTACTAAGACCTTTTTTTAAACTTCCTAGTCTCTGCCAAATGATTTAATATATATACCTGCTCACACTGTAAAAATCTTATATTAAAAGCATATAATTGTCTAAAGCTTCAGCAAGTGACCTAAAAGTGGGGCCACATGGCCTATTTGCCTCCTTTCCCCCAGAGCAGCCCAGACCTAAAGAACAGGGGTATGTAACAGATACACACAGAATTAGTATCTAACTCAGATACAAGTATTTCACACACATCCCTCCCTGCCTCCCCCAGCACACACATACACATATACACACACACACACACACACACACACTCTCTCTCTCTCTCTCTCTCTCTCTCTCTCTTCTGAAGATAGTATCAAAACACAGAAAGAAGCACCAGGTATTTTTTTTTAAATCTCAATCAGTGCTACGTGTGAGAAGATGTAAATTCTTCTGAGTATTTAAATACCTGCTTTTACAATAGCACTAAACTGCCAAGAAAAACTGAGTTTAGGAGAATCTGTTTAAATCATCTGATATTAGGCCTTGAAGTTATCCTGTGGAATATCCTAGTTAAGTATAAAAGTTTAATCTTTAAATATCCAACCGAGCACTAAATTGCAGGTTACTAAATTATGCACTAGGCTCTATATACTAAATACCTAGTACATATGTAATAAGTAATCATATATGCCATTTACCTTAGCATACATATAATTAAAAATCTGATAGTGTTTAAAAAATAAATAAAAATGAACAATTACCTGAAAAAGCACATGATAAATGCGCCCACAACAGCACTCAAAGGAGGGAATCGGCAATATTGTGAAAGTAGAGAAGATTAAACCATGCATGTCATTTATAATTCTCACTCCTAACATTGTTCCCTGTCCTCAGAATCTGAGTTTTCCATCAAACTACAAGAGTGCCAATTAAATCACTCCAAAATGGCCATGAGGAGAGGTCCACATGAGGAAGAAATACCTCCAAAAAACGTACGAATAGAGGGAAATATTAACATGCTCTGTAACTGCAACATAAAGTATGCTTGAGAACTGTGGCAGAAATAGCCAAGGCAGCCTTCTTTGACATAAAAGTCTCAATAATTATGATTAATTCCCTGTCCCAGTTGAGTTACCCCAGAAACAGTGTAGCAAAAGTACAGCATCAACTGTCACAACTGGCAAGAGATATATTTTATTATTATTATTAAAAACACAAGCCTAACTACTACAAATCATTCAGAACAACATGGGAGCTCACCAACACAAGAGCTTTAGAGACTAATAATGTCCTCCCATAAACACAGAGGCCTCTAACAAAAGAATGCACAACATGAAGCTGTTCCATATTCTTCCTAGACAACACTGAGCACTACTGACCACTATTAGAAATAATCCCTGTATCCTAAAGCTCTAAGAAATTTCTCAACCCTAAATAAACATGGGGTTTCACAGCATCCTTACCTGTGTGAGTGCAGAACACTCCACATACTTGACAGCCTTCAGGTCACGGGCCAGCTTTTCAGCAGTCTCTGGAGTAATAGGCTTCTGTTTGTTCTTGGCAAGTTTCTCAATAGTAGAGGGGTCATCTCTGAGATCAATTTGGGTCCCAACAAGCAAGAAAGGAGTCTTTGGACAGTGGTGAGTTATCTCAGGCACCCACTAAAGAAAAGGTATTTTAAAATACACCTTTGTTAATCCACAAGCATCTAAAGCTATTTACAATTGGTCCACAGAAAATCTGTGATGACTCTTTTTAGGGCAAGAATATCTGACCAACTTACCTTTTCTTTCACATTTTCAAAAGAGGACGGAGAGACCACTGAAAAACAGACTAGAAATACATCTGTTTGTGGATAACTCAGCGGTCGTAATCTGTCATAATCCTCTTGCCCTAAGGAAAAAAATTATAGGGAATGAATTCAGCAACTGAATCTTGGTGTCCTCTGAGAGGACATTAAAATCACAAATCACAGTACACGGGTCATCAGGCAGAAAGCAACTTATTTATCTAATAAAATATATGGCCTTGTAATACAATAAGTGGACAATATTCTTACTTAGCTAATTTGACCTAATATGTCAAGCATTCAGAACAGTAATGAACTCGCTATTACATTATTTGCTTTTACTACCAGTTTGTAGTTTTCAATCTTTGTGTCCATTAGTAAAACAACAATATTGTAATAATAAACTCCTGCTACAGAAATCAATCCTAGTCAGATCTGATAAAGAAACAATCACATTGAAACCATCTAAGGAAACAAAAATCTCAGTGAAACCCAGATGACAAAACCCATTGCCCATCATGACTACTGAAGCAGGTTCACATGTTTGTTTAATGTTTGCATATGAGACCAGTATTTGAAACTGAAAATGCCTAGAAAAAAATTTTGGCAAGAATCAATACGTACTGAAAAAGAATAAAAAAAGAATTAACTTATCCAAAGAGGCAAAAGACTTATACAATGAAAATTACAAAATATAGCTGAAAGAAATTAAAGAAGACATAAATAAATGGAACCACATTCCATGTTTGTGGATTAGAAGAATTAATATTGTTAAAATGTCAGTACTACCCAAATTAACCTTCAAATTCAATGCAATCCCTATCAAACTCCCAACAAGGGACCCCAAATAGCCAAAACAATCTTGAAAAAGAATAAAGCTGGAGGAGTCACACTTCCTGATTTTAAAACTTAATACAAGGCTACAGTAATGAAAACAGTGTGGTACTTGCATAAGACAGACATACAAGATAATGGAATGAACGAGAGAACCCAGAAATAAACTCTCACACATACATGATCCAATGATTTTTGACAAGGGTGCCAAGACCATTCAGTAATAAAAAAGCTCTTTCAATAAATAGCGCTGAGAAAATGAGATATCAACATGCAAAAGATGAAACTGGACCTTAGCTAACGCAATATACAAAAATTAACTCAAAATAAATAAATACATCTAAGAGACGTAAGAATGCTCAGAAAACATAGGGCAAAAGCTTCATAGCACTGGACTTGGCAATGATTTTTTTGGATATGACACCAAAGGCACAGGTTGCAACCAAAGAAAAAATAAGACAAATTGAACTTCATGAAAATTTTAAAACTTTATACATCAAAAGATGGCATCAACAGAATAAAAAGGCAACCCACAAAATGGGAGAAAATATTTGCAAATCGTATAACTGATAAGGGATTAATATTCAGAATCTATAGAGAACTTCTAAAACTTAACAACAAAAAAACCCAACCCAATTCAAAAACGGGCAATGGACTGGAATAAACATTTCCTCCAAAGAAGATATACAAATGGCCAATAAGCACATGAAAAGATGCTCAACATCACTAATCATTAGGGAAATGCCAAGTCAAAACTACAATGAGATACCACTTCACAGTCATTAGGATGGCTAAAATCAGACACAAAATAAGTGTTGGCAAGAATGTGGAGACATTGAAACATTATGTACTGTTGGTGGAAACATAAAATGGGATAGCCACTGTAGAAAAACAATATGGGAGGTCCTCAAATTATTAAAAATAGAATTACCACATAATCTAGCAATTCCATTTCTGAGTATATACTCCAAAAGAATTGAAAGCAGTGTCTCAAAGAGATACTTGTACAACCATGTTCATAGCAGCATTATTCACAATTGCTAAACATGGAAGCAGTTCATAGCACCAGTATTCATAATAGCTTAAAACTGGAACCCAAATATCCATCAACTTGTAAATGGATACACAAATTGTGCTATACTGACAGAATGCAATACCACCCAGCAATGAAAAGAAACAAGTACCATGCTGCTGCTATTCTAGGAGCCTACAGAAAGAAAGAAAAAACAAATAAGAAACAAGTACCGATACAACATGGAAGACTCTCACAAACATTATGCTAAGTGAAAGCAGTCAAACACAAAAGATTACATATTATCTGTTCCATTTATATCAAATCCTGGAAAAGCAAAACTGTGGAAACCTAGAAAACAAATCTGTGGTTACCTGGAACGAGGTCAAGGGAGGGGACTGGCTACAAAAGGGCACAAGGAAACTTTTTTAGGTGATAAAAATGTTACATGTCTTGATTATGGTGGAGGGTGAGCAAAATTCACCAAACTAAACACTTAAAATGAGTGAATTGTATTACATATCAATAAAACTTTAAAAAGTACTGACCAAAAAATAAAATGTAGGCCGGGCATGGTGGCTCATGCCTATAATCCTAGCACTCTGGGAGGCCAAGGCGGGTGGATCGCTCAAGGTCAGGAGTTCAAAACCAGCCTGAGAGCGAGACCTAGTCTCTACTAAGAATAGAAAGAAATTAATTGGCCAACTAAAAATATATAGAGAAAAAATTAGCCGGGCATGGTGGCGCATGCCTGTAGTCCCAGCTACTCGGGAGGCTGAGGCAGAAGGACTGCTTGAGCCCAGGAGTTTGAGGTTGCTGTGAGCTAGGCTGATGCCACGGTACTCTAGTCCGGGCAATAGAGTGAGACTCTAACTCAAAAAAATAATAATAAAATAAAATAAAATGTAAAAGCTTACAAAAATAAGCTTTGAAATTTGAAAATAAAATTAATTTTCAATGAATGGACATAAGTTGCCTTTTCTCTGCATGCAGATTGCCTACAAAGGCATAAATGAACACGAGGAAAAATCCCTTACTTATCATGAGAGTACAGGTCATTGTTTTATTTTCTCTATTTTCCAAGTTTCCTCCAATATACATACCATTACTTTTACAATTTTTAACTCATTAAGATTTTCTCGGCCAGGCGCAGTGGCTCACGCCTGTAATCCTAGCACTCTGGGAGGCCGAGGCAGGAGGATCGCTCAAGGTCAGGATTTCAAAACCAGCCTGAGCAAGAGCGAGACCCCATCTCTACTAAAAATAGAAAGAAATTAATTGGCCAGCTAAAAATATATAGAAAAAATTAGCTGGGCATAGTGGCACATGCCTGCAGTCCCAGCTACTTGGGAGGCTGAGGCAGGAGGATTGCTTGAGCCCACGAGTTTAAGGTTGCTGTGAGCTAGGCTGACGTCACGGCACTCTAGCCCGGGCAACAGAGTGAGACTCTGTCTCAAAAAAAAAAAAATTTTTCTCTACTTAACTGTTTACTATTGTTTGTCCATTTCACCCTCCCACTTAAATCCAGATAGTTCCTCAAAGTAGGCAGTATAATACATTCCATGAAAGCAATATGTTAGCTGGCAGATAGTGACAGAGTAACTCATAAAAAGTTTAGAATTCCTACATTTTAAGGACATAAAGGATATCTTTCTGAGATTTTCCTTTGGCCAACTGAGCTGATAATAAGAGACTACATAGATAGAAGTCAGAAATTACCAATAAGATGTGCAGCCACTGTTAAAAACGAGTAAGAAATAACACTGAAGAATTAGGTACATTTAAGGAAGAAAGTAATGTGTTCTTAAAATTTGGATAGTTGCCAACAAATGTCAATATACTGTGAGCTAGATATTGGTTTACCCTCAAAATATTTTCAGTTGCAGCATAAAATAACAAGCCACCTATTAAAAGAAGCTATCTAAACATGTATTATACAGATGCATAATACTAAATAAGGCTTCATATTTCAGAGAGTGATAATAATAAATACAGTACATGGTTTATAAACTTACAACCTTGGGCATATTTAGGAAACTATGGGCTTTCATAGGGGTTAGGGGAGCAGGGTGAAGGAAGATAATCAATAGGCATGTTTCCTATGAATTCATTCTCTTAAGTCTCTCCTCAACTACTAACCTAGTCACTAATTCTCTGCAAGGTGCACAGCGCACATCAGGATTCTGGTTCAATTCAGAGCTTGTCTAATGAACTCTGCTCTCATTCTACTTCATCTTCTACCACAACATCCACCCAGGGTACTTATTCCCATCTGCAATCCCACGTCTGGGATTGCTCCATGGTCAAGCAACAAACATCATTATATTCAATCCTGCTAACTATTAACAAAAGGCAAGTGGTTTGCTAATATGCTAGTTTCCCAAAATGTCCAAAAAAGACAAACAACCAACAAGTGTTATCATTACAGATCAAAACATTATAAAAGACATTAAATACCTGCAGTATCAAAAAGTCCAAGAGTATATGGCTCTCCACCAATCATAACTGTGACTGCATAGTTGTCAAAAACCTAAAAACAAAAATAATATGACAGTTAGTGAAAATGGGGAGGGTAAAAATAGACAGGACAACTCTCAAGCTAAGGCAGTGTTTCCTTCATCAAACTTAATCTCCCCTTAGTCCATCCGTCTTCCTTATATAACCAGTCTTGCCAACTAAGCCCTTGTATGAGCTAAGTAGTTATTGGGAAAAGTGACAGGGGTTGTGTTCTGGGATGCCTGCTCTACCCCGGCAGCCTGGATAAAGAGCCACAGAAGGTTTAGAGGTATCACAGGAGCAGAGTCCTCTAGCTACACAAAGTGATCCTGTTCAAGTATGAAACTTTTGAGACACCTCAATGCTCTATCTGATTTCCAAGAAATTATTTCTTCATAAACCATTTCCTTTTAATCTAGAATTAAAATCTCCTAGATTCATGACAATCTTTTTTCTCCTTTCAGGGTGCCAGATAGGAAAAGGCTTGTTATAAAGAACCCAATTTTGAGAGAAATAAAGCTTCTTTCAAAGTACAAGGAAAGTGTCCAATAAAAGGCTAGAGAATTGTCTGTTGGGAATTTCATGAATAAAATTCACATTACTGGACACAAACCACAAGACCTAAGATATCTTGACTAGATGTTTTATTTGTAAATAGACCATAAAACCCTTAGTAAAATCAGTACAGTATATACTAATATTGGTTGTACTAAGTTGTGTGAAAATGGGAGGTAATGATGCTAAATGGGAAAAGACCTAACACTAATCCATGGATTCTTTTGAATTAATTTACATCTGAAAAGTAATGCTTTCCCATACAACTGTCATTTGTCAATTTTCCATAAAAAAAATGTTTAATTAAAAGATAAATAAAATTTTTAAAAAAGGAAAGCAATCCTTTCCAACTGGGAGAAAACCAGCCTGCTTAAACCTTTTAGCTACCGACTCTAATTTTCTGATTCATGTTTTAATGGGCTGTGTGTGGGAGCTTATTTAAATGTAAAGAAGAGTGGAAGCAAGGGCATGAGGGAGATGGTAGTTAAAGGAAAGGTAGTTCTTGATAACAAGAACATAGAAATGGAATGAATGTGGCTAAGCTCTCAAACCACATGGACTATTTTCTTAAGTCACACTTTCAAAAAAAGAACCCAAGAAAAGCCCTCCTTTACTGGGTTTTTTGTATATAAGGACTGAACTGAGAATCAGAAAAGCTGGCTTCCAATCCAGATTCTACTTAGACTAGAGTGCAAGTCTCTCCCTAAACTGGACCTGAATTCCCTCATCCGTAAGAGGGGGATAATATATGTATGATCCTTTCCAGCTCTGTATTTCTGTTATTCTAGAAATAGCAACTCCCAGTTCATAGATGAGAACAAAAATGCACTTTACACCAAATCCATTTCCATGATAATTTAAACAAGTACCACGGATACATTATGTGTGCCTCATGGTCCATTTATAGGTCCATCGTCTTAAATAGGCCCATTTAAAATTTTGTTGTACCACTACTTCTCCCCCCTGCACCCTATCCCTTTCTTTCCCAGAAATCTACATACACACACACACATAAAACACCCACAAGTCCACTTTAAATATAACACCAAAAGATCAGTCATAAAACAGACTCAGAAATGTTTATAAGTAAACATCTTTAATGGAGACTGAAATACAAAAATTCTAATAGTGTCACTCTGAAACAAGATGCATGTATCTCTAGAAATCCCTTATAAGTCCCTTGCAACCTCCAAACATCTTCCATTTATACTGTCCCTAAATGGGCCAATTCAAAAAATGTGATTTTTGTATTTAGTTGTACCTTCAAATTTTTCCCCTTCAAAAAACTTCATCATTTTTATTCCTATATCCTTGGGCTAGCTCAATCACTTGACTTGCCCTAGGATGTCAAGAAACTATCAATTCCAAGTGAACGTAATTACCAGGCCTTTACCCCATATTCACCTTCCTGGTAATGCTCATATCTCTGAAGATTAACCCAAAGTACTGATATGTTTTCTTCCTTTTCACTTCCAAAGATTACTAGTCCTATATTAATCATGCAAAAGTTCCTCAAAACCCCTAAAATAGCTCATTTAACAGAGGTGGTAGCTACCATGCCAGGCCAACCCCAACTCTGCACCCAATATTGAATGGGCAAGTATATTTAACACAATTATACCACTGGGTTAGTCAAGCAACTTGGGACAAACCCTGAATTCCCAAACACATTCTTTCACAAATGAGTATTACTCTAAATAACTCTCTCACTTCAATATCTATTATTTTCATCTTCCCTCTCCCTTTCCAAGGAGTTGATTTTAAAAAAGCAGTTGTGGGAGATGACCCAAAAGGTTTCTGTTGGTGTTCTCATAATAAAACAAATCTTCTCTTTTCTGCTCCTAAGCACCAGATTGGAGTTCCACCACTGCTAAGAGAACAGCTCCACAAGATAAGCAGAGACACATACTACTTTCTCTGAAGTTACAAGATCCCAAATAGCATCCCAGGAGACCTCCAAGCACTGATCAATCATTGGCCAAGATATCAAAAAAGAAAGTCACCTCATTCCAAGATGTAGGGCATACTTCTCCAAACTGAGACCACCACTCTTTAGAATCTTGTCTACTGGAGTTTTGCCTCCCAGCACTTCTTGCAAACCCTTGTGTCACCCCTTCTGACTTTCCACTGATTTTTCAGCTGTTTAATTTTAAAGTGTATATAATTTAACCATGAGAAGTCAAGATCTTTAAAAATAGGAAACAAAGGCAGACAACAGAAAAATTTCAGTACATACAGAGAAAGTGTTTTCAAAAGGATATCAAATTATAATACATTTCACTAACAGAAGCAGTTATACTTACAGTTGGAACATATTCGGATGGAAATTTGTTTGTTGTGTAGGATATCAGGAGACATGTTTTACCAACAGCACCATCGCCCACAACAACGCACTTAATTGTCTGCATTGCTGAAATAGTTTTATATCCACTTTAAATATTTCAAATCTGATGGTGACCTGCAAAAAGATTGAAGATATTTGTTTACGTGTACTTATATACATATTTTTTTCCCTCAGCTAGCAACAGGTTCATTCATTCAGAGCAAGAACAGAACTAGTACAATTATTATGGCTAAAAGAACCTAAAGAGAATTAATGACTTGCTCAAAATCACAAAATAACCAATAAAAATCAGTTTCTTGCCAGGCTCAGTGGCTCACACCTATAATCCTAGCACTTTAGGAGGCGAAGGCAGAAGGACTGTTTGAGGCCAGGAGTTGGAGACCAGCCTGGGCAATAGCAAGACCCCATCTCTACAAAAAACTTTTTAAAAATTAGCCAGGCATGGTGGTGTATGCCTGTAGACCCAGTTACTCAGGAGGCTGAGGCAGGAGGATTGCTTGAACCCAGGAGTTTGAGGTTACAGCGAGCTACAATGACATCACTGCACTCTAGCCTGCACTGTACTCTGTCTCAAAAAAAAAAAAAAAAAAAAAAAAAAAAAAAAAAAGGCAATTCCTAAGTTTCTGATCCCTGGTTGTTTTGACTTCTTAAGTGTTATTATTTAAAAAGTGTAAAGTGGTGTATTGAGCAGCATATTTCTTTTTATAATGAAAGAGAAGAGGCTATATTAGAAAGAATCCCATGTAGTTTGCCAAATATTATTTTGTGAAACCTTTTCTGCACACACGTGTATGTAATACACATACGTGAACTAGAGCACAACACAAAGGCCACTGCTTTAAAGAATGGTTCATTACTCAGCCTTAGAACTACAGTTACTCAGGCTCTAACCAACAAGCAGTAGCACCATCGCCACAACCCCTCATAATATATGAGCAACATGAAGAACTGAGGAAAGATCAGAGTGATCTCTGGCCTCAGCAGCTGTTTTGGCACCAGGTTGCCTAGTTACTAATTCAATATTCATGACATGTAGCAACCAAAACCTACATTTTTATAAGGAAAAGGTCAGATCATTTTAAATCATATTGACTCATAAACAGATGTAACTACTTTAGCTTCCTTTACTGTAGTCCTTCATTCTAAGAAGCTATAGATTACAAATGCACCAGAGATTCCTCCAATATTGAGATACTTTTTTTTCCACAATTCAACATCTCTAAAGTCAGAATGGGCCTTTATTGAGGGTGTCTTACAATCATTATCAGCTATTTTTCCTCCACATTTTAACTTCTATGAAATTGGTATAAATGCAATCTTAGATTCAATGAAATACTTCATTCTCTCAGTAAAACTGTTAAAGAAACACCACCCCACATATACCTACATTTTAAGATAAAGTCCTATTTCAATTATAATCCTGAATTTCTTGTTGGCTAGAGCTGCCACCTTATTAAACATAAAAATAGAGAGCCACCTAACTCTGTATCAGATGCCATGCCTATGTGCTCCTATAACACGCTTCACAACAATTCCTCATACAAATCTACGATGTCTACTAACATCGCTGTATGTAATATATAAGCTATATTATCTCATGTACCACTGTACTTCTAGCACTGAGCACAAAGACTGGCCCGTTGTGAGCTGCTGAACAGATGCAAAAATCACGTAACAAAAGAACATAAAACTACATTGTGGGTGAGTAATCCATAGGAAATACACGCTCTCCCATTTCTCATCAAAACTATTTGCATTAGGCCAGGTGCAGTGGCTCATACCTCTAATCCCAGCCCTTGGGGGAGGCAAGAGAATCACTTGAGGCCAGGAGGTTAAGATCAGCCTGAGCAACATAGCAAGACCTCATCTCTACAAAAAAATTTAAAGATTAGCCTAGTGCAGTGGCAGGCGCCTGTAAGTCCTAACTACTCTGGAGGCTGAGGC
The DNA here is from genome assembly GCA_008086735.1 of Cheirogaleus medius. Taxonomy (NCBI): domain Eukaryota; kingdom Metazoa; phylum Chordata; class Mammalia; order Primates; family Cheirogaleidae; genus Cheirogaleus; species Cheirogaleus medius. The sequence continues at coordinate 12,927,024 of VBSM01000529.1, read as the reverse complement.
AGGGGGTTCACGTGAGCCCAGGAGTTTAAGGCTACAGTGAGCTATGATCACACCACTGCACTCCAGCCTGAGAGTGAGACTCTGTCTCCAGAAAAAAGGAAAAAAAAAAAACCTACAAAACTATCTGCATTATCTCTCTCTTTATTCAACTTCCTTTCATCTCTCCTTTTCCCTACCCTTTTCCCTGTTATGCACAAGAGAAGTACCCATACTAATACAGCATTAAAGGTTTAAACATCCTGATCCCTAAACTAAATCAATTATTGCTTCAACCTAAAAGTGCTCTCAAATAATAATAGCAATAGCAGCAACACTTATAATAGCATTTACTATGTGCCATGTACTATTCTAAACACATCACACATATTCACACATTTCATCCTCCCAAAAACCCCATGAAGTATGTATTATATTACCTCTATTTTACAGGTAAGAAAAGTGAGGCTCAGTGAAGTTAAGTAACTAGGCTGAGGTTACTCAGTCACTAAGCGGCAGAACTGGAATTTAAACCCAAGCAGTCTGATTCTCAAGTTCCCACTCTTAAGCATTACACTATATTGCCTTCTCCTGAGAAGTGACATTAATAAAAACAAACATGATCACTGCTAATAGAGTGGGAAGTATATATACATGAGAACTGCCAGCAATGCAAAGGTGGTAAAAATAAAGAAGAGAAAGTAAAAAAACAGGAGTTTAGTTCACTTCCTGTTTCTTCACTCTGCAGATAATTACTGAATTTTATTGGGAGAAGGAAGCCAAGAACAGAGAAGAAGATAGTTTGCTTTCCCCTTTCTATTTACCCACAAATCTTCCACTTCTTAGGCTTCCCAACCTAGCAGCTCAGCAATTTGTTGAAAACTGGCTGTGGGTCCCGTTAAGAGCCTGGGTTCTGGAATCAAACTGGCTCTACCACATTCTAGCTATGTGACATTGGTCAAGTTATTTAACCTTTCTGTAGTTCAGTTTTCCCTTCTCTAAAAATGAAGATAGTAGTACCTTCCCCATAAGATAAATTGATTGAATAAGATAATACATGTAAAGAACTTAACAGTGTCCGGCATATAGAAAATGCTCAGTAAATGGTAACTATTAGTCTTGAATGAGTAAAGGCATCTTTAAGTCAATATAAGGAGTTTTAAAACAGCGACATTTTCTAACCACTGAGAAACACATAAACTTTTTTTATTTCTAAAATAATTATGGTACAGTCAGCCCTCTGCATCCACAGATGCAGAACACACAGACATAGAGAATCAACTGTACTGTGCCATTTTATATGAAGAACTTGAGCATCCCAGGATTTTGGTATATCGAGGAGTCTTAGAACCAATCCCCCTGGAGATACCAAGGGGACAAATGTACTCATTGTTCTTACTATAGATGTAGTCAAATTTAGACCACAAAGGTGGTCATTTTAGAGTGAAGTTCCAATTTAAGTAAGACTATTCGACAGAGCATATGGCATACGTTAATAACCATTTCATGTGTTAAATAAAAACTATAAGAGGAGGCAGGGTGCAGTGGCTCATGCCTGTAATCCTAGGAGACTGAGGCAGGTGGATCACTTGAGCTCAGGAGTTCAAGACCAGCCTGAGCAAGAGTGAGATCACATCTCTACTAAAAATAGAAAAAATTAACAGGCGTGGTGGTGTGCCTATAGTCCCAGCTACTCAGGAGGCTGAGGCAGGAGGACTGCTTGAGCCCAGGAGATTGAGGTTGCTGTGAGCTATGCTGACACCATGGCATGATAGTCCAGGCAACAGAGTGAGACTCTGTCTCAAAAAAAAACTATAAGAGGCCATTGCGTTGGACTAAGCTCCTGCACTGAGCCCCAAAAGACAAGATTAAAAATCAAAATAGAGTCACCCATGCCAAAGTTCCTTCTGAGAAATCAGGAAAGAAAAATGACAGCCAACTTCCCAAACAAGCCAATTTCAATCCTAAATTGGCATGATAATGAAGTTCCCTCTACTTTAATCCTTACACAAAAAGAGCAGCCTAAAGTTACCAGATGTTAATTGATCAATTATTTTCCTATTGTTCTTCACTCTCCACCTTAGAAGTAGCTTTGAAACAACTAATACGTTCTGTTCCTTGCTTCTACGTTTTCTAGCTCTTAGTCTATAAAGCCAACTTCTTCTGCTCAGTTCATCAGAATACTGTTTTACAGAATGAAGTGTTGCCAGATTCTAGAATAGCAATAAAGCCAATTGAGATCTTCAAATTTGTTGTAATTTTGTCCTTTGATACATATATTAAAATGTTACCAGATAATCCACAGATTGGGGTGACAGAAAAGGAGTAACCAGGGGAGACTTTGGTTTTGCAACATGTATATAATGCCAGCTTCAAAACAACATGGAGGAAATTAGGCCAGACATGTTCATATATCCTATGTTAACTTCCTGTTGAAAGAATGTCAAATCACCACAGCAAGAAAAGAGGCTACATAATAACAATTGCCATTTTGCTATTCAGAGTGGCTAGAAAAGTTATATTGCACCAATAACTAAAAACTATCACTCTTTAATAGTGGGACAGGAAAGAAGATACAATTTATTTCACAAGTAGTTCATTTGTACCAAAACTTAAAATTGGGGTTGATCAATTTACAGCATAAAAAATAATTCAGCCCGTCACCTAGGTGGCTCACACCTGTAATCCCAGCACTTTGGGAGGCTGAGGCAGGTGGATCACTTCAGCCCAGAAGTTTCAAGTTACGGTGTTATATAACTGCACTACTGCCTTTGAGTCTGGAAAGCAGAGCAAGATCTCATCTCTAAAAACCAAGTGATTAGAGGGAGGTAACTTTTAGCCCCATCCACCAACCTCCAGGGAAGGCAAGGGAGGCTGGAGACTGAGCTCTATGAGCTCTAGGAGAACTCTTGGAACAAGGAGTTTTGGAGAGGTTCCAGGTCGGTGAACATATCCAGATGCTGGGAAGGTGACACATGAAGTTCTCCCTATTCTACAGCATGCCCTATGTGTCTCCTCTTCCATTTGTCTGTTCCTGAGTTAAACCTTTTATAATAAAGGTATAAAAGTAAGTAAAGTTTTCCTGAGTTCTGTGAGTTGTTATCTAGCCCATTATCGAACCTGAGGAGGGTCAAAGAATCCCCAAATTTGTAGCCAACTGGGTGGAAGATTGGGTAGCTTAGGCACCCCACTTGCAGCTGGTGCCTAAAGTGAGGGCAGTCTTCCGGACTGAGAGCTTAAGCTGTGGGGTGAGAGTTAGTGTCAGAAGTGAACTGATATTAATAGAAGTGGTGTCAGAAAAAGACACCACATTCACACTAATCCAAAATACACGAGAAGTAAAGCTGTTTTCACGTGAAATGCATTTGGCCCTAATGTAACCCATTTCCATACTCAGGATTACAGTCGTGAGATGATGATTTTGTTTTGTTTAAAGAACTGGAAGGTCCCTTAATGAACCAGCTTAACCCCATCATTACACAGATAAGAAAATTCTGGCCAAAACACAAGAACTTGTCCCATAGCCAGTTAGGGTCCATGTATCCTGGTGTTCTTTTCCAGATCTTCAGACTTCAAGCAAATGCAGAATGAGGCATATAAATACAGTTCTTTTTGAACTTTATAATTTGTCTTCAGATCCTCAGTAAACAGGAAATAATCTTAGAAAACTTTGGCACTCCTTCAAAAAGTCAAAGTAACATAGCTAACGCTCAAAGTATGTGTCCCAATAAAAACTCAAGAGGAGCTTTTCAATAATAAATGTATCTATTCCAATTTGAAAAGAAATTTAAATTGGAATTCTCTAAACCTATCTTTCAATTAGTAAAAAGTACACCAAAAAAGTGTTGGGAGATACAATCCCATGGGTCTCTCATGCTCCTGGCACATCTTGTTGGGCAAGCTAAAGCAAGGCCTTAACACTCTTTAACTAGAGCATTCCAGAGAGTTGTGTTTGCAGCAAACAGCCTTGAAGGGTACAGTAAGGTCTTCCTCTGAGACAGAGGGCAGGCATGCTTACTGCTTGCTATTAAACAGGGGGTTCCCCAAACTCAGTGCTCCTCAGCTGTAAGGCAAACCCACTGCATGTACAGCATCCACCTGGGCATCTGCATGTCCTTCCTGGTGAAAGGAAGCAACACACGCTGATCTCATGCTGCTTGCTGTACCTTAAGTAAATTAAGTTCTTTGTCTCTGACCCAGGAATCTCTTATCTTCTGCCAACACCAATAAAACAATATCAGACTAACGTGTTAGCTTCTATGTAAGGTAAAATAAAATCCCAGATCATGTTCATTGGATTGGCCAAGCTTTGTGATAAATAATTTGAACAATATAAGTTTTATATGAAGTTTATATATAAATAACATAGCAATCAAATAGTTTATTAGCATAATTATCAGAGTAGAAGCCAGGTAATATCTGGTCTTAAATATTTTATTCATTACCCCAATTTTTTCTTTATAAAATATGTTCCTGAAGGCTGGGCACAGTGGCTCACACCTTTAATCCTAGCACCCTGGGAGGCCAAGATGGGAGGATCACTTGAGGCCAGGTGTTCAAGACCTGCCTGGGCACCATATCAAGACCCCATCTTTACAAAATAATTTTAAAAATTAGCTGAACATGGTGGCATGCACCTATAGTCCTAGCTATTCAGGAGGCTGAGACAAGAGGATTGCTTGTGACCAGGAGTTTGAGGCTACAGCCTGGGGGACAAAGTGACCCTGTCTCTATTAAAAAAAAAAAAAAAAAAGTTCCTGAAATAATTTAAAATTTTTTCCCACCTTCTCCCCCTCATCCCCAGGCCAGCCAGCACATCTCTAGGAGCTAACTGGTTGTTTTAATTTGATTATGTTTTATCTTCTAGAAGTATCTGGTGTCTAACAAGAAAGAAATTAATGCAGGCAAGAATTCTATCAAAAAAGATGATAAGCAAGGTGGCTCCTCACAGTGAGCGCATAAAAATAATTGAGAGAAACAATTACAAACAATAAATAAAACAGACTAGGCGAGGTGGCTCACACCTGTAATCATAGCACTCCAGGAGGCCGGGACAGGAGGATCACTAGAGACCAGCCTGAGCAAGAGTGAAGCCCCCTCTCTACCAAAAACAGAAAAAATTAGCCAGGCTTGTTGGCGCACGCCTGTAATCCAGCTACTCTGGAGGCTGAGGCAGGAGGACAGCTTGAGCCCAGGGGCTTAAGGCTGCAGCAGGCTATGATGGCGCCACTGCACTCTACCCGGGGAGACAAAGTAAGACTGAGTGACTGGCTAAATAAATATTTTCAACATGCTTTGCTTTAAAGTAGCAAGCAAATAAATGAAATAAATTAATTTTTCAAAAAAAACAATCAAAACACATTTTATTCTCTCCTATCTTTAAATAGCTCTAATCTCACTTTCCTCCAAAATTCCATTTATTCACCTCCAGTATCAAATCATCATAGAAACTTAAAGGGCAAGAATTCCACGGAGCATGGCAGAGAGCCCTGTTGCTGCCTTTCTCTTGATTTTTGACATGAGACTGGTGAATATGTGAAAAATTGGTAGATATTTTACCAAAAAATAGTCAAAGAAATCAAAGAGGTAGTCCCACTACCTACAGCTTAGGATCATTGGGAAGGATACTAGGTTTTTCCCCCTCTCATTTAAGTGTACTTTTCAGACACTGCACAAAAGTATCTTTGGATTTTTTGCAAACATATACCATCTAGAATTCTTCATGGATGGCACAGGTGCTATCGCAAAAATGTTTGCAAAACCCCATATATCTCCAATTGCTGGTTAAATGCATTAATATATGCAAAAATTGGATGGCAAATATTAAACACTCATTGAAGCAATTATTCGAATGCCTCCATTTTCTGCCACTTGTGAAAGAAGAAACTGATACATGTTGTCAAATCACAACATACTTAAGAAAGTAGAGAATTGGGTCTCTAATCAAGCAAGGTTCTACAGGTCTTTGAGATGACAAAAATGGAGCAAAAAAGAGAAGGGAAAAAAGTGCTGACACTAGCACTCATAAAATGAAAGATTATGGTTCTATCTGGAAAAGGATATTTCCAGCAATGCTAGAAGTTTGTTGTCTCTGCTCCATTTCTGGAAATGGACAATCCAATGAGAACATAAGTCCTTATTTTTATTATAATGTTATTTTTCCTTCCTCAAATTGGCAAAAACTAAAAGATGCTACCCAGAGACATTATTTTATATTGTATTTGTAACAAAAAAACACTTAAAAATTCAATCAGTAAATATTTACATGTTCTACATAATTTTAAATCTAGTATTTCAAAACACTGTGCATGGCTTCAGTATGTATGCATTGAAGGCCCTGACTTCACCACAATGCCATATATCAAGGCAGCAAAACTGCACTGTTCTCCATGAATATATATATAATACAAATAAAAAATAAATGAGGCTGAGCACGGTGGCTCACACTTGTAATCCCAGTACTTTGGGAGGCCAAGGCAGTAAGATTGCTTGAGGCCAGACAACAAAGCAAGACCCTCTCTCTACAAAAAATTTTTAAAACTTAGCCACATATGTCTGTAGCCCTAGCTACTTGGAAAAGAGGCCAAGATGGAAGGATTGAGCCCAGGAAGTCGAGGTTACAGTGAGCTATGATTGGGCCACTATACTCCAGCCTAGACAACAGAGAGTGACCCTATTTCTAAAAAATTATAAATAGAGAAAATATAATGAGAAAAACAACACTTAAGATGCAAAAATAAATATATACTTATATTACAAAGCTTGTCAAAAACAGTAATTTGGAAAAATTAAAGGGTGTTATATAAAAACACTAACAAAGTAGTTGATTAGAAAAGAATGGAGATTACTATTAAGATTTTCCCTCAAAATATTCAAGACTTGTAGATTTATTCATTCATTCAACAAACGTTTATTAAGCACCTAATTTGTGCCAAGCTTTGTCCTATATATAGTCATACCATCCGAGTCACAGAACAAAGTTCATGCCCTCTTTAGGGCAACAATCCTGGTGGAGTACACAGATAATAAACAAGCATCACCCCCTCACATATTCTTCCTTCATAGTATTACCAATAACTGACATCCTTATATGCAATTTTCTCATTCTAGTCTCTTAACCACTTCGGTACTGCACTCACCGGCCACGAAACCTTGCCCACAGTCCGCACGATAATTTGTGCTGTGAATTGACGACGAATCCGTTTTGTTCTTGTGTGATGAGGAAAGCTTTAAAGCACTGAAAGCTTGTTTTACTTTACAGGCAGCTTTAGGAAAATAACTGTAACAACTCCTACTAAGGACTTGTTAAAAGGTCACAGATTCGTAGTAACTTATTAGCTGAACGTACACACTGCAACTGCAGAGATAAAAGCTGTAAGAGTAAAAGCTTTTGGCTGTCGACTAAAGTCAACACTCGGCTGTGCGCCTTCATATCATGGCTGTCGGCTAAAGTTGACACTCGGCTGTGCGTGTTCATCTGTGGCTGTCGACTATAGTTGATGCTCATACCGAAGTGGTTAAATAAGAAAGGGCAGCACAGTTGGAGGCTGGAATCAGCATGGCAGCCAAGCACAAGACCAAGTTATCTAAGAACTTGCCGCTACACGTGAAGTTCATGCAAATGGACAGAAAAATCAACAACTATACAAGGAAGAAAAGAAAATTAGTGAAAAGCACTGGTACTAGCATTTGTCAGAGCTTAAAGAGTTTCATAATACAAGAGCAAAATTTCTCATGATATGAAGATCTTCTCTATGAAAGAATGTCATTTAGAGGCCGGGCGCGGTGGCTCACGCCTGTAATCCTAGCACTCTGGGAG
>VBSM01000529.1:12889558-12919129 GCA_008086735.1 Cheirogaleus medius | reverse complement strand
AAAAAAAAAAAAAAAGAATGTCATTTAGAGGATTTAATCCTGAGGTTGAGAAACTGATGCTTCAGATGAATGCTAAGAACAAAACAAAAGAAGCTGAAGACATAACAGAACTCGATGTGTCAGATGAAGAAATGTCTAGAAGATATGAGACCTTGGTGGGGACAACTGGGGAAAAGTTTGTCAAGGGAGATCATGGCAATTACAAAGATGATGAAAATAGAGACATAAAATTTATCAAAGCAAAGATGTTCTTAATGCCCCAAGATTGAAATGAATGCCTTAAGAGATGGCTCGGCGATGCCTTGTGAAAGTTAGCAGCATATTTTAGAACTCATCCTGATGGTGTCTCTATAGTTATTAATACTATGTTTATTTCTAAAGAGATATAATTTTGGAAACATGCTGGTATTGAAATAGATGTGTGATGGATGTTATACATCCTTTACTTAATGATATTCATTAAGAGTAGATTTTTAGCCCTTGATCTTTAAATGTACATGATACAAAGTTGTTTCCTAAAGACTTTTTGACTGACCTTGAGTTGATACATATAAATACCAATGTTTAAATTGTCCTTATGTTTATATTTTAAAGTATTAATCATGTCAAGCCAATTCATACATGTATTTTGGAATCAAATGTCATAAGAATTTATTATATGTAAATTAATCAAGAACAAACATCCCTCTCAAGCCTAAAGTATTTGCATGCTACCAGGTCAGTTTATGGTATTATGTTTTTTCTTTTAGAGCATTTCATTTCATTAATAGAAAAAATTGTTCTGTAATAAACATCAGCTTTCACATAAAAAAAAGGGTAACATAATTCAACTCTCTTAATTACACATGTCCACACAAACCTCCCCTCAGTTTCATATAAAAGACTAGATAACAAAAAATGAAAATATCTGGCTTATCCCAAATCTCAGATCAGAGTTTACCACAGCTCTGAGACCTAGACAATCTGGGAACAAACAGGACTGAAGTTGCTCAACTAACATTTATGCATTTTACTACGCCCATCTAATTAACTAACTGCCTGATACTATTTAAATTATCCAATACAGGCTTGGTGCTTATTCAAAGTCCATACCTTTATTCATATAAATTCCCCCAAACCTTGGATGTATGGCCTTATAACTCATCCTATTTCTATCTTCACATTCCACCCCAAAATCTCACCTTCTCTGAGACCTTCCCTAACTATTCCAGCTATCAAAAACTGTCCCAATTGTCTGACTTCCTGCTATGGTCTGAATGTTTGTGTATACCTCCACCCCAAATTTTGTATGTTGAAACTTCATCACCAAAGTGATAATGTTAGAAAGTGGTGGGACCTTTGGGATGCGATTAGGTCATGAGGACAGAGCCCTCCTGAATGGGATTAGTGTCCTTATAAAAATGAGAGCTCCCTTGCCCCTTCCATCACGTGAAGAAACAGCAAGAAGGCCCATCTGTGTATCAGAAAGTGGGCCACAAGACACCAAATCTATCAGCACCTTGGTGCTGTGCTTCTCAGCCGCCAGAACTATGAGAAATAAGTTTCCATTGTTTACAAGCTACCCAGTCTACGGTATTCTGTTATAGCAGCCAAATGGACTCAATCAAAGCCCTTCTTAGCTCTCAAATCTACCTTACACTCCTCTCCCCCTCACTCTCCATGATCTATCTACACAGGTCTCTATCTCCTCAAATGCCAGGCTCTGTCCTGCCTTCAGGTCTTTACCAACAATATTCCTGATCCTGCTCTTTTTTTCAAGACAGAGTCTCACTCCATCGCCCTGTGTAGAGTGCAGTGGCATCATCATAGCTCACAGCAACCTCAAACTCCTGAGCTCTAAGCAATCCTCCTGCCTCAGCCTCTTGAGTAGCTGGGGCTATAAGCACGGACCAACACTCCCAGCTAATTTTTCTATTTTTAGTAGAGATGGGGTCTCACTCTTGCTCAGGCTGGTCTCAAACTCCTAAGCTCAAGCAATCCACCCCACTCGGCCTCCCAGAGTGCTAGGATTACAGGTGTGAGCCACCGCGCCCGGCCCTGACCCTGCTCTTAAAGGCTTCTCACTCTTCAGATCTCAGCTCAAATCATCATCTCCTCAGAAAGTCCTCCCCTGACCACACTATCCAGAGTAACAGCCCCCTCCATCCTTACACTCTTATCATATCACCCCTGTTTATTTCCTTTATAGTACAGTCATAATCTATAATTATCTTATTTATATGTTAAATGGCAGTAAAGACGAGTAAAAAAATAAGGACATCTCCATAAAGGCAAGGACTCTGTTGTATGCCCAGAAAAAAGTTCAATATCAGCCACACAGTGGGTACTCATTCACTGAATAAATGAATCACAGGAGTACTTAATCATGCTATCTTTATTAACATGTGCCTGTGTTTATTCCAGTACATTTTAAGCTCTCTGGGGGGGGGAAGAACTATGTTTATACTTTTCCCCCTCCCAAGGCATCTAATACATTACTGAGCAATATATTAAGAACAAGAACAAATACATTTTTTAATGTTTTTTAAAACTTTGTTGACTAATATGAAAAAACATGAGATTTTTAAAGACAAGAAAATGAGTTCCAATTTTAGCTCCACTTTAATGTGTGTGATCCTAACAAGTTAATTCACTTCTATACCTTAGTTTTCTCCTCTACAAATTAACATCTAATTCACAAAACTGCTATAAAGAGAAATGAGGTAATGTATATAAAGCAACTGGTACACCACCTGGCACAGCGTAAATACCTAACATGGCACCTATCCTTATATCCAATTAAAACCTGCAGAAGCCAGAATGGCCCTATGGTAAAGATCAGAACCACTACTGTTAAGTAAAAGCATCTAAACACTATGAATACGAGGGAACTCAGGCTTGTTCACTCACGTTTGGCCCTGCCAGTGGCCACAGAGACCAGGTCCATCCAACACTGTGAGATGGAGGCTTGGCCCAGCAGCATGGAGGGACTGTGGGCCACTATGGGCAGGGATGTCTCCCTGCATAACTTCAACACGAGGCTATGGGAACAGCTCATCTACTTCCTGTGGGTAGGGACCATGCTGTGGCCACGTGCAGGCGCTAAAACTCCAGCCCTGTGTCCACCTTCCTCCTCAGAGACACTTCCAAAACAACCTCCACTGGCCTTCCCCGGGGCATATCCAGGAAGACCAGCAAATGGGTGTTTGTCAGACATAACCTTCGAAACACAGACAGTAACTTCATTAGGATCAAGGAAGAAATGAGGCTTTTCCAGAAAAGTTCTAGCTGAGAGGCAGAAGTGAGAATCTGTAACTTATGTACAACATACATTTAAATAAATGGATTAAATTTCAGTTTGTAAGTTAAAAAGAGAGAGAGAACTCAGAAAACTTTGCTTCTACTTTACAAGTTTATTTGCTAATTTGGTCCATCCTTTCTGAAATCCCTTCACTCCAATCTCAAAGAGCAGTTTAAACTAAATGTCATGTTCATAGCCAGGGGACTCACTATGTTACAGAAATGGCTGTAATTCACCTCTACTTTAAGAGACAAAATAACTTAATCATACAACAAATACTTATCAAGTCTCTAATATACCCAAGGAAGACAATATAGAGTAGCAGTAAACAGCATGAGCTTTCAAGTCGAGCAGCCCTAAAGCTCATATTCCCATTTTTGTGTAACTTTGGGCAAGCTGCTTGGCCTCTTTAAGCCTTTATTTCTCCATTTGCAAAATAGAGATAATAGTATCATCATCATAGGTTGTTTATATTAACTGAGTTATTACACATACAGAACACTCAAATATGAGCTCTTATTATTGTGAAGTAATCCAGATAAGCCATTTAGAACCAAATCTTCCCTAGGCAATCTTCTACAGCAGCTTGTGTTCTTACACTCCTTCGAAGTGAGAGCCAATCAGGTACTCCTAAAAACAAAATAAGAGCTAATATTTGACCAGAAGATAATAAAGATTACAGTAATATTTCCTCTCATAATTAGGCAAATTTTTGCTTTCAAAAAATATCAGGATCAACAAGAAACAAGGCTTCAAAGTCCAGAACAATATCTACCAAAACTTAGTATGTACAGTCTTTGAACGAGCAATTCCATTTTTAAGTCTTTCGCCAAATACCCAAAGAGGTGGGTACAAGGATATTCACTGCAGCCTCGCTTGTAGGAGCTAAAGACAGGAGATTGCCTACACATGCACCAATAAGGGACCGGCAAAATATTAACAGGTTATAGTAAAAAGAATACTACAAAACTATTAAAAAGAATCAGCTACATTGCCTGTTAGGGGCAGGACTCTGTGTCGTCCCCACTCCCCACCTCCCAAATTCACATATTGAAGGCCTAACCCCCAGTACCTCAGAACATGGCTATATTTGAAGATAGGGCCTTTAAAAGGGTAATTAAGGTAAAATGAGGCCAGGCAAGGTGACTCACGCCTGTAATCTTAGCACTCTGGGAGGCCAAGAAGGATCACTTGAGGTCAGGAGTTGGAGACCAGCCTGACCAAGACTGAGATTCCTGTCTCTACAAAAAATAGAAAAATCATCTGGGTGTGGTGGCTTGCACATGGGAGGCTAAGGCAGGAGGACTGCTTGAGCCCAGGAGTGTGAGGTTGCAGTGAGCTACGATAACACCACTGCACTCTATCCTGGGCAACAGAGCGAGACCCTGCCTCAAAAAATAAAAAAAAAAAGGTAAAATGAGGTCATATGGGTGGACCCTAATCCAATATGACTGGTGTCCTTATAAGAACAGCAAATAAGGACAGACAGACACAGAGGAAAAAATCAGACACCCAAAGACACCCAAAGACAGTCATCTACAAGCCAAGGAGAGAGGCCTTCACAGAGAAACCAACCCTGCCAATGCCTTGATCATGGACTTCTAGCCTCCAGAACTGAAAGGAGACAAATTTCTGTTTGTTGTTTAAATCACCCAGTCTGTGGTATTTTGTTATGTCAGCCCTAACAAACTTATACATGCCAATATGGAAGACCTCCAAGATAAATTATGTTTTTAAAAGGCAAGGTATAGAACAATGTGTATAAACTGTCAATATATGTGAGTTTTTTTAACAGAGAAGAGACACACATATTCATACTTTCATACTTACAGATACAGAGACTATCTACAAAGATAAATAATAAGAAACTAGTAACAGTGGCTGCTTCTGGGAAAAGAATATGGGTGTCTGTGATGAGTACACTCACTTTTTGTCATATTCCTTTTGGTACTAAAGTTTTCACCATGTGCATGTAACATTTTCTTTTCTTTTCTTTTCTTGAGACAGAGTCTCACTCTGTTGCCTGGGCTAGAGTGCCGTGGCGTCAGCCTAGCTCACAGCAACCTCAAACTTGTGGGCTCAAGCAATCCTCCTGCCTCAGCCTCTTGGGTAGCTGGGACTACAGGCACATGCCACCGTCGTGCCCAGCTAATTTTTTTTTTCTGTTTTTAGTTATTTGGCTAATTTCTTTCTATATATAGTAGAGATGGGGTCTCACTCTTGCTCAGGCTGGTCTCCAACTGCTGAGCTCAAGTGATCCTCCCGCCTCAGCCTCCCAGAGTGCTAGGATTACAGGCGTGAGCCACCACGCCCAGCCAATATTTCCTTTAATAAAAAAAATCTGCTAAAATGAAAAGATCTACATGACATATTCGACAATCAGGAAAAGCACCATCAGTAAACCTGAGGTCTGGGAGCTAACAAGTCTTTCTTTTTTCCTGCTTGCTAGAAGCTAACTAGTCTTGATAAACCAAACTCACCAAAATCCTCAATCTATTTCATGACCTTAGGCAGTTATTCTTTAAATGTCCTGCATATATATTTTAAGAGCCATTAAAATATTCACATCATTTCTCTCAGTAATTCCACTTCAGGTAATTTATCCAAGGGAAAAAAAAAAGACTTTATCAAGCAACAATGGAGGCTGGGCACTGAGAGGCTGAGATGGGAGGATCTCTTGAGTCCACAGCAAGACCTCTTCTCTACAAAAAATTCTGTGTTCAGACAGAGTGCCGGAGCATCATCACAGCTCACTGCAACTTCAAACTCCTGGGCTCAAGTGATCATCCCACCTCAGCCTCTCACATAGCTAGGACAGCAGGTGTGTGCCACCATGACCAGCTAATTTTTCTATTTTTTGTAGAGATGGGGTCTCTCTTGCTCAGGCTGTTCTCAAACTCCTAACCTCAAGCAATCATCCCACCTCAGCCTCCCAAAGCACTAAGATTATAAGTGTGAACCATCGAGCCCCACCTAAAAAAAATTTTTTTTAAGTTAGCCGGGTGTGGTGGCGCATGCCTGTAGTACCAGCTACCTGGGAAGCTGAGGCACAAGGATCACTTGAGCCCCAGAGTTGGTGGTAACAGTGAACTATGAACACAGCTCTACAGCCTGGGCAACAGAGCAAGACTCTGTCTCTAAATAAATAACAACAAAAATAAATAAATAAGAAATGGAATGCTATAACATCCAAACAGTTAATATAACAGGAAAATGATTAATACACCACAGGATGAGATGCTGTATATATTTAAAACAGCTGTGAAGACAACCAACATGGTAATAACACAATGTTATTAAAAACATGTAACTGTTAAATCTCTTTTTGTTCTAAAGTGAAAAAAAAATGCAAAAAGAATTTAACAGTAGTTGTAGTGTGTGTGTTGGTTAAAGAACAAAACCCCAAGCACCTAACAAATCTTATCCAATCAGGACACAAGGTAGGACTTAAAACTAAAACTGTTAAAATAGGCTTCTGTTCTTCCAAGAATCAACTCTATTTACTTATTACAAAAGTAAGCAAGATATTTAAGGGCCTATTATAGCAGTACACTGAGTAAGACAGAAACTCTGCCTTCCCAGGCCTTCAAAACATTTCATAGGCCGGGCGGTGGCTCACACCTGTAATCATAGCACTTTGGGAGGCCAAGGCAGGCAGATCGCTCAAGGTCAGGAGTTCGAACCCAGCTTGAGCAAGAGCGAGACCCCCGTCTCTACTAAAAATAGAAGAAATTGGCCAACTAAAAATATATAGAAAAAATTAGCCAGGCATGGTGGCGCATGTCTGCAGTCCCAGCTACCCAGGAGGCTGAGGTAGAAGGATCATTTGAGCCCAGGAGTTTGAGGTTACCGTGAGCTAGGCTGACGCCACGGCACTCACTCTAGCCTGGGCAACAGAGTGAGACTCTGTCTCAAAAAAGATAAAATAAAATAAACATTTCAGTAATTTACTGAATGCCTACTCTGAGCCAAATACTATGTTAAATAGGTCGATGTACATCTCCTTGCACACTTTACTGTTTACAAGCAGAAGAGGCTAACAATTGTAGTCATCTCAGATTGCTCAAATTTACACTATAAAGCAGTGGTCCTCAACCTTTTTGGCACCAGGGACCAGTTTCATGGAAGACAATTTTTCCCTGAATGGGGGAGGGGTGGTTTCAGGATGATTCAAGCCCATTACATTTATTGTGCAGTCAAAGCTCCCTACTAATGATGATCTGTATTTGCAGCTGCTCCCCAGCGCTAGCATCACCGCCTCAGCTCCACCTCAGATCACCAGGCATTAGGTTCTCATGAGGAAGCACAACCTAGATCCCTCACATGCGCAGTTTACAGTAGGGTTTGTGCTCCTGTGAGAATCTAATGCCACCGCTGATCTGACAGGAGGCGGAGCTTATGCAGTGATGCAAGCAATGAGGAAAACTGTAAATACAGATGAAGCTTCACTTGCTTGCCCACCGTTCACCTCCTGCTGTGCAGCCCAGTTCCTAACAGGCCACAGGGATTGGGTACCACAGCTATAAACTACAAGTGCCACAGGTTTTCAAAGAGTAATGATCATGAGAGAGTAGTCTAGAAGAATGTGAGAATAATCCTCTAGTTAGATGGAATATCAGGAGAAACGGCACAAGTAAGCCTGCAAAGTGGAAGAAACAAAAAAACTGCATGAGTCCAAAGCCAGACTCTGAAAGCTAGACAAAAGATTTTTAATTTGAGTAGAAAACAGAAAGCTATCATTTCTTCCACATCCATGAATAGTTTTTTAGGAATATCAACATCATACCTGTATTCCATTTCCAAGATGAAATACCAAAGGCAACTACATAGTCAAGGAACTCAGCTAAGCACCCTCTGTAACAATCCCAGACTGAAATGGAGGATTTGTACTGGGGTAGTGGCATGGAAATAAAGAAGAAACAGGTAATCCCATTGGAGGTAGAGGGTTTGTTTAAGGAGGAAGTAAATTACGAGGAAGTTTTTTAGTCTGAGAAATTAGAGGACAGGTTTATACCACAGATAAATGGAGAAGTTAGAAAAAATCTTAAAAACAGTCAGGTGAGGCCGGGCACAGTGGCTCATGCCTATAATCCTAGTACTCTGGGAGGTCAAGGTGGGAGGATCACTTGAGCTCAGGAGTTCAAGACCAGCCAAGAGCAAGACCCTATCTCTACTAAAAACAGAAAAAAATAGATGGTCGTGGTGGCACACATCTGTAGTCCCAGCTACTCAGGAGGCTGAGGCAGGAGGATCGCTTGAGCCCAGGAGTTTGAGGTTGCTATAAGCTAGGCTGATGCCACAGCACTCTAGCCCCGGTGACAGAGCAAGACTCTGTCTCAAAAAAAAACAACAAACCAGTCAGGTGCCTTACATTCTCACACATGCAAAAAAATATATATTAAAATATATAAATATATTTGGCCTTTTCAGAATCAGTACATAGTAATTTGGTTCTAAGTCAATCAAGGATGATACCATGTGCCAGCTTGTATTAGAAAAATCCTACACAGCATACATTTGCAGCATGAAATAAGTCATTATATTACCTAGGCAACACACATTATATGATAAATAGAGAACCCTTCTTTGAAAGGTTACCAGGTGAGGTGCCAACTACAAAACAAGCCATAATCATTTAGACTCTCTTTGTTATATCTGATGAGACAGAGTTACCTACATTCAGATTCTCACAAAATCTGTTTTATAAACCACAAGCCATTTTTTTAAAGGGGCAAGATAAGCCAAGATTACCAAGATTCTAAATCAAAGGTGGTGTACAAATTTTGATGTAAAGTCTGCTATTAATGGGGTGAACTACTACAGAAGCATTCAACCATATATTTCAAGAAATAATTTGGCAAAGAATAGAGAAGCTGTAACATTTGCTCCAAAGTCTGATCAATGCAGTACAGCAGGCATGACTGCAGATGTTTCCACTCTGTTGCACAGGAGTAACAGTATAGTTCTATCTAATTAAAAAAAAAAAAAAATCAAGAGAAACATACAAAACAACAAAGACAGACTGCAAAGACTCTAGAAAATATCTAATATGCATTGGCAACAAATCTGCCTTTTCAGGCACACCATCAAGGCACAAACTTCTACCTTGTTTATCAATCCTTTCAACAGAAATTAGACACACATGACATTTTTGTAACAAAGCTCCTTGAGAAGTATGCCAAATGAATTATGAAATACATTTGTTTAATGTCTATTTTTACATATTTCATACAAAATATGCCTAACAGTACTTTGTTACTGATTAAAAGTGATTAAAGGCTGGGTGTGGTGGCTCATGCCTGTAATCCCACCACTTTGGGAGGCTGAAGGAGGAGGATCATTTGAGGTCAGGAGTTCAAGACCAGCCTGGGCAACAGGGCCTGGAATGCTCTTGCCTGCACATGGGATGTCAGTGACATTCCCTACAGGTCACTGATCAAATGTCATTTTTATAGTAAGAATTCCTCTGACTACCTTATTTCAAACTGCAACCCAATACCTACTAGATGCTGAGGCATTCCACTCCACTCTACCTTATCCCTCCCCTAGCTTCTTCCCTTCCAACTCACACACTAGTAGTATATAAACTGCATGGGGGCAGAGATTTGTTTTGGTCTATTTTACTCACTGCTATATCCCCAGCACCTAAAATGGTGACTGTCACAGGGCAGTCTCTCTAAGGGTTGTTGAATTCATAAATTAGTAAGATAGTATAGGTTAGAGATGCAACAAGTCAAAAAAACTTGTTCTTTGGACTCAGAATATGCCCTTTAACGTCCTCTATGCTCCTAAACCCTCTTCTATTACTCTCTGGATAAAGATTTTAAAAAGAAATATGCACTCTTCTGAAAGAGAAAAATCCTATTCCTAACTCATAAGTCAAGACCACAACCTGAACTAGCTAAAGTAAACATCCAAGTGTTTAACTTCAAAGCCACTCAGCATCATTTTCAGGAGATAAATATTCTATCACCATGAACAACTCTGCTCTGTTGCAGGAATGCACAATTCTACAGACTTTTAAACTATCAACAAAAACACAAGCCTCTCCTAGAAAAAGCGGTATTTCCAAAAAGTATGTGTATCACATTATGTTTGCAACTGTATCAGAGTAAATTCATTAATGTAACCACTTTCTCACACTCAGTAGTTTATAACAAAAATATGCCTCTAATTTTGGAATAATTCATTTAGATTTAAATCAATTAAAGTAGTATATAATAAATTTAAGGAATGGTGTAACTGCTAAGGAATTACCTCCAGAATTTAGGACCTCACAAAAATCTTTACCGTTGCTATTTTAAAAACTGCTCCTATGTATTATGGGGGATTTTTGGTTAAAAACAATTTTTGTAAACATTTGTTAAAAAAAAACTCATCTCCATATTAAAAGAGAGAAAACGAGAGCAAGAGAGACCTAAGAACAAAAATGATACCAATTTCTCCAACACAAAGAGGTAAAGAATTTGTCCGCAGAAAACAAACTTGGATCTTCAGCACATGTCACATTCAGAGCATGAATTAATCTTGACCCTGAATTAATCTTTGATCAATTACCAAAATAGTTATTTTTGAAAAGAAATAAGAAAGCCCAACCTAAGTCCCCTAACCCCAACCCTGATATACAAACTTATGTCTTTCTCTACTCCATCTCTCTTGGATAACTGGTAACAGATATGTGAAATCATTTTTCTGTTCCTGGCTCTGATTTAACTAGAACCAAGTACAAGTTTTAAGGACAGTATATCTTTATTTCCATGTAACATGTGCAATGGAGGGAGGGAGCGAGTTAATCTAAAAGATGGGACCTAAGTTTTTCAGGGCGGAGGGAAGGGAGCCTAGGCAGCAATAAAGAAATTGCAAAATTATACAACAAATTACAAAGTACAAAGAACTCACAAATTACTGTCTCAAGCTCCTAAAAAACTTAACTTCTCATATAGGTGAACAATTAAGAAAAAATTACAATACAAACATAATGAGTAAGATGTGCAACATATGGGGGATGGTCATGCTTGAGGCTCTGACTCGAGGGGGGAGGGGGCATGGGCAATATACATTACCATAATATTTGTACCCCCATAATATGCTGAAATAAAAAAAAAAGAAAAAATTACATAGTAATAATAAAACTATTTGAAATTCTTTGGATCACAAATAAAAGTTAATTGTATGACTTTCATAATTTTTAAGTATTGACTCTGAAATTGCTGTAAGCTTTTCAGAATACTAGAAAACAATGAAATACTCAAAGGAGGATCACTGATCCAAGAACAGAGGAAACTGGAGACAGTGACACCATTTCAGAGGTTTCCCTTGCAGTCAGTGGACAATCACGTCTCCAGTCCTGTCTGTCTGCTTCTCCCTTTCTTCTATAATCCCTTGCCCAATTTTAAGTTGAGCTGGAGGTAGATATCCCAAAGATGAGTTTTATATATAATATGCTCAGTCCTGTCCCAAGAAATTCTAAATAAGGGTAGCTGTACAACTAGCTCTTCTGTGGGGTTTAGGGCAAAGCAAGAATAAATCATCTACAACTGCTGAAGTCTCTACCATTTATTTATGTGTCTTGGAAACTCAAGAGAAAATTTTCCCATTTTTCTGCCATAGCAAACATTATTTGGCTATACCAACAGCCCTTGAGCCAAATGGAGATTACTAAGTCACCAGACACCGGTGTCTCCAAGTCCATTTTCTCAAAACTCTAAAGGTTATTTCATTGGGGGGTTTGGGGACAGGGAGGGGGGAACTCCATCAAACAAGTTTAAGAAACATTGAGTTGGCCAGGCAAGGTGGCTCAAGCCTATAATCGGGAGTTCTGAGCTCAGGAGCTCAAGATCAGCCTGAGGAAAAGTAAGACCCCATGTCTATCAAAAACAAAAAAATGAGCCAGGCATCCTAGCATGCACCTATAGTCCCAGCTACTTGGGAAGCTGAGGCAAGAGGATCGACTGAGCCCAGGAGTTGGAAGTTGCAGTGAGCTGTGATGAAACCACTGTGCTCTACCCAGGGTGAGGGAGTGAGACCCTGTCTCAAAAAAAAAAAAAAATTTTTTTTTTAAACAGATTCTCTAATGATTTAACATCTCTGACCCTTTAATAAATTATATACATTATGATTTCCAAGACAGAGATATAATAATTAGTGTTTCCAATTTATTTGACACCCAACACCCCAGAAACACCTTTGCGATATTCTGAAACACACTACACAGGCATTCATCTAAAAACTAAAATTATCTCCTTCCCCCATCTTTACTGGCTTATAAACTGTTAGGATGATCTAACATTCTCTTTAGCCCTATGATGAGCAGAGCAAACAAATGATATGACCTAAAATAATTCAAACATTGCCTAGCTTGTATTTTAGGAACACTATTTGTATATGTTCTGAAACAAATGAGAGTATTAGATATTGATTTAAACTCTAGCACTGATATTCATGGGAACTACCCATTTTTTCAACTTATTTGATAAATGAAAATTTACACTTAAAACCTAATCATTTATTTTAAAATCTTACTGTTAATCTTAAACCCTACAATAAAAATATGGTTTTTCTAGAAAAGTAGTAAGTGATGTGGATGGACTAATTCCATTTCAGAAGTGATCTAAAATTGAGCTCCTCTCAAACAGCATTTAGCGAGTGAAACAAATACTAGTAGCTCTAGTGAAGCCGTGTAACAATGAAAATACCTGAAATCCGAGATAATATTTAAGAAACTTTATTCTTTTACTTCCCACTCTTCATCTGCTTTTAAGCAGACTTTTAAAAAAGTCAAAAATATTACAAATAGTCCTGGCTACCAACAAAGCAAATATTAATAGATTGTAGCTGCAATCTTGCTTATGCTTTCTTTACTAACTATATCCTCTTTTCTCATATTCCTGAAGACTAATTATCACAATATTCTTTTATTCCACACCTCCATCTCTCCCTCTGGTTTCATTTGTTCCCTCATTTAATCTGTTCTCAGTAAGCTCTTCTCTTTCCACGGGGAGCAACAGTGGTCTTTTCACACTGAAAAGAGTAACTGTGGCTTTATATCCAACAGTAAATGGCTTCAGATTGCCACTTAAGACAGAGAATGGACACAGGTGTGTCTGAGACATTGATCCCCTAGATTCCCTGGCATCTAGTGTCTGGAGCACCTCCAGCCAGCCAACCAGCCTCTCCATTTATCCCAGGGTAGTATACAAATTTTTCTTTGATTTAAGAAGGTTTAGGAAGCATTACTCTAGAACATACACTCCATAGGGATAATACTGTGGAATTTCTCCTACACCAAATAGTTTAAGAAGGAAAAAGGAAACATATTAGAGAAATACAATTCAATTTGGTCCTTGAAAAATAGCAATAATTTTTTCAGGATGACAGCTAACAAAGACTAGACTTTTAGTTATTAACATTTTCCCTTGAGATTGGAAGTATGGTTTATTTTAGCAAAGAAAGCAGAAAACATTTTTTACATTTGACCAGCTAAATGCCAACTCTGTATTTCACCTAAGTTTTCATAACAAATATGAATTATCCTGATCATATGCTTAGATCATCCCTCTTCATAACAATTAGTTTTCAAAATGTCACTCAAGTTCAAATGTATAATTCATATACTAAACTAGAACTTAAATTTCTATTAACTTGTCCAAGTTCACAGAGCTACAGAAGTTAAGATTTAGTTATTAATAAGTGGGCAATGGCTCTTTTAATAACTTTAACTTTAAACAACATATTAGTTCCTGATAATGAGCACAGACATGAGGCAATTCTACACAATAGTCTGGAAACTGTAATTCCTTTAAAAACCAAATAGGCTTCAGATTCATTTTCAGATTATGATCTCTGCAATAAATTCTGGTATATTACCCTAAAAGAAACCAGGTTATACTTCAGTAGAGGAAAATTAAAAATAAAGCATTCACATTGTTTCTGAAATTCCTTAACATCACTTAGCAGTCCTGAAGAGGGTGCTTCAAATCTTAATATGCAAAAAAAATAACATGGGGATTTTGCTAAAATACAGATTCTGACTCAGCAGGACTAGGATGGAGCCTGAGAGGTCTAATGAGCTCCCAGGTGATTTTTATGCTGCTGCGGCCACAGACCACACACTGTATACCTGATGCTTACACTCTTGTTTCTAAGACACTGGTAAAGATAATGGATAAAAATGTAAAAGAGGCAACAATCTCCACTTCATTTAGAAATTTTTACAGATTTGTGACATTAGTTTGGGAGAGGGATGGTATTAAAATGTCTGTGTTTGGGGGAAGCACAGCTTTTCAAAGGTGGAGATAGCCAGAAGCGGGTGGCTCATGCCTGTAATCCTAGCACTCTGGGAGGCTGGGGCGGGAGGATCGCTTGAGCCAGTAGTTTTGAGGTTGCAGTGAGCTGTGATGACATCACTGCACTCTATCCAGGACAACAGAGGGAGTCGCTGTCTCCAAAAAAAAAAAGGTGGGGAATATGGTCCTAGGAGATTATATATAAGAGCAAACACCTATATAGCACTATGTGACAGTGAACAGTCTTAAGCACTTCACATATATTAACTGATTTCATCTTCCTAACAACATCGTGAAGTAGGCATTACTGCTACCCCTATCTTACAGGAGGTAAACCTGAGTCACAAAGACCTCAGAATACACATAGCTAATAAATGGTAGAGTAAGAATTTGAACCCAGGTAGTCTGGTTCCAGAGTCGATGCTTTTAGCCACTACAGTAGCAGTATACCTCTTAAGAACATAGCAAAATTAAAATGGCAAATGCAAATAAAAGGCTTATTTTTGGAGAAAATGATACAGGATTAAAATGTAAAGTGTTAAATAATAATAGTGAATAACAACCTAAGTCAGAGGTTCTGTTAGGGACAGAGTACCAGTGCTTGGTAAATATCATGATTTAACAATATAGGCGTTTGCTATATTAGAAACTGTTCTGGACTTCAGCATAATAACTAATGCCAAGTATTTGATTAAAAAAATATTTTTTGGCTGGGCATGGTGGCTCACACCTATAATCCTAGCACTCTGGGAGGCCAAAGCAGGAAGAATGCTTGAGCAAAGAAGTTCAAGACCAGCCTAAGCAAGAATGACACCCCATCTCTACTAAAAATAGAAAACTTAGCGGGGCATCACGGTGCATGCCTTGGTCCCAGCTACTCGGGAGGCGGAGGCAGGAGGATCACTTAAGCTCAAAAGTTTGAGGTTGCAGTGAGCTATGAGGACACCACTGAACTCTAGCCTGAGCAACAGAGTGAGACTCTGTCTCAAATTGTTCTAAAATTACAAGGAAGGACACCATTTTGTTGGCAAAACGTCTTGCTTCACTTCATGGAATGAGCAGTTTGAGACCAATGTTCAGAGGTGACTAGTGAAGAAGAGTTTTGACATTCAGGGCTTATAATAGCAGCACTGGCAGACACAGCTGAAATGGCAAATAATGAAAATTGCTTTAGTATTTAGGACTGAAGAGATGGGTAATTAAGAGTAGAAACTGGTAAGGGACAAAGCATAACATGACCAGGAATTGGATGCCGTAGAGGGGAAAAAGTGGCAAAAATAGCTGCTATTTGCAAACAAAGAAATAAAGGAAGATAAGGAAACAAACATTAAGTCTGAATAAACTTTTGGAGAATAAAAACTAATTATCAGAAGATTTTCTAAGTGATGATAAATTGTCCAGATAAGGTAGCTGCAGAAAATACTGGACTAAACAGATGGATAAAGTCAAGCAAGAGTAGATTAGTAATTATCACTTCAATGAGCCCAAATATGGATATGGCTGATCAAGCACAAAAGTTGTCTCAGGAAACACAGCACAAAGGCCTATGGAATATGCAGCAAGCGAGAATGTTAACCCTCAGATACCATCAAATTCATTCGACAAACACTTCTTGAAACATACTATGTGTTTGGCAGTACTCTAGGTGTTCGGGATACGGCCTGGCGGCCAAAGTCCTGCCTCGTGGAACTTACATTCTAATATGGGAAACTGACAACAAATATATTTCGAAGAGAACACTGAGGAAGGCCTTATCATAAAAGCCCTGAATGAAGCCCTTTAATACAGAGTGATATATAAATCTGTTTATGTGAGATATGTTAACACAATATTAACCTCCCTCCCAGGAAGCCCTGGAGTCTAAAGCACTCATTACATGCTCCTCATCCTCTCCAAAAAAACAAAGACTAAACCAGAGAAGTGCATGTAAAATGTATCTATAAATACAAGTACAATTTTCTTTTACTTCCCAGACAGCCTGTCAGTAAATTATACTTCAAAATTTTCCAAATTTGACAGTTCTTGGATCAAAAAATTTTACCAGTATAACCACTTTACAAATAACTAGAAATACTTTTCTAATAGATCATAAAATTACAAGTAGAAAAAGTACTCTAGTAAAGGAAAACAAATCTTGGAAGTTAGAGAAAACTTCAAGATTTGGTATTAGTGGGCTTTAAAAATCTCACCAATGTTTGGTTTACTACTGTAAGCTATAACGATTGCCTTAGATTTCAAAAAAAATTAAGTTTAAGCACAAGTGTTGGATGTAATATGAAACTTTAAGGATATGACACTTTAAGGATAAACAGAGGATGTGCTACCTTTCAGGTCTTGAAGAAATTACTGAAAAAGAGCTCATTTTTAATACCCAGTTAATTACCAATCTCTTATCTCTCAGTGTAAAACCTATAAATTCAAACTATTTGGTTATATTTTTAAAAGGAAAGATACAAATTGATATATATTTAAACATCTTATAGAAACTACAAGAAAAAAGGCACTGTTATAATATTATATTCCTAAAGATACCTCATTAAAACAAATGTATATAGTCTGGAATGCCTACATCAGGCGTCCTCAAACTATGGCCCACGGGCCACATGCGGCCCGCCAAGGACATTTATCCGGCCGGCTGGGTGTTTTTGCCGCTGCTGCCTGTCCTGCTTAGCAGCCCACTCCTCTGGGGCCCACAGTGCACACTCTCCAACGGTCTGAGGGACAGTGAACTGGCCCCCTGTTTAAAAAGTTTGAGGACCCTGGCCTACATACTACAGAAAGCTGATGTGAACCTATCACTCATTCCTCAAGTGTTTCTTAACAAGCAATCTGTTCTCTCTATACAAATGAAAAACAATGGGAAAGTACTTGTTCCAACATGAACTACCCTTGTAACAATGCATTACACAATTTAATCTCATCTGCTTTACAATGTCAACATTTTTCTGTCCTACCATACCACTTAGTCAAGGAAGGATATAAAATTTAAGATTTTATATCCTAACATTCCGGGGGGGAAAAAATTGTGATCCCAAAAGTCTGAAAATATCACTCACTTAAGTTTTTTTGGTTAAAAATACAAAACTCATTGTTAAAACTAAAATGTCTAGGAATCAAAGATTAGATGTAAAGCCAACTGATCTTCATTTCCACAAAAAGGGCATTTGAGTCAACTTAGGTGGGTTCTCAGCAAGAAATAAGTCATGTGGGAGAATTCAGTCTGGGAAGTCATTTTGGACCGAAGAACTGGTCCCACAATTCAGTTCACTTCATTCTAGTACAGGCAAGGGGACCTAAATTTAAAGTTAATGCCTACGCAAGTGGTTGCAGAAGGTGTTGTCTTACACTTTATTCCCTGGCACAAGCTAATCCTGAGATTTTAAATCTTCCTGACTTTTAGATGCATTTAAGGCGGCCATGAACACAAACAGTAAGATTTCAAAAAATCATCTCTGGGATGCGATGCTTTGGGAAGCAGGCAGGATACGACACGGGGTTACCGACTGAGGCTGCAAAATGCTGTCTTCATTTGGTGAGTCCCTGACTTGTATGAGTTAAAACTCTCACCCCTTATACTGCGATGACGTAATCTTCCACACTGCATTTCTCTCGACTTAAAGGGGAGGAAAAAACAAACGAACAAAGAAAATGTCCCCCTGGTAAGAGGAATTGGGCAAGCGGCCGAACGACAGCTTCGGGAGGTAGTTAGGTAACTCCCTGAAAGGGAAGCTTCAGCTGAATAAGCAAGGAGAGACTTGGAGAAGCAAACGGAAATATTAGGAACTCAACTTAAGGCACGGATAAAGGAGACTGGGGAAACGGGGCTCAGACCCGCCCTGTCCAGACGGAGCGCCCGGCCCGAAGGCAGCGGGGGAAAGCGCGGCGCAGGCCCGGCCCGAGCAGCCCGCAAGCCGCCCCCTCCCCGCCGCCACTTCCCCGCCGCGGCTGCAATTCCGCTCCCCTCCCCCAGCCCGCCGCAAAATGTCCGCGGCGGCGCCGGGCGAAGCAGGAAGTAGAAGCGGGAGCCCCTGGGGCAGAGCCCAGCCTTCGAGCCCCGGCGGCCGGCCCACTCCAGGCGCGCCGCGCGGCTCCACGGCCCGCGGTCCCCGGCGCCCCGGCCTGGCCGCCCGCCCTCGGGAGCCCGCGGAGCCGGGCCGGAGGGGGAGGGGAGCCCGGGCGGCCGGGATGGGTGTGACCCCTTCCTTCCGCCGCGGCCCGGTAACAGCCCGGCCCCGCCCGCGCCCCCCGGCCCGCACCCCAGCCCCGGCCGCGCACCTCTGGGCGGGCGCGCGACGCCTCCCCTCGGCTCCCCCACAGAACACGGCCCCGCGCTCGCCCGGAGAGAGCAGAGCGAGCCGGGCACTGCCCCACGCCCGCGCTTCCAGGCTCCCCGGGATCCCACAGGCGGGATGTCCCCGAGGACGGGGAGAGGCAGGGGACAGCGCGGCGGGGACGGGACGGGGCAGGAGACGCTCCCGCGGGGAGCCTCGGGCCCCGCACTCACCTCAGCGTCTCCACCGGGGCGTTGGCAGCACTGCGCGGGGTCTCCTCGGCCGCCGGACAGGGGCACGCGCCTGACGTCAGCACGCAGGAGACGCAGGGTTGGGTGCCCGCGGAAGTGGGAGGGACGGGGAAGGAGCAGAGGTGGGGCGGTTCGAGGTGGAGCCTGAGCCTCCCCGGCTCCGCCCGCTTAGGGCGCACGCGCAGAACAGCACGACGCGCACGTTCCGGGCTGTGCTCTGCACCTCTTTCCAACGGTTGTATCTGTAATAATACTCTGAACCGTAGTTTGCAAAGCGCCTCCACTAGCATTTCTTTTAAACTTTGCAACCTGGTGAAGCAAAGTATTATCATCCTTATTTTGCAGAGCAGATGGAAGCTTCTTAAAGAGAAATAGTGATTTGCCTGAGATCACACTGCAAGTGAAGGGTCTCCTGACGACCCCAGGCCTGTTTGCAGTCAGCCTTGGTGAGAACCGAATACCAGTGTTCTTATCTTGCCTGCACCCAGTGTCCCTTGCTGCAGCCACATAGGTCTTCTTTTAGAGTTAGAGACTTCCTCCCCTCCCCAAGGCCTTGCACTTGTTTGCTCTCTCTGCCTGCCTCCTCTTCCCCAGACTTTTGGTTGGCTCTCAGCCCTCAAATGTCACTGCCTTCCCTGGTCATCCTATCTTAACAGCATCTGTTTATTATGTCTTCCCTGCTAGTGTACAAGCTTCGGAAGAATGGGGGTCTTCCCTCTCTTATTATCAGATTTCTCAGATGTTGCATAGCTTTTTTTCTTTTCTTTTTCTTTTTCTTTTTTTTTTTTTGAGACAGAGTCTCCCTCCTCTGCTTTCCCAGCTAGAGTGCAGTGGCATCATCAGCTCACTGCAACCTCCAACTCCTGGGCTCAAGCAATCCTCCTGCCTCAGTCTCCCATAGTGCTAGGATTACAGGAGTGAGCCACCTCACCTGCCCCGTAGCTTATCTTAATAATAGTGCTTTTATTGATTACTGCCATAGCTATTTGGCCAAGACAAGAAAGCCACCTAATTCCAAAATATTTGACTTGATAATCATATTTTCTTTTGAATTTTTTAATTACACAATAACTACATTTTCTACCATTTACTATAGGTATGGTGCTAACAGCTTTGCATGTAGTTGTGGCTCACTTAATGTAGCCACCCTATGAGTTAAGAACTATTACCCCCATTTTATGGATGCATGAATTGAGGCTCAGAGGTGTTAAGGGACTTGCCCAAGGTTACCAAGGCAGGCAGGGGCAGAGCTGGGACACTGGCTCTAGTTGACCACTACAGTATCACACTACCCAGCAGGCTTATTATAGAGAAATCAAAAGTATGCTTCAGCTGTAGTCCCATCCCTATTGATACCAACTTAAGATTTTAGTATACACCTTCCCAGACTTCTTGCTATGTATATATACATTTTTTTGCACAAAAACAAGATTGTAATCCCCTTTCTCTCTCCAAACTACATTGTGAACATCCTTCCATGTCAAATAAAGCATCATTTGTAAAGTCTGCATTCTACTGTATGGGCATTACAATCTTTACCGATCTCCTACTGTTGGAATTTAGGTTGTTTGGGCCTATAGTAAATTTTTCGACTATTGTAAAAATTCATAAGCTTAGTTTCTTAAACTTGAGAGGAAAGTGGTAATTTTCTCCCTCCACAAGGCCAGTTGGCAGTGCCCTTTCCTTCATCCTGTCTCACACTCCCATGAATGTCCCCAGACAATGTCTGTCCTTTCCATCAACAGCAATATCTTGATGGGGTGTCACCCAACTGCTCAGCTTTTCCTGCCTTTATTCTGAGGACAAGGACTCACTTTGTACTTTGTCTCTTACATTGTCAGGTTTTTGTCAGAAGGGCCCTCCTAGATCTTTTAACAGCCCCAAAGAGCAGTGGCATTACTTCTTGACCCCAGTCAATCCCGTCCCTCCCTGCCAGCTCAGACCCCAGCCTCCTGGTGCCTCTCTTCACTGCCCTGCTGGCATAGCTTAACAGGAGGGGCAGCCTATGGGTCTCCAGCTCCCCTTCCCATGTGGTTACCACTGCAGTGTCCATTCCTCCTCCTGGCAACAGCACTTTCATTTCTCCTGGAGCAGTCCCTGCCCCAATTCTCAATCCATGTGACTCTAAAGAAGATGACTATACCTCCATTTGCAGGGATGGACACGTGACCCTGACTTGGCCGATCAGAGAACTATAGAGAGCCCTGTTGCCACAGCACTTCAGCAATGGGCATGTGACCCAGTGAGATTCGATTCCGGAACTTTGGTCAGAATCGTCCACTTCAGTGAATCGATTTGCTGAGGGCAGGATGATCATGGCATTGCTGGCAGCCAGCTTCCCACTGCGTAGAGAGAGACTGCCTGAGAATGAGACCAAGACAAAGGGAGGAAGCAGAGCTGAGAGATGAAGACATTAAACTGAGTCCCATTGACATTGCATGAACCATTGGATCCAGTCCTGCTTCAATCCTCAGTCACATTAGCCAATAAATTCCCTCTACTTCCTGAACCAGGTTGAGTAGGTTTCTGTCACTTAAAACTGCAAGACTCGTTATGACTCACTCACTCTGCCACTCCCACCCACGCTAGTCTGCCCCTGCATGGTCCTTATCGCCACCCTCTGTGTAGACGACTCCCAAATCTATGCCTCTTCCAGCCCCTATTTCCACCCTCACTTTCAAATTTCCAGATACTCCACACCACACCACCAAAGTCATCTTCAGTCCCCACCTACTCCGGCTTCTGCAGCGCCTACATCTGCTCTTGAGCCCTGCAGCCTTGCACATCCAGAGGTTCCCAACCTTTTCTGTGTCACAGATCCTATGCCCACAGAATTCACATCCAGTTTCTGAAGGCTTCCTTTAAGAATCTCTGCTGAAATTCATTTTACACAGCACAGCATTCGTCTTCCCAGATCTCAGCTCCAATTAAGTCATTCCCCTGCTCAGAAACCTTCAGTGTTGACTCCTTTTCTTCAGCATAAAATTCAAGTCCTTTAGCCATACATTCTGGGTCCTCTGTGATCTAGCACCAACTTGCCTTTCCAAAGCTATCTCCCTTTCCTGTCTGTATTATTCAGGGTTCTCCAGAAAAACACAACCAAGAGGATGTTTATATAATATATACAGAAAGAGAGAGAGGGAGAGAGATTTTTATAAGGAATTGGCTCACACAATTATGGAGTCTGACAAGTCCCAAGATCTGCAGGATGAGTCAGTGAGCTGGAGTTTCAGGAGAGTTAATGGTGTAGTTCTAGTCCACATCCTAAAGCCTGAGAACCAGGAGAGCTGATGTTTCCGTTCCAGTCCAAAGGCCAGCATGCTCAAGATCCAGGAAAAGCCAACGTTTTAGTTTGAATCTAAAGGCAAGAAAAATTCTCCCCTACTCAAAGGAGGGTCGACCTTTTAGTTCTACATAGGCCTTCAACTGACTGGAGGACGTCTGTCCACATTAGAGAGGGCAATTTGCTTTACTCAGTCTATAGATTCAAATGTTAATCTTATCCAGAAACGCCCTCACAAATACACCCAAAATAATATTTGACCAACTATCTGGGCAACCCATGGCTTAGTCAAGTCCACATATAAAATTAACTATCACACCTTTCATCGCACACCTATGCTCCAGCGAGACTGAATTACCTAGTATTAGGCAGGCCAGGTACCATGATTTCTTGCCTCTCTGCTCCTGCTCATGCTGTTCCTTTTCCCTAAAACCCTTTTCCTGTTCATCCATCCTATCTGTCAAGTCCCACTTTCCCTCCCACCACGTTCCTACCATGAACCCGACCTTTTTTTTTTTCAGAGACAGGGTCTTGCTCTGTTGCCCAGGCTGGAGTACAGTAGCATCATCATAGCTCACAGCAACCTCAAACTCCTGGACCCAAGCGATCCTCCTGCCTCAACTTCCCAAGTAGTTGAGACTACAGGAGCACATCACTATGTCTAACTAATTTTTTTTTTTTTTTTTTGTAGAGACAGGGTCTCACTATGTTGCCCAGGCTGGTCTTGAACTCCTGGCCTCAAGCAATCCTCCCACCTCGGCCTCCCAAAGTGCTGGGATTACAGGCACGAGCCACTGCTCCAGCTACAAACTGACCTGTGTGTTTTCTCGCCTCTGTGCCTCTGCAGAGTTGGTGGCTCGTTTCTCTGTCTGCCAAACTCTATACTTCTCTCCTTCAAGGACTAGCCTAGGCCTCAGCTTTAAAGCCTCCCCTGACAACCATACTTCTAATGATATTGTATTTAAAGCATATCATATTGGAATTATAGGTATCTATGCTAACTAAACCATTAGGCCTTAGGGCTGGTGCTGTGGGCTGCGGGCCCTCCTCGGGTGCCAGCGCCTGGGCCTCTAAATAAATAAATAAATAAATAAACCATTAGGCTATTAATAGACAGAGATCTTATTCATTTTTGTATTCTTTAACCTAATTTCCTGGCACACTGCCAGCCCTCAAAAATGTTTGATAAATGATGCATGAATAAATATATTGCCATCTCTTCCACAAAGCCAGATCTGCTTCCCCCTGCCAAGAAATGATCCCTACCTCTTCTAAGCTCCCAGAGCACTTCTGCCTGGGCCCTTAATCTGTTCCAGCATGTCTACCCATGCTATTTCTGCCTTACCATAAGCTTCCAGGGACAGGCCCAGTTTGGAATACATCTTTGTGCCCCTCATAGTGCTCTTCAGATGCCTTGAACAATTAAACACTGGCTGAATGAACAGAAGCCTCAAACCACATTCTCTGCCAATGCCAAAGACTGCAAATCCACTACCATCTCCCCAGGGCCTGCCAAGATTTACCTAAGAAGAGGAGAATCTGCATTAAGGAGGCTCTCCTCTGAGGTCTTCAGTCTCAGGATTTATGTGAGAAAATCCTAATTTAAGACTTGCCATGTGATTCATAGGGATAAAACTACAAAGAAAAGCAAGGACATGATTATCATAAAAATCCAGCTACTGGCTGCCTCTAAAGGGGGCTGTAATCTTAGAAGTGATGGAGGGCAGAGTTGCCAATGTTCTCTTTCATGACCTGGGTAATGATTACTTGGATGTTTGCTTTATAATTATTCATTGTACTGTATATTCGTTTTATGTGCTTTTCTCAAGTGTAATAGTTCCTAAAAATAACACTTAAAAATAATTACATTCAATGAAAATAAAGTGTCCTTGTTGTTACAAAAAAGTTGACATTGTTGTGGAAATTCTTATCGCTAAGACCCAAGCCCCCTCCCCCAACCCTGCCAAGAGCCCCACGCGGCTGCTGGGACTCCAGGTGAGCTCCTGCTCAGCCTGCCACTTTCCACAGGGCTGCAGAGGCTGCTGCCTTCTCCGCAGGCAGGCTCCAACTGAGAGCCCTGCTCCCTTGCTGTGCAGCCTCCCGCCTCCACCTGTGCCCACATCATTCCGCTTATCCCGGGACCTGTACCACTCTGGGAGTCAGAGAAAGCGGAGGAACTGACCAAACCTGTTTCCCGCTTGCCTTTTCTCTGACTGGCCCAGGCTTGCCTCTTGCATCTCAGTTACCCATCTCTGGCAGAGATGGGTCACTGAGCAAGGGTGGATGGGAAGGGATAGGGGAAAGAGAAAAATGTAGAAATAACTGAGCAACTCTGCCTGCATCCTGTAGGGTTTAGTAAGAATCCATAGGCACGTGGCACAGTGATAAAGTTTTAACTTGAAAACAATCTGAGAATTGCTTCTGTGGGCCAAGTGGTCACAGGGATATTGTGGCCGGTACCGAACAGTTAGCAAACGTCTCTTCCATGCTGGGCACATCCAATGCAAAGAGAAGCGATATCTCCCTGCTTAACCCTTCAATGGCTTCTCTTGGCCCTTGAGATGAAATTCAGTCCCATAACCTACAAGGCCCTCGGCAGCTGACCCTTGTCCCTGTTTCCAGCCTCATCTGGCTCAAGCATTCTCTCACTGGCTCCAGCCATGCCACCTTTTTTGCTGTTGCTCAGACATGCCGAATTTATTATGCCTACCTCAGAGCCTTTGCACCTGCTGTTCCCCTCCTGCTCCTTTTCACCCCACAAGTCTGTGCTCAAATATCACCTCCTCTCAAGAATACTTCCTTCCACTCATCTGGAGTAGCACCCCCCCTACGCATTATCACGCCACACTGCTTCAGTTTCCTCTTAGTGTCCTTATCCAAAATGATGTCACTTCTTTATTTTACTGTCTGTCTCCTCCCATTAAGAAGTAAATTCAAGAACTTCCTTCACCACCGTATCCTCAGTGCTAGAATACAGTGCACACTCAGTAAATATCTGTTAAAGAAATACAATAAATGAAGAAAATCCCTACTCAAGGAATTGAGGTCTCCTAGTAGGACAAACGATGATTAAGATAAGTACTAGGACAGAGATATTAGAAAGGCAGAATATTCATAGTAGGTATAGCTAACATTAAGTACTTTACATGCTCTGGGTACTGTTCTAAGTATTTAATATTTAATATTTTCTCACTTGAAATTCACAACAGCTCTGAAATATAAAAACCATGTAATAAAAACCAGGCATGGAGAGATCCCTAACATATGCCCATAGTCATACAACTGATGGATGGAAGAGCTTAGATTCAAACCGGGGGAGGTTTCCCAAAGGAGCAAGGTTTGATCTGGGTCTGGGATCTGCCCAGGCTGGCTGGGCCAGGGTAGGGCACTCCACGTCCTGGCAGAAAGGACAGGCATGTCCAGGTACACAGGCATGAACAAGCAGGATGCCAACAGGTGGATGAATCTCACAGACATAATGTTAAACACAAGAAGCCAAGCACAAATTGACTCCATTTGGTTTAGAAACAGACACCACCACTCTAGGGCAATAATCTTTCAGGGGGTTAATGCCTGGGAGGGGGCGTGAGGAAGGCGTCTGGGGTGCTGGTGTTATTCTGTATTGTGATCCGCAAGGTGGTAATAGGGCTACGCCCGTTTTGTACAAATTCATTAAGCCGTATGATTGAGATTTGTGCACTTTATAAGATGCACATTATATTGAAATTTTTAAAATGAAAAGATCACTCTTGTAGCAATATTAGCCTAAAACATGAAACACGTGTGTAGAATTTTTGTGTGTCTGGTGATGAGACAGGTTTAGTGGCTGTAGAAAAGATAAGCAAATAGGAGAGGGAAGGGGAGGAGTGGGAAAGTACGAATAGGATTTTGCAGAACACGATGGCAGTGGCACGCACCTGTAGTCCCAGCTACTCTGGAGACTGAGGCAGGAGGATCGCTTGAGCCCAGGAGTTTGAGGCTGCTGTGAGCTATGATCACACCTGTGAATAGCCACTGCACTCTAGCCTGGGCAACATAGCAAGACCTCATCTCAAAAAAACAAAAACAGGATTTAATGTATAACATATAGAAACTAGAAATGAGAAGATGGAGCTGGCCCAAGAGAGGGGCTCCGAAGAAAAGAACAAGATCAAAGGTACAGCTGAGAAAGAATCACTAACTGAATCTTCCCCTAACCAAGCAGATTCAGATACAATAGCATTTATTGACTGTTTCTGTGCCTTGGGTGCTGTGCTACGGTGACCCGACCTGAGAATAAGCCCAGGAACAAGACAGGTGTAGGAGCTGAAGCTCAGAGACGTGGCATGTCTTGTCTGACATCACATATCTCCTGAGTGGTAGAAGTTATCGTTGCTAGAAACCTTTCATTTGTGCTCCTAAACAAGGCTCCAAAACACTAAGTATTGGCCCCAACTGGAGGCGGAGTTTTGGCCCAGAGGAAGTGAAGGGGAGGCCCTGGCTGCTTTGGCTGTGTTGGTGGCTTCCTGCCTAGGAGACACACCCAGCTTCAAAATCACCACTCTGGGCGGTCAGGTTGTTGCTAGGCACCAAAGGGGCCCTTGAGCTTTCAAGCAGAGCCAGGCAGGCAGTTAACCTCACCTCACCGCAAAGTCAGGGCTGAACAGAGAAGGAAGCCAGACACCCTAGTGAAGCCTTCCCTTTTTTGTTGTTGTGGGTTTTATTTTTCCCTTCATCTCCAGTCCTTCCACAGAATTACCGTATTTCCCCAAAAATAAGACAGGGTCTTAGAGGGGAGGGGGGACATGGGCAATATATGTAACTGTAATATTTGTACCCCCATAATATGCTGAAATAAAAAAAAATTTTAAAAAAGGACAAAATGAAATTATATAAAAAAAAAAAAAAGACAGGGTCTTATATTTATTTTTCCTCATGAAGACACCCTAGGGCTTATTTTCAGGGGATGTGTTATTTTTTTTTAAGTACGCTACAACCATCTACATTTATTCAAATATAGTTAAGTCATCTTCTTCTGGAACATCATCATAACTCTCCAAACCCCGAATTCCATCCTGAATTTCTTGCGACTCTATTTCCTTTAGAACCATTGGCCCCAATCTCTCATGTCGAGCAATAGAGCTCTCATGGGGCAGATGAGAAGGGCTGCTGGACTTCTTTACCGCTCCGCAACTAAATGCACGGGTTGTGCAGATACGCTGCATAGCCACGCACATCACTAGGTCTTATTTTCCGGGCAGGGCTTATATTGTGCAAATGCTTAGAAATCCTGCTAGGGCTTATTTTATGGGTAGGTCTTATTTTCAGGGAAACACGGTAGTAGTCTCTCTCCTTGCTCCCTCCCCAGTGTAACATTTAATGGTCACCCATGAACCTTAGTTATTTGTGTTCACTAGAAAGAAACGCCTTAAATCAGGGAACAATTATGTCTCCTACAAAAGTCAAATTGTTCCTTGAGGACAAACCACGTGCAGGCCCTGTGTTCAATGCCAAGAACAGAGAGACTCCCTTTTCGCGGAGCTCACAATCTGCCTGGGGAACACAAACTGGACGCTGCACTGCAGTGTGCTACTTAGCACGGCCTATGGCACGTAAGAATATTTGCTGAATGAACAAGGGCTGAGAGAGAACTAAAGGCAAGGTGTTATAGGAGCTCACGGGAGAGCTTCAAATGCCAGTTCAAGGCAGAAATCAAAGAAGGCTTCATGAAGGTGACCATGTCTATCTGCATCATAAGGAATGAATAGGAGTAGGCGAGCAAAGATTGGGGGAGATATGGAGGAGGGGCATTCCAGGCCAAGGGAAAATGTTCAATAAATGCATGGTAGTGGGTGGAAAGAAAATGCCTAGCAAAATAGTCAAGTCATTGTCAAGTTTATTGTACCGAGCTGCCTATGGGAAATGATCACATAGGATACTCCTAGGACAGCCAGCTGCACTGGAATTCTCCAGCCACCACCGCCGCCACCACGACCACAGTGGACTCCTCTCGGCCCCCACGGCCCCCGCAGCTGGCCTCCTCTCCAGCAGCCAGGGCCTGGCACCCACTCACTACACAGGGAGTAGCTGCCCAGCAGATGACATATTTTTCCATGGCACCAGCCAGTTGCTAGGAATCTCATGTTACCTTGTGGCCCCAACACTGGTTTTCACCAGCAGCCATCTGACAGGAGCATTTTTCAATAACTAGATGAAATTATTATTTTGTGGAACTTGGAGTCAAAATAATCACAAAGGGGAAATGACACATGTGACATTTTAGAAATACAATCCAGAAGTATTTCTACATTGCCCTCCTCCTTCCCCAACACTCACAGGACTAAGAGTTTTTAGGGCTCTTTAGAATTGGGGTCTAGATCGACTCAAGGAAAGACAATGACAGGCAAAGGTGATAACTATGGGTAGTGCTGCCTAGCTTTGGAGAGAAAGCACAGGCCCCTCTCAGGGAGTGGCAACAGAGATGGGGAATTCCTCTGTTCCCGAATCCCCAGAGAGCCCCTGAAACACTGGAGCTGGTCTTCTCTTTGACATTCAGATAGTGTGACCTTGTAACAAGGGCACGGGGCCAGATGAAATGGAGATGAACTACAGCTCTTCCACTAACTTGGTTTGTTTGGGGCAGGAATCCCACCTGTAAATTCTCTTCCATAAGAAAGAACTGGTACCGCAGGAATGTTGGGAGACAGTAGTGCTGGTTTCAGAACACGGAGGTTGAGCCCTGGCTGTGTCACTGGCCTCCCTAAACCTCACTTATACTTCAGAGGTTTGACTCTATACCTAAGTTCTCTACCCAACACTTCTCACTGGAAACTATAAGGCTTGGTATAGCCATACAAAGGGCTACTATGCAGCTGCTAAAAATAATTTTTTAAAGAGACGGGGTCTTGCTATGTGGTCCAGGCTGGAGTGCAGTGGCTATTCATAGGCACAATCCCACTGTGGATTAGCATGGGAGTTTGACCTACTCTGTTTCTGACCTGGGCTGGTTTACACCACCTTAGGCAACCTGATGGTCCCCTGCTCCTAGGAAGTCACCACATTGATGGTGAACTTAGTGTGCACACCCAGTTGGCACAATACAGTACAGCCCAGAACTCCTGGGCTCAAGCAGTCCTCCTGCCTCAGCCTCCGAGTTGCTGGAACTGTAGGGCATGTGCCACCATGCTCAAAACACAAAAAAAGTTTTTTGTTTTTTTTTTTT
>VBSM01000529.1:12874441-12889458 GCA_008086735.1 Cheirogaleus medius | reverse complement strand
GCCTCCCAGAGAGCTAGGATTACAGGCGTGAGCCACCGCGCCCGGCCAAAAAAAGTTTAAATAAAATAAATCTCAGTATGTTGATAGCAGAAGACCTCTAAGACTTATTGGGCAATGAAAAAATATATACTAAACATGCATAATATGTTTTGTGTGAATAAAAGAGGGACATATATGTATGTGTATCTGCTCACATGTATATAATTTGTATTTTCTGGGAGGTGTTGTATTAATCTTCACACCAAAGAGGTTCTTAAGATTTGCCAGAGGCCGGGCACGGTGCCTCATGCCTGTAATCTCGATACTATGGGAGGTTGAGGTGGGAGGATTGCTTGAGGCCAGGAGTTTGAGACCAGCCTAGGCAACATAGTGAGACCCTCCCCCCATCACTACAAAAAATTTAAAAATTAACCACCCGTAAATTTAAATTAAAAAATTTAAAATGGCACACACCTGTAGTCCTAGCTATTTGGGAGTCTGAGGCAGGAGGATGCTTGAGCCTAGGAGTTCGAGGTTACAGTGAGCTATGATCACACCACTGCACTCCAACCTGGGCAACACAGTGAAACCCTGTCTCTAAAAAAAACTAAAAAAATCAAAGATTTGTCAGAGTAGGTGGCATTATCCAACACATAATGGCAATAAAGACCAATTTGTATCACTCTTGCTGCAGCATTCTGAAT
This sequence comes from Cheirogaleus medius, assembly GCA_008086735.1. Taxonomy (NCBI): domain Eukaryota; kingdom Metazoa; phylum Chordata; class Mammalia; order Primates; family Cheirogaleidae; genus Cheirogaleus; species Cheirogaleus medius. The sequence continues at coordinate 12,888,775 of VBSM01000529.1, read as the reverse complement.
GCAACACTGAGCCTAAGGCCAGGGATGTAAGGGGAATCTTCATCAACATACCTGAACTCCATGACCTCCTCAAGTGCCCCTGATGAGCTCTCCTTCTACTAACTAGGTTCACTTAATTCAGGAAACCTCAGCTGCCGTGCCATGAAATCCCTGAGGTGAAAACATCTGAGTCCAAGACCCTTTACTGGCATGCCAAATCCTACATCACTGAAGCAGCAGAGAAACTGGTGCAGACCAGGAAATTCCTGAACACCAAGAGGTACTGACCCTGCAAGTTAAAGAAAATATCTTCAGAATGTTTGGAATAAACTGAAGTATTGGAGATACTATGACCCTCTCAGGTTTACTCTTTTGCCAATGTTAAGTTTTACTATTCAGTTAAGGGTAGAAAAGTTTAAGGCTAGCACCATGGCTCACCCTATAATCCTAGCACTTTGGGAGGCTGAGGCAGGAGGATCGCTTGAGGCCAGGAGTTCAAGACCAACCTGAGCAACATAGCCAGACCCCATTTCTATAAAAAAAACAGAAAAATTCGCTGGGCATGGTAGAGTGTGCCTGTAGTCCCAGCTACTTGGTAGACTGAGGCAGAAGGATCACTTGAGCCCAGGAGTTTTGAGGTTGCAGTGAGATGCGATGGTGCCTCTGCACTCTAGCTTGGGCAGTAGACCAAAATCTTGTCTCAAAAAAAAAAAAAAAGGTAGAAAAGCTTAATCTACAGTTAATAAAAGGAACACTCATTCACTCATTGATATATTCACTACTCCCAAACACTATATGCCTTTGCATTCCCATGCTTTTGCCTTCCATCCAGTGATCTACTCCTCTTCTAAAATTCGACTAAAATGTCGCTTCCACTCATGGCTTCCATAAGGCTTGCAAATGACTCCCTTGTTTACCTGAGAGGTCAAAGGTAGATCTTTTCCCTTTTGCCTGAACCTGCTGAACAAGTCCAGGTACAGACCTACCAACTCGTTTTTCTGTCCCCATAAATGGTTATCTGAACAGCATGCCCCCTGAAATTAGCTAGACATTAAAATAAATAGGTACTGTTCAGTTTACCGACAAAGGTTTACGGATTGCAAAACCATGCCATGTGAATCTTAGAATCAGTTTGTCAATTTCTATAAAACAGACTGTTTGAATTTTGATTGGAAATGCATTGTATATATAGATTAATATGGGAAAGAATTGTTTTAACAATGTTGAGTCTTACAACCTGCCAATAAGGTATATACATTATCTTCATTTATTTAGGTCTTCTTGAATTTTTCTCTGCAATATTTTTTAGTTTTCAGTACATATCTTTCAGATTTATCCCTAAGCATTTCATATTTTAATGCTATTATAAATAGTATTATTTTAAATATTTCAATTCCTATTTATTCCTAACATAGAAATACAACTGATTTTTGCAAATTTATTTTGTATCCTACAAATTTGCAAAGCTCACATATTAGTCTTAGTAGCTTTTTAATGGATTTCATTGGGTTTTCTAAACAGACGAGCATAGCTGTGAATAAAGAGCTTTGCTTATTTCTATGAAAAAAAAAGTCACTTCCCCAACTTGGCTATGTCCTTACACGTCTCTGCTTTTAACCTTTTTTTTTTTTCCTTTTTTCTTTTTTGGAGACAGAGTTTTGCTCTTCTGCTCAGGCTAGGGTGCAGTGGTCTCCTCATAGTTCACTGCAGCCTCAAACTCCTGAACTCAAACCATCCTCCTGCCTCAGCCTCCTGAGTAACCAGGACTACAGGCATGTGCCACCACACCCAGCTAATTTTTTTTGTAGAGAGGGGATCTTTTTTTTTTTTTAAGGGGTGGAGGTTGTGAGGAGAGGTGCTCAGTTTCCTTGTTTGTTTTTGTTGAGACAGAGTCTCACTCTGCCGCCCTGGGTAGAGTGCAGTGGTGTCATTGTAGCTCACTGCAACTTCTAACTCCTGGGCTCTAAGAGATCCTTCTGCCTCAGCCCAGCTGGGTTTTTATAAAATTTCTTTTTGGTAGAGACGGGGTCTCACTGTTGCTCCGGCTAGTCTCAAACTCCTGAGCTCAGGCAATCCCAGAGTGCTAGGATTACAACCATGAGCCACTGCACCCAGCCTCAATTTTGATGTTTTTTTTTTTTTAAAAGACAGGGCCCTACTCTGTCACCCAGGCTGGAGTACAGTGATGCAACCAAAGCTTACTGCAATCTCAAACTCCTGGGCTCAAGCAATCTTCCTGCCTCAGCCTCCTGAGCAGTCGGGACTACAGGTGCATACCACCACACTGGGTTAATTTTTTTTAATTTTTGTATAAACAGGGTCTTGCTACATTGGCCAAGCTGGTCTCAAGCTCCTGGCCTAAAGCAATCTTCCCTCCTTAGCTTCCCAAAGTACTGAGATTACAGGTGTGAGCCACCATGCCTGACCAATTTTTTTTAAAACAGGAAATGTTTTTTCTTAGTGCTATTTCAAAACCAGATACCAAAAGGAAGACAAGTTATACTCCAGCATTTCTAACAATATATTTTTGAATGCTTCCTCCTCTCCTCAAAAACTCTACATTTCCTTAAAAATAGGCTTTATATTTATATTCTAGCACCCAGAACAGTCCCAGAGACACAGGAAGTATTAGACAAACATCAGCAGAATCAACGTGAGTTCCAGCATTGAGCTAACCAGTCCCTACACCAAAAGCTGTTTCTGAATTGGCAACAGGTTTGTTACAGGAGCAAATCTACAAGTCCAAGAGCCAGGCCACAGAGGCAGACAGGTTCCTCTGAACTGGGCCATGCTGGGGAGGTGGTTGCTGATTACTCTGCCTGTCACAACCACAGCTATTGCTCTGTCTCAGCTGTCAGCCAAAGAACAGGTCTCCACTCACAGAAAAACAAGGATGACCTCTGTTGTGGGGGAAAGCAGAACAGAGTACTATCAGACAGCTTTAGAGTGAGATCTCTTACAGGAAGACAAGCTGTAGAACAAAGGTGATGGAAATGGTGAAAGCAAAGCAAACAGCTCTGCATAAGTTACTTACCTCAAATGACCTGTTTTATCCCTTTCTCAGTTTTGAACCATTTAAATCCTGATTTTGAAAACAAAGGCCAGGACTGTTCCTATTTCCCAGCTCAGCAAACATCACAGCCACTCTTGATAATTATCTCACCTTCCGCAAATGCAGACTACTAACAGCTAAACTGATCAATCATCACAAGACATGTTCATTAAGGACCAAACTTTAATATTTCAAGGGCATCCCAAATGAGTTACTGGTGCAGTTACATAAACTTCCATTCATGTCACCAAAGCAAGAACCATGAATTCTGAACATTAAAGCTGATTACCTCTTTGGATACATAACAACAATACATTAAAGCATGTCACAAAGTGCAAAAAAGGAGGCATCCAGCAGAAGAAAAACAAGCTCTTGGAAAAGCTGGAAGCAGAGGGCTGATTGTCCTAAGATATTCCTTCTGGAGTTCATAGTCCCAGGATATAAAGCTGTCTCAGCCAAAAAGAGGTCTAGACATGGGTTTTGATATATTTTCATTACAACCAAAGACAAGCTCAAAGACAATAGAGGTTCAGATTTCCCATGGCTGCAGCTGGATCTTGTATCAAAGAGTACCTCTTGTTTACTTCTCACGTGTAGGCTGAGCAGAAAGCAAACAGCAAGACCTAGCCAGTGATTCTGACTCCAGGCTGACATCTCTGCGCTTGAGCTCTGAGCTCCTCAGGCAGGACAGCCTGGAATTGCTCCTGCACCAGCATTTCCACAATCTGCTCCTTTGTGTGAATGTCAGGTCTCAGCCACTGTCCAGCAAGCTCCTGAAGATGTCTGAGGACATCCCTGGGACCAGCTGCATCCTCATAGCGGAACTTCCTGAACCTCTGCCTGGAAGTTGCAGGGTTGGGAGGATTCCTTTGTGGTGTGTTCTCAAGGTCCTCAACAAAGTCTTCATCCAGGCTCTCTGGTGGGAGCCCAGAAGGCTCTTCTGGAACCTGGCCCTGGGAAGCTGGTATTAGGATGACTTCTGGCTCCTCAGCCATCATTTCATTTAGTAGTGACCTCATTTGATCATTCTGGACTTCCCTGTTTCTTTGTGTCTCTGGGTATCCTTCAGTCTCCATTCTGGAACTCTGGGAAAAAACGTTTCAGACTCCTAAGCACAAAGAGAAAAGTCATGGTCAGCAAAAACAGACGACAAAGGTCTGTTAAAACACCCTAATCTCATGAATCTGGTCCAGACCCAGGTTCCATCAGTCTTCCATTCTTAACAGTGTTCCTTAATTAAGCTACTAGAAATTCTACTTTTGTTTTCCCCTTGCTGGATCAACTGACACAATTGACAAAATGTGCCAATGAGGAATGTAGATTCTCAAAGCAGAAAGAATGAAGAACACAGGCTTTGCTGGAGAAACCTGCATCCATTTTTTTCTCCCATCATGTTAAGACAAAAAAAATTGTATATACATGATTTCTTTGGGAGGTGACCAAGTCATGGGTGTTTGCTTCCTCCCACCATTTTTACAGAACATTTGCTATGTCTACAAAGCCATTTATGAAGAGGGGCTAAAAGAGATGAGAATAAGATCTGTCCATTTATATCTACTGTACTGCCTTTTCTACCTCTAACCGTCTCTTACATGATGGTGAAAGAACAGCAAGTGTTAAAGTGTTGAACACTTGAGGCAGCAGTGAGCTATGGTCACACTTGCGAAGAGCCACTGCACTCCAGCATGGGCAACGTAGGCAGACATCTCTTAAAAAAAAAAAAAAAAAGTGACCAGGCACAGTAGTTCACGCCTATAATCCCAGTACTTCGGGAGGCTCTCTTGAAACCAGGAGTTCTGAGCAACATAGCAAGACCCTGTCTCTATAAAAAACTTTAAAATTAGCTGCACATGGTGGTGTGCACCTGTAGTCCCAGCTACTGAGGAGGCTGAGGCAGAAGAACTGCTTGAGCCCAGGAGCTGGAGGTTGCAGTGAAGTATGACAGTGCCACTGCACCCTAGCCTGGGCAATAGAGTGAGAAAAAAAAAAAAAAGGAAATACTCACCAGTTGCTAGTGTTTAAAAAAAAAAGAAGAAGCCTCTAGGTTAAGATCAAAAACCTAAGCTCCTCTATCAGTGTATGGGTGTATGGGAACTTGTCAGAATCCCAGTAGTTGTACACATCCAACACTTTGGATGTTTCAGAGTTCCAGGATTATCAAACCAGCTGTAGTGGGAGGAAGGGGGAGGAGAGCAAAGTAAACACCTGCAAAATGACAGGGGAAAAAAAGCCTTTGCTTCATTTGATTAGGGCCCCAGTCCAAAAGAGGGGTTATTTGCAGGAAAACCACATCCTATGTTAATTTACTTTAAAAAAGAGAGAGACTTCAATGACAGAACAGATATGACTAAATTCATTTTCACATCAGGGTACGTCCAAAGGATATCAAGGGTATGACGCAGTCACTTTTCAAGGATCTTTTTCACTAACACCCTCTTCCCCCAAGGAACTGATCCCTCCCTAGTCTACACAGCAGGAATGTAGACATTCAAAATCCCTCCCACCTCAGACCCTCTCAAATCTGTTCAGAGGCCAATAATCACTAACACTGACCAGCTGCCCTGCATTAACTAGTTCCCAGCACCTAGTCATCCCTTCTCTCAAGGTTCTCTGACCCATTTTCTGGGAGCCCTGCATTGATTCTAGACCCTGTAGTTTGGATATTCTTGAAGTACACCAATTCTTCTAATATTATCTGCATTTTTGCTCAGTTAACAGGGTGTGCTCATCCCCAAAAGAAAGTTGTCACTAACCTAGGGTAATGAGAAGGGTAAAAGCAGAATACCTGCTGATTCTGGGGTACCTTGGAAAAAAAGAAAATATTTAGATATAGTCCAGGAAAGGTTGGGTGAAACATTGTGGGAAAGCAAAATTTGGGGGAAAACCTAAGTGACCATCAACAGGGAAATGATTAAACCATCCAGTGGAATGCTGTGCAGCCTTGAGAAGAATGAATTAGGCCTGTGGGAGCTCATAAGTAAAGTCCATAACATACCACAACATGACCAAGGTGCAGATCAATGTGTAGTATGATCCCATCTGAGGAAATTAAAGATACACACAAATAAGCAAATATAACCTGATATATCCAAACAGTATGTGGATATTATCAAAGAAACTAATTGTATTTACTTCTGAAGAACAGGAACTGTAGAACAGGGAAACACTTTTCATTTTATAACTTTCTGTACTGTTTTCTTTTTAACTACAAATATGCATTTCTTTCATAACAACTCAAGAGGGAAGAAACTTTTCAGGCTTTCCCCTCCTACCCAAAACCTTTCTGAGTGAAAAGCCCTAACCTACTTAGGAAAACACCCTCCTATTAATTTTTTTAGTTCCCAGCACCCAAGGTCTTTACAACCCTGGCTTCTAGGAATGGTCTCAATTGTCAGTAGGCTAATTCTCAAGGCTCTGAAAGATGGACGACCAGCTCCACAATTTAACCAGCTAGTAAACCCTATCAGTTTCATAAGACAACCTGCCAAACACAAAGCTTATCCTCACCAGTTAATAACTCCCGTTTACTGCGCACTTGTTTTCTATCTGACATTGTGCCGAACGTTATACACACACTCTCCTCTATATGATCTTCCCAGCCACTCAGGTTAAACTGTTGACACAGCTACTGCCCCAGGAATCTCCATTAACAGCAACAGCTGCTACTGTTTCTGGAATTTTATGGGCCAGACACGCCGCCGCTTTCCCTCACCGAATCCTCCCAGTAACCCATGGGGCAGACACTCTCATTTCCATTCACAGATAAGCAAACTGAGGCTCAGAGACAGGAGACCTGCCCAAGGTCGCAAGGATAAAGGGCGGTGCGACAACTCAACCCAGAAAAGGAATCCCAGCGTCTGAGCGAGGAGCTGAGCCCGACTCCTCCCACCATGCAGGCGCGGCTCGGACCGCCTAGGCCGGGCCGGGAAATGGGCTTCCGGGACTCCAGAACCGGGACCTCCACCTCGTGAGCTGAAGCAAGGTCCAAGGCCACGCCAGCCCGCGGACCCCACAGACCCCACGGGCAGTGCGCCCGCTCCTGGGGCTGGCCGCCCGCTCGCAGCGGCCCCGCGCGGGGGACGAGGGAGAGAGGGAGCGAAGGGATCGTTCACCTGGGCAGGTGCCACCTCAGGGGGCGAGGGAGGACCAGGGTGAAACCCCAACCCCGACACTGACTCCACAAAACGGACACCAACACCCCGTCGCCGAGCTTTGTCGAGCACGGCCGGAACCGGAAGCCGCGCTTCCGCCCGGAAGTGGGGAGGGGAGGGGGACTTAGCTTGGGAGGACTGGGTCTCTCTAGGCTTGGCGGTGCTCCGCAGCTTGGTGATTTTCAGCCTTGGTGCTCTTTTGGCCTCCTGAGTCCTCTCTCCTTCCTACCGTGCGGAGCTTTGGGAAGCTTTTTCGCGTCGGAGGAGTCGTTTGTCTTTCCGAGCCGCAGTCCGCAACTGCAAAATGGAAAGAGACGAAGCGGGACCTGAGACACTCTAGCAGCCCGCCTGCAGCTGAGTCGGCGCCACGCACCCGCCAGCCTTTCCACCCAGAGGAAAGAAACCAAAGAGAGCGCGGGCTGGCTGCTGTTTGGAGGCAGTAGTTCTGTATGGCGCCCCGTGGAATCACTCCATGGGGCAGTGGGCACAGTCAAGAGGCCCTGCCTCAGTGTACCCAGACAGCCGTGGGCATATGCCCATGGGGGGTTGACACAGTCTGTCCGAGGGGCTCCCTGTGTGTTAGAGGCTAAGTCCTAGCACTGTGTGCCTCTTCCTCAAGACTCTCCAACTGCTACCAGACTAGGCACTGTGGCCTGGTGGTTAAGAACTGAAACTGTGAAGTCATCCTGATCTGGGTTGAGTCTGGACACACAAGTTACAGGAGAGTCAGTAAGAGGAAGCACAGAGATGCCAACCAAGGCAGCCCGCCCGCCTTGCTCTTAACCCTGAAGGGGAAATAATTTAGCTGTGAGGGAAAGGCACTCAGTTGGCTCATCCCTCTCTCTTTCCAACAGGCCTATCAAATGGGGCTAGGGGATTAAGAGGAACACCCCAAAGCCCCTTTGCTAAGAGCCAATGTCATTGTGGAAAGGAAGATGTGCCCTTTCTCTACACTGCCACCACTGGTCTGTAAACTCCTAGATGGCCAGGTGCTCCAGCTGGTGGGTCAAGAACCAGGATTCCTTGGTCTGGCCCTCCCCCTCCCCACCAGAGCAACCCAGGACCCTTTCCCCACTTACTCTTACAACCCTGTGTCTGCTTTTTACCTCCTCTCTCAGCCTTGGTTTCCCTATCTGTGAAATGAGAGAGGTGGACCAGATAAAGGACTTCCAACTGTCTCTCCCAAACTCTAATGTTCCTTGGGAGTGCTTCAGAAAGCTCTGGGAGGTGGGGGGATGGCACTTTGAGTCCCAGAGCAGTTCGATTTTATAGGTTTATAAATTTATATGAAAGTATATAGGACAGGTGTGGAGGCTCATGCCTGTAATCCTAGCACTCTGGGAGGCGTAGGTGGGAGGATCGCTTGAGGTCAGGAGTTCAAGACCAGCGTGAGCAAGAGCGAGACCCTGTCTCTACTAAAAAGAGAAAAAATTAGCCCAGCGTGGTGGAGTGCACCTGTAGTCCCAGCTACTTGGGAGGCTGAGGCAGGAGGATTGCTTGAGCCCAGGAGTTTGAGGTTGCTGTGAGCTGTAATGATGCCACTGCACTCTACCCAGGGCAACAGAGTGACTCAAAAAAAAAGGAAAAGAAAGTATAGATGTTTAGGCTCTCTGTAAGATTATTGTACCATTCAAGGTAAAGTCCAAACTTAGTGCTTTGCCCCACCCCCCTCATCTTTCCTCACCCTCCTGCTTACTCACTCTGCTCCTTCTTGTTATTTTGCAAACCTGACAAGCTCCTCTTTACCTCTTTTGCTGATCTCTGCTTTCAGTTCTCTTTCCTGAAATCTGTTCACCCAGGTTCCAGCTCAACTGTAGCCTTTCCAGAGCAGCCTTTGCTGCCCCTCTCCCCCACCTATCCCAAAGGCACTCACTCATCCAATCCCTTTATAACCTGTTACCCTGCTTTTGTGATTACCTGTTTGTTTTGTTTTGTTTTCTTTTCTTTTCTTTTCTTTTTGAGACAGAGTCTCACTCTGTTGCCCAGGCTAAAGTGCCATGGCGTCAGCCTAGCTCACAGCAACCTCAAACTCCTGGACTAAGGCGATCCTTCTGCCTCAGCCTCCCAAGTAGCTGGGACTACAGGCATGCACCACCATGCCTGGCTAATTTTTTCTGTATATTTTTAGTTGGCCAATTAATTTCTTTCTATTTTTAGTAGAGATGGGGTCTCGCTCTTGCTCAGGCTGGTTTCGAACTCCTAACCTTGAGCGATCCTCCCACTTCAGCATTCTAGAGTGCTAGGATTACAGGCATGAGCCACCGCGCCCAGCCTATTTTCTTTTTTGTTTGAGGTTTTTTTTTAGAAACGGGGTCTCATTCTGTCACCCAGAGTACCGTGGTGTGATCATAGCTCACTGCAACCTCAAACTCCTTGTCTCAAGTGATCACCCATCCCCCTTCAGCCTCCCAAGTAGCTGGGTCTACAGGCCTGCCCCATCATGCCCGGTTAATTTTTGTATTTTTTGTAGAGATGGGGTCTTGCTATACTGCCCAGGCTAATCTCAAACTCCTGGCTTCAAGTGATGCTCCTCTCTGAGCCTCCCAAGTAGCTGAGACTACAGGCATGACCACGACACCTGGCTAATTTTTGTATTTTTTGTAGAGATGGGGTCTCGCTCTTGCTCAAGCTGGTCTCCAACTCCTGGCCTGGAGCCACTACCTGTTTATTTTCTATCTAAACTACTAGAGGCAGAGTCTACAAGAGCAAGAACCTTGTCTGTCCTGTCACCCACTATGTCCGTTAACCTGAAATACTCGAAAGGATCAGAACCCAATTTTAAAGAATTCATTAGTCTTAAAGTGAAAAGCTGATAATAGTCATCCAGGAAACACAGACTTCAGAGAAATGGGGGTCAGTGCTCCTAAGCTAAAAGTTAAGGTCTTGCTTATACAGGCAGAAAAGAAAGAAATTTAGTAGGATTATAACATTTTCTATACAAGGTTGGTTTATGGTTACAACAATATAATTAGTTACAGTTTGTTTTATTTTCCATACAGATTGCTTTCCTTTTTATTTGTTTTTCTTCTCGTTTGTTTTTCTTTTTTTCTGAGACAGTTAGAATTATTCACACTTTAATGATTTTAAGAATGAGAATGGTATTGTTGACATCCTATGATTAAAAACAGAGCATTCCAACATTGATCTTTTGTTATTTTTATCTTTTTTTTTTTTCAGACTGAGTCTCACTCTGTCACCCCTGATAGAGTGCATTGGCATCAGCCTAGCTCACAGTAACCTCAAACTCCTGGGATCAAGGGATCCTCCTGCCTCAGGCTCCCCAGGAGTAGGGACTATAGGCATATGCCACCACAGCCGGCTAATTTTTTCTATTTTTTATAGAGGCGGGGGTCTCATGCTTGCTAGGGATCGTCTCAAACTCCTGAGCTCAAATGATTAATGTCCATGTGTTTCTAGAACTTCTTCCCGTCCTTCCCCACTCCCCAGGATGCAGAAGTCTCTGCTCTGCTTGACTCTGCTCCTTCCAGCCCTCACTCTGGCCTCCCCAGACCAGTTCTTGGGCTTTTGTAAGAGCTGCAGTGAGGGTAAGGGCTGGATGAGAGCTTTGTGGGGAAGGGTTGAGATGCCAGGGATGGTTTTAGGACAAAAATGTGAGGCAATTTGTAATATGTGGGGACAGTGGATGGGAAAAGAAAAAAAGGGAATTTTAAGAAGGATCGTTGATACAATTACTTTGGAGAGCAATTTGGCAATGGATGAAGTTGACAGTGAGCACACCCTCCCACTTAGCAACTCCATTTCTTAAATATACCTTAGGGAAGTTCTCACACATGTGCACCTGGAGACATGTCCAAGGACATCCCTAGAAGCTCTGTTATCACAAAAGCTGGCCCTGGTCTAAATGGCCTTGAGCAGGGGATAAAGGATAAATAACTAGGGATGCTATGCAATAGGCTACTCTGCAAACCAGCAGCCATGAACTAGTGATATATAAGACAGCATGGCTAGACCTTAGAAGATAATATTAAAGGGAAGCAGCAGGTTGCAGTATAATTCATACAGCATAAAATTGTGCATGTGTTTTTCAAAAGCAAAACAATGTAATATATTATATGTGGATGTTTATATATATGATAAAAATATAACAGCACAGAGCAGAAGGATAAACACCAAACTCATTTTCCAGTCAGGATAGGTTAGGTCCATGCTGCTGTAACAAACCACACCCAAAGTCTTAGTGGCTTGTGACAACAGAGTTTATTTCTTGGTTGTGCGAAACGTCCAACAGGGTTGGCAGAGGCTCCACTGCACATCTCCCTCTCTGAGACAAGGCTGAGCAGCAGCCACCAGATGCCACGGCAGAGGGAACGAGAGCTTGGCAAATTGCCCTGTCTCTCAAAGCTTCTGCTTGGCCCAAGCAAGCCCCATGGCCAAACCCAGCATCTAGGGGGCAGACAGGAGCTCACCTATTATGTGCCCATAGGAAATGCAGTAATGGTTGCTGCACAACCCCACACCCATCATATGTGGACTTTTAGGAAGAGTACTAAGGAGCCTCCATCTGAACTATAATTATTATTTTTAAAAATATGAAGGAAAAGTGTGAAATGTGATAATTTTGAAGGGAGGACACCTGCCTGGGTGTTTGCTATATTATTCTTCATGTTGCCCCTTTCTCAGATGTAACCAAAAGAACAATTTTAAAGGGAAGGTCCAAATGGAACATTAATATTAAAAGTCATGTATGCCTGTCCTTGCTGGGACCACGTTTCCTCTCACAGTGTGCGGGAGAAACACGGTAAAGGGATGCATCAGTTTCATGTTGCTTCTGTCTGCCAGCAGCAGCCCTTTAGACTTCAACAACAGCTTCCTGGGCTCAGGCCTGCTGTCTAGCACTGTATGTGTACCTGTGTGCGTACCTGTGTGTGTACCTGTGTGCATACCTGTGTGTGTACCTGTGTGTGCGTCTTCTCCCTCCCGCAGCAAGGGCTCTCCCTGAGGCTGTCTGACTCACTGCTGTACTCCCTGCCCCTGTACTCCCTGCCCTTGTGGCAGGTACCTGGTAAATGTTTAGTGAATGACTCCAGTATGCTCATTTCTCTTTAAATAATGAGCCACTTGAGGGCAGGAACCATGTCTTCTGCCCCCTCTGAGCCCTCCTCTGGAACAAGGAATGGATGTTTGTTGAATGAGTGAATGACCACAGCCCTCCTTCCCTGGCCCATCAATGGAACAACAAAACACTCGGTCCTTCCCACTCTACCATGAACCTCCTAAAGGGCTGGTAGGGTCAGTTTTTATGTACATTTTACCACGTTTTAATGCCTGCATTGAAAGGCAACTGATTTAGGTGGGCTGTATACCCAGGTGACCAACTTATCCCAGTTTTCTTAGCACTTTCCAGTTTTAGCACTGAAAGTCCACTGTCCTAGGAACCCCTGAGTCCCAGGCAAACCAGGATGGTGAGTCACCCCATAACAACCCCCTCTTCTCTCTGGGCCTCTCTTGTTCCTCATCTTCACATGGGAGGGTTGAATCTGGTCTTGTCTCTGTGTCTCTGATCTAAGATTTTAGGAACAGACCAGAGGGACAGAGCTGAGCCGACGAAGGGAGAAAGAGTCAACTTGCGACTTTCCAAGAGATCTTTATTCTTTCTGAAGGATATGGGATCACACTGCCAGCCGGCCTGGCTCCTAGTGGCTCGCTATAGTCTGGAAAAAGGCGGGGAGGACAGAATAGTCTAGTTAGGGCAGAGTTCTGGAGCCACATGGAACTGGGTTTACCTCCCAGCCCTGTGTGACCATGGGAGAGTGACAGGAACCCCCTGAGCCTGTGTCCTTGTCTGCATAGTTGGGGTCATGATCACCTGACCTCATGGGGGTTCCTGATTAAACTATTCACTGAAGTTCTCACGGTGCTCGGAACAAGAGCAAGAGGTTGTAAGCCGTAGCGAGGACTGTGATCACAGACGCTATCAGCGCTCTCTGACACTGTCCCCAGATGCAGTGTGACCTCTCCCTGGGGCCTGGGCCCCCATCACAGCTCTCATCATACTTCCTCCTTAGTGCTCACTTAGTCGCCTGTCCCACACCAGGCAGGCCCTGTCTGGCATGTCTCTCTCCTCCATGATTAGAGAGGACCAGATCAGAGGACACACTGTGTAGACACTGGATGAGATGAGGAAGTTCGGCAGCAGTTCCAAGCTCCAACCAGAAGCCCTCTCGTTCTTGGGGCCACGCTGTAGCAGGAACCCCCCCCCCCGCCCCCGTGGAATGCCCCTAGTGGCCTCTCCACGACTTACCTTCTAGAGTCCTTTGGGGCCCACCCCACAGTCTGCTCTTTCTCACCTGTCACCTGGCAGAAGAGCCACCACCCTGTCCCTCTCACCTCCTCGATCCAGTCAATGAAGGCTGAGACACGTGTGAACACCGTGGGCTTTTTGAGGGTGTTGCAGCCTTGGGAGGAAACAAAGCTGGCCACACCGTGGACCTCCCATGTGTCATCTGTCCCAGGACAGTTGAGTGGTCCTCCAGAGTCACCCTGGAATTGCAGAGAGGTTGAGGGGCTGAGCCAAGTTGGAGGGTTAAGGAAATAGTTTTGAGCTCAGACTCAGTTGTTCTTTCCTGATGGGGAACAACCTGCCCAGGAGCTGTGAGGACTGAATGGGAGGACAGACGGTCTTTGCACATCTGGGGACAGGACACACCTGATACAGGCAGTTCCTGTCATTGACACCATGTCAGTTACTAACATTATCGTTCGTACTCACTACTAATACAATGATAGTATATTTAATGTTTAATTATTACTTCAGAACCACAGGGCTGACATGCCTGTGGAGGTCATGGTCAGTGTCCTTGCCCTTTGTATGGGGAAGCCCAAGGACCAGGGACAGATAGTGACTTGTTCCAGGTCAAGTCAGTTTGTGAGCTGGGACTAGAATTTAGGGTCCTGAGTCCCAGGCCTGGCCTCTGTGTCCAGACTATACTGACATCCCCAAAATCCTGCCTGGCCTGGGGCTGAATGTAGCCAGCAGGCAAGGTACCTCCTCCATCTCCTGGCAAATGGCACAGGCACTCCGGGCCCCACACACCTGGCACCACCTGGGCAGGTAAGAGCTGACTCACATTGCAGCCGGAGCGGACGTCCCCACCGGCACACACCATGGTCTTCTTCACACTGAAGCCCCAC
>VBSM01000529.1:12784215-12844055 GCA_008086735.1 Cheirogaleus medius | reverse complement strand
CCCCCCCCCCACTACCAGAGCTCCTCTACTCTGGTTAAAATCTGGGCAGTGAAGTAGACAGACCTGGGTTTGGTTTGAATTCCTTCTCAACCGCTGCTGTGTGGTCTTGGCCAAGATACCTAACCTCTCTGTGCCTCAGTTTCCTCTGCTGGGGTAACCCCAGGAGCTCCCTCGCAGGGTTTTTGTGAGAATTCCGACAGGTAAAGCACTTAGCGCAGGGCTTGGCCCATAGGCAGCACTGAACAGAGAGCGACGATGGCTGCTCTCCCAGTCCACTGTCCCGACCTCAACTGGTCTGTCTCACGGTCAAGTTGCTTGCCCCAATTTGGGTTCAGAACATATCGTCACCGAAGTGAATCGTGAACACCACTGGTCAATGAACGTATGCTCCCTGAGAACACGCGTCTTTGCTTCATTCATGTTTTGACATGAGCAGGAACATTTATTTCAGTGTTGCCTGAAATAAAGAAACATAATTTAAATGTATGTCTAGCCACAGGAGAATGAATGAATGGTGGCATATTTGTAGAATGCAATCCTAAACCATGAAAATGATTGAACTAGAGCTACAGGTATGGATATGGATAAATCTCAAAAGCATTTCACTGAGTAAAAAAAGCAAATTACAGAATAATGCATAAATATAATGCCTATATATATATAACATTTGAATACATGCAAATCAATGCAATGCCATGTATAGCAATGTGTAGGAACAGGATAAATATGCACAGCAAAGATAATCAGAGATTAGATGGTGCCACCCTCCAAGAAGCGAGGAGTGGAGCTGGCAGGGGTGTTCAGCAGCTTCAACTCTATGTGGAAAATTTTGATTTCCTTGAATATGGTAAAGGAAGGGAATTGATCTGAGGCCGTCTGTATTTTAATCCCCACAACAACCCTGAGCGTGAAATAGGATGAAGCAGTTGGGGCTCGTGGAGGGCGTGGAAGGTGCCCACACTCACCCAGCCTTTGAGAAGCAGAGGTGGGAACTGAACCCAGCTCCCCTGACCCCAATTGTCCCCCCTGCTTCCCAGGCTGCTTGGTGTTTGTTGAACTGTTGGTGGTTTCAAAGGCGAAAAAGCGGCAGAGTTGCTGGGGCAGAGCGGCTGAGCTCTGCCGGGCTAGGCAAGGAGGGTGGGTTTGGCCTACTGGATCCAGGGCTCAACTCATTCCTGGTAGGAGCTTGGGCCCAGGCCCAGCCCAGAGGAGGTTTCCTGCCTTGGGATCTGTTTCCTGATACTCTCCTGGTAGAGTCAGAGATCAAAGCTGGAGCTGGGCTTGGGCAGGGTCTCCACTGCAGGGAGTGGAGGCCTTGGAGCCTCCCAGCCTCCAAGCCGGCTCCTCTCCTCTCCTGCTGCCTCCCTCACCTCTCAGGCGTCCGAAGGCGCAGGCAGGAGGAGGCGCGTCCAGTGAGCGCCAGTCCCGAGCAGATCCCAGGCTTCCTGGACAGGAACCTCCAACCCGTGGGGGGCAGGGGTGTTCCAGGACGCAGTCACTCACCTGTCCGTCCTTCCTTCCTTTGATGAGCCCACTAAGTGCCAGGACCTGTGCAGGACACTCTGGGGACAGGGCTGAGGAGACAGCCCCTACCCTCCGGGGGCTCAGCGGCCGGTGGGGGGAGATCAGATATATAAATGAACAGGCTCCTAATAGACACTCAATGAGTGTGTGGATTGAAATGAATGAGAACTATCCAATAAAATGTCAGCACTGGAAGGGCTGCTCAGACTGACTCGCGTGGCCCAGGGCAAGGCTGTGACGTGCTGGAGGTCCTACGGTGATTCAGTGGCACAGCTGACACGAGAGCCCAGGACTCCAGAAGCAATCCGGGCTCTTTCCACTGCATCCCTCCCCTGCCTTTTTATTTTTTCAAGTTGATCATCGTGAAAAATTTTATGTATACAGAAAAGTTTAAAGACCAGAACAATAGCCGGTGAGAACCCACCGCCAGGCTTCGCCGCATGTTCACGGTGGTCACCGCTGCCCTCCCTTCCCCGCCCGAACCAGACGTTCTCCTTCCCCTCTGGGACGTGTTACTATCCTTTTCTTTCTTTTTTTTTTTTCTTGTTTTGTTTTTTGTCCTGTTTGCAGTATCATGCACGATCATCAGACTGCTCCTAGAATGTTCGCATTGGTTCAAACCCAGGAAGGACTTCCGGGACAAGGCTGCACCCACAGCTGGGCAGGCTCACAGCACGGGAGACTCCCCTCGGACCACTCTTGCGTGGGTAAGAGCTTCTCTAAAAAGCGGGTGCGCGAGGTGTTTTCTGATACCAACCAGTTCTCCAATTATTTGACACCCACTGGGTGCCCAACAATTCAGTTCATTTCTGACACCATCTACCTGATTTTAGCACCAGATCCCGCAAGCTAATGGACTCAGTCCTGCAAGACTGCCCCCACCTCAGACATCAGCCGGCCGCAAGTCCTGGGGCTGCCCCGCCCCCATGCTTCTGACAGACCAGCTGTAAATTGGAGGTTCCCACGCCCCCCCTCCCCACTCCTCTGTTTTTATAATTTGCTAGAACGGCTCTCAGAACTTTACATATGTTTACTGTTTTATTGCAAAGGATACAAGTGAGCAGCCAGTTGAAGAGGCACACAGGGTGAGTCCGGAAGGGCCCCGAGACTCGCGCGTGCCGTTTACAAGAACGACAGGCCTGGAACTGGCTTTAGAGACCCTTTGGGCCCAACTTCCCCTTTTCCAGTTGAGCAGACTGAGGCCCAGCTCATTCAGCAAATTAATAGCAAAGCTGGATCTAGAACCAGTTTCCTTGTCTGTCAAATAGTGATGGCCACAGCCAGTATTTCTTGAGCACCTACTCCATGCCAGGGACCAGCCTTGTGCGGCAGATATTTGTGGTTTAACAACCCTTCACCCGCATTTACAGATGAAGAACTGGAAGCTCAGAAAAGGGACGTAACTTGCGCAAGGTCCTACAGCTGGTCTGGAGCAGAACCTCAATGCTAAATTCCTCTGTTGGGAAAAGAATGGCTTTTACCATACCATGTGAATGGGAGGCCGCAGCCATCTAAAGCATACTTCCAGGAAGGAGAAATTGTCAGCTGTTGCTTGCACATCCCAATGGGGGTGGCAGAAGGAAGCCTGCTTCTTGTTAAGGCAGATACCTTCACATGGAAGCTAGGCCTCCCCCACCTCCACCCAGGGGAGAATCCGGGGAGTTGTATGAGTTTTGCTGGGTACAACAAAGAACTGGAAATGTGGACTTTTCTGGTCAACAGCCAGAAGCCAGTCAACTTCTCAGCAGCCGGAGAGTGGGAGGCCTGGCGGGGAGGTGCCCCAGAGTAGGGGCCGGGGAAGAGAAAAGACAGAGAAGGGTCTCTGGAGGGAGTGGTACTCCCACTGGGTGGACATGTGACTTTGCTGAGAGAAGATGACAATCCCAGAAGGTGGGGCGGCAATAAGGGCGGATAATTGGCCCAGAGGTGGGGATTTGGAGTGAGGGGTGACCAGAGGCCATAACGGTCCCCTGGGCTTCTTCAGAAATAGCAGGGAAGGCCCTGCACTTCCCAGAGCACATGGGATGGAGACTTGAGCTATTATATTTGAGTATCAAAAGAAAGGGCTTTTGCTTTGGGGTGCACCTGTCAGATGTTGAAACCTTTAGCATAGTGTCCCCACTCAGTAAATGCCTACTAAATGGCAATGTCACAGAGGCAATAGAGTGTGGTGGCTGGGGGCAGCCCTGAGCCAGAGTGCTTGGGTTCGTATCTTGGCGGTGTTCCTTTCTCATCTGAAAAGTGGGGATGCTGTTAACACCTGCCTCGTAAGGTTGTAATGAGGAGTGAACGAGTTAATGCATGCAAAGCTAGGACTCCGCACAGTACCTGGGACATAGTTAGCACTCAATACATACGTGCGGGCCATTGTGATTATAATTTTTTTTTAGAGAGAGAGAGTCTCACTCTGTTGCCCGGGCTAGAGTACCATGGCATCAGCCTAGCTCACAGCAACCTCAAACTCCTGGGCTCAAGCGATCTTCCTGCCTCAGCCTCCTGAGTAGCTGGGACTACAGGGGCACACCACCATGCCTGGCTAATTTTTTCTGTTTTTAGTAGAGAAGGGTTCTCACTCTTGCTCAGGCTGGTCTCAAACTCCTGACCTCAAGCCATCCTCCCATCTCGGCCTCCCAGAGTGCTAGGATCGATTACAGGCGTGAGCCACTGAGCCCAGCCAGTTATGATGATGATTTTATGGATGAGAAAATACAAGTTCAAAAAGGGTAATATTTGGCCATAGTCACACAGCTTCAGTGGTGTGCTGGTGACCAGGTCTCAAACAAAACAAAACAAAACAAATCAAGTCCTGATTTGTCACATGGGCCAATTGCTGTGGTGTAAATATTCCCACCATGGCTGATTTCAAGCCATCCGTGGTTTAACAACCATTCATCAAATCTCAGAATATTTAACAATTGGCTCTTGTCAGCCAGCACCCCACTGCAGCGGCTCGTAAGTTATGGAGCATTTAGACCTGTGTCTGGGACGCTGGGAGCACCTCATAAACGCTCTCTCCTATTGCAAGTCAGTCGAGTCAGCAGTGTTCACTGAGTGCTCTCCGTACCCCCATTTCACAGAACAGGAGACTGAGATTTGCATGAGTTCAGCTACTTACCCCAGGTCGCAGCACAAGCCAGTTACTTGCTGTCCTACCTCCCTTGGGCACTGTCTTCTCTGAACAGGGCTGTGCCTAAGCCAACATACGACCCTCATCCTACACCCTGCTTAGAGGGAATTTCCCAGGCCTCACAGAGATGGGCGCCTTGCCCTCTCCCAGACTGGCTGCTCCACCTCCAAAGCCCCGAGGTAGGTTGGCAGGAGGGAAGCTCTTGCTGGCTGGGGCTCCTGCCAAGCCACACCTGCCCCAGCGCTCCTGAGCTCAGATCTGTCCTGGCTTGTGCCTGCCGCACATGAGCTTGGAGAAGCGCTGTTTTTGGCAGCTGGTGACTAGAGGGCCCTCGTCCTCGAGGGTGTTAGGGGATGAGGGTGTGACTCACTGAGCTCTGGTGGGTGGGACGCTGCAGCTGGGGAGGGCCAGAACCTAGCCAGGAGAGACTTTTCAGCCCCCCAGGCACGCCGGCTCAATGCCAGGTAAAGGCTCAGGTCACACTGCCAATGGTGGCCTGAGGCTGGGCACAGATGCCCTTCAGGCAGGGTGGGAGAGCTCTTGGCTCTACCTATTCCCTGGACTGACCTGGGTGTCACACACATGTGGCTGTTGAGCTGGGTTTCCAAGAACCATGTGGCTAAAGGGACAAGGGGACACTCCTCCCACCATCTCAGGACCCAGGGCAGGAGAGAAACTGCAGAGTGGCAGGTGAGGGGCTAATGAGCAGCATCTGGGCTAATAAGGCAGGGTCCTAACGTCTCTGAAGAAGGGGGGCTGCTCCCCCCACTCAGGGGTAGCCTGGAGAAATGAGATGCCCTTGAACTCTCTGTGCTTGGGTTGGGGAAAGGGTCCCTAGTAGTCTTGGTGGGGCATCGGAGGGGCAGAGGATGTTGGTGGGACCGTGGCCTCTTCGGGGAAGGGGAGCCAGGTGAGGAGGGAGAGAGAGGGAGGGGAGGGATGATGGAAAGCCCACAGTTGGCGAGGAACCAAGGTTGGAGGTGGCCCAGGTGGGGGAAGGGGTGGGGGCACCATGGCAGGAGACTATGCAGGGCGGGGCACCCCACCCCCAGGACACTCTGAGACCCTGCATCGTCCCTGCAATGTTAGGGAGGGGGAGGTGGCTTTGCCTGGCGATGGAGGCCAGGCTCTGTGGGGGATGGGAACACAGCCCCCTGCCATCCCGCATCTCCAGGCCGGAGCCCTCCCAGTGCCGCCCGCCCAGTTCACCTGACCTTATGGGGCCTCCCTGAGTGAGCGGGGTGGCCCACCCTCTCTCTTGCCTAGTAGGCTCTGGAGCCAGAAGGCCAGGTACTTACTCTGGCCTGCTGGGAGAACTTGGGCAAGTCTCTAGTCCTCTCTGAGCCTCGATGACCTCATCTAGAAAACAAAATGCTTACGTCTTAGGGGTGCTGTGAGGATTAAATGGGAAGGTGGCTGCCAAGGGCCTGGCACTGACACTGTCAGGCTCTGTGGCACATAGTGGGTGCTCTGCCAGTGTCAGCTTCCCGGGGCTGGGCCGGGAAAGAGGCGGGGCAGACCTCTTCCCCACAGCTTCCGCATCATATGTCCCGGGCTCAGTGTCCGCTGGACCCCAGCCGGCCCAGCCTCACTCCAGCCTGGGCCTTGAGAGCCCAGGACCTAAGGACAGAGTGACCCCTCTTCCCACCAGGAAAAGAGGTTTGTGATCTCCCTCGTCCCACTCTTGGCTCCCAGCCCCTTCTGGTTCTGAAGGTCTCTGCGGTCCTCATCGGCCTGGAGGTCCCCTAGAGTGGGGAGACTGGAGAGGGACCGTCCCGATCGTACAGGACGCAGCCTGGCCTTCTGGGAAGATGGAAGACTAGCACATTCCTCCTGAAATAATTGTCCTGGAGCTATTTCCAGCAGCTCTTAGTGCCCAGGCCAGAAATGGCTGGTGATCTCGATGCCCGGGTACCTTCAGGACAAACAGCCCAGAGGCCCAGCCCTCTAGCTGGCTGGCTGCCCCCGGCCCCCAGCCCAGAGCTGAACCAAGCCTCGGCTCGGTCCCCACGAGGGAACTGTGCGCACTTCGTCCCTGGCTCACTGAGTTCCCCACGCTCCTCTTCCTCCGTCTGGGCAGCCCCGCAGATCCCTCCTCTTGGCTCCGTGTTGCGGTGGCTGTGACTACCCAACCCGGGGAACGGGGAAGCCCTTCACTCTCGGTGACTGTGGATTGCAGAGGGCCCAGGCGGGGGCTTCTATGCTAAAGCACTTTGTAATCCTGGATCTGGTCATTAAGAAACTTCAGATAAACCCAAATTGGAGAACATTCTCCAAAACGACCAGCCCGTGCTCTTCAAAAATGCCCATGTCATAAAAGACAAAGAAAGGCAACTACTCCAGATTGAAGGAGGCTAGGAGCAAAAGAGACATAGGGCTGAATGCAATGCCCAATCCTGAACTGAATCCCAGATTGGACAAATAATTGCCATGAGGAACATTAGAGGGACAACCAGTGAGATGTAAATACGGACTGTGTATTAGATAACATTGAATACCCAGGATTTGATCATTGCTATTGTGCGTATGTTAGAAAACGCCCTTGTTCGCCCAGCATGAGACACACCTGGAAGTAATCAGGGGTTAAAGATCCTGTCGTCGGCAACTTACTCTCAAAATAATAATAAGTATATATGTGGGGGGTGATAAATATGGCAAAAGTGTTAATAATTAGTGGATTTGGATGAAGAGTGTATGGGCGTTCATGTCTTGTAAGTTGTCAGTGTCTCAAAACTTTTCAAAATAAGAAGTAAAACTATATATTCGATATTAGAGGGAAGGAAATGATGGAGAATCTTTCCTGGCAAATACCATGAGAACTCAAAGGATAATTCTGTTCATTCATTCAACAAATACGTACTGGATGTCCTCTGTGGACAAACCAGGCCCCAGCCAGGGCCATGGGGTTCTGAAAGGTGCAGTGACATTTGTTCTCTGGAGAGTCCTACGGGTCTTAGCCAGGGCCCAACACATAGTAGATGCTCACCATGGGATTGTCGACTGCATGTGGGAGAAGCGAGAAAGGGAGGAAGGAAGTTGCTATTAGGCCTAAGAATGGGTCATGCAAAGGGACAGCGCTTAGGGAGACTTGATAAATGTTTGCTGACCCAATGAGAAAAGAGAAGAAATCGATGCTGACCACAGTTATATGTGAGCTAGCATTGAACTTCCTGGCTCTCAGCACGATTAAACACAAGAAAAACAACAAGGAACACTGGACAACAGCCATCCCAGCCTCATTTCAAAAATAGGGCCCATCTGTCCTGGCAGGCTTAAAGTGGCTTTGGCCCCGAGGCAGGGGCCTGACCAGAATGACCCCCTGGAGGCCCCTCCCAGCTGTAGGATTCCGTGATTCTGTGACATGGCCAGCAGTCTGGAATGGCGGCATGAGGGCATCCCTGGTGGAGAGCAATAGGCGGCCTGAGTCATCTGCCTCCTAAAAGACAGAGTGAGAGGGGAGAGGGCCCAGCGGGCCAGAAGGGGAAGGGCGGGGCCCTGCGGGGTCAGCTGTCAGTCGCTTCCTATTTCTCCAGAGGAGGAGATGGGGTGGGGTTGGGCCAGGGAGGGGAGAGGCAAAGGTCTGGACATTCCGCCCATTTCAGGCCCAAAAGACAAGGGCAGCTGAGAGGCCACGGCCAGGAAGAGGGACAGGCAGCTGCTTTCTGGGTGGGGTGGGCTCAAATACTGCCCCGTTTCCACTTGGCAGATGTGGAGATTCAGCATCGAGCTGGAAGTAGTGGGGGAGAGAAGTCAGACAGAGCCTCTTTCTGGCTGGGGGGTGAAGCAGGGTGGGTACCGGGGAGCCAGGGGACTATGGGGACAAAGGGACGATGCTGCCTTTTGCCAGGCCCAGGGACAGGAGATGGGGTTAAACGGACTGAACATCTCTGTGGCCTGGTCAGGTCTTCATCTCCATGAGGTGCCCACAATGGGGGCAGAACGAGTGGGGACACCCCAATGCCCCCTCCTCTTGTGGGGTGGGTGAGGAAACTCCCAACTGTCAGGGAGGACCAAGGCCAAAGGACTTATAAAGTTCTGCTCTCACAGTCCAGCCCCATTCGTAGACGTGTCCCACCGCCTGCCCCCCACCCTCCCTGGGGGCTCCTAAAGTCAGGATCAACTTAGAGACAGGCTTGGCTGGTGCTCCTTCTCCCCACCGTGCCCCCACCTGGGCAGGCAGGGCAGGTGTGATGAGAATCCACCCTCAGCAGACTGGGGGGGCGGGGAGCCAAAGTCACCTTGACGACGTGGCATTGTCTGTCAGAGGTCATCAGACACACCCAAGATGCTACACTGGCCCCACCACTTACAAGCTGTGTGATCTTAGGCAAGTCAAGTCATCTGAGCCTCAGTTTCCCCCATCCATCAACTAGGAATAAAATGGTAGCTACCTCCTTGACTTGCAGCGGGAGTGAAAGGAGTTAATCCCTGTGAGACGCACACGGATTGACGGCCGGCACACAGGGAGAGCGCGCGCAGTACATCGATGCCAAGATACGTTTTTTTAGTATCAGGGCGCATTGTGCAGTCAGTGGTTAGCTATTTGGTGTTACCTCGAAAGAAAGCCTATCTCTGCTTGGAATTTCACCATTAGAGATCCGGTCCTTGGCATTTGTGGTCTTCGGGAGTCCCTGCTTCAAAGGTGAATGGGAATTTCAGGATGTGGGCTAGTGCTAAGAGAGAAAGAAGACACTGCCCTGCTTCTCCTAGGGGGCCCTCTGGTCTCGGTCGTTCTGACAGTCTTGCCTTCCTCCCCATCTCTTACCCTTCTGGTGCTTTCTGAAGCAGAGACTGTCAGTTTTCCAGGCTGAGACTCCCTGGGCCTGGGAGGAGGAGGGGGAGAGGAGCAAGGGGGTGCTGGAGCTGGGGTCAGAGGGAACACCTGGAGAGAAATCGAGGAGGGCGGTGGCAGGGAGCCCAGGTGAGCTGACCCAACTCTCTCCTCGACAGGCCCAGGTAACCAACCTCCAGACACTCTCGTAGCTCAACCACGAAGCTTTAATCACCCAGCGGGACGATGTCTGGACGCCAGGTAAGCCGTTCCAACACTTACAGCCGCTTGAGCCATCCCAACAATATGTCCTTTCCCGCTCCTGCTCCAGGCTGCGCCCACACCACCAGCCTGCACAGGGCTAACAGCCTCAAGCGCCCCCATGCTCCAAGTGGCTCTGGCTCAGAGTTCAGCAGCTGCAGCAACCACCCTGAGTGGTCCTACAAGCCCAGCTCCCAGACGCTTCCACTGAGGAGAATCTGCATGGGCCAACCCTACAATTCCAAGTGGGTAGAAAGCAGTCATCTGATGCATCCCAAGGTGGCCAGAAAGTCCTCTTGTCGTGGCAGCCCCCACTGCCTCCTCTGTATAGACCGTCCCTCGCGCCCCTCCAGCCCTACCTTCCTGGAGCAACTCATCAGAGGCATCAAGTACTTGGACCGATCCAGCAACACCTTCTGCAACAACTGCCCCAGACCATCGCTGAGCCTGCCACGGCTTGCAGCCAGCTGCCTGGAACGAGCCGCCGACTCCCTCAACCTGGACCACCTGGATCACTCCTTGCCCCGATGTTACTCCAGCCCCGGTGCCAGCATGGCCACCCCTGCTGACTCCACCACCAGCACCTACATGGTGCCAGCCCCCAGGGGTGCCGAGGCTTTGCAGAGCCTGGGAGACTCCACCAGCACAAGCCTGCACTGCTCTTGCCGGCCCCTCAGCCCCGCGCCGCCGCAGAGGACAGCTACAAAGTTGCCTGAAATCCCTTTGCTTAGCAATGGGCTCTTTGCCTTGGGTCATCTGCCCAAGTTCTGGGAAGCAATCCGCTCGGGCTGGAGCACCCCCGAGCCCGTCGACAAACCCTCGAGCTGGTGGTGACATTGACTCCAACCATGAAATGGGCACGTGTCCATCAGGCTGCAGTTGCGGAAAATAAATTGTGGCCAAAATGCTCCTTCCGAGGCTTTGTTGGGGGGAAATCGCCATTTAGATTGGGGGTGACAAACTCAAGGGCCTCCAGGGCCAGGCAGGTAAAAGTGAAACAAGTGACTTGGGCTGGATGACAGCAGGCAGTGGTGGAGACTGGCGGAGAGGACAGGGACGGTGTCTGACCTACACCCCGCTCTCAAACGGGCTGCGGCCTTTACAAGAGAAGCCAGGGATCTGCGTTTTACATGTTGGTAACAAATTTAAAAATGTCATGGTGTTCTGTGGGCTGAACAGAAACACTTGCAGGCTGAATGCGAAAGCCCCCAGGCCTTGGTTGGGAATCTGGTTTATATCTTGAACGGATCACTGGAGAGGCTCCGAGCCTCCCGTAGCCTCAGTTTCTCCATGTGAAGAAACAGACTGGCTGTTCATTCCCAGTTCCTATTCATATTCCTCTATTTTCAGGATTGTTGATTTTAGGATAGTCCCAGGTGAGCAGAAATGTAGGAGTAATAATAATAAGAACAACAAATAGTCATAGAGCACCTATGCAGCAGGAACTGTTCTAAGTCCTTTATACATTTTTTTTTTTTTTTAAAAAGGTTTGATTTTAATGACCGGGGCCTAGGATAGACATAGAGAAAAGCTTCCTGATGGTTAGTGTGACAGGCGTTGGAACAGGCCACCAGGGACAGTAGCAGACAGAGGGATGGCCCCTCCTGGGAGATCTCTGAAGAGAGTGGTTCTGTCGGGCCAGACAAGGGCTGGAAGGGTCAGAAGGATCTGGCCCTTTTTTCCCTGAATTTCTTGCTGGGAGTGTCTGCAGAAACGTCCCCTGGGCCACCAAGGGCCCCAAAGCTTCAGAGACCCAACTGATTCTGGTGCTAGGACATCGGGCGTCACAAAGCACTCAGCCACCCACGGTCCTGCTGGATGAGGGACTCTAGGGACTGGGAGTCCAGCCTAGTTCTGCCACGAGCCTGCCCTGAGATCTTGGATACGTCACTCCCCGCTCCAGGCCTCTATTTCCCCATCTGTAACATGGGTGTACCGGCTCTGATGATCTCTAAGGCCCTGGTAGACTCTGATGTTTCTGAGTGTTTCCTCCTGGCCCCAGGCCAGGTCTGCAGCCTCCCAAGCTGAGATTGAGACTGCCCCCACCCAAGAACTCAGGCCTCCTGTGTCCTGAGCCATCTTCCCAAGCTGCCCAGGGGCCATTTCAGGCCTCAGGGCCCATCTCTGTGTGGTTATAAACTCCAGGCCTGATTTTCATTGCTGGAGCAGTTCTCATCTCCTTGGCAATGTGAAGGCCAATGGCAGCTCAGGGTGTGGAATGGGGCTGACTTTGAGGTAATGCAGAACCTGGAGGCCCATAAGGTTCCGTGGCACCTGGAGGCAGTGGCCTGCAGTGGCCTAATCCCTATGGCCAGGCAGAGAAGATGACAGGCCTGAGTGTCCCCACAGTGGGACTGCCATGGTGGCCCCACGGCAGGAGGAGGGAAGGGGGCACCAACCCTCTGGTCCATTGAATTCGCCCCCTCTTTTATTTCAACTCTGGAGGACAAGGGAGATCCGCCTGGGCCCAAAGCACAGCATGTGGGCCGCTCCTGTCTCTGTCTGTTGCCTCCTTCTCTCCCAGGCTTCAGGCTGACGGGCCCTCACCTCACTGGCACCTCGGTCTCTAGGTGAACATTCACAGGAATACAGCCTATTAGAATCCACTTTGGCCTGGCTCGAGAGATAGTTCAAGGGTATCCTGACTCCCAAAGCCCCTGTCTGGCCACCTGACGCCACCCCGTTCCCATTCTAGGTCTTTATTTGCCTGGCCCTTTGAGGCCTAAGAGCTGTCATCCTGGAGATGCCCACCTCCAAAACAGTCCAATTTCCCTAAGTGAGAGTGTAAGACCCTTGCCTGGGCACTGATCTTGAGGTCTCCAGCATCTAGCCCAGTTCCGGCTCACGGTAGGGACTCGGTTATTAGATTAATGCTTATCACAGGGCTTTGTGCCCAGTAGGTGCTCAGTAATGGTAACTACTGCTATTCTAAGGATGTTCCAGTGTCTCATGCAATGGATGTTCAATAATGGATGGCTGCTCACTGCTTACAAGTTACTCCACACGTTACTCAGCCTGAGCCCAGACGAAATAAGCCTGGAGCTAGAGAGGGCATTCTGCTCCACGTGGCCATGCAGAGGCCACAGGAAGTCCCCCTGTCCACAGTTAAAGCCATGCATCTGCAGCTCCATGTAAACAGGAAGCAGCGTGCTGGCTGTAGAACAATGCCATGGCCTGCTGTGCTGTCCCCCTTGTGTACACAAGTGGCCTAGGTGTCCACACGGCTGGGAGTGGCCGAGGAAAGTCTTTGACACCTGCAGAAGTACACTGTAGATTATTGAACACCCGCGCTATGTGCCAGGCATGCTGCCGAGGCCTGACACATAGGCTCTCAACCCTCTCCTACCTGCCAGGCTAGGTTTCAGTACTCCATTTTGCAGAAGGGGAAACTGAGGCTCAGAGAGAGAAAGTATCTTGCCTAAGCTCCTGCAGAGCTGACTCCAACTCAGGACTCTGACTCTCAAACAATGCCCTTTCCATCACAGTGCTGTTTCGTTCTTAGTATTTATTGAGTCGATTCCAAGAGAAAGGGGAAAATCTTGGCCTACAATATATGCAATAAATTAGACAAAGCAAGGATGGTGTTTAACCTGGGGGTTTGGACTGAGATACCTCAGTACCAATGTTCTAAACAGGGCAGGGTAAACCTGGAATATGCCCTTTCCAGTAGCTAGTAAACAAAGGGAGAGATTTCCTCAAAGGTCACCTACAGTCTCAACTGCCCAATCCAATGGTTCCTGCATCATTTGGTATCATTGGGTATAGGAGCATGATATTTAATGTTTGCATGTTTTTTTAACAAATCAAGGCTGGGTATGGTGGCTCATTCCTGTAATCCTAGCACTGTGGGAGGCCAAGGTGGGAGGATTGCTTGAAGTTAGGAGTTCGAGGCCAGCCTGAGCAAGAGTGAGACCCTGTCTCTACTAAAAATAAAAAAAATTAGCCGGTTGTGGTGGTGTGCCCCTGTAGTCTCAGCTACTTGGGAGGCTAAGGCTTGAGCCCAGGAGTTTGAGGTTGTAGTGAGCTATGTTGACAATGCCACTGCACTGTACTCGGGGCGACAGAGTGAGACTTTATCTCAAAAAATAATAATAATAATCAGATTTCGTCCTTTTCGAACAGATAATTTGATATCACTGTTCTATGGTTCTAGAAAATAAATGCAGCTTTTTATATTACCAATGTGCATGTGTAAGAAATGTAATTCACCCCTAACTGTTCCTCATGAACTTAACCCTCCAAACTTCAGCCCACCCCATTCCTGAGCCCCACTTTATCTCTCACTGCCTTTTCTGTCTACACCTGACTGGTCCTGCTCACTTTACATGGGAAACATAACACTAGGAGTGAGGGGCACCCCCATCTCCACCCCAAAAATGCATCCACGCTGCCCTCTTTTCAGTTGAAATCCAGGGGAGGAACAAGTGCTGTGTCTAAGTTGGTACCACCATTTTTGGCAAACTCTTTTACAGCCTCTGGGCCCCTCCCAACAGGGCAGGAATTTCTGGTGAACAATCGAACAAAGCCGGGAACTGGGGGGAAGGCACAGGACATTCCGAAAGGATTTCTCTCAAGCTCCCAAAGACAACATGCAGGAACACTGCAGAAAACCCATGGCTGAGCAAAGAAAAAAAATGAAAGGGACGGGAAATCTGCCCACTAGGAAGGGCAGTGCAGGCTGGAAGAAGGAACCAAGGGCCGGGGGGTCAGGAGGCCTGGCTAGGAGGCCCCTCTCTGCAACTTGCATCCCTGCCAAGGCCACTCCACCTCCCTGGCCTCAGATTTGTGCTCCTTGAAAACTGAGGGATCCGCAAAAGGAAACACACCGATCTACACACAGCCCTTCACAGCGACACTTTGTTTATAACAAAGACCTGGGAATAACCCAGATATTCAACAACACAATAAGGTTAATGAACTATGGTGTGTTGATGAGACACAAAACCAAATAATTATTAGAAATATTAAGTGCAATGGCAATATCAGCGCTATTCCAAGTAGCTAGTCCATGAATTGCTAGTGGTTACCATCTGTAATGAGCAGCTTGCACCAGAATATAAATCTATGCACTGCTTCCAAGATGCAACAATTATTGCCAGGAGAAAGTGTCCGCTGAGCTAAACTGTCACTAAGCTGTGCTTATTGAAACAGTTGATTTACACTGTGGAACAAGCTCCTTATCTGGTCCCAGACTGGTCATAAGAGTTCCGGGATTGGCACTGGGCCACAGATGCATTTTTAAGTAGCCCTGGTCTTTACTGACACATAGAACTGTGTCTGTGCAAAAAACGTTAAGTGAGAAAAGCAAGACATGAAATCACACGTACACACTGATACGTGTGTAATGAGGTAAAACACGTGATGTCCACACTGACAAAGGAAGGGAGGGGGACATTTCTGGAGCTCCAACTATGGGCCCGGCACAGAAGTCTTCTACAGTTGGAGCAGGGGTTTGGGGACAGGAATGTGAGGGGGTGTGTGGAGCCATAAGAATTCCAGCCTGGCTAGGGGGTGGGGGAGATGTGGGGGTGGACAGCCACAAGTGACAAATTCAAATCCTAAAGACCATTTATGGTCAGCTCAGGAGCCAGGCTCTGGGGCAGCATTTGTAAAGTGTGTGGTAAGAAACACCAGTCCTATGAGACGTTAAAAGCTTTTTCCAAAAAAACAAGTGGGTTCCATTCTCAAAGAGGTCGAGGAAGGCCGGATTAAACAGCGTTGGACAGGTGGCTTCTCTGGAGGCCTGATCAGAGACTTCTCTGTGCAAGTGTCCCTTGGGATGGATGATCAATGTGTGAGAAGGAGTGCAGGGTCCCCAAACTCCTTCGACCAAAGAAGCCCTTTTCCAAGGGGCATCTCAGATGGCAGGTGACCCAGAAGGAACATTGTGGGAAGCCCAGGCCTGGGACCCAAGGCAGGGGCTCAGGAAGGAAGCCACTGATAGGGATGGGGAGTGGCAGGGGCTGGTGCAAGGCCATTTGCAGAAGACCCGCACTGCTGCCTGAGCTGGGAGGGGGGCGCTTCTGCCTGGGCAGCGTTGAGAACTACCCAGGAGGGCAGAATGGATGTGGTTGAGATAGTGGGTTCTAGAATTAGACAGTTCTAGCTCTTACTGTTTGTGCGACCTTGGTAAGCCACTTCATCCCCTGGGCCTCAGTTTTCTCATCTGGAAAAGGGGGATAATAAAATATAATACTTGCCCACTTACCAAGACTATGAGTGACGATCAAATGAGATTCGGTGTCAATTGAACAGTAAAGAGAGTTTATCTTTGTCCCAAGCACAAATCAGAGGAGGGACATTTACAGCATATGTCACGTTTGAAGCAACTTGTTCTTTGATTTAAGTAAAAATGATCCGAGTGCCCACCCTATGCTCTTCCCGGGGATATAACTAGGACTAAGATAGACAAGACCTTCATGCCCTCTGCCTTCGTTTCCTCATAATATTAAACGATCTTCCAAATTATTACAATTGTCAAAATTCCAAGAGAGGGAAGTTGGGGGGGGGCTGTGGGAAAGTGCAGTGGGGGACTTGACCTAGCCTGGGAGGCCCAGGGAGGCTACTACGGTGACATGATGTTTGAGAGGAACCCTAAAGGACAGTAGAGTGAAAAGGGGTACATGTGAGGTGGGAAAAGCACTCAAGGAGAAGGAACAGCATGTGCAAAGACCACACTGGGGAAGGGATATAGCTGTAGAGATGGGCAGGAGTGGATCTTGCCGGGCCTTGTGGGACCCCCCTCCCTCTCCATGGGAACTTCGACAGCCTGCTTAGAATTGTTTCCGTCCTCCTCCTCCTCCTCCTCTTCTCCGCACCATCTCCTTGTTTCCTCTCCTCCATCCCAGCTCCCTTTCACACCAATTTCTGGTTCCACATTCTTGCCCAAGGACATATCCTTACTCTGCCAGCCTCTGGTTTCCCACACAGGCATGGAAACCCTTGTGCATACTAAGTGTTTACTTTCATTATCGAATGAATGTAGGGCACCCAGACGGTGCCTTCACTCACATTAGCAAAAGGTACCCACTCTGGGCAGGTGTAGCCCCACCACAGGGTGCATTACAGCTCCGATTCACCCACTACACTGCATACCCTTGTTCAGTGAACAAACTGTCCCGCTGTCCTCTGCAGCCTTGAATGAATGAATGAACGAAGGAAGGAAGGAATGTGAGTAAGATGAGTGATAAGTTTTGAGGTAGAGAAGAGATCTGGCGTGGGAGTGGAAGCCGGGAAAAGATGAGTCCTGTCTATTTTGGAGCAGCAGACAGGTGAGCCACAACCTCTGGCTGCTGGCGCCAACTCCCCCCAACTCTTATTCTCAGGAGCCAGGTTATTTGGCTGTTCCTGCCTGTCCAATCTCTTATAGTCTGTCCTTACCCAAGGACTTTGTGTGGGACTTGAGTTGTTTCTCTCCCAAAGAGTATGACAAGCTCCCCGAGCCATGAGCACGTACGGTGAGATTACAGGTGCCTCCCGGGCTCAGGGAAGCCCAGAAGGCCCTGCTTCTGCTCCTCTTCTAAGCCATGTGCAGAGATAGCCAGGTCCTAGACAAAGCAACTTGAGAGCATTTACTAAAGATATCGAGGACTGCAAAATAAAACAGATCCGGCCAGATCCCTTAGTGGCAAGGAGCGGTCGCAGAATAAATAGGTGGATGACCAATCCCCAGGTGGGTGGGGCTCCTCTGGCAGGCTCTCTGGACAGGCCGCGTCGTCCTGCTCTCTGTGTCAGCCCGGCTCCTTCCAGGCCCCCGTCAGCTTCGCCATCTCTTTCCCCAACCCCTTTTAGGAAGCGAGACTTATAGCTCTGGTTCGGTCTTGACCAAACACCTACAAAGGGTGGCTTGTTCTCTTTTTCCCTTTGCTCATGAGCAAATCATCCAAGAAGCCGAAGCTCTGGGACTTAAAGGGCCCGAGGTAGGGAACAGACACTGAGGCAGCTCATGAAATGCGATTTGTCACGGATGCTGACCCTCCACGGACGGGCAAGGCCTTGGAAAAATCCTGCCACCAGGACTGGCCACCTGCCAAGTCTGAAGTCAGTGGAGTTTTGAAGCCTTCTTCATCAGACAGGCAGTGGAGTTCCAGAGTGCAAAGCTGTCCTCCCCCATCAGACTGGGGTCCTTGGGTGGGGGCTGCGTCTCACCATCAGTCTGGGAGCAACATGCTGGGTGTAGCGGCTGCTCCTCCATCCGACTGGAGCTCCCCGAGGGCCGAGTAGAGTCTCTCTCTTCATACTGGGAGCCCACCAGGAACAGCAGTAAGAGAAATGGCTAGCACTTATTGAGTGCTTCCCATGTGTCTGAAAAAGGCTGTTTAAAAAAATTAATTCATTTTAATCATCATAACGACACTAGTCTCATTTTCTGCACGTGGAGACTGAGACATGGAGGTTGAATAATTTGCTCAAGATTGCAAGGCTAGGGGGAGGAGGTGGGATTCTCTATCAGACCAAGAATAGTTTGAGGACAGGGACAATGTCTACTCCCTCCCCTCCATCAGGGTAGGAGTTCACTGGGGGCCAACTGGGCATCCCTCCTCTGTGCACCCCCATCTCCCTGGCTGGAGCAGAGACAGGCCTTACTCAGTGCTGCGATGGGGTCTGGGCTGGCGCCAGGGAGTTGGTCCAACCACGATGGATGTTGTTTCTGCTCCTTACAGCTGACCTGGGCCCCCAGACATGTGCCCCTCAGGGCAGAGAAGAACCCAGTCTTTTGGAGATGGGGCATCTATCCGGGATGGTGTTGGGATGCCAGTGTTTCTCCATCCCCCAGATGCCTGGGGGCCCCTAGGCCCCTATCACAGGGAACACACCTTCCGGAGCCAGGCCCGGTGCCGCCCAGTGTAGCCGGGCATTTCCTTCTGCCGACAGCTCACCTCACTCCTGGCTGCAAACCCAGCCAGGAGTCTCTGGAACCTAGTAACTGTCCCAGCAAACAATGGAAACTTCAGTTTTTATTCTCCTCCCTCTATCATTACTCAGAAGGTTTTCCCCAAAGCTACACACACACACACACACACACACCCCAGTTGCTCTCCACCCAGCAACCTGGCTGCCTGGAAATGCTCGGGCGGAGGAGGGCAGCTGAGCCCAGGCAGCAGAGAGGCGCTGGGGGCTAGTGTGTGGGCCAGGCGGTCTGTGTCAGAGGTGACCATCAGCTGTGATTTACCGCCCCGGCATCTGTGATCGGGCGTTGGCAGGGTCTGTGTCTGGCCTGGGTGCGTGAACTCGTGTGTGTCTGGGGCTGTGACTTATGTGAATCAAGGTTGTTCTGTGACTTACACGGAAAAAGGCGCGGCCGTGCGCGGGCACCGCGGTTCAGCCTCGCGTGCCCACCGTGAGGCACTGGGAAAATGTAACAAACCCAGGCTGGTCCGCGTGCAAGAAACCACACGGGCCTGTGTGTGCAACGTGAGCGCCCGTCAGGAATTTGTGTGTGGAAAGGTGTCCTCAGCTTCGTGGCTTGTCGAGATGTGTATGTGAGTCTGCGTACAAATGGGAACACGGATGTTAGCGGCCGAGTGTGTGGTGTCCCCCGCGTCACCTGCGGAGGTGAGAGTTTGGAAGCAAGTGTGCATGTGACCCGCGAGGATTGTTAGTACAAGAGAGTTGGGTGCGATAGTGTGACAGTGTGCCGGGTAGCGGACGGGTGTGTTCGTGCAGAAAGTTGAGTGCGGAAATGTTTTGAGAGTCGAAGTTGGCGTGAGCGTGCGGCGCGGGTGCGGAAGCTGCGTGCGCGCGTGCGAGCGCAAGCAGGGGATCCTGGGGTCCCCGAAAGCTGCGGGAGAGCGGACCGCGCCGTGCGGAGTGTGCGGGGCGGCGGGGAGCGGCTCTGGTCTGGAAGTTGGCGGGGCGCGCGAGACGCGCGGGGGGCGCGGGGGGCGCTGGGAGCTGGGAGTCGTGCGCGCAGAGCCCCGGCGGCCCGCCCTGCCCCGCGCCCGGCCCCCGGCCCCCGGCCCATCCCACACTCCAGGCCGGGTTTGGCGGGGAGCCGGCTGGGCCGCGGCCCGCGCGGAGGGGGCTGGGGGCCCAGACAAAGGCCCAGTCGGCGGCGCGGCAGGCTCGGGCGAGCGGAGCCGCGGGCCGGGGGCGGGCCGGGGGCGGGGCCGGGGCCCCGGGGCGGGCCGGGGGCGGGGCCGGCGCGGGAGGGCGGGGGCGGCAGCGAGCGGGCCGCGCAGTCCCGAGGACTCTGCTGGCCGGCGAGCGGGCGTCTGCGGGCGGCGCCGGGCGAGCGAGGGCGCGAGGGAGCGGCGCGGGCCGGGCCATGGGGCGGCAGGCAGCGGGCGCGCTGTTGCTGGCGCTGCTGCTGCACGGGCGGCTGCTCGCGGTGAGTGTGCGGGTCGGAGAGGCGGGGGCGCCCCAGCTCCTGTCGCCGCGCCTGCCAACTTGGCTGGGGCGCCCGAGGCTTCGGGGCCGGGACTGGCCCGGACGGTGGCGCCCGCCAGGGACCCCGGGCCGGCGCGGGCCGGCGCCACCCTGCGGCGTGTGGCTGCCCCGGGGTTGTGGGGGGGACCCAGCTTGGGGCCGGAGGCGGGGCTGGCCCGCGTGGGAGCCCGTGGGTCTCTCGGCCACGTTGCCGAGTCTCGGAGTCGTGCTGGGCATGGTCCGGCCTAGCATTCCTGGGGACCAGGAGGAGAAACTTTGAGCAGGGTGGGAACTTGGCAGGACGAGGGTGCCCCTTTCTGCGCCAACTTCAGCGGTGATGGGTACCCTATCAGCCTTCGCTGGAACTTTACCATGCCATCTATCCCCGTGGGGAACTTGTACCCAGGCAGGCACAAGTAAAGAACTTTGGGGACAGAACTGAAGCTTGTGTGGAACGCCCACGGACTCTGGAGTCATACAGTCCAGGAGTTGAATCAATCCCTGCCCTTCACTGAGTAACTGTGTGACCTCGGGCAAGCTGGTTACCTCTCTGAGGCCCGCCCCACGTGCCTGTGTAAAGGGAAGGCAAAATGCGTAGCCGCAGGGTGATCGGACTGGCTGGCACGAGGCTGAGTGCCTGTTACCCCGTGGAAGCTCAAAGGATCCGAGAGATTCCCAGCTTTTCTCTGGTCTCCAAGGGGCAGGGAAAGGCCTGTTCCTGCAGCCCACGGCCCTGCTCAGAGCTTAGGTGGGCCCCTGTGGAGAATTCCTGGGGTCAGTATCCCGAGGCTTAAAAGGCACTTGGCCAGGAGAGGCCCTGAGGACCTGGGTGAACTCCATTGAGGAGGCCTGGGCGGGGCCAGTGGGCAGGGAGCTGGTGGCAGATGTGGGTGGGGACACATCTGTGGAGCTGGGACTGCCCTGGTGAGCCACAGAGCCACCCCCCCCAAGTGCTCTGCTCCTAGGCAGTCCCCATCCCTTCTCCTCCCCAACTCAGCCACAAGAGAGGGATTTTTCTGCTCAGCCACAGAGAGGGACTTTTCTAATCAAACTGGTGTTTACCCAGTGACTGACTGCCTGTCCTCACCTTGCTGGCTCCCTCTCACCTCTGCCCTCCTGAGTCACTCGTTAATCCCCCCCAGACCTGACCCCTCACTGCTCTTGCCCCACCCACCCACACCTCTCCTCCCCTACACCCTGGTGGGTGGCCTCCTTCCTCTCTTGTCTCAGCCTCTCTCCCCGGCAGGGCCACCCAGTCTGGACCCCAACTTGCAGCTCCCAGTGCTGACTTTTACTTTTCCCGAGGTGCCAGCCCATCACATGGGATGGCTTCTGTAGCCCAACAATCTTTCCTGGCCTTGCCCAGCTCTGCCCCTGACCAGGGGCTGCACAATGGCAGGAGCGAGCGGTGGGTGGAGTTATTTGCTGTGTGACAGAGGAATTTCCACAGAACTTCATTCACTTGTTCATTCAACAAATTGTCATTGAGCAACATGCCATGACAGTCACTGGCAGCACAGAAGTTCGTTCACTGGGCAGGTCTTTGCCAAGCACCTACTGTGTGCCGGTGCACCTGGCACGGTGCTAGGGTCTGGGATGGTACGGGTGAGCAGGGACAGGACCTGTCTGTGTTTTCCTAGAACTCACAGGCTGGTGGGCCATAATTTGGGATTAGAGAGCCCCTCTGCAACCACAGCAAGGTCTTCACCATCCCACCCCAGGCTGATGGTGGTGGGCTGGAAAGGGCTTGTCCCCTGCAGTCTTACAGACCCAAGTCTGAACCCCAGTGCTGCCATTTCTAGCTGTATGGTCTGGGGCAGGCTTCTCTCTCTGAGCCACAGTTTTCCCATCTGTAAAATGGGGGTGAGACACTTGTTGCGACTCCTTAAACGAGATCAGTTCCCAGTGCAGTGTCCCAGCAAGCCTGGGGCTTCATCTCTTCTGCGCTCCAGTTCACAGCCACAAGCCAGTGATGAGTAGGGGAGGGCAGGACACAAGCAGGGAGAGAGAGGCTTTAGGGAGACCTCACTCAGGGCAGGAGACAGGACCGCAGGGAGCCCTGCTCTGTGATTAAGCGTGGGAGTAATTTCAGCTCTCAGGAGGTGGGGAGGCTTGCCGGGGTGGGGGCTGGGCCTGGGTGCGTTGGTCTGCTGACCCCTTTTCTTCCTGCTGAGGGCTTAGCCCTTCGTTTCTTGGGGCCAGCCCTGCCGGATACAGGCCTCTTGAGGGAGCCACGCTGGTGGTGATTAAGGTGTTTTTCAGGGCGGAGGGAAGTCACGGAGATACCTGTTTCCTGCCTCAGCTGGATTTCCTCGCTGGGGAACTGGTGGAGCCTCCTCTTCCTGGCCTTAGCTCACCCTCCCCTCCACCCTCCCCTGCTTGGGTTAAGTGTGCCCCGGGATCCCTGAGGGAGGGAGGGAAGGGGGCCATAGGTCCATGGCAGAGAGGTCAGAGGCTGAAGGGGGCAGAGATGGACTCCCCATCTCTTAGGCTGAGCTCCCCGTGTCTGGGGAGTCGCGGCCCCCTCCTGGCTTGGCCCGGGCCTGTT
Organism: Cheirogaleus medius; assembly: GCA_008086735.1. Taxonomy (NCBI): domain Eukaryota; kingdom Metazoa; phylum Chordata; class Mammalia; order Primates; family Cheirogaleidae; genus Cheirogaleus; species Cheirogaleus medius. The sequence goes on along the minus strand of VBSM01000529.1, from coordinate 12,821,456 downwards.
CTCAGGCTAAGTGCAGGCAAGTTAGGATCTGTGGGTCTGGGGCCCTGCCCAGGAGACGGTGGAAGGAAAGTGGCAGAAGGTGACTGGGTTCAGGGCCTGGAAGATGTGTGAGCAGAGTGGTGGGGAGGGAGGTTTGGGTACCAGCCAGATGATGACAAAATAATGTGGATAGTTCACATTTACCCAGTGCCCACTGTCTGCCAGGTGCTACGTTTCTCAAAGAATCCTCACATTAGCCCGGTCGTTGTCCGGTCCCCATGATGCTCAGACTCAGATGCCAGCCCCTGACTTAATAAACCCACAAGGCCCTATGAGATCTGGCCTCCTGCCAACCTGCCCCTCTCCGGCTATACCAGTCTTTGTTTCTTGAACGTGCTACCTCAGGGCCTTTGCATCTGCTGTTCCTTCTACCTGGAACACTTGTCCCTGGACCATCTACCTGACCCTCTGCCTCCCCTCCTCCAGGTCCTGACCACTCTGCGCATCATCCGTGCCTCTTTATACTGCTTTATTTTTCTTCTTGTCAACATCTGTCATGTATTTGTTTACGTTTATCTGCCTCCTCCTGCCCTATTTAAGCTTCATGAGAGCAGGACCTTATCTGTTTTTACTCACTGCTGTATCTTTAGCACCTGATGGTTAGTAAGTGCTAGTAAGTATATTTGTTGAATCTTTTAAGCTACAGTTAGGTCAGGCTTGGTGGCTCACACCTGTAATCCCAGCACTTTGGGAGGCCAAGGTGGGAGGATTGCTTGAAGCCAGGAGTTTGAGACCAGCATGAGCAACATAGTGAGACCCATCTCTACAAAAAATTTAAAACATTAGCTGGGCGCGGTTGCATGTGCCTGTAGTCCCAGCTACTTGGGAGGCTGAGGCAGGAGAATCGCTTGAGCCCAGGAGTTCAAGGCTGCAGTGAGCTATGACGATGCCACAGCACCTCAGCCTGGGTGACAGAGTGAGACCCCGTCTCAAAAAAAAAAAAAAAAGAAGGTTGCAGCTACTAGTGTAGTCCCCATTCTCTAAGCAGAGGAAATTGAGGCGCAGAGAGGTTACGTAATTTACCTGGTAGTTTACATACCCTCATGCTCAATGATTCCACGAGCCAAGTTTTGAAGCCTTGTGAAGCTCTTCCAGCCACTCTGCTTGTAGCAGACAGTCATTAGATATTGATGCAACTCATCACTGATGTTGGTTAAAAGGAGAACTCTGGTCCCAGGTAACAAGGGGTGACCTCAGGGGAGGAATTTCAGGGACTGGCTGCAGGGTGAGAGGTGCTCAGGATGGGTGAGCCTCAGTGTCCGTGGGGTCCCCTGGGAGGCCTGCACTGGCAGGAGCTTAGGAACTAAACTCTAGGGCAGTCATCTGTAGGTTTGTTAATTAATTAATTTCCTCATCAGATATTCCGTGAGAGTCTACAGACAGTTGAACTGATCCAGGGGCTTTAAGGCCTGAGTGGGCCAGGCCGGGCCCTGCCCTGCCTGGGTGGGAAGTGAGGGGCCTCTGCCGCAGCCAAGCTGCCGGGCGCCCTGCACGGAGCCCGCACTGGGTCCCTGGGCTGTTCCCTAGAGGCTCAAGGTTTAGGGCGGCTCTGCAGAGGTTTCAGGGCGGCCTGGCCTTGGGGTGAGTGTGTCAGGAGGGAGAGCGAGGGGGGCCGCCGGGGTGTGGAAAGATCTGGGGTCATGATTCAGAGAGCACTTGGAGGCCAGACCTGTGGGTTGGACCCTCAGACCCCCAGCCCTGGCCTGTTGCCCCCTCCCCAGTCCAGTCCCGGCTGTGAGGGGTCAGGCCGGAGGGGTGAACGTGACCTGGCTGCCCACCAGCTTCCCGAGGATCTTCCCCCCTCCCAATCCTGCTCCTGCCAGGAAGGAGGAGGCTGCAGGAGGGTCCGGGCCCTGCCGGAATGTTGCCCCAGCTTGGGTCTTGGCCTCCTTGGCCCTGCCACCCCCTCCTGCTCCCAGGGCCTGGCGGGGCCAGCCGCCCCAGCGCCCAGAACTGGCTGACTGAAACCCAGAAGTATGTGTGGAACTCGCGTCGCGGGGAGCCGCCAGCCTCACTGCCCGGCCTAGTGGCGTCGGGGCTGTGTCAATAGAGGCCTTGAGAGGGGAGTGGCTCGTGGCTGCTGGGGGTGGCTGGGTCGGGGGCACCGTCATGAAAGCCCTGAGAACAAGGTGGCTCTTTGAGGCCTGGGAATGTGGGGCCTTCAAGTCTCCGCTGCCCACAGCTCCACCCTGCCTTCCTTTCCACGGTGTCTGTGCCAGGGCTGCAGGGACCTCAGAGCATCCCTGGGGCAATCTGTGGCATCCTCAGATGTCCTTAGGATCAGGTCCCTGCTCCCTACCAGAGCCCTTCCTTGAGGCATGGGGGAGGGTGCCCTGTTGCTCTTGATTTTGGGGGGGTGTCTGACTCCCAGAGGCTTACAGTGTGTGTTGAATGAATGAATGAACAAATGATGTATGTGATTAAACATTCTGTAAACTAAAGTCCCCTACAGGTATGGATGTTAGACTTAAAATTCGTTTTAAAAATACTTGCGGAGCATCTTCCTTGTATCTGACTTGGTTCTAGATGTTGAGTTGACAGCAGAGAACAGAAAAGTCAATTCCCTTCCCCGTTAACTTGCATTACAGCTAAAGCTAGTGCGGGAAGGAAGAGGAGGGAGAGAGATGAGGTGGGGTAGGGTGGCGCGGTCAGGGAGGGCCTCTGATAAGATGACGAACTGAAGGAGATCTGAAGGCAGCGAGGGTGTGAGCCCGGCAGAGATCTAGGGGAAGGGCGCTGCAGGCAGAGGGCACAGCCAGCACCAAAGCCTGGCGGAGGGAGTGTGCTGGGTGTGTCTGCAGAAAAGGCCCGCGTGGCTGGAGCAGCACCAGCGAGGGGGAGCATGGCAGGCGCAGGCGGGGTCCGTGGGGAGGGGAGCCGCAGACCCTGGATTCGCTTGTGAGCGAGATGAGAGGTCGTTGAAGGACCCTGGTGCTCAACAGGATGGCTCCAGTTGCTGCGTGGAGAAGAGAACGTGGGGGTCAAGGGCAAAGGCAAGGAAGCCATAACCCAGGCCAGAGCCGATGGGAGCCGGGGCCAGGGCGGTGGAGGTGGGAAGTGGTTGAACCTGAGTATGTTTTGATGGCGAGCCAGCAGGCTTTGCTCATGGATCGGGGGTGGGGTGGGACCGAGAGCGGGGAGCCTAGGACGTCCCCACAGTCTTCAGCTTCAGCGTCCGGATGGAGGGCGCTGCTGCTGATGGAGATGGGAGAGGTGCGGGAGGGGTGGGCCTGGGGGAAGGTGCTGGGGCAGCATGGCGGGACTGGACTGACTCGCAGGCGGGCAGCCAGCGGGTGCCCCGCCCCCACCCAGCTGGGGCCTCTGCTTTGGCGTGTGGGGTGGGAGGGGGACTTGCTGGGTGTCAGTGCGTGGAGCTGCAGACACTGACCCCTCAGAACCCACAGGCTGAGCTCATGGCTTCTACAGACAGCTGTGTGTGATTCAGAATTTGCTGTCCTGCCCCCTCGTCTGGAGTGGAAGCTCCATGGCAGGGACAGACAGACAGTGAACAGATTGAAAATTCGAGTGAATGAATGAATGGCCTTGAGGAAGCTAGTGGGCCAAGAAGACCCAGGCTCCTTGCTCAGGATTGGGAAGGGATGTCCTCCAGCCCCTGGACTCAGGGGAGCTCCCTTCCCAGCCATGCTCTCTGCTGAGGCCCAGAAGATGTGGGACAAGCCAGTGTCCACTCTGCCATCTTTCCCTTGTCACGACTCAGAGCCCCTTCCCCTGGGCACTGGGGTCGAGGGAAAGGTGTGGGCTCAGAAGGCCCTGCCTTCAAGTCTTGGCTCAGCCCTGACTGGCTGTGTGACCTTAGGTGAGTTGCTTCACCTCTCTGAGCCTCAGGTCAAGTGTGAAATGGGTCTCACAATGCCTGTTTCCTGGTGGTTGGTTATGAGGTGACCAGGTGGCTGTGCCTTGCTCAGTGCCTGGAATGTGGGAGATGTTTGACAATTGGTCATTGCCCTGTTAGTCTCGTTCCTGCTGGGGGCAGGGCCAGTGTGGTATTTGACGCAGGGTTCCCAGGGCCACATGGCGCGCCTTCACGGTGACCCAGCCCCACTCTGGGCTGTTGAATGAATGGCCATGTGCAGGGCTCGTCTCGTTCCTTTGGCCTCTCTTTTGCAGTCTCAGAGCCCGGGATATAACCGCCTCTGATCTGTCACTGCCCCTCCTTCCCCACTGAGGCCACAGCTGTAGGACAGAGTCCACCCTTCCACCCCGATTGCTCCTTCCTGGAGGGGGAAGGAGGGGGGCACACCCCAGGGTGTGGCCTGGGAACGGCTGGAGCCTGTGAACGCATTGTCCCCTTCCCAGATGTGTGCAGTTGGTGGGCTCTGAGCAACAGGAGGTGTGGCCAAATGGCTCCCATGGGTGCAGAAAGGATGTTCATGCATCCTGAGGGTAGTGGTGGAGGAGGGGTTGTCCTGGGACCCCATGCCAGCCCCACTGGAGGAGGCAGGACCTTGCCCAGGGAGCTCTGGGCAGACCTGTGGCTAGTCCTTATTTGGCAGGGTTGGCAGAGATGTGCAGCTCTGAATCTGGCCATGGACTCTCAGAAAACAGCAGGACAGAGGAGAAAGACAGACAGACACAAGGTCCTGGCCGTCCCACCCCACCCCACCCTGCACTTTGGGCTTGGGCTGTCGGGCAGAGACATGCCTCCTCCCCGCCAAGGCAGGTCACATCCAGGTGTTTTGTTTTTTGACATTTGGCCTCTTCCCTATCTTTCTGTAGTGCCAGTTGGAAGGGAGGGGAGGCAGCCTAGGGCTGGGCAGGGGGAGGACTTCAGAGGTGGCCTCAGGTGACCCCACAGATGCTTCTCCTCGGGTGGGGTTGGGAATTCCCAGCTGCCTCTGGGCCCTTCCCAGCCCACCTCCAGCTCCCTGCCCCCACCACTCCCCCCCTGCCTGCCCATGGCTCTCCCCCAGGGAGCCGGCTCTGCCCCCCCTACCTCCTGGCCCTGGCCTCCCCTCCTCACCCCAGCTGACTCACCCCTCTCCTTGTTTGGCGTCTCCAGTTTTCAAATAGTTGGAAACTGGGATCATGCCTCTTCTTGGATCCCTTGCTGAGCTGGATGGACTGAAATTCCGGCCTCATAAATCCCAGCCCCAGTGGCCTCTGTCACTTTAACAGCTCTTCTCCCTCTCCTGCCTTCTGCCTTCCTGTGACCCTCAGGCCAGAGGAACAGAGACCTAGAAGTTTCCTGGGGGCAGACCAGTCTCTTCTCTGCCCTGGGACCTGCAGGGTCTCCTCCCCAGTGACCTCAGTGACATAGGTCACCAGCCAGTGCTTAGTGAGCACTCATACCTTCTCTTGATTAAAACTGCCACCTTCTGTGAGCCAAGCCTCACACTGGGCTCTTTCTGAATGTTATCTCATAATCCTTGCAGCAGACTTGGGAGGTTGGCATCATGATCCCTATTTTGCAGAGGGGGAAACTGAGGCACAGAGAGGGGGATGGCTGGTCTGTCATCCATCCAGTATGTGCCACAGCTGGGAGCGAAGCCGAGGTTGTCAGTAGTTCTGTCTGTACCCGGTGGGTCCAGCCTGTCCGGTCTAGAGAGAGGACGATCTAGGAGGGCTGACGCAGTTGGGACAGGCTGCGTGGGGACCTTGGGCCTGGGTTGGCCTTGGCGAAGGGTTACAGTGAGCTGCGTGTCTGCCACATGCGCGTAGCCAGCTCCTGCTCCGCAGGCTCGGGTGCCTTTTGCCCCTTGGCTTCCATTTCAGCTCTGGGATACTCTCCCCCAGGGAGATGGATTTGGCAGCCCTGGGAACCCGGCTCCTCCCGTCAGGGCCCAAGCTCCTGGTGGAGCCTGTAGGTTGTGCCCTGTTGGGAGCTCAGTGGGCTTTTGCTGAGTAGGTCCTGCTCTGGCCAGCCCTGTGCCCACCTCAGGGCTGGGGGCTTGGGTGAAATTCAAGACGAAGAAGCATGTGGCCCAGCTAGGAGCTGGCAGGTGCTGTTTGAACAGCCCCGTGCCCGTGGAAGATTCAGGAATTCATCTATCCATCCATCCATTCATTCATTTATCTATTCATTCACCTAACATTCTGGACCTACTGTGTGCCAGACATTGTGCTAATTGTTTTACCTGCATTATTAATTTTCCTGTGTAGTTGGGATTATACTTCCATCTCCCAGAGGAGAAATAGCTCAGAGAGCAGTGACTTGGCCAAGATGACACAGCCAGGTGCAGAGGAAGCGGGCCGCTGACCCCAACATTTCCATCCTCCTGGAGGAAATTTGACACATGGCCCCTACTCTGCAGAAGCCCTGGATCTGGTTAGAGAGAGAGGCAGGGCTCACAAGCCACAGGTACCCAGCACAACTCAATGACAGCAGGTTGTCAGGGGCAGGAGGACATAGATGCATGCGGCGTGAGTTATCTGGAAAGACTTTCCGGAGGAAGTGGGGTTTAAAAAGCAAAGAGAATTTGGCTGGTGAAGGAGGAAGGCATTGTGGCAAGGGTCCAGGAGTCGTCCCCATTGTCCCTGGATTTGCATTGTCCCTATTGTTGTTAGGTGTGCAAGAGCAGGAAGACTCTCGCCTGCTGCTAGAGTCGTTAAAGCTGGGGAAAGAATGAGAGGAAGTCCCCAAGATAGCAGAGGTGACATCCATCCCAACCCCCCTGCCCTGACCAGGAGGCAAGAGGTCAAGGCATACATGGGCCTCCACTTGGTCACCAGCCGACTATCAACCCTCTTCACTGGCCTCGATCTTCCTACTCACAAAATAGGCTCCTGCCAAGTCAGAGGAAAGGGACTTTGAGTTCTTGGAGAAAACTACTAGCTTTGCCCGAGAGTTGATATTCCATTCTCTAGGGCCTGGAGTGGTTGCCACCAATCCCACCTCTTCCTTCACTGATGCCACCAGCCCCCAAGTACCAGGTCCTGTGCTAGGCAAACAGATGAAAGACATTGCTCCCTGCACCACTAGACCTTGAAGCCTGTCCTGTACTCCCCCGTGTGGCCCTGCAATCATTCCTGCAATGGTCTGCCCACGTCGGTTCACCTCTCTGCTCCTTGAGTACCTTCTGCTGAGCTTGTGTCCCGGAGCATTTTAAACGTCTGTTTAGCAAGTGAGCACTAGACTAAGAGTCACAGGATTCCTATACTCATGTGTGCAAGGCAAGTCTTTGAACTTCTCTGAGCTTAATTTTCCCCGTATACAAAATGGGACCATTTATTCATTCATTCAGCAAGCATTTATGGGGTGCCACCTCTATGCCAGGCCCTATATCGGGCCTGAACACCTGCCGTGGGCTGAAGGAGCTCATGGACTCACGGGAGATGGGCTGGTGGTGGACCAGTCAACAAAGGGGTCGGGGAAGGAAGCTGCATTCAAGGAAGAGAGAATGACGAGCTTTAGGTCAGGACTTCAGGGCCGCAAAATTCCAGGAGATCTCCTGAGTCTTTATGACTTGTGTCCCTCACAATTAGCCTGTGGACAGAGAGGGCCCAGGAGGCAGCCCCGCCAGGGCTGGGGCCGGGAGGACCCACAGGGGCGCAGACAAGCGCAGCTGATTTTGTTGCGCGTCTCAGATGAGCTCATGGATGTGAAAAATAGTGACGGCTATTTATACTGAGTCCGGTTATTTTAATTTAGGAGAAATGGGAGCTGCCCACAGAGCTCAGGCTTGGGGGTCTGTGGCATGGGTTGAGTTGAATGAGGGGAGAAGCCCCAGAGCCTTTTCTTCCATTTCCTTCCTCTCTTCTCTCTCCCCACATCCTGGGGTTGGGGGGAGGGGGGAGGCAGAGATCAGCTCAAGCCCAGATTTGACTCGAGGAAGTGGGAGGAAAGGGTTAAGTCAGCCTGGTTTCCCACCACCTAGGTGAAGGTCAGGGAGGGGGGACAGGGACGCTGGGGCAGGAATGTGTGATAAGATCAAAGCTTTCAGCCTGCCTGGGCCTCACCTTGGTTTCACCTGAGCAATTGAAGGGAATTCTGGAAGCTGCTGGAGGACTCTGGCCTCCTAGGGGGAGGGGTCTTAGGTCCCACCTTCCTCCCTTCCACACTGCACAAGGCCCCACCTCACACTGGCCTCAGCTACCCTCTCTGACTGCCCTCTCAGCCTCCGAGGAGGCCACCTCTTGCCCTGACAGGTGCTAGAAGCCCCAGGGGCCACCTTTACTTGGCACTTCAGATTGGGGGGACACCATCTCTAGCAACATGCCTGTCTCCTGCCCCTTCCCCAGCCCTCTGAGCCCAGGACACTTTGGGTTTCAGGAAGACCAGGACTCTGGCTGGGGAGCTGAAGGGCTTCGGACAGCTCATAAAAGAGCCCAGAGGCCCCTTTACATGGCCGTTAGCCCCCATCAGTTTGTCCTGTTCCATGTAATTCTTCAGGTTGTACTTTGGGACAATGTCATGGGCAGGTGGCACAGCCCTGAGTCCTGTCCTAGCTCGATCACTTATTGCTGTGTGACCCTGGGCTGGTAGGTTAACCTCTCTGAGCCTTATCCATCAGGTAGAAATGGGAATACTTACTTTGTAGGATTTCAGTGAAGATTAGAGAACATATAAATTGCCTACAGCCAGAATAGGCAGTTGATAAATAACGGGAACTATTATTTTGTGATTTTCTTTTTCCCCCTTCAAGACTGCCCTGCTACCTGGTCCTAGGTAAACCTGGGGCCTTGGTTTTGTTTTGCCTTGCCCTGCTTTGAGAAGTCCCCAGGCCCCAGGGTCCATCCTCCTGTCCAAGACTCTTCACTCAGGGGATCTTCTTAATGTCAGGAGAGCAAGGCAGGAAGGGTAACAGTGAAGAGTGCCTGAGGCTCTGTAAGTGTCCCCAGGCACCTGCTGGCCCACCTGCCCTAGTGATAGCAGGGTGAGCCTCCCTGGACAGCCTGTGTCCCAGCCACCCCTCTCCACTGCCCGAGGCCTCCCCAGTCCACCTGGCTAGAAGACTGGCCCAAGGATGCACCGAGTGGGGAGGAGCTGACCCTGGGGGCACCGCAGCCCGGGCTCCTGCCTCACTCCCCACTCGCCACTCCCCTGGTTAATGATTAGCCCAGTGAGCGGGAGAGCAGGGAATGGGCCGCCCTCCCAGCCCCTGACCACTGGCTGCACCCGAGGTATGCCAGCAGCCGGGGGTTCCCTGCTTTAATGTGGCAGCCCTGCTCTGGAGCACATGGGACGGGGTGGGGGGCAAGGGCTTGGAGTCACATACTGACAGACAGTTTGCACACCTGGGGTCCTGGGGACAGACTCAGGGCCCATAGGATCTGGGTGAAATATGAACGGTGGTCTAATAACAGGCCCCTTGGGTGGCGGCTGTAGGAGCCGACACCACAGTAACACAGCAGGTGAGCAACCCCTTCTAGCACAGGAACCCACGCACGCCTCCTTCCCTGGCCGCAGACCCTGCAGAAGAGTCCCAGCTGGAAGGTGGCATGATGATTAGGGCCTTGGGGCAGCTGGGCCTGGCTTCCAACCCCAACGCTGTGTGACCTTGAGCAAGTCACTTCACCTTTCTGAGCACCTTCCTTGTCTGAAAGAAGGGAATGCTAATCCCTGCTTTGTAGGCGTCATTGAACCAAGGTGTGGGAAGTATTTAGCTCATGATTAATACCTGGGGAATGGTGGCAATTATTATATTACTGGTATAGTTTTTGCTATTGGGAGAAAGGGGAAATTGAACCCTAGTTTTGGGTAACCGGGGCAACAGTGGCCCATGGGGTTGAGCTGAGGGTTTTGGGGGAAGGAGGAGGGATAGGGAGGTCCCAGGGACAAGGAAGAAGAGAACAGGGGATGGGGGGGATCTCGGTCACCTCAGGCCCACCTCAGGCCCCCCTGCCTAGGTTCTCCTTGGGCTGAGTCCTGAGGCTGGTGCGGGCCAGGAGCAGGAGAGGAGAGAGAACTATTTATTTTGATAACATTAGGGCATTTTCCCCTACTGGCAGCTGCTATTTTGAGAGCCCCGGAGAGCAGGGCTATGGTTAAATTAGGTAATGTTGCTCCAGAAGGAATGTGTGAAGCTGTCCGGCCGAAGCTGCAGGGAGAGGACAGTCGGTTCACTCCATATAAAATGAAACTGCAACTTGGAAAAGAGCAGCTCGGGCCGCTTTATAAGGCGATGGAGGGGGAGGCTGCTGGAAGCTGCCATTGGAGGAGCGGAGGTGATGGCCCAAGGCCTCTTTTTGGGGAGCCTGGGCCTGTGCCCAGAGGCCTGGCCGACCCAGCAAGGAGCCAGCGACGCGATGGGGCCGAGGGGCAGGGCCGGTGTGTCCTCAGCTCCTGCCGCTCGAGGCGGGTGGGGCTTGGGGTGGCGTGATGCATGGGAAGGGTGGCTCGGCAGACTTGGCCTTGAATCCTGCTTCTGCCTCTTTCTGGCCTTCTGGGCTTTTGGGCAAGCCACTCAGCTTCGCTGGAGCTCAGGATGGCCCGCAGGGAAAGAGCAGTCCCTAGCCCAGAGGGGGCTCCTGTAGATGACACCACAAGGAGAGAAAGCATGGCTGGCTTCATGGAGGGCCTGCTGTGTAATCCTTTTGTGTCCCTGTAACTCCAAGAGTGGTCCGTGCTCCAGCAGCCTGGGCCTCGCCTGGGAGCTCATCAGAAATGCAGAGTCTCAGGCCCCTCCCAGAACTACCAAATCCGAATCTGCCCACTGGCAAGACCCCGAGTGATTTGTGTGCGCATCAGGGTGGGAGAAGGGTCGGAGAAGAGCTGCCTTATGCCCACTGTCTCATTGCATCCTGAAGACCATCCCGTAGGGTAGAAGTTGTCATTATCCTCATCCGACAGCCGTGGAAACAGGCCTGGAGAGCGACCAGCATGGAAACTCCATCCGTGTTCATGCTCGTCCCAAATTCTTACCCTGTGGTCTGGGCTGGGGCTCAGAGAGGAATGGGGTGCCAAAGCCCCTGGTGGGACTGGAGCATTATCTGCCTGTGAGACGCAGTCAGACTCGCTTCTCCCCATTCGCCCGTGGGCTCCACCCCGCCGGACTAGAGGTGACTCCCCAGAGTCGTTCCATGCGGCCGGACCGTGGAGAGAGACGGGGGCAGGAAAGCGGTTCCACACCACGTGGCAGTGCCCCTAGGTCGGGCGGGGAGGAGCCCAGTGGGGGAGTGGGGTTTAAGAGGGGCTGCCCGGGCTTAGTTAGGGTCCCCCACCTGTTCACTGCTACATCTGGGGCTGAGTCAATCTAGCAGCAAATATTCGAGAAACACCTGTGTGCCCCTTCCTGGGGAAGTATCCTAAATTTCCCCCAATTCTGTAGACCCTTCGTTATACAGAAAAAAACCTCAAAAAACTATTAACATCATTTGTTTAGAATGTAGCATGTGCCACAAACTATATTAAGCACTTGACTTGCATTGTCTATTTTTCTAAATTAAAAAAGCCTTTTTTAAAAAATATATTAGAAATGGAGTCTCACTGTATCACCCAGGCTGGTCTCAAATTCCTGGCCTCAGGTAATCCTCCTGCCTCAGCCTCCCAAGTAGCTGGGACTACAGGCACACCCTACCGCACTTGGCTTGCATTATCTCTTTTATCTATTTAATTTTACCATCAGTTTCCTCCTCTATAAAATGGGGGTGGTAATAATCATCATAGTAAGGATATGGTATCATTATGAAGATATCTTAATATTTGTCAAATGTCTGGCACATAGTGTTCGTTACATAAATATAATAAATACAGATAATCTTCCAACAACATATGGGTACTATCATTGCCTCCATTTTACAGAGGTACAAATTGAGGCCCAGAGCAGGGAAGGGACTCCCTTCCCAGGATTGTGGGACATTGGGACAGAGCCATAAGAAATTGAGTCCCTGGACTTGTAAACCAGTATTGTAATTCAGTTCAATTTAGCAAATATTTTGTCTGTTATCCCCTAAGCTGCTGGGCATTGGGAAGTATCTAAACATTAAATATATATATATGTATGAGATGGAAAAAAAACAACCTGGTGTCTGTCACAATAGTAAAGTAGAGACATTGACTCAAGTGTTGTCAATGTCTTATAATTAAGACTGCATCCCTAACACTCTAAGGTATAAACGAAGTCCTGTTAATGTGGGGAGGAAAGGATGTCTTTGTGGGGCGTCCAGGAAGACTTCGGAGTAGAAGTGATGATCAAGCTGGGCCTTGAAGGGTGGATGAGTCGATTCGATGGAGAGGCATGGAACAGCATCCTAGCAAGAGGGAACAGTGTGGATGAAGGCCTAGAGGCGGGCACAGATGCCCTGTGTGCCCCTGTATGGGAGCCTCAGGGGGCTGCGTGGCGTCTGGGGTCGCAAGGCAGGGAAGGCCAAGCCCGGCTTTCTCGCCATGGAAGGTTCCCTGCGTTCTCAATGGCGTGGCGTCTCGGCCGGCTGGGATTATTCCGTCATCATTCTGCCTTTTCTTCATGTCACAAAATCAAAGACCTTTATAAATGGCCTGTCAGAGCTTCTGGTCAGCGTGTGATAACCGGTGTCACTGACAGAATTCAGGCCAACAGCAAAGAGCCGCGATGTCCTGATAAACGGGCAGCCTTATCGCTCACACACGGACGGTTTCCGTTAGTCTGTCCCGCGGTGCCAGCAGCCCGGGTGGGGAGCGCAGAGGAGGGGCCGGGCCTGGCTTCTGAGGGCGCCTCTTCCGCTTCCCAGCTGCGCGGCCTTGGGCAAGCCTCAGTTTCCTCCTCTGTAAAATGGAGACAGCTTTCTCCCCAAGCTCTGTGCTGTCCAACATGGTAGCCGCTAGCCACATGTGACTATTTAAATATGACATGTAATGAAATACAATTAAATACATTTTTAAATAAAAATTCAGTTCCACGGTGGCACTAGCCACACTTCAGTGCCCAGTGGCCACATGTGGCTAGTGGTCACCTCATTGGACAGCGCAGTAAAGCGCATTTCCATCACAGCGGGAAGCTCTGGCGGACGGCGCCGGTGGGTGCGAAGTGCTGTGTGTGCCCGGTAAGGGGCTACTATTGTCATTACTGCTGGTCCCTGTCCCAGCTGGTACCACCCTGGGCCTCAGTGGGGGCAAACAGGCTGCCCCCCTCCCATGCTGGGCCATCCCTGCGGTCCTCAGCAGCTGGGGAGAAGTCTCCTCGCTCGCTGTGGCCCGGTGCCACCCGTAGCCTTAAAAAGTCCACGACTTGGCTCCATCCGCTCCCCTCCCCCCCGAATTTCCCACCTGCTCCCCTCGGCCTGTCCACTGTCTCACTGTCAGCTGCTGCCATCTGGAATCGCCCTGTCCGACTCCAAGATTCCCACTGCCCATTCCCAGCGGGGGTTGGGGAGGAAGCCGCCCCTGGCAGTCCCCAGCGCCCAGCGCCCAGAGGAGGTGGCGGCTGCCTGGGCCCCTCAGCAAGGAGGAGATGACGGTTTGTTGTGACGGGGGCAGTGGGCAGCCTGCCCGCTCCAACGCGCCCGTATCTGGGCGCCAGGCATGCTGTTTGCACTTGGCTGGGCCTCAGGGTCTGGCCGGGTGCCCGTGAGGGCTGGCCCGCTTTGGCACCCCTGGTAACGAGGGCTGACCGTGGGCCTCCGCCTGGTCGGGAACACGGGGAGCGGTTCCCGGGCTGGGTCCTGGGGGTGGGGGGACACATCTGACACTCAGAGCCAGAGTGCAGACACCTTTGACACCCAGAGCCCTGGCTGTGGCTGGGCCCTGAGTGCTGAGTGGGGACGAGGCCCAGGCAGGCCTAGGCAGGATGCAGACTCTTGGGGGGCCAGGCAGGAGGTCGCCCTGGGCGGTTCAGGTGGGTGGGGTCTGTGTCCTGTATTCATCCCTGTCCAAGGAGGAGCTTCAGGTGTAAGATGTCAGAGAAGCTCAAGGTCACCTCCCAGCACCATGCTCCCCCGCCCCTTCTTTTGGCCTCCTCTCTCATCAGCTGGGAGGGGGACAGAACAGGCATCACTTGTCCATGAGTGACAGGGACATCGAAGCCCCTTGAGGAGATGCAGCTTGTCTGAGGTCACACAGCCAGTCTATGGGAGACTCAAACTCTGGCTCAAGTACCTTCTGTGCTTGTCTCCAACCCCGTCCCGGGACTCTGAGGAGGCGTCCCTGCACACCTGGCCGAGAGGGAGGGTGGGATCCTGGCCCTGCCACTTAGCTCTCAGGGCAGTTGTGAGGGTTTAGATAACTGGCCTCCTGGCTGCTTCCAGAACATTCTGAGGCTCCTGCTGCCTCCAGGACCTTTACAGCACCATTGCCTGAGCTGGAATGCTCTTCCTCCACACATGCCCCTGACTTAGTCCCTGTGGCTCCACGCCGCCGTGAGCGTCACCTTCCCTAACCGGCCTGTGTCCGTCGCCCTACCTGCTGCATTTTCGTTCGGCACTGTTACCATTTGACGTCTATATTTTGGGGTATTAATTTATGGTCCGTCTGGCTCTAACTAGAATGTCAGCCCCATCGGGGCAGAGGACACTGCGTGGCTCATGCTACCTGGTCTCGTAGCGACAACTAGTTATTTTGCCTTCTTGTTCCCGGCACTTCCCAATACCTGATAGCCCTGTTCCTTGGGCCCTTACTACTACCAGGCCCTGTGCTAATCAGCTCACAGCTCGGTCTCCTGAATTTCACAGGGTCCCCATCACGGGCTGTTGTCACTTCCGTATCAGAGATGAGGGGCGGGGGTTGCCTGACTTACCCAGAGCCACCCAGCTGGCAGGTGGCAGAGCCAGACTTCCAGCCGGGTTAGTCCTACCCTCCTATGTTGGGTTATTGAGATCAGAGCCTTCACCCAAACTGGGCTCAAAATCTACATGACAGGATTGAGTAGGTAGCTCTCAATCTTTTTGGGGTTCCTCCTTCCAGCCCTCTCTTCCTCCCCTGGGATTGGTCAGTTACAGCCGCACCCACTAGCCCAGAATGACAAGTGCCCTCTGGCTGGGGATACCCAGTGGCCAACCCGAAGCCCCAGAGGTCAGGCAGGGAGCAGAGAGTGGCCCAGGTCCCTGACTGTCCCTAGGCTGTCTGGGGGCAGGTGGACAGGATGTTCCCTCAGGCAGCAGACATTCCTGGTCGGAGGTGACAGCGTTGGGGAGATTTACCATTTCCGGTAACCCGAATCCCTGGGATGTTGAGCTCTCCCTGCCAGGGACACACACCCCTTGCTCGCCAGCCCTTCCTGCCGTTGCCTCAGCGGGCCTGTCTGTCTGGGCCTTGAGGACGGACTGGAGGGGGTGGCTCTAGGTCTAGGCTGGGGGTCAGGCCCTGCGCAGCCCCCAACAAAGGCCTAGCCCAGTGCCACCATCATATCGTCCTCATTTGTGTGGCCCCTGGTCCTGGCCTTGGGGAATCCCTGTCCCCAAGGAGGGAAGGAGGTGACCTCATGGAAGGTAAAAGACCCTGTGTTAGGAGCCAGGACGCCTGAGTCCTTCGTCCGCCTCCGCCATCGACTTGCTGGGAGCTGCTGGGAGGCTCTTCTTCCTCTCCTCTTAGGGCTGCCGTATCCTCCCGTGGCTCTAAACCCTCTGCTTGCACAATCCAACTTGTCCTGAAAACAATACCGGGGAGGTGGAGGAGGCACAAAAATACAGTGTGGAGTGGTGACGTCACCTCGCAAATGCGAGTGTCAGAGATGGGATTTGAACCCAGGTCCTTCAGCTCTTGTTGGTTCCCTTGACATCCTCCTTTCCCCTCCCTGGGACTCGATTTCCCCTTCTGATAAATGAGAGTATTGGGCTAGGGGACCCTCCCAGCCCCGACAGCCCAGGATCCAGGAATGTGTTAGAACCTTTTCCGGGCTGGTCTCTCTTGAGTCTTGCCCAGCCTGTGAGGGGCAGAGTGGGTGTTACTGTCCCCAGGGGTTTCTTGGAGAGCTCTTGGTTGGGTGGGGGTGGGAGGGGAGGAACAAGTGGCACTTACACCTAGTAAGTACCAGACACTAAACCCTTAGCTTGTCCTGTTGAATCTTCACAGCAGCCCTGTGAGGTGGTCATTTTTATTCCCATTTTATAGATGAGGCAACAGAGGCTCAGAGAGGTCAAGTGACTTGCCCAGGGCCACACAGCCAGGAAGTCGCCAGGCTAGGGTGTCCAGTGGTGTGGGGTGGCATGTAGCCAACACACATTTCCTAGGATGGCTTTGATTTATTAATAAAATATAATAAATATAGTTGTCTTCCCCAAAAACTATTAACAGTGTGTCCCAGAAATTTGAAAACCTCCGCATCCAAACTACATCTCCCAGGCTTCCTCTGACACCCAGGAGTAGCCTAGAAATCCTTTGTTCAGCGGTTTCTTGATTTCTGCTTTGGAAAATATGGTCAGTGGTAATTATGGGTATGCGAGGGTTCAGAGGGGAGAGAGCCGCGTGGGCCGGAGCCTCTGGAAGGGCTTGGCAGGGAGCAGGGAGTGGAGCGGTGGGGGCTGAGCAGTGGGATAGGCCAAGCTCGCAGCCTCCGGGAAGGCTCCCTGCGGGGCCTGCAGCAGGGGCCAGGAGGGAAAACCGCAGGCCTCTCTAGGACCCTACCCACCCAGCCCTGGCCGTCTACCCCCCACGGGGGTCCCTGCGCAGGCCAGGCTCCAGGCTCCATGGTCTGCCCACAGACCTTTGCTCCAGCCCCCACCCCCAGTCCAGGCTTCCCAGGGAACTGGGTGAAGGGCTGTGCGGCCGGCAGCCTGGGGCCTGAGCGGTTGGCAGCAGGAGGACTGAGATGACCCCAGCCAGCCTGCCCCCGTCCCCCATGTCCCCACTCCCCGCCTGCTGTGGGCCCTTGGCCCTGAGGCTCCAGCAGCTGTTAGCAGGGAAGGGTGACAGAGGAGGGCCAGAGGTGACTTCCCAGCCCGCCCCTTCTCCCCCTGCCTGGGCCGGGCCCAGAACTCTCCCCAGCTGTTGTCAGCAGCTGCTGAGCTTTGTTCCAGGGCCAGCTCCGGGTACCCTCCCTGTCCCAGCACATCTTCCCACCGTCCCCCGTCCCTCACAGCTGCTGGCCCTGGGGAGGGGCTGGCTAACGTGGGGGACATGGTCACATCCTTGTGTTCCTTTGATCCTCCTAATGACCTGGAGAGAGACGAATTAATGCCCTTGTTTTTATGGAAGAGAAAACAGTTTCAGAGAGGCCAAGTGACTTGCTTGAAGTCACACAGCTCCTTAATCGCTGAACTCAGGCTCGGTGTTCTCCTGACGGCCTTTCTCCAGGGTGTGTCGTGCAGGATGATGGACGCTTCAGGGTCCCGGGCTCGACTCCCAGCCTGGCCACGTAGCAGCTGTAGGACCTCAGGCAAGCTCCTTGACCATTGGTCTGGAACTCCCGTTTTCTTGCTTATAAAATACGGTAATAATATACCTGCCTCCTGGGGTTGTCGAGCAAACTAAATGAGATCATCATTAAGTGCTTAGCGTAAGGACGTGTTCTCCGTGCTCAGAACGAGAGCTGGCAGCGCTGGCAGGGAGTATTAGCCACCTGTGCGCCCCGCACTCTGGGTGGTTCCACGGGGGCTATAGACACATTCCACAAATATTTGTATCAGTCCGTAAATATTTATTTGGCACCCACTGTGTGCCAGGTGCTAGAAAAAGAGCAGTGACAAGACAGACAAAATTCTCTTCCCTGCTTGTACTCTACCCACACGGTGGCCGGGGAGACACGACTTCATCGTAACCACAGGAGCCCCTGAAGTGCCTTCACACACGCTGGGATTAATATGCACGTTCTGCAGATGAGAAAACTACAGACAGCAGAGCAGGGACTGGGACCCAGCTTTCCTGGGGGTCTCTGGCGGTGCTGCGGAGCACAGGGGGCAGCCCTGTGGGCTTCTTGGAGGAGGAGGCGCTTGTACTGCATCTCACGGGGCCTTGGGGCCTGGCAGGGGAGGTTGGGAACAGTATGGGATGCAGCCACTGCAGTCTGGGGAGCAACAATTTCAGGAAGGTCTTGCAGAGGGCATGGCCTTTTGTTCCCTAGGGAGGAGGCCCAGCCAGAGCTTTAAATACCCCTTGCAACCCAGAATAGCCCCCATTGTCTTGGTCTGCAGCTGGGGGACCCGGGGAGGAACCAGCCCCGCCATGGAGGATCCTGTGGAAGGCTGACGGTGGAAGTGGGGAGCAGGGAGGAAGTGTTCGGGCACTTCCCTATATGGTACGGTGGCATTTCTGCCGAAGGCTTTTCCATCTGGCTCCTGCAGGAAGGCCCGCCTTGTGGGAAGGGTGGGAAGGGTGGGAAGGGTGGAGCGGCAGCCTGGGTTCTGCGTGAGCAACGTGGAGAGCCTGGCGGGTGGGGGACTCCCAGGGAGGGCTGTGTGCCCGAGTGAAGGTGTCCCTTTGTACACCAGGGATATGTGTGCGTTGGCCCCCTGGCCCGTCCTATTGGCAGCCTAGCCAAGGCCCCCGCCCAGGCCTCCTGGCACCCTCTCCTGCTCCGGCTATTTTGGGCACTGGCTGTGTTCAGGCTTGGGAGTGATGGGTAATCCTGCCCAGACCAAGGATGCTGGGGTGACGTCGAGGGGTGGGTACTCCCTGGATGCTGTTCCAGCTCCCTGGGTCTTTGATCACTGTAGTCTCTGCCCCAGGCTTCAGCCTCAGAGGGTCGTGGTCAGTGGACTCAAAGTGGATGCACCCCTGCTGACAAGGCAGAGGAGGGTGCCAGACAAACCTTGTCCCTCAGGACATTCCCTGTTGTCCGTATTAGGAATAGCTGTGCTTCTTCTAAGCAACGGCTTTGTTTTTCCCTCTTGGGACATGGAATCTAGGGACTGGTCAGGTTTCCTTCTTCCCATTGGCCACTGGAAAGCTCAGGGCCACACGAATTGTCCCTTTCCCAGATCTCTGGGATTTGGCACGTGTCTTCTACTGGCCTTGCTCCAGGCTCTGTCTGTCTGCCTTACCCGAGTTTTTCTTATATATGTTTAGTTAACTCCCCTGCTGTTATGCATGCATCTCTATAAGCTGCTTGAAGTCTTTTTGGAACAGGGTGGGAGGGGAGGTATAAATAAATGAATGATGATGTTGATGATGACAACCCTTTGCTGGGCAGGTCCGCATAGCCCGGCTCTGTATGGCTCCATGTGGACTTTGTAATTCCCTCCTTTAGCCCCGCTCCCTTTGCGGGCGGGAGTCGGTCACTGCCCAGAATTTTAGAACCCTAATGTTTCAGAGTGTCAGTGTTCTGAGATGTCAAAGCTGGAAGGAACCTTTGCGATCACTGAAGTTGATAGCTTTCAAACTCACTAAGCAGCGAAACCCTCATTTCAATCAAACAGTAAGAATCACAGCAGACACCTCCAGAGCACTCACCGTGTGCTCGTGCTGTGGGCAGCACTTTACATTTTCATTTAATCCTCACAGCAGCCCTGTGAGGGAGATACTATCGTTGTGAATGATCATGCCCATTTTACAGATGAGGAAAGGGAGGCACAGAGAGGTGAAATGAGTTGCGCATGGCCTCACAGCTAACTGGAGACTGAACCAGAGCTATATGTGGATGGTCAGAATAGAAAATGGGAAAAGGTGGATTTGTTTCAATTAAAGTAAGTTTTGGGGGCAGGGCGCCCAAACTCTACCTGTCTCCCTCTTCCACCTCACCCCTCTCCAGAGTGGCCCCAAGTCTGCTGAGGACAGACTGGAAACCTGTGATCTAAGCCTATTTTATCTTTTTTTTTTTTTTTTGATAAGGTTTCACTGTGTCGTCCAGGCTAGAGTGCGGTGGAGTCATCATAGCTCACAACAACCTCAAACTCCTGGGCTCAAGCGATCCTCCTGCTTCAGCCTCCCAAGTAGCTAGGACTACAGGCATGTGCCACAATGCCCAGCTAATTTTTCTATTTTTTGTAGAAATGGGGTCTTGCTCTTGCTCAGGCTGGTCTTAAACTCCTGACCTCAAGCGATCCTCCCGCCTTGGCCCCCGGAGTGCTAGGATTACAGGTGTGAGCCACCGCGCCCGGTCTAATTCGACATTTGACAGAGGTGGAGTCTGAGGCCCAGAGAAGGGAAGGGACTTACCAGGAGAGCAGAGTGAGCTGGGAGCCCTGTTCTCAGTCCCTCACGGCCCACTCGGCTACCTGGAAGTGCACCAGCCCCCGCCCCCGGCCACATGTCCCCATCCTGCCCCCACAGCCACACCTGCAGCACACCTGTCCTGTTCTCTGCACTCAGCAGCTGGACAAAGCTGCCCCCTCTCTGGGGCACAGGTACCTTCAGACCTCTGGATGGTCCTCATGGACCGGCAGTGGCCAGGTGCTGGGCCACCCTCCTTGCCCCCTCTGCAGGACTCAGCACCTGAGAGGGCAGGCTGATGGCCAGGGAAGGGGGCAGCTCGCCTGACACCTGGCCTGCTTTCCTCCATCAGCACTTCATTCCATGCGGCCTGTGGCTTTTCTGTCTTCAAGCACCCCCTTTTTCAAAACCTCTAGGTTAGAGGGTGGCATCAGATCTTCCACCTAAAGCCTTACTTAAGGCTAGTGGAGGGAAAGGCAGGGTGGTCGAAAAGGTGTTCCCAAAGTGTGTTCTGTAGAACCCCAGTCCAATGAGCTTTGCATGAAGAGAGGGTTCCAAGTTAAGCAAGTTTGGGAAACATTAAATAGTTGCACCCCACTCCCCCTTGTTGTTTGCGACATTTAGGACTTAGGGAACCAACTCAGCTTTGTTTAACCATCCTTTCCCAGAAGTGTTTGTCTGCAGGACTCTGCCCCATGCCTGTTCCTGTCCCAGAGTTCCTGTGCCCTGCAATGGACATTAGTCATGAAGAGAGGGGCCGGGGTACTTCTGAAGGAAGGCCCACCCCACAGGCCTGTCTCTGCCATGCGCTTGGCCCTACCTGCCCCTTCCTCCCCTTCCAGGACACAGATGAGGAAAGCCCTGGGGGACGGGGGAGCCGGCTATGGCCGCAGCTGTCGGGCTGTCATTCCAGCCTGTTTTTTCCCCGGTGCCGATGCCAACGGGAGCAAGTACCCAGCGGAGTCACTGAGGCTGGAGTCACCAGCCACCTGGCTGCGTTGCGCAAAGCCCTAGAGCCAGAGCTCTGTCCCCTCTTGCCTCTGAGACCCCCACCTACTCCCTGGGACGCTCCTCAGTGACCACGGGCAGCATCTTGTCCCCCCAGGG
Source organism: Cheirogaleus medius (assembly GCA_008086735.1). Taxonomy (NCBI): domain Eukaryota; kingdom Metazoa; phylum Chordata; class Mammalia; order Primates; family Cheirogaleidae; genus Cheirogaleus; species Cheirogaleus medius. The sequence continues at coordinate 12,800,413 of VBSM01000529.1, read as the reverse complement.
CTGGGCTGCCTGGCAGGAAGGCCCCAGGTGTCAGCGGCCAAAGAGATGGCAGGAGGAGGATGAGGTAGCACACAGAGCCTCCCGGATGCGGAACCAGGGGTCTTGGGTTCAAGCCCTGGTTCTCCCAGCTGTGTGACTATGCACAGGTCAGCACTCTGAGCCCCGTTCGTTAAGTAAGGTAACAGATATTGTTGAGCATCTACTGTGTGCAAGGTGCTGGGGAAACAGCAATGGCAAAATGGACAAAGCCCTGCCTTCATGGAACTTACCTTCTGGTGGGGGAGACAAATGATAAACAGATGAACACGTGAATGTAGAACTGTCAGGTAGCAAGGTGCAGAGAAGAACAATGAGCGTGTAAAGGGGGGTGACAAAGAGCTACAAGAGATTCCAGACCCGGGATGTTGTCAGGGTGGGTCTCTAAAAAAGGTGACATTTGAGCAAAAACCAGAAGAGGAGTGAATGATCGAATATCTGGGGGCAACATCGCAGGCAGGGGACACAACAAGTGCAAAGGCCCTGAGGTGGCAAGGGGCATGTGTTCGAGGACTATTGAGGTGATAAATGTGTCCAGAAGGCAGGGAGTGGGGACAGCTCAGTAGCAAAAGAGGTTGGAAAAGTGTGTGTTTGAGTATGTGTATGTAGGTGTAGGCGGATCACATAGAATCTAATGACAAGGACTTTTCTCCTAGCCCTTTGGTAAGTCAAGAGCAATGGAGAGGCCTAACCTAGCAGCTTCAGGAAGTGGTCTTACTGTTAGCTACGGCTCATTTCAACAAAACTTTGTGGAACATTTCCCGCATCTGGCCCTAGGCCTGACACTATAGAAGGGGCTTCGTTTGCGAAACCTGTGGTCGGTGACCCAGGAGGGTATGGGCAGGCTGATCAGGTTGGTGTGGCCTTGAAGCCCCAGCGACATGTCCGCGCCCAGCGGCAGCAAGGCCGCCGGGAGTCAGAGAACCTGAGCAGCGAGCCGGGCTGCGGGCAGGAGGCAGGCACGTGGGTGCCGCAGGCGCTGTTGGCAGCAGGAATGTTTGGCATATATTGTTCACCCCCCAGGGGCCTTCTTGCTGGGCAGCCCAGCCCAGAAGCTGGTGTCGCTTGGGCCACCTCTACCACCTTGGCCACACCTGGCACACGGGTGGGGCAGAGGCATTTCCTGATGGCTTCCTGCTGTTTCCTTGTGAGCTGGCAGGCAGCTCAGTCACCTGCCAGGGGAGGCCCATTCTTGGGGTGTCTGTAGGGGCCAGAGGAGAGTGCAGGGGTTCCGGGGGGAGCAGGGGAGACTTGGCCTCTGAGCAGCACCAGGTCGGCAGCACAACAGCACTTTTAAGTGGAAAAGCCCATTCAGGCTGCTCCATTTGGCCCTCTGCCACCTCACACACATGTCCCACTGCACCAAACTTCTTCTGTCCCTCGAACATGCCGTGCACTCTCCCCCCCGGGCCTCAGCCTGCGCCCTTCCCTCTGCCTGGTCGCTCTTTCCCCCTTCTCCACCTTCCTTGGTCGAAATCATCTTTCAGGTCCAGCCAAGTTGCCATTTCCTCTGCAAAACCTTCCCCAGCCTCCCACCCCACCTTGCTAAGTGAGGGGGCCCTCCCTGGGCTCTCCCAGGCCCTGCCTGTCAGCACTGTCCTCACACTGTGTCGTCAGCACGTGGTTCAGTGGCCTGTGTCCCCTGGAACACGGAGCTCCTTGTCCGTGTGCTTCACCGTTTTGTCCCCAGGGCCCAGCACATAGTAGGTGCTCAGTAAGTAGAGGTCAAGGTGACTCGAATTGAACCTTATGGACAGATCTGATTGACTATCCTTTTTTTTTATGGGTGAGGAAGTTGAGGCCACCTGGCTAGAAGTGGCCTGGAATCAGGGGGTGTCTGACCGAGCATGGTCCTCTCTACCCTCCGGCCCTACCTCTCTGAGACTCAGAAATCAAGTGCTCTTGCTGGTCCTCCGCCTGGCCAGTAGCCAACTGGCTCCGGTGCTCACCCTAGCCCCGTTATAGGCACCTCCAAGGCGGAGAGCACATCAGGCCCCTGGGGATGGCCGAGCAGCTGCAGTGCTTTCTGGCTGCGCCTCTCCCAGCAGCCCCAGAAGGAGGCAGAGTGGGGATGTTTTTTGCTCCCATTTTACAGCTGAGATAACTGAGGCCCAGGGGGATTGTTATGCAAGGGCAGGGGATACCTTAGAATGGGTTCCAGGGATCTTGTGATCCAGGCCCCTCCTTCCCTCGATTTTATTGATGGGAACTGGGGCCTGGAGATAATTCTGGCACTTGCTAGCTGTGTGGTCTTGGGCAAGTCTCCTTTTGAACTTCGCTTTCTTCTGTCAGGTGGGCTAGTTTGCTCCCCAGGTTGTTGGGCATGTTCATTCATTCAGTCCGCCCGTGAGTCACCAGATATTTATTAGCACCCACTGTGTTTTCTGTTCTGGAGTTGCAGCAATGATCAAAGCGGATCAAAGTCACTGCCTTCCTGGTGTGTACGTGCACATCGACTGAGGTGGCTGGTGTGGACGCACATGCAGTGGGGACTCGTGAAAGTTGGCTGAAAGGGATGGGAGTCAGGGGTCTGTCCATGGTGAGTTTGGGGCCAAGCTGGGACTAGAACCTCCAGACCCCAGCTTGCCGCTCCCTGGGCCTCTGCTGAAGGCCCTGACCCGTCTCAGCACTCCCATAGTGCCTTGTCTAGATTGCAGGTCCCAGGCATTAGTATGAGCTTACAGAGGGCAAGGGTCAAAGGTCAGATGTAGGGGACTGCTGGCAGCTGTGCCTCCGAACTGACAGGATACAGGAGTGTGAGCCCAGCAGAGGGGGTCCTGGTTTCAAACTTGAGCCCCATTCCCTTCGCTGTGTGACCTGGAACAGGTGACCTCACCTCTCTGAGTCTAGTTTCCTTATCTATAAAAATGGGGGTGCCACCAATGTCTACCTCAAGGGGTTGTTGTGGATTTGAGTAACATAAGCCTTGCAGAACCTCAGCACCTGGCCCACGGTGGCACCTGCTGGGTGCTGGCCATTCTCCTTACTTTGGAGATCGCTGTTCCTCCTGGCCGACTGGCTGGCGAATTTCCTGCCACCTTGGGGGCCCAAGTGTGAAAAGCTGGCAGGCCTCCCGAGTGGCACGGGCAGTCCCGGCACACCAGAGGAGGCCGCGGCCACCACCTTTCCGGCCCGGCGCCCCTCTCAGACTGCCAGGGGATTAAAGGCCTTTTGGCCTTTGTGTCGGGCTCACCCGCCCCTGGCAGTTTGTACAACAAAGTGCTGCCCCGACAGATTCCTTCCCCTTTGCCGTCTGTCGCCCGTGGTCAGGGCACCAGGCGGCCTGGGGGTGGGGCAGGCACTTTGACCCTGTATCTGGGGCCTGGGTGTAGCAGAGTAGGAGAAGCACTTCTTTTGGGGTTACCTGGGAGCCTGCATCATGGCAGAGTGGGAGGGGATCTGGCCTGGGTTCATGTCCCCCCCTGGAGATTTGGGGGCATGGGACATATTGTCTGCTGGTTCGTCCACTGTGGGCCAGGGCCAAGACCATGTGTGCTAGCTGACCATGGCGGGGTAGGGGAGGCAGGTGGGCAGGCAAGGGCTTGTTTGTCCCCCACCCCCGCACCGTCTCTGGATTTTGATGGGGTGAGCTCACTCCAGCCCCAGATGCCTGGAGCCTTGCCCTGGGCAGCTGCAGCCACCCTGGGGACTGTGCGGTGATCAGACCTTCCTGCCCAGCTGCGGGGGTGGTGGGCTCTTAGCCCCAAGCCCGGCCACGAGGAGGGAGGGGGTGGGCTGGCTGCACAAGGCATGTGAAGAATGTCTCTGGAGAAGCCCAAAGCCCTGGGTTGGTCCCAGAGTCAGCCTCGGAGCAGGCAGACAGCTCGAGCCTGGGGACTGAGCCGTGTTGCCCACCCAGCCAGGGCCCCGCCCACCCAACCAGCCCGGGGCCTGGGCAGCAGGGCCAGACCCCTCCTTCATCCCAGACTTGGAGGCCACCGAGGCCTGAACTCACACCCTCCCTCCCCATGCATCACCCTTCATCCACACCCACCCCTCACCTAGCACATATTGAGCACTTACTGTATACTTATTTAGCACTTACTGCTTGATCCCATTTGCACAGATGAACCTCTCCGAGCCTCACTTTCTTCATCTGTAAAATGGAAATAACTATAATACAAGCTCACAGTCCCTTAAATGAAACCCGTGGGGTCAGATGTGTTCTGGAATTCAGACGTTTCTAAGTTTGAGAAAGGTGACGCAGAGCGTGTGCCAGCCGTGCTGTGATACCCTCGGTGGAGTCTGGGCCACACCCCATGATCAAACACGTTACTGTTGCTGCGGTGAAACGGATGACTCCTCACCTGAAGTGGGGTGAATACGCTATTGGTGGCTTCATGTCAGTTCAGGTCAGGACTTGGCACCAAATGAGCTTGCTATAAACATAGTTTAAAAAAAAAAAAACGCTTTCGGTTTTCAGAGCTCTTTGGATTTCTCCTGTTGCAGATAAGGAATAGTGTCCCCGTAGTGCCAGCCCTCCCTGGGGCTGCCGTGAGGATCCGTGGAGATGGTCCCACGGAGCGTGGGCTGGGGCCTGGCGTGGAGAAGACCCTCGGAGGGGCTGAGCTCTTACTGTTATCTCTCCACTGTGCCTCCGTCTTCCTGCAGCTTGGGTTTCAGCAGCCCCAGAAACTCATCCACACACGTAATCTTTGCAAGGCCCACAATCCTCACTTGAAACCCTTGGAAAGCCCCACACCCGGATCTTCTCTCCGCCCCTGCACCCCAGCCCTCTCCACGGGCTGCGCCCCTCTCTCGTGGCTCGACCTTTTTCCTCCACGTGGAGTTCTTTCCGAGCCAGCCTTGGCTGCCTCTGCATCCTGGCCCAGGCTGAGGGGGTGGAGGGGGTCTAGCCTCCATAACTTGTCCCCAAGGGCCTCGGCAGGACTTGGACCTAGGCCCCCACGTGTACCCTCATTCTCACCAGAAGGCCAGGACATGCCCTGCCTCAAGGAGTGGTGCCTCCCAGAAGTCCCCCAACTGTGTTCAGGGAATGCCTGCCCCCTGGGGGGCCAACCTGCCCACATTCCCACTCCAGGCAATTGTTCCCAACCTTTTAGAACAGCCCTCTGGCCTTGGCCTGAATGAGTCAGCTGCCTCCCTTCCCCCTCCAGGAACTGCAGGGTCTGGAAAACCCCCTCTCTGCTTGGCTCCTTCCTCTCTGTCCGAGGTCTGTCCCCTGGACCCCTCCTGTCCAGCCCCGCCATCCGGCTGCAGCGCCTGCCTGAGGTACTGGGTTCCTCTGGGAGGAAGCCGGGCTCCCTCACAGCCAGAGACGGGCTGGAGGGCAGGAAGCCTGGGTTCTATTTCTGCCTCCGACACTGGAGCCGCTAGCAGCCCTCCCTGGGACCCGAGGCACATGCTGCATGGGCCTGGGCCACTGCCAGCTCAGGCGTCCCGTGGGGCCATCCTGGGAGCTGGTCAGGTTGGAATGGGGACTGGCCAGCCCTGGCTTCCTGGTACTGCCCTTTGCTCAGGCCTCATGGCCAGCCTGGAGGTCCAGCCCCAGCCCTGCCTCTGTTCCTGGTGAGCAGAGGGTGGGGGAGTGGGTGCCAGCCCCTCACCTGCCATCTGCACCCTCTCCCCATGCTTCTGGTCCCTCCTCTGTGAAAGGGGCCATTCACACCTACTCCACCCCCGAGAGGGTCACTCACTGTCAGCTCAAACAGTACCAGGCTGAAGAAGTACTTTGTAAACTGAAGTACAGTATGGCCAAGAGGCTTTTTGAGCGTGCCTCTCCATGACCTCAGTTCCAGCTCATTCCACACCCCGGTCACAGAGGTGGGGTAGCACAGTGGTAAGAGCTTAGACATTGGAACCTGACCAACCACCAGGCCCAAATCCCAGCTCTTCCGCCTGCCAGCTTCAAGCAGTTAGCCCGACTCTCCACTCCATTTCCCCCTCTATAGTGGGCTGTTTAACACCTGTAACCTGGTTCAGGAGTGCCTGGCACATAATAAGTGCTCAATAAATGTTAGCTCGTATTAGTCCTCAGGAAGATCCTGGACTTCCCAGGTCTGGATCCAGGATCCCTTCTGTGGTCATGTCTCATGCTCCTTTCAGCTTTTACTGGGAGCCTCTTTCCCGTCTGGCTCCGTCTCGCCTCCCAGATGTGAAATACAGCTGCTGGAACCTTTTGATCTTCAACTTTGTACAAATGGAGTCTCTGCTCTTGTTGACTTAGCCCTTGCCACGGGCCCTGATCTGACCCTGGATCCCTGGACCCTGGGGAGGGGGCTGCAGACAAGGGCAAGCTGGCACGAGGAAGGGTCCATTCCCTGGGGCCCCTGGGGTGGGGGGACGTCTGCCCAGGCCCTGACGTGCTCTGGATTCTCTTCCCCTTCTCACTGCAGATGTGTGTTCCTGGCATTTTTTCCATGTTGCATCTCACTTTGCTATTTCCTGTCCGTCCGATCCCAAGCTCCCGCCACCCCCGGCTCCTTCCTCCCCAGGCAAAGCTCTGCGCCTTGCTCATCGCTGACCAGGGTTTTCCCTTCCAGACAGCAGTGGCTGGGGCTTACCAGGAATCTCGGTGCCCCAAGCACGCCCTCCACGTGCCACGCCCTCCAAGTGGCAGTGACGCCGAGAATCCTCCCCAAGTTGAGGACCCAAGCCTGTCTCCTCAAACCTCCTCTGCCCAGAGTCGGTGCCCCTGCACCAGGCCTAGCCTCATGCTCCCCTCGGGTCAGCCAGAGCCTGCTCCAGCCAGCGGGAACATTGCCCCATACCCCTGCCCAGGGAAGGGGGCAGAGCCCCTGGTAGGGGGCTGGTCTTGTGGTTCTTAACCAGTGGCTGTCAGAATCCCCTGCGAATGCACGACTATACCCATCCTATAGGACCTGACTCAGTGGCTCTGGGAAGGGGCCCAGGAATCTGCATTTCTCACCAGCTCATGGCGGCTCTGAAGCACACTTCTGCATGCAGACCTTGTGGGCATGGCCCAGAAGGCCGCTGGCCAGTGCTCAGGGTGGGGACGGGCACTTGTGCAGAGGGAGAGGGTGTGGAGAGCAGGGGGAACAGGAGGAGACATTTGCCCATGGATTATGGGGGATGGGCATTAGGCCATAGCAGGGAATAAAGTGGGTGGTACAGACCTTACCCAAGGTGTGGTAGCACCATAGACACAAAGATGACCAAATGGTACCCAGCCTCTGCCCCCAGGGACCTCACAGCCTGGGAAGGGAGAAGCGTATGTATAGATTGCATGGGGTGGGTGGTACCACCAAAGCAAGTCATGTTCAAGAAGTGGCTGGAATTAATAGTTGGTGATATTTTTGTCCATTCATTCATTCATTCATTCAAGTATTTATTGAACTCGGGGTACAGAGAAGGTAGAGGTGAATTGATCACAACTTCTGCCTTCAGGTGCTTCCACTGGGGGTACAGACAGTACCAGTGTGAGCCCAGGAGATCCCAGAAACCCACCCAGCGGTTGGGGTGACTGTGAGGGGCAAGGAGTCAGGACAGAGATTTTCTTTTTTGTCATCCTTATTGAGGCATAAATACACCCAATATGACATGCACACAGTGCAATAACGAGGGTGAGATGTATACACCCAGGGAGCCACCATCCTAAAAAGTTCTGTGCCACCTTCCCGGTCACCCCCAGCCCACCCGTGGTCCCAGGCAACTACTGCTCTTTCTGTCACCGTAGATTAGACATTCTTCCCCTAAAGTTCCATACGATGGAACCCTACAGTGTGTAGACTTTTGTGTCGGGCTTCTTTCGGAGTCAGCACGTCGCCATGCATGCCAGTCATTCGTCCTCTTTATTAGAGTAGAGGAGGTGGGTAAGCTGAAGTTGGGAGGATGAGCTGGAGTCAGCCCCGTCAACAGAGGAGGAAGGGCGTTGCAGTACAGGGCCCGGCTGAGAAAGGCCAGAATCGAGAGGGACGAGGACCTCGTGGGGCCAGGGGTGGGAGGGCCAGGGGCCGGGCTGGCTCTTCGTTTTCTCCCCTCCCTGGGCCTCACCGCCTTGTCTAGCTGGGGGTTTGGTCTAAGCAGGCGAGACCTTTCCTTCTGGCCTGAGCCTGAGCCCCCACGCTGCGTGTTCTGTGCACACTTGTGCTTGCGGGCTCCGGGCTTCCCGTGGACTCTGCTAGGTTTGTTTTCCTCTGAGTGACCTGGCAAAATTCCTTTGGAAACGCCTCAATCTTGTCTGGGGGGACCGAGGCTTTCACGGTCCCCACCCGCACCTGGGAAGCAGGGCTATGGCCGCTCGGGCCCCAGGAGCTCGCGCTGGGCCGAGCTCAGTGTCAGCCCAGAGTCACGTGGAGCTGACACCATGCCTGTCTGCATTCCGCCCACTGCCGGCCTCCAGGCCTGACTGCTGAGCACGGGACGGGCCGACAGTGTGGCCGCAAGCGCCAGAGTCATTCCCCACCACGGAGCGGGGTGTTCCCTGCGGCCCCGGGACCCCGAGGCCAGACTGAGGCAGGAGGACGGGACGAGGAGGCAACCGCTTGTATCAGCTCACCCTCAGTTTCTGCCTGTGTCCCCATCCATGCGGACCCCGGCCACCCTTCCACCTGCCTGTGTCCGCCATCTTTGCTGGCCCAGGTCACTCCTTTACCTGCCTGTGCCCCCCCCCCCAGGACATTCATGTCCTGGGTGTCTCTTGCATTCTTCAAAGGAAAAAGAGTCATTACTTGCCAAAGTAATTTTAATTTTATTGCTTGTTTTATTTGAGGATTCATTCAGAATTTGCAGGGTTGGGCTCTGAGGCTTCCAGGGGCTAATGGGACTTGGGGAAACTGAGTTAAAAACAGTGGTTCAGCCCCAGCTTGGCTCTCTTAATTAGACTTTGGGGTGGGACTCTGGGTCCCCCTTGATGTGAAGGAAAGGGCCTTGGGGAGCTGGAGAGAGTGACTCAGTCAGCTCTGTCATCCCCACAGGTGACCCACGGGCTGAGGGCATACGATGGCTTGTCTCTGCCCGAGGACACGGAGCCCGTCACAGCAGGCCGGGCTGGCTGGAGCTATTCCTACCTCTCTGATGACGAGGACTTGCTGGCTGATGATGCCTCCGGAGGTGAGCCCAGGTCCCCGTGGCTGGGGGCATAGAGGTGAGGGGTGAGACCATGGTTCTTCCTGTTGGACCCTAAAGAGGACCCATGAAGTTCACCCAAGGTGGCACCTCAAATCGATGGGCGGTGTGTGTCCCGAGCCTTGGTCCTGGTGCCCCCAGCATCTTCCACTTGCAACCTGTGTGACCCTGGGCTGGTCACTGCTCCTCTCCGCAGCATGGGACGGTCAGGACCGACTGGGAAGGTGGTTGGCAGTGCACACTGCAGGACCGTTACCCGCCCTCTACCCCACCTCCTCCTTGTCCTTACCTGAACCTGACTCTCTCACCCCAGCCATCAGACAGATAGCTGAGTCCCTGCAGTCCAGGGCCTCAGTCCACACCCTCTGTGGTGGAGGTTTGCACGCTAACTTTTACAGGCCAGCCCTCCCTAGGCGTGGGGACGAGGGTGACCGTCAGTGTTTTCATATCCCTTTCCCTGAAAGTCCCAGAACAGTGCCCGACACCCAGGAGGTGCTCGACCAGTATTTGTTGTTGCTGAATACGTCTCTTTTTTGCTTATAGATGGCCTGGGCAGCGGGGACCTGGGCAGCGGGGACTTCCAGATGGGTAAGTTGCTGAGAGCATCTGCAGGTCCCCATCCTGTCCCTGGGGGGGCCCTGTCTCCTGGGCTGAGGGCCTCGAGGGCTTCTTGGGCCTGCCCTTGTGCGCACTGCGAGCAGAAGTGGGGTGGTCGCTTACCTGCTGAGTGAGGTGTGTGAACTGGTTGACAGGTCCTTGCAGGGCTGGGGATGGCCAGGGCCTGTGCTCGCCTGTGCCACAGGCACAAGGCTCAGGGCGGTGGGCAGGAAAAGCCCAGTCCCCATGGGGACTGAGACCCAGCCAGCCGCTCAGCATGCAAAGCAGAATGCTCCCTTCTCAGGGTGGTTCAGCTGTCAATGCTCCCCAGAGCCCTCCTTGGGGGTGCAGAGCTGGGGACCCCAGGCAGAGGTGAGCAGAGCAGAGGGGCCCTGTGAATAGGGCATTTAGGCAGGGGCGGAATGAGCCTCACTCTAGACTTGGGAGAGGACCCTGCCTTCGGGCAAGTCACTTGCTGGGAAGCCAAGGGCTCATGGCTTGGGGAAGGAGGACTGGGCTTTGTGCAGAGAAAGGAGTCAGCCTCCATCCGCCACCCACCTGCCGGTACCAGACCCCCCGGCACTGGTGCGGGGACATGGAGTCCCTGCGTCCTCCTACCCTGGGACTCTGGGTAGAGAGGGAACTACCCTCTGGCAAGGCCCAGTAGCTCCCACTGGTTCCTGCTGCCCTCTCTGGGAGCCAGCACCTGAGACCCCCTGTGATCAGGGGCAGGGATGGAACAGGTGCTCAGCTCAGACTGACCACTGGGCAGCCCCATGGTGTCCAGTGCTGCCCAAGCTACCAAGCCCAGGGCAAGTGTGGCCTGGGCCTCTTCAGGGGTAGGCTTACCTCCCTTTAGCTGGTATATCAGGGGCATCCCAATGCCAGAGGGTGGCATTTTAACTGGGCCAGTGCAGACAGGAGGGTCCCTGGGTGACCTGGTCCTGACTGTGACCTTTCAGCACAGCACCTGCACTTGGGCTCCGCCTGAAGCTTTTCCTCGTGTAGGTCTCTGCAGTATTGCAGGATGTCTGGGAGCTGGGTGGGGCCAGGGGTGGAGGTGTTAGGTGAGTCCCATGCGCACACACCATGTCCCGGAATGGCCTATGCTAATGTGTCCCTGGGAGCTGCCTCTTGCCAAGCCAGGCCTGCCACTGAGGCCCCAGTGTGGTCCACCCTGTCCATTCGGAAACAGCTACAGCCCTCCCGTGGGGCTGCCCACTGCGGCGGCTCTACACGCTCTGAGTAGTCCTTGCCAGCACCACCCCTTGCCCTCCCTGAGAAGCATCTGTGAGGGCAGGAGAGGCCGGGAGTGGGGGGTGGGGTAGGGGGGTGAGGGGGGTGGGGAAGGGGTTGGGGACAGGGGCAGCAGCTGGGGAGGGCCCAAGACCAGGGCTGCTGCCTTTCCCTGGGAGTGGGAAGGGGAGGCGCCTCAGACCCTCAATGCCCAAACCCTGGCACCGGCCTTGTGCCCTTGGGGCAGGTCCAGGCAGCTGGGCTGAATCGCGGCCCAGGAGGCAGCAGGTGTGTCTCCCTGACTCCCCGGGTCATCGGTGCCCACTTCGGTCTTGCCCGAGGGCAGCGCCCTCCCTGCGCTGGTAAGCAAGGCCCATGCCCTCCGTGATGGGGCCATGCCTGGGTTGTGCCCCCTGCCTGGACCCTGGCCCAACTCCAGACCCTGGAATCCAGCCCCTGAGGTGCTGAGACGGCTCTTCGCCCTCCCCTCCGCTCAGGCGTGGCTGTGGCTCCCCGCTCTTCCCAGCCCTGCCTGTGGGTCAGGCCCTCCCTGACAGCCCCAGCCCCTTCCCACCTCCCCTCTCCCGATTTCTTTCCATCTTCTGACCTGTCTCTTTCTGTCTTCCCCCTCCTGTCTGCCCTGCTGTGACACCTCTCTGCATCTCTCCATCTCCCTCCCCTCTGCTTCGGCTGTCTCTCTACCACTCTATGTCTCGGTCTCTGAGCCTCCCGCTTCTGTCTCTTGCCATCTCTGCCTCCATCTATCTTTCCTTCTCTCTCCTCAACTTTTCTCTCTCAATCTCTCTTCCCCGCCCCCTTTTGTCATTTCCTTCCTGTCTCTGTCTCTCTGTCTCTCTCTCTCCCGATGTCTCTGCCCCTCTCTCTGGTTCTCTCTGTCTCCTTGCTGTCTCTGGCCCTTCTTGCCTCTGTCTCTGTCTCCACTCTGCAGGCTCGGGGCCGCCCCTGGGCCGCCCTCGCCTGGCTGGCATGGTGGTCTCGGAGCCTGCTGAGGAGTCGCCTCTCAGTAAGTGACCCAGGCCCCGGCCAGGCGGGAGCACTGTTCTCCCTCCGTCTCCTCCCCGTCCTCTCTCCCGGCTCCTCCTTTCCTCTCCTTGCTCTCTGTGCTCTTCTTCCCCAGCCTGCACTTTGCTGGAGTCAGGCAGGAGGCTCAGAGGTACCTCCCTGCAGAGTCAGGGGCGAGGCCAGCCACTGCCCCTGCCCTTGTCCCCGCCCAGGACACAGCCCGGCCCCACCTGGGCTCACGGGTCTGAACCCAGCAGGCTGGGCCCTGGCGATCTCCCTACAGGTGCTGGAGCAGGGCCGGGTGCAGCAACCACTCGGGGAACAGGCCCCAGGTCTGGGGGCAGCTCATGTCCACCTCAGGACAGGCTGATCTGGACCTACTCAACGGTCCCAGAGGGACCCGGGGCTGGAGTTTGGGGGCCTGGGTGTGTGGGGGGAGCTCTGTTGAGCAGGGATGGGCACCTGGAGTTGGTGGGGTAGCCTGCTTCGGGGACAAGGGTGGCCAGGTGTGCATCCACCACCCCCACCTTGGGTGCAGGGCAGCTCAGGGCCTCCCTCCCCTCCAGCCTCTGGCTCCAAGTGCTCTGTCCACATAGGGTCAGAAGGAGGGAGAGGGCTGGCCCTCAGACGGCACCCCCCAACCCCAGGCAGCAGCCTCACCTTCTACCCCAACCTTCAGGCACCAGCCACACAGTGGGAGACAAGGGTGCTGGCCCTGCCCTGCCCCTGGAGGAGGAAGGGGGTGGGGTCGGGTTAGAAGGCTCACGCCCTTCCCAGGCCCTAGGAGAAAGGGGCTTTGTGGAGCTCCGGCCCCCTCCCCCGGGAGCGGGCACATTCCTGGGCAGAGGCCGGGCCTCCTGGCCCGCGCTGGGCCACGGGGCTGAGGCCAGGGGCCAGGGCGGGGGGACTGTCAATGGGCCTCTGTGCCAGCTCACAAGGGGCCTCTGTGGCCGGGCTCTAGGCCCCCATACTCCAGCCCACGGGACCCCACTCCCAGCACCCAGGGCCCAGCCCAGCCCAGTCCCTCTGGTTCAGAGCAGGCAGCGCCAGGGCTTTCTCTGCTCGAGACAGAGGGAGCGGGGCCCGTGCACCTGTGGGCCTGGCGGACAGGTAAAGAGGAAGGAGGACGGGTCTGGCGGTCAGCACAGCCAGTGCCTCCTCCCCCCCGTCTGCCACCTGCACCCCAGATTCCAGATTTTCTGATTAGGGATGTTCAACCTGTATGTGTGACTCATTTGCTACTCATATTGATTTGTATTTATAACATATGAACTCATGAACATTATGAAATTCAGTGTCTCGTATAAAATGTCTTGTATATAGTAGGTGCTTAAGAAACAGTAGTTGTGACCAGGCACGGTGGCTCACACTTATAATCCTAGCACTCTGGGAGGTCAAGGAGGGAGGATCACCTGAAGTTCAGGAGTTCTAGACCAGCCTGAGCAATAGTGAGAACCCATCTCTGCAAAAAATAGAAAAAATTAGCCAGGCAACTGAAAATAGAAAAATATTAGCTAGACATGGTGGCGCATGCCTGTAGTCCCAGCTACTTGGGAGGCCGAGGCAGGAAGATCACTTGAGCCCAGGAGTTTGAGGTTGTAGTGAGCTATGATGACGCCACGGCACTCTAGCCCAGGTGACAGAGACTGTCTCAAAAAAAAAAAAAGAAAGAAAGAAACAATGGTTGTGTGTGAATGTTCACACCAGTCACCACTTATGAGGCACCTACTGTGTGCCAGTCACGAGGCAAGCACTAGGGACACAGGGGTGAATGAGGTCTCAGGTTCCCCTTCATCAGGCTTGTAGTCTGGTGGCAGAGAAAGAAGGATGACAACAGCGTCCAACTCTCAGACTTGCTCTGTGCCAGACGCTGCATCTGAGCACCTGGTGCCTGTAGGCACCTTATCCCATGCTCTTTGCAGCTATCCAGTGTGGTCTTAATAAACGCAATTCATATCCCCATTTTACCAAAGAGGAAACAGAAACTCAGAGAGGTGAGGTCAGTGCCTGAGATGTGGCTGGCTCCAGAACTCATCAATGTTACTGTGATGTGTGACGCGGCAGAATCAGCAATGCGGGGTGGAAGGTGCTGTGCGCGGGGGGAGCAGAGGTGTGGGCGCCCATCAGAGCCGTCTCTAGGCCAGCCAGGGCAGTCCAGGAAGCCTTCGTGGAGGAGGTGATCAGGAACTGGCCAGGGAAGGAAGCATGTCCTGGTCACATGCAGGTAATCCCTGTGCCAGGCCAGCCCCATCTGGAAGCCACCCCTTGGTGTCCTGCCTTCCTCTGAGTGGCTGGGGGTCTCCTCTTCTGCACCATCACTTGGTTTCTGTATGGGGCCATTTTCTCTGTTAGGTGAAGCCCTTCAGGCAGATCAGGCCATGGCTTTGGCCCCGGGACAGGCAGTGCAGGGCATAGCTGTGGGCACACGGGTGTCTGCCGTGCGGGAGGCCTCCCGCCGCCATCCCCCCATTTCCACCCATTGGTCCAGCCGCCTGAGGCCACTGCATGCCAGGCTGAGCCCCTCACACTGACACCCCTCCCTTTTCCACAGTTTACTTCCGGGCCCTGGTAAATTTCACTCGCTCCATTGAGTACAGCCCCCGGCTGGAGGACGCGGGCTCCAGGGAGTTCCGAGAGGTGTCCGAGGCTGTGGTAGACACGGTGAGGTGAAGGGGGTCGGGGAGCCCCTGGTGTGCCAGGGCGGGACTGGGCCTGGGGTGAAGGTATCTGGGGCTGATGGTGCTGTGTCCCTCCCCAGCTGGAGTCGGAGTACCTGAAAATTCCCGGAGACCAGGTTGTCAGCGTGGTGTTCATCAAGTGAGAAGGGTCCCTTGGGGCTGGTGAGGGACTGGGGGTGATCGGAGGGGGCTGACGAGGATGGGAAGGAAGCCTGGCACGGAGAGGGGAGGCAGGAAAGGCCCCATGGAATGAGTCGCTATGGGTGGAAATTCAGGAATTGCCAGGGGGGCAGTGTGGACCTTAAATTGCCCTGCGTTGGGTACAAGCTGTCAGGGAGCAGGGCCTGAGCACCAGGGCAGGGGCCTAGTGGAGGAGCCGAGAGCACAGGCATCTCTCCCACCTGTCCCCTGCCCAACCCCATCCCTAGGGAGCTGGACGGCTGGGTCTTTGTGGAGCTGGATGTGGGCTCAGAAGGGAATGCGGACGGGGCTCAGATCCAGGACGTGCTGCACAAGGTCATCTCCAGTGGCTCCATTGCCTCCTACATCACCTCTCCCCAGGGATTCCAGTTCCGACGCCTGGGCACAGGTGAGCCTATCCTGGGGTCTGGGGTCACCTCCTCCCGTTTCTCAGATTCATGTGGGTCTCCTGTCAGTGTCTCCGCCATGGCTTGGGCTTGCATACCACTACAGACAGGGAGCTCACTACCTCCTGAGACTGCCCCATCAATCTTTATGCAATCTTGACTTGGGTAGAGCAGACCGTTTTCCTCTAGCACGTACCCATTAGACCTGGTTTCTGCTCTCTCTGGGTAGACTTCTATATGTTGACGATAGGTAATAATTCCATTCTTCATATAGCACTTTCAAGTCCAACATACTTTTGCATTGAATAATAACCGCCGATTGTTTACTGAGCACTGACTGCGTGCCAGGCACTCTGCCAGAACCCTTATATCCAGCCTCCTATGCACACAATTCCTATGAAGTAGATACTATTCCTCCTATATTAAAGATGAGAGAACTGAGCCCCACAAGGGAAAATCTGAATTTTCCCAAATTCAGACGGGCAGATAGTAGAAAAGCCAGAATTTAAACCAAACCCTATGTCTGTACCTGTTTTGCCAGAAGCTGTGATAAGATGAGATTAGATGAGAAAAGGCTGAGAAACTGAGGCTAGGAGAGAAAAGGAAACTGGCCCAAAGTCACAAAGGTGTTGGGGCTGAGCCTGGCCTTTTGCTGTGGGTGGGCCCAGATTTTTTTTCCGCAGCACCCTCGGCTCCTGTCTTTGATCAGTCTCCTGTCTTTGATCCCTGAGTCTTTCTGCCTCTAGGCCAAACAGGCCTAGCTCATGCCTCGCAGGCTGTGCTGCTCAGCCCCGCCTCCATCTCAGCTCCCTCTCTCTGGGAGGACCTGACTCACTGGAACCCAGAATGGAACAAACTCCATCCCTACTGTGCTGTGGCCCAATCAGGAAAAAATAGTGAAACATCACCTCCCTTGTTCTGCACATAAAACCTCAATTAGGCCAGGCGTGGTGGCTCACGCCTGTAATCCTAGCATTTTGGGAGGCCGAGGCG
>VBSM01000529.1:12708990-12719739 GCA_008086735.1 Cheirogaleus medius | reverse complement strand
GTGATGATGGTGGTCAACTAACTTCCTTGCAGTAAAAATTGTTGGGTAAGGGATGTGCGTTCTTCCTTTTGACCCATGTTGCTAAATTGCCCCTCAGAATGATAGTTCCACTTTACATTTCCACTGCCAATGTGTTAGAGTGTCTTGTTTCCTCATTCCCTCACCAATACAATGTGTTAATCACACTTTTTGATCTGAGAGGCAGAAAATGGTATTATACTTAATTTGTGTTTCTTTTTGTGAGTTAACATTTTGATATGGTTTTCAATGGCTGGCTGTATTTACATTTCCAGCTGTGTATAAGAGTACGTAATGTCTATTTTGTTCTCATTAAAGAAACGGCACATGACTATTACCAATTATAAAACATTACAGAAATGTGTAATGCATTCTAGAAAGCTAATGTCATGCTACAATTACTTCAGTGGCTTCAGAGTTCTAGTCCAAAACCCTGATGAGGACCCCTGGGCCTTCATTCTGAAACTTCTTTTCCACATTCATGATGTTTCAGTGACACCTTTTTTCTTTCAGTTGGTTTGCATTTTTTTCATGTTAGAGCCTTAGCAATATTGGTCTCTTTTTGCCTTGCTCACTTTTCCTGATGCTCAGACCAAGTCAGGTCAGGTCACTTGTTTTTTTGTTTGTTTGTTTTCTGTTTTGAGTTTTTATTTTTAATCTTAAATATGGCAAATTTTAAACATATACAGTAGAGAGATGGTACAGTGAATTCCTTTGTGCCCATTACCTGGCTTCAACAGTTATCATCGTAAGATGGATCCCTTGTTTTATTCTATTATTGCATGCTGTATTCTTTCTTCCTTCCCTCCCCTCCCCCTCCCTCCCTCCCTCCTTCCCTTCCTTTTTTGAGAGATAGTCTTGCTCTGTCACCTGAGGTACAGTGCAGTGGCATCACTGTAGCTCACTGCAACTTCCAATACCTGGGCTCAAGTAATCCTGCCTCAGCCTCCTGAGTAGCTGGGACTACAGGTGTGCACCACCACGCCTGGCTAATTTTTTCTATTTTTGGTAGAGATGGTGTCTTGGTCTTGTTCAGGCTGGTCTTGAACTCCTGACCTCATGCGATCCTCCTGCCTTGGCCTCTCAGAGTGCTAGGATTACAGGCATGAGCTACTGGTCCTGCCTGCATGCTGTACTTTTTCTGCTTAACCCAACTATAGAAATTATCAGTTTAATGTATATTGTTGGTTTAATAGGTGTTTTTGCTCCATGGAACCTTTACCCTAGTCTGTTCTTGTTCATTGTTGTCTATTTCTCTGTGTAGCACACTAACCCTTGGAGAAGACAGTCCTTAACCAATTGTTCAATGAAAGTGAAAGCCCCTCATTAATCCCAGGCTCATGGTTAACTGCTGCTAATATAATATTCTTTGATTTTTTTTTCTGTGTATCTGTTAAATTCAACAAATTTTTATTGAGTTCCTCTTATATGCTTTGCTGGAATAAGTATTCATTTATTTAACAAATTTTTTGACACCTACCATGGGCTTGGCATAGTATTTACTCTGGGATAAAACCCAGAAGTTAAGTTGCTTCTTCATGTCCTGTATATTTTAGAGGTGAGACAGAGAAACAAACAACATAATTGTTATTTTACAAAAAAGTCACACCACACATACTTTCTAAAAAATTAATTAATTATATGTTTATTTTTAGAGACAAGATCTTGCTGTGTCGTCCAGGCTGGAGTGTAGCTGCAAGATCATAGCTCACTGCAGCCTCCAACTCCTAGGCTCCGGCAGTCCTTTTTTTTTTTTGAGACAGAGTCTCACTTTCTTGCCCAGGGTAGAGTGCAATGGTGTCAGCCTAGTTAACAGCAACCTCAAACTCCTGGGCTCAAGTGATCCTCCTGCCTCAGCCTCCCGAGTAGCTGGGACTACAGGCATGCGCCACCATGCCCGGCTAATTTTTCTATATATTTTTAGTTGGCCAATTAATTTCTTTCTATTTTTAGTAGAGAGGGTGTCTCTCTCTTGGTCAGGCTGGTTTCAAACTCCTGACCTTGAGCGATCCGCCCGCCTCCACCTCCCAGAGTGCTAGGATTACAGGCGTGAGCCACTGCGCTGGGCCCAAGATTAAGAAATTCTTGGAAATCTAGCTGCCCATTACAGTTGAGGTGTAACTTCTTCATGCAGTCGAGGACCCTGTGGTCCTTCTGGTTCCTTGTGAAAGCAGCCAGTTCTGTATTCATGAAGTTTAGGAACTCCCCTCTTGGAGAGTTTACAATTGTTACATCCTTTCCAGCATACTTGTGGAAAGCAGCAATCAGGAACTACATGCACTGCTTAGTCTCTGGAAGGTTGGAGATTTTTGCCATGTTGGAGTTGAGCGAGGCACCCGAGACATTTATATTTTGCAAATTCTGTACACCTCATTCGCTTCTCCTGGCTTCCCGGTTAGTGATCTAGCCATTAAGAAAAAGTTATCCATGTATTTGGGACAGTCATACAATGAAATACAATAGAAGAAAAGTCTCATTTGATCTAAAAATTCTTCTGTTTTCTGCAGTTTTAAAAAATTTCTTTAACCTTTTGTGGTAAAACTAATTGAAACTTAGGTTCCAGGATGGCACAGTGTGTATTTCTTGTGGCTTTTATGTATCTGACATATTCACCAATGTGCACTCTAATTCAAGAAGTGTGGATAAATTAAAAGGAAATGTAGTTACATTAGATTTTTTAGGAGTCAGGTCTCACTGTTGACTTGAACTCATGTCAAATAAAAGCCATCACCCAGAGAACATTGTAATATTGTGATATCATTCCTTTCTATATGTACATAAAAACAAAATACCTTCATGATATATGTGTATTTTATATAGGTGTGTTTTAACTTAACATTAAGAATATTTCTCTAGGACTTTATATTTTACACAAAAAATTTCTAATTTCTGCATAATACTCCACTTTACACACCCCAGAGTATTTAAATATTTTCCTGTTGGGTGTTTGCCTGCCTGCCTGCCTTTCTCTTCTTGTCATGTCATGTTCCTCTCCTGCTCCTCCTCCTCCCCCCCCCTTTTTTTTTTGTTAAGCTGTTTTAATAGTCCAAACATCCTTATAAGTAAACATTGTCTGCTTCTGATTGTTTTCTTAGGAAAAAATTGTGAAAGTGATATATATGAACATTTTTAAAGCTTTTGATATACATTACCATTGCCAGATTTGCTCTCACCACCTGTGTGCAGTATATGCACATTCCTGTCTCTGTCCTTGCCATCATTCAGAATTAAATTTTAAAAACCATTGCCAATTTCATATTTTTTGATTACCAGTGAAGTTGAAAGATACTGTTTTTTCAAGTGCTAGGCTAATGTTTCCCAAATTGTGTAAAGCTTGAGAAACATTTCAAATCATCCTCCTTGGAGAACCAAGTCATCCCATTGTGAGGGAAAAAAAGACTTTTAAGATGTTGTTTGTAGAGATGGCATGTTGCCTAGGCTGGTCTTGAACTTCTGGGCTCAAGGGATTCCCTGCCTCAGCCTCTCAGAGGTCCGGGATTTAGAGGTATGAGCCCGTGCACCCAACTATCTTCTTAATTTAATAAGAATTTATCTTCTTCTTATTGTGTAAACTTGAAGATGTAGCATGTTTACCCTATGGTTAGGAATTTTACCTGAGGTTGAGAAATGTGATATGAAGTTTTGTTTTTTCTTTTTGACAAGCAGAGGAGAATAGTTTAGATTTTCTTTCTCCTTCTCAATTTGTAATCATGATGGTGGAAGGAAGTGGCTTTTTAGGGTCTAGATTAGGGTGCCCAGTGGCAAACCTTTGAAACTCTACTTGGATATTGACCTGTATTTCCTACTAGAGGACTTAATGTTTTAATAGTTATTAATAATTTGCTCATGGGAATTTTTCTTTTTAAACTCCCCCGGGAAATTGAAAACTTCAGATGAAAGTACCTATTTTAATACTGTCAAATGTTTTATGGCCACTTGAATCTTAGGGGGATGAAAGAGAAAGATGTACAGAGACTTTCTTGGTCAAAGAAGAACATTTCCTGACAACAAAGAAAAAGAGCCCCTGTAGGGCCAGTAAACCTGCCTTGGATAACTGCATATCATGAAGGATTCTTAGCCATGATCCTGGCACCTCATCTGTCCTGTTTGCTGCATGCTTGCTTTCTCTCGGATGCTTTTGGTCAGAATTCAGAATTCCCAATGAAATCAGGTTGTTTAGGTAAATGAACATTTTGTGAATTTCTACATGCGAATATTCTCATTTAGTGATTGCCATCCTTTACTTAAAAAAAAGATTTTAAAGGAAACTACTTACATAAAAACCTGATTTCTTCTCTTTTCCCTCACTTTCCACAACAATGATCAGTTACAAGTACTGTTTTTTGTGGTTTTTTTGTTTTTGTTTTTTGTTTTTTGGATACAGTCTCACTCTGTTGCCCGGGCTAGAGTGCTGTAAGCTCACAGCAACCTCAAACTCCTGGGCTCAAGTGATCCTCTGGCCTTAGCCTCCTGGGTAGCTGGGACTACAGGCCTGGCTAATTTTTTTGATTTTTAGTTGCTTAGCTAATTTCTTTCTATTTTTTTAGTAGAGACGGATTCTTGTTCTTGCTCAAGCTGATCTCGAACTTCTGAGCTCAAATGATCTGCTCACCTTGGCCTCCCAGAGTGCTAGGATTACAGGCGTGAGCCACCTCGCCAGGCCACAAGAACTGTTATTTGACCTCTGTAGCATCTCTGACATCTGACCCTGGCCTGTGCTCTCATCATCCTACATTTTAGATCCACATTTCTTTATCTCTTTTTATAACAGCATCCCCTTTAAATGTCTATATCTTTTTCAGATCCTTGCTATATGTCTTTCATGTTACAGATAGAACACTGTGTGTCCCCCTACATTGGAAAAGAATCAGAATTTAAACTTTGAAGATCTTCTCCCATTTTTAAAAAAATCTTATTTTAAATTGATACAAAATATTTTACATATTTATGGGGTACATGTGAGTATGTGTTATATGCATAGAATCTGCAAAAATAAGGTCAGAGTATTTGGGGTAGCTGTCATCTTGAGTATCATTTCTGTATATTGGTAACATTTCAAGTCCTCTCCTAGCTTTGAAATACATAATACATTTTTGTTAACTATAGTCACCCTACTCTGCTAGTGAATATTGGGGCTTATTTGTTATAACTATGTGTTTGTACCCACTAATCAGCCTCTTAATTCCCTCCCTTTCACCCACACACCCGTCCCAGCCTCTGATATCTATCATTCTATTCTCTATCCGTGAGATCAGTTATTTTAGCTCCCACATGTGAGTAAGACCATGCAGCATATGTCTTTCTTTGCCCGGTTTATTTCGTATAACATAATGACCTCTAGTTCCATCCGTGTTGCTATAAATGAGATTTCATTCTTTTTTATAGCCTAATAGTATTCCATTATCTACATATACCATATTTTCTTTATCCATTTGTCCAACGATGGGCACTTAGGTTGATTACTTATCTTTGCTATTGTGAATAGTGCTTCCATAAGCAGGTGAGTGCAGGTATCCCTTTGATATATAGATTATTTTCCTTTGCAGAGATACCCAGTAGTGGGATTGCTGGATCATTTGTTAACTCTATTTTTAGTTGTTTTGAGGAATCTCCATTCTGTTTTTCATAGTGGTTTTACCCAGTTACATTCCCATCATCAGTGTCTACTAGTTCCCTTTGCTTCACATCCTTGCCAGCATCTATTATTTATTGTCTTTTTAATAATAGCCATTCTAACTAGGGTAAGATTTTTTTTTTTTTTTGAGACAAGGTCTCACTGTGTTAGGTAGGCTGGAGTGCTGTGGCATGATCATAGCTCTCACTAAAACTTGGAACTCATGGGCTCAAGTGATCCTCTGAGTAAGTAGGACTACAGGCATGTGCCACTGTACCAGCTAATTACTTTTTTGTACAGACAGGATCTGGCTATGTTGCCCAGGCTGTTCTCAAACTCCAGACCTCAAGCAATCCTCCCACCCCAGCCTCAGTGCTAGGATTACATGCGCAAGCTACTGCACCTGGCCTTGTGGTTTTGATTTGAATTTCCTGGATGATTAGTAATGTTGACTATTTTTTCATATACCTGTTGACCATTTGCATGTCTTCTTTTGAGAAATGTCTGTTTATGTCATTAGCTCACTTTTATTGGGATTATTTGTTAATTAAAAAGAACAGAAAGAAAAAATAAGAGAAAATCTTTTTAAAAACAGGAAGAATTTATTAGAATGTCATTCATTGAAAAAGCAAAACCTGTGGATTGTTTACCTGATTCTGGTAAACTCATGTAATTAGAGAATCTTTCTGAGATGGAAATCACTTTATTTTTTTTGCTTAAATTCTTTTAGTTGTTCCTTCTAGCTCACTGGATAAAGTCCAGGCTTTTATTTGAGGTCTTCTGTTATCTGATCTGGCCCCTGACTTCTCCCTAACCTCTTTGGATTTCCCAACTTCAGCCTCGCTGAACTGTGTGCTAGAAGATGCCCTTAACATGGCTTCCTTGACCTGCCACTTGCTTGCCTCTCTGGCCTTGTGTCCATATGCTGTCCTCTGCCTGGAATGCTATTTAGTTTCCCTCCCACACTAGCTCAATTTTTGTGTGTCCTTGGAGATGCCCAGCCAAGCTTGGCAACACTTCCTCCCCTTCAGTGAAATTTCTGCTGCATCATCCTGTGCTTAATGCTACCACAGCACTTATTTCTCTGAATTGACCTTTTACCTGTTTGTGGCCTCATTAGCTGTGAGCCATTCTTTGAAGCCTGGGACTTTTGTCTTTTATCTTGGTATCCTCAGGTATTCTAATTCTTCCTTGGGCATCTCTGTTTGACAGAACGTGTGAACTTGTGAAATCTTGTTGCTTTTATGCTATGATAGGTTTTGGTTATACAAAGTGACATTATTTACCTTTACTCAGGTGCAGTGTGACATATGTAGTGAGGGAGATGCTGCCAACTTACATGATAGCAGTTTGAACCTGTCCTGTGCAGCAGCAGCAATAATCCAGATGGATGGTCACCATCACAGGACTCTTACCCAGTGCCACTGCTGTCATTGTTCTCATCATCTTTTGCTCTATGAGTTTTAACAGAATGATCTTCCCTGTGTCATTTCATTAACACAGATTTCTGAGGGGATTCAAATTAAAAACAAAAATGATACTATTGAATTTTAGTGGTAACCTGTCCCAGTCCCCTTTGTTTTATAGGTGTGGTGAAATGAGGACCTAAGTATTTTGTTTTTAGGGTTGTCTGTTCCCTCCCCCCATGAATATATGATTGATTTTCTTATCTAATTTAAGCATCAGTACCTTATGAAAATTTAATTTTTTAATTAAAATCAATAGTTGCAGTTAAATTAATATGGAATGTTTGTAGCAAAAGTTTCCCCTCGTGCCAGAGGAAACCTATGCTATTATTGTTTCCATGAAATGGGCAGGCCCCAAATTATAAATGAGTTGGTTACTTAAATGTTTTCTATAGAATGGTCAATATCACAGTTCATATAAAAAGCCTAACCCCATAATTTAGTATTTCACCTTATATTTATGATGAACATTATGGAAAAGACCACTGCTTTATTAAAAGCTAATAAAGTTGTATATATAAAGCAGTTGTTTTCTCTTCCAGTGGTATCTGGGAATGTGGGACTCTTTTCTTCTTCCTTCTCTGGTCAACCTCCCCTTTTCCTCTGAGTAAAATTGTGATGGGAATTTGGTTTTGCCTTCTTTCATCCAGCATATAAGACAAAGAGAAGCCTGGGAATGTTGGCTTAGGTCCCCAGCGTTTTGGAAAGGGAAAAAAATGTTAGGTGATAACTGCTGTACCCTACTTCAACCTTCTTTGCCTGTCAAGGAAAGAAGGGAAGCCCTGAGTTCCTCTTTACCACTTGACATCTGTTAAGAGACCAGCCTGCCTGGGGCTGTAAAGCAGACCAGTGACAAGAGTGTTCTCAGCTGGAGGAGACTGGTTTGGAAAGGAATACATGAACTTAGTTAATGGACCTTGCTTGAGCAATTGTCATTCTGACAGGGTGGTGACATTTGGATTTTCAGAGTTGCTGTTTTGGGGGATAAGTCAGATAATACATGGTTTATCGAAACTATTTTAATAATATTTGGTTAACTTGTTCAGTCAAGTTTGGGTTAGGTTTTCTGTTTACTTATCTAAAGAGATAGCATCTCTCTATGTTGCCCGGGCTGGCCTTGACCTCTTGGGCTCAAGTGATCCTCCCAAGTAGCTGGGACTACAGGCAAGTGCCACCGCACTCAGCTTGGGTTAGGTTTTCTTAGATTTTGTTGTAATAAGTTGAACTATTTATAAATTAAGCATAAATTGTGACTAGGTATTCATCTCCAAGTCTAATATAGAGATTCTCAAGGAAAGCAGATCTATCTGTAAGATTTTTTGGCGGCGGCAAAAAGAAAAGACAGAGAGTGGGGCCAAACCACGTGGCTTTATTTAGTGCTCCTGGACAAGGTTCTGGGGCCTCAAGAGAGGGGGACCCCAGAAGTTGCCTCTGTATGAAGGGGGTGCGGCCTTTTAAACTGTTTGGGCCAAGCTAGGGACTTTTGGCGGGAAGAGCTGGGGCGACCTTTGGTGGTCATTGAGAAATAGGAGGGGCTGGCAGTATTTGCGGAATCCAGGAGCCAAAACGTTCTTATCCGGATGGACATCTGGGTGTGGTTCCTCTCAGTGGGGCCTGGCAGTTTTGTCCTTGGTGGGTCTGGTCTCGTGAGCCTTTTCTTTTTTGATCTAGGGAGAGGAGGGAGCCCGCCACCAGCCTTACACTATCGACTTTGACAAAATACACACTTTAGTAAAACCCTGAGCACTGAAGCAAAACTCATTTTAGATCTTCAAAGCCTGGTTAAGAATTACCTGCAACATCCTCAGACAATCAATGATGTCTGGAATAGCCCATCAGGCAAGAAAGGATATGTTTTTGCCAGTGTGATGGCCAGAGGATATGGTACAGTCTGCAGCACCAGGTCGTGTTGGCTGAGAGCCTGTCAAGTGCTTAGAGGAGAAGGGGAAAAGAAACCCTACTAACTGTATACTGCAATAAATAGTTTTATAGATGAGTAGGATTTTTTTTTTAAAGGAGCATATTTTAGAATGGTTTTAAATAACCACTGAATGGAATAGCTTTAAACAGGGTATTCATACAGTAAATTGTTAACATCCTTATCATACTGATGAATTTCATAGTTGTGGAAACTTACCTAAAAGTTACTATAGGAGGAGTGTGTGTTTGTGTGTTTGGTACTTACTGTCTATGAATTACCATAAAAATATAAAGTATTTGTTGAAATTCAGTGCTTTGATGTTTCTGGAATTTGTGATGACTTTGAAAACTGTGGTTTGAGGCCTGCTTTCTTATATGAACATCTAATGCTGTAAATTTCCCGTAGAGCGCTAATTTAGCTACATCCCACAAATTCTGGGAGGGGGACTTCATATTAGCTGTGATTTTTAAAAAAAAAAGTAAAAAAAACACATAAATTAACCCTCTTAACAATTTGTAACAATAACACTACTATTAATTGTATGCACATTATCATGCAACTTCTCTCTAGAACTTTTTCATCTTGCATGAATGAAACTCTATACCCATAGAACAACTTCCCGTTTCCCTCTTCCCCTATCCCCTGGGGCAGCCACCATTCATTCTGCTGTTTCTATGATTTTGATTACTTCAGATACTTCATTTAAGTGGAATCTTGGAGTATTTATTCTTTTGTCACTGGCTTTTTTCACTTAGCATATTGTCCTCACAGTTCATCCATGCGGTGGCATATGACATAATTTCCTTTTTAAAGGCTGAGTAGTATTCTGTTGTCTATATATACCACATTTTCTTTATCTGTGCATCTATAGGTGGACATTGAGGTTGCTTCCACATCTTGGCTATTATTGATAAGGGAAACCTCCATCTATTACTTGGTGCATCAGTCACCAGAGACCCCCACCACTCACGGAAGACCCACATCAGCATAATACTAACCTGTTACCTGGCCCAGCAACTAGTCTATTGCCTGGCATCAGCATAACACTAAATCTATTGCCTGGTTCATCAACATGATATTAACCTATTACTGACAGATCAACTAACCTACACCTGACACCCCACTTCTCAGACCACCCCAACTTAATAAAAGTGGGAAAAATCGTGTAGACAGCGCTCAGAATTTGGTGGCAAGGCCCCTCTGAGCCTGATGGCGAAAATAAACTTTGATTATCTGACTCTCCGTGTGCCGCTCGGTTTGTCCTCGGGACCACTTACTGTAACATTATGAATGATGCTGCAGTGAATATGGGTATACAATAGCTCTTCAAGATCCTGTTTTCAGTTCTTTTGAATATATACCCAGAAGTGGGATTGCTGGATCATATCATAGTTTTGTTTTTAATTTTTTGAGGAACCTCCATACTGTTTTCCATAGTAGCTTTGCCATTTTGCAATCCCATCAACAGGGTCCAATTTCTCCATGTCCTGTCAAACTTGTTGTAGCCCAAAGTGAGAGGATTACAGGCGTGAGCCACTACATCCAGCCTATTTTGTTTTCTAATGGAGGCTCTCATAGTGAGTGTGAGGTGATACCTCCCTGTGGTTTGGATTTATATTTCCCTGAAGATTAGTGATGTTAAGCATCTTTTCATGTGCCTCTTGGCCAGAATTCTGTCTTGAACATTGTCACAAGTCATTGAAGTGTTGCTCGTGAAGTTTTAATGGCTG
>VBSM01000529.1:12672897-12688457 GCA_008086735.1 Cheirogaleus medius | reverse complement strand
AGGATTACAGGCGTGAGCCACCACGCCCGGCCCCACAAGCTTCTTGAGATATGAAGAAACAGATTTCAAGTTGATGAGGGTTCACCTGATGCTTTCAGAAGGAAACTTTGTTGTCCTTATCTCCTTAGCTTCCTGCCTTCATGTGCTGTTTGGCTTCTGAGAACTCTTGTTTTCTTGCCAGCTAATCAATATATACTTAAAAGATTTAAAAATATTTTTATCTTACCCAATATTTTAACTATTTTCAGCTGGGGTGAGTTAAGTGGGTTTTGGTCCAGGCATTAATCTGCATTACTGTCCCCACTATGCTACAAGAATTCAGGGACTTTTAGTCAACTTTTAGTCAACTGCTGTATCCCTCTTGCCTAAAACAGTGTCCCATGTGTATATTATTTATTGAATGAGTGATTGGCTGTAACTTGCTGTGACTCACTCTTTGTGGTTTTAAGGAAATTATAGCAATGAAATGGTCAAAGATGTGTGCACAGTTTTTTACCACAAAGATAATAATTATTATTTATATAGGCCCCCAAATGCTACCAGTTTAAATGTCCGTTAATATGGGAGTGGTTCAATATATTATAGTAATTATATATACTCATTTTAATTTTTAGAAGACTAATGATATGGAAAGATGTTAATGATAAGTTTGTTAGAGAAAATGTAGGTTTCAGTATTAATAGTGGTTATGTGGGTTTATTAATGACTTTTTTGTTTTATTTTCTAATTTTTTTTTTAATTTATAAAATCATATTTATTTATAAGCTGTCATATCTAAAATAATATAACAACTAAAACCTGAAAATAAAGGGACACATATATATGAAACCATACAAGAAAAAATGATTGGCCATATTATTATCAGATTAAGGTAAATATTAAGGAGGAAAACATTGAATAAAAAAGATTTTATTTATTTATTTTTTTGCTTTTATTTCATCATATAATGGGGGTACAAATATTGTTAGGGTTACATACATTGCCCCTACCACCCCTCCCCCCCCACATGTCAGAGCTTCTAGCGAGTCCAATCCCCAGGTGGCCCAGGCAAGGCACACATTATATAACTCTACGCTTCCTCCCCCCTCCCGCTATTTTCTAATTTTGTTGTTGTTGAGACAAAGTCTTTGTCACCCAGGCTGAAGTGCAGTGGCACAGTCATAAGCTCCCTGCAGCCCCTGAACTCATGGACTAAAGCAATCCTCCTGCCTCAGCATCCTGGGTAGCTGGGACTACAGGCACATACCACCGTGCCAAGCTAATCTTTAAATTTTTTGTCTTTGTAGAGATGGGATCTTGCTTTGTTATTTTAGGCTAGTATCCTGGCCTCAAATGATCCTCCCACCTTAGCCCCTCAAAGTGCTGGGATTACAAGTGTTAGCCACAATGCCTGGCCTGTTTTCTAATTTTTAGTAATAAAACATGTGTAGTACAAGTGATCTTTTTCAACATATTTCCTTCCTATCATTTGTTGAAGTTTAGGATCTTTACAAGGTGTTTTTTAAACTTTAAAGCATTTTATTTTATCTTAAAATGTACATGTTCATTTATTGCCAATATTCTTATGTATGTGTAATGCCTTCTTGGATAAACCACATGTATAATATACAGGCTGTGATTTGTAGGTTTTGTTTATTTAAAATGACTTAAGAACTTAAAAATACTTATGAAGAAATCTTAGTGCAGCATCATTCTAGATTTTTTTTTTTTTTGAGACAGAGTCTCACTCTGTTGCCTGGGCTAGAGTACCTTGGCGTCAGCCTAGCTCACAGCAACCTCCAACTCCTGGGCTCAAGCAATCCCTCTGCCTCAGCCTCCCGAGTAGCTGGGACTACAGGCACGCGCCACCATGCCCAGCTAATTTTTTCTCTATATATTTTTAGTTTGCCAATTAATTTCTTTCTATTTTTAGTAGAAACAGGGTCTCAATCTTGGTCAGGCTGGTTTCGAACTCCTGACCTTGAGCGATCCACCCGCCTCTGCCTCTCAGAGTGCTAGGATTACAGGGGTGAGCCACCGCGCCCAGCCGCATTCTAGATTTTTAATGTTTTCTCCCCTATATTTTCCATTGTCTTGCTTTCACCTATTTTTATTTTTTTCCTAGGTTTATTGTATAATTGACAAAATTGCTTGATCTTAAGGTGTATAATGTGATGATACATATATATTGTGAAATGATTACTATGGTCATAAATTCACGTGTCATCTCACCATGCTGTATATAAGCATGGCAATATGCAGAAATTATTCATATTCATATATATATATATTTTTTTTTTGAGATATGGCCTTGCTCTGTTGCCTAGGCTGGAATGTAGTGGTATAATCATAGTTCACTGCAGCCTAGAATTCCTGGGCTCAAGAGATCCTCCTGCCTCAGCCTCCTGAGTAACTGAGATATAGGTACATACCACCATCTTCTTTTTTTTTTTTTCTGTAAACACAGAGTCTTGTATGTTGCCCAGGCTTCATTTTTTTTTAATATTTTATTTTATTTATTTATTTTTTTTATTTCAGCATATTATGGGGGTACAAATATTACGGTTATGTATATTGCCCACGCCCCCCTCCCCCCTCGAGGCAGAGCCTCAAGCATGACCATCCCCCATACGTTGCAGGCTTCATCTTAATAGCTGAAAGTTTGTACCCTTTGACCAATGCCTATAACTATTTTGAAAACAAATTTTTTAATAGCAATAAAAATAGCAATAAAAAGTTTTTAATAACAAACAATAGCTTTTTCATTTTACACTTTTACTGATTTGTATAGCTTTTAATTAATTTTCGTAGTACATTGGAGAATATGAACAGCTGATTCTTGGTAATAAGCGCATGGCTCAGCTAGTTTACGTGGAAGGGCACAGTATGCTACAGCATAGCTTACTAACCCTGAGTGCCCAGAGTGCCATAATTTTTCATCGGCATATTTTGCAGAAGGAATGGAGAGTTAATGCAGTGTGCTGCTTAGGAGAATGTCTACTAGGTTATTATTTTAAGACTAAATAGTTTTTATTTTAGGTGCCATGTTCTGAATTCTGTTACCGTGTATGTAAAGAATGATAGTCATTTATAATTGAGGCTCGGATATAAAAAGAAATACTGTTATCCAAAATTTCTTTTACTTTGTCACTTTCTCCTCCTGCAGGTGGGTCCTATGTGTATGAACTCAGTGCAGTCCTCATACACAGGGGAGTGAGTGCTTACTCTGGCCACTACATCGCCCATGTGAAAGATCCACAGTCTGGTGAATGGTATAAGTTTAATGATGAAGACATAGAAAAGATGGAGGGGAAGAAATTGCAACTAGGGATTGAGGAAGATCTAGGTAAAACCTTTAAGTTGTGAGTGCCCTTTTAAAATATAAATTTTTTTCCCAGAAGTATTTGTGATAAACTATTATGGCCCAAGATTGTTATCAAGGATATTTACATTTCTTAAACACACTGGACATCTTTTATTAGCAGTGCCTGCTATTTTGTTTTGTTTTAAAAAGAAACAGAATCTCAACTCTGTCACCTAGGCTGGAGTGCAATGGTGCGATCATATCACAGCTTACTGTAACCTTGAACTCCTGGGCTCAAGCGATCTTTTCATCTTAGCCTCCTGAGTAGCTGGGACTACAGGGTACGCCACCACGCCTAATGGATTTCTTTTAGTTTTGGTAGAGACAGAGTCTTGCTGTGTTGCCCAGGCTGGTCTGGAACTCCCAGCCTCAATCGATCTCCCTCGTCGACTTCCCAAAACTCTGGGATTATTGGCATAAGCCACTGTGCCCAGCCAATGCCTGCTTTTTAAAAATTTAGTTTAAAAATTTTTTAATTATTGTGTTCCAGAGATGGTTTTCATGATGTCGTGCTTTCAGTAAAGTCTGAAGGCAAAAAAATTAGTTTTCAATTAAAAGATTTATTTCAGGGGGCAGGGGAGTATGGTAGGTATTAAGCTAAAAGTGATGAATAGTAGCTTTAATGTGGTGGGATTTGTGTCAGGAAATTTTCCTTGTGTCAGGAAATTTATTTTTGGGAACTAACTCTAGCAGAGTAACTTTGCTCCTCCTCCCTATAAGTATCTCACAGTATTCCTGGAGTGTGGGGTATCGCCTCTGTGGGGAATGAGCTGGCCGGTGAGGTCTGGCATACATAGGACTTCTTGAAATAGTATCCCAGTACGTACCCCTTATCCCCTCAGTTGTTGGACCCAAGTACCCATTTATTTTCCAGAGTAGTAGACAGTTCCTCCAGCTGGAGCCATCTCACCTAAGTTGTTTGTCACTATCTTCCATGTCTGTCATTTTGAGTGAGGTTCAGACTATGTCCTCTGAATAGGAGAAGAGGAAAAGGGAGTAGGTTTGCATCTCCTGCCACTGTTCTTGCTCAGTGGGTCAGAGCCACTTCTCCAAGATGTCCAACAGGGAGGAACATGGCAGTTGTGGTTGGCTGTTGGGGAAAATGGGTCACCTCTGCAGATACTCATGTGGCAGCTACATTCTTACAGTTTGGAGAAGTATTTTCTATTTTTAAATCATTTACATGTTTACAGACTAAACAGTCTTGCTCCCAGTTTTCCTAAGTAATAACTCAAATTCTTAACATTTGTTTATACAGTGTATGTTTTTATTGTGGCATTCTTACTGGGAACAAAGTTAAGATGTAACTTTAAATTGGTTTTATTTGACTCTTCTCCCATCCAAGTATTAAATAGGCCCAACCCTGCATAGCTTCTGAGGTCAGAAGAGATTGGGCGCATTCCCGGTATTATGACTGTAGACTATTTGACTGTTCTTTACTGAGGTTTATTTTAGTCAGAGAATTGTAGGATGAAAAGCGTTGTTAAGGCTGTCCTGTCTATCTTCTATATATTGGTAGTCCTAAATTTTAAAACAGTTGAAGAAAAAAAGATTTCACGTCCATCAGTATCCCATTCCAGTGTTTTAATAACTCTCATTATTATATGTAATGTATATCATTGCTTTCATCTGTTTTTTACATCAAAAATACAAAATATTTGTTTATTAAATTCTATTAGACATTCATGGCTGTATTCTATCCTGAACTTTTATGAATCATTTTATATTCCATCATATACAAAGTAATGAACATTTTAAATCTTGAATACTCTTCAGTTAGAAATGAATGAGTAATCCCATCTTCCCTGAACATGGCTAATGATTATTTTAATCTCCTATGAGAGTACAATGGTCTTCAAACCTTTTTGCTCAAGTATTAGCTATAAGAATGCTGAACAACTTGTTTTTCTTTCTACATGTTAAAATCCAACATATTTCATCATAAATTTAAGTATCTCCAAATATTGTATTTTATGACAAATTATAAATATTGAAACTTAAACTGCAACATCACTCTTTTAAGAGTGTCCAAATAAAATTAAATATCATAGAGATTTGATACCCACTATCATCCCTTTCAAAGATACATGAACAGTTCTTTTTTGAGTAGGACTTTCTAACACTTCCCTTTAGAATTCTATCCTGATGGAATGTGCTAAGTTTTTTGTGACCATAACCTCCAAATAGTGAAAGAGTTCTAGAATGTTGTTTTTGAAATTATGAATATTACTATGTAATTCATCAGACTCATAAAAGTATATTATAAGTTGTATTAATTTGTAAATTAATATAAATTATAAATTTTATTCAGTTAAAGAAAGTAAATCTTAATGTCTTTCAATGAAATGGATGAGACCCTTTTTTGTCACTAGGTGAGGGGATATATCTATTTTTGTGAAGTGGGAGTCAGATGATTGAGAAAGGAGAGGTAGAAACCACCTTGGAACCTCAATTTTGAGGCAAATCAGTTTTAGCAAAGTATATAGTGAATTTAGGATCTGGTAATTGGATTTCCTCAGATCTGCTCATGAACTCTTACCCCTTGGGAAGTTACCCTGGGATACTGAAACACAATTTGAAGATCACTTTCATGTGATACACTCACCCTCGCAAACACTTAATGTTTTCCACGTTCTACGAGTTCATTGAGATTAGTGACTGATCTTTCTGCTTGTAAGCATTTCATTCCGTTTTTCAAAATATGCTGTTTTATTTCTTTAGGCAGTTAAGTCTGAGTTTATTCTTATTTGACTAAATTAAAGAGCTTCTCTTTACTAAAATGATTTACTGATCTAATTTTTTATTGTTTAAGCTGTACATATACATTTTGTATGCACTCTTTTATATTAAAAAACAATACTAAAATAAGTACTTGTGTTCCAAGCACTCAGATAAAGAATAAAAATGTTACCAAGAGATTTAAAGTTCCCTTTACATCAGCCTGAGTTAATTTTTATAAGTTAAGACTAACATTAAAACTAACTCATAGCAGTAGTAGGTTTCTTTGGTTCCAGGTTCTCAGGAAAAATAGTACTTTCTTTTTACATGGGGGGCGGGTAGTGAACTTTTTAAATATTCAAAAATATAAAGGGCCCACTAAATATGTGTAGCTTTTTAATGTTTTGGATCCATGTTAAAGTATCTTGGGTGTGTATTTGGAAATTGTTTTCTGTGACCCACCCCCACCCCCACCTCACAAGAATGAGCAAACTGTAGGCATTCTAGTTAAGTCATCTTTTGATTTCTCTACCTCAGCAGAACCTTCTAAGTCCCAAACACGTAAACCCAAGTGTGGCAAAGGAACTCATTGCTCTCGCAATGCGTACATGTTGGTTTATAGACTGCAAACTCAAGAGAAGCCCAACACAACTGTTCAAGTTCCAGGTAAGCAATTTTCCAGGGTTATATTGGGCAAATGTTTTAGAATACCATCCTCAAAGATTAGTGACAAGCAACAGATTGCTTTTATTTATTACGATAGGTTGATTCCATATGGTAAATGGGTAAGAGTAACCATTAATCACAAATTTGCTTTAAAGTAATCAGATTTTGAAATAAAGGAGCCTCGGACTAGTCCACTGACCTTCCCTTAAAGAAAAGCAAAAGCAATTTTAAAAAGTCACAAAAAGTAATCAAGGCATGTATTTAAAGCATAATTTTGGTTTTATTTTGTTCAGTTATAGAGCACTTGTGAATTTTAGTCAAGTGTTTATAGACTTTCTGTAGCTTAAAAAAAGAGGAAGAGGCCTGGCGCGGTGGCTCACGCCTATAATCCTAGCACTCTGGGAAGCTGAGGCGGGAGGATAGCTTGACGTCAGGAGTTCGAAACCAGCCTGAGCAAGAGCGAGACCCCGTCTCTACTAAAAATAGAAAGAAATCAGCCAAACAACTAAAAATGTATATATATAAAAAAATGTAGCCGACATGGTGGCGCATGCCTGTAGTCCCAGCTACTCGGGAGGCTAAGGCAGAAGGATCGCTTGAGCCCAGGAGTTTGAGGTTGCTGTGAGCTAGGCTGACGCCATGACACTCTAGCCAGGGTGACAGAGTGAGACTCTGTCTCAAACAAAAAAAAAAAAAAGAGGAAGAGTTGCTGCTGGCCTTTGTCATTTTGCTTAGTACTATTCTATGCTCTTTGGCATCATCTATTTTGAAGTGGTATTTTTTGAGCCCTTTAATTGTTCTGGGAGGCTGATGATGTCATGGAGAACTGGGGGTGGGGGATCATCGTGGAATCATTCCAGTGGCTGTCTTCAGTTTTATTTCTGCCTTCATGTCAGAAGTCTCTAGCAGAAGGGGAGACCAAAGTAGGAAGTTGCTACCAAAGTTTTAGCCAGTATTTAATATAATCTAGTGATCTGCATGGTTCTCTGTTTGAAAACCAGAATAAAGCTTTCTTATTTGTCTTTCTGTTTTGAATAGCCTTTCTTCAAGCGCTGGTAGATCGGGATAACTCAAAATTTGAGGAGTGGTGTATTGAAATGGCCGAGATGCGTAAGCAAAGTGTGGATAAAGGAAAAGCAAAACACGAAGAGGTTAAGGAGCTGTACCAAAGGTTACCTGCTGGAGCTGGTCTGTAAGATATTTTGGGACAGCACTGTTGCCATTAAGTTTCTTGTTTTTTTATGTTTACAAATGTGTATGAACAAACTTTCTCCTGTCTTTTCTTATAACTCACTAAAGCCAGCTTATATAATTCTAAAATTACTATGTAAACCAGCAATACCTTGATGTGTAGCATTCCATATAATTTTCATTATTGTGTACTTTTAAAAAAGGAGAGGCTGTTAATTATGAGATATAGGTCAGCACTCTGCATTCATGATTTTTGTAGATATTTCTATTTTGTGAGATTCTAATTTGTTTCTAAAGAAAAATATGATTGGATTACAATGGGACAACTTGCTTATTCTGTTTCTTCAAATACTTTGTGCCCTTATAATATTAACAGACATTCTTTTATATGAATATAATTTTTTGATACTATTTGATGAACTTGAAATTAATATAAAATATTATTAATATTTAATATAAAATATTGTGTTAAGTAGAAAAGCTTTGTGCTGACCTGTGATTTCTTAGAATTATCCCACGTAATCCAGCTCATCCCATTACTGAATATGTTATGCAAGTTTACCTAGTGTCTCAAAAAAGAAACCAACTTTATTAAGGCTGATAGTGCCATTTGTAATAAATTATCTTTGTCATCTCGCAGACATGACTTCCCCAAACCTAACTTCTGCTTACAGAAGATAAACAATTTAATCCTAACTTTAGAAAATAAATACTCAAGCATAATTGTACTTGTGGTTTTGTCTTTTTAATATCTTAATTTTCCGTTAC
Source organism: Cheirogaleus medius (assembly GCA_008086735.1). Lineage (NCBI taxonomy): Eukaryota > Metazoa > Chordata > Mammalia > Primates > Cheirogaleidae > Cheirogaleus > Cheirogaleus medius. The sequence goes on along the minus strand of VBSM01000529.1, from coordinate 12,679,771 downwards.
TGGTATCACTTTAAAAGATGAATATAAATTGCTAAATCTGTAAGAATAGATGTCAGAAGTTCTTTCAAAACTGCATCTTAATTTGATTCTGACCCTTCTTTGTAACTTGCTTCTTTAACTCTGTGGAAGGGTCGAGATTATCCTAAATAATTAGACTGACCTTAGTTTAACTGGAAATGGTTTGGAAATGAACCCATGATTCGATTCTCTAAATTTATAGGTCATTGTTCAAAGGAGTTGGGACCTAGAAATCTATTTTCTGAACTTTATTCACAGTTTCCTCTATTCACTGGACAAGAGAAAGGGACTTAGTGGGTCTAAAGAGAAATTCTATTTTGAACCACTCCTTAGAACTATGTAGTTCAAAGATGTTATATGTTGAGTTAACACTGTGCTTCCCTTGGCTGTTTTCATTCAGTGTATAAGAACCTGTACTTATTTTCTGTGTTATTTATACTTTTACCAATTACTAGCTTTATAATTTTTTTCCATTTGCAGTTAATTTACATAGTGGAAATTCCATGTTTTCTTAAGATGATATAAAATCTAAGATAATGACCATGGTTTTGTGCTGGCAATGGAAGTCTTTTGTTATGCATTTTCTAAATCTTATCTTTGTGAACATATTTTGAAAAGGTCATTTACCCTAAAATCTAAGCCTCATGAGAACATCCTTTGGCCCTTTTAATTTAAATTGAAATATTCCTAAATTATCTCTAGGTTATGTGTTTCAAATATATTTTATGCTGTGATTGTTCTAGACTTTGTAACTCTCCAATAGAAAATTTGTTGTTTTCAAAATCCAGGAATTTTTTTAAAAATTAGAAATAATTTTGAACCAAAATGTGTATTTACCTTTGGTAAATATTTTAACAATTGCTTTCCTGGTTCATCAAACACTGAAATTCCATATAGTCTGATATCTCCAACTTGATAATGAGGTAGAGGCCTCACTTCAATTTGGTTATTGATTATGCTTGCTTTTGGAAGGCATTGCTTAGGTAGTTTACTGAATCACAAATTATAGCACAATCTGCTTTAACTGTGAGACTTGTGCTAGACCCCTGTTCTCAGGGATGCTCTTGGCAGAGATCCATGCAACTCTTTGTAATGATAGAGATTGAAAATGGAAAGCGAGAAAGACCTCTGTGACCACAGTTGCTCTTCCTTCCCTGGCGCCCACAGCACACTAAAATGAAAATCTGGCTGAGTTAAATAGTAAATATATGGTGCTAAATTAGAATTATGGGCCCAGTCTCTGCTCTCTTCCTTCCTCTTCTTACTATAAAATCACACATGGTTTTTCTACACATCGTATCTTACATTAAATTCATATTGAATTATTCAAAAACCAAAACAACAAGCTTCACTTGCAAGTTTCCTGTGGGATTGAAAAATGTCTTGAACTAATTGCCTTTGAGTCACATTGTTGCTGGGCGTTCAGGGTAACAGACACACTAGGCCTTGAATTCCTGTATATATCCCCTGGCTAGGAGTGCTTGTGCACTTTTAGTTTTCCTAGATTCCTTTCATTGTAAGGGTCAGGATTCTTATGTTTATTCTTCCAGTTGGCAATAATAGCAGGTATTACCTCTTATTCACCCCTCTACGGCTGCTGGGGAAACTAAAACACCTAGTGAATTATTCTCGAATGTTGTTCTTTATACAGTCCTTTTGCTTTTTTTTTTTTTTCTTTTTTCCTTTGATAGCCTTCAAGGTTACTAAAAATTTTAAACTATCTGACTATATTTGGAAAAAGATTAGATATACTAAAAGTTTTTATTTGCTCTTAGATAGGAAGCAAATATCTTTGCATTCTTTAGACACCCAGTGTACTCTATCCCTAGCAGATTAAACTTGGTAAATGGCAAATAAAATTGAGAGGTATTTTGAAGGTAATTAACCATACCATGATATGTTGTAAAATGCCACAACTATGTTACCTATACTGCATCTTAAGGTCTCCTCTTTTATATATTATGTGAATGTATAATTAACTTTTCTATATCTCTTTTCTTCCGAAAAGCTCAAAATGCTTCACATATCTTATCTTTTACACTCAACAACATCCCTGTGAGGTAGGTAGAAGGCAGGTATTATTACCTTCATTTTACAAATAAAAGACCTGAAGCATAGAGAGTTTAAGTGACTTGCTCAAGTTCAGTTTCTTGGTGGCAGAACTTGGATTAGACCTTGGTCTCAACTTGCAGTCCTGTGCTCTTCCTCTGTAGCCGCATTAGAGCTGACTAGTCAGAGGCTCTCAGATGATGACGTGCAGTGCCAAATTTTGTTTTTGTAAAAATTGAAATGTTTTATGCTAAAATTAAAATGGGAGTTAGTTTTCTAGATGTGTAACTCTCCGGGGAGTATAAAACTGATCAATATGGGCTTTGCATTGAAGTGTCTATCCCTCAGATCTCATCCAAAGGAGTATATTAATACAAACATATAAATTCAACCTCTGTATGTTTTCTTCTATGTTTTATGCTGGGACTCACTGGAGATCTTTGTAAGTAATCAAAGCTGGCCCTTTATCTTTAATTTTGGCTTTTAAGGAACTCTGGGACTCCCTCTCCCCAGTTAAAACTCATTTTGAGGTGTTTGGTTTTATCTTTTAATTTTTGCAACTTCAAAATTGATAATAATTCACTTCTAGTATACTTCATCCTGCAACTTATTTAAATTAGGCTACTTTCTTGAAATAAATCATAATGTGATTAATCGATCATGGCATGGATTCGGGTGGGGGAATTAAGTATCTTTTCAAAATCTATATCAGTATCATCTTGGATGAAGAAAAGTCCAGTGATTCAAATGGGCTTGTAAAGTGTGGTTATAGCTGACTAGGTTAATTTTTAATTTTGAGCTCAGTCTGGCTTCTCATTTTAATTTTCAGATGTATATCACATATTCGTGAAAAGTATTGATAAAAATAACTTACCAAAAAAACCTAGTAGGCAATAAGTTGTGTGATTTGCAAGCCAGTGTGGAGCATGACTTGTAGTCAACAAACACGGGTGTCCTGATCAAAGCTCTGCTGTGCTATCAAGCAAGACACTGCTCTCTGTGGATGCCTCTTGTAGAATGTGGTTAATAATACCAGCCGATCTTGTAGGGTACTGTGCAGCCTCAGTATTGTACTGCACAGTTCCTTGAACTCAGAGGAGTAGTAGTTAAATGGAGCTTTGTGTCATACTCATCAAACATCTTTCCCGAACAATGATTCTTCTGATTCTGCTAACTTTGGACAGAGTTTGCATTGTCTTTTGAGGAAAATGAATGTATCACTTAGTCAAAAAACTGTAAAAATACATAGACTCTTTTTGATGCTTTCTTCCTCAGAGCCCTATGAGTTTGTCTCTCTTGAATGGCTGCAAAGGTGGTTGGATGAATCGACACCTACCAAGCCTATTGATAATCATGCTTGCCTGTGTTCCCACGACAAGCTTCATCCAGATAAAATTTCAATTATGAAGAGAATATCTGAATATGCAGCTGACATTTTCTACAGTAGATATGGAGGAGGTCCAAGACTAACTGGTAATTCGAGATCTTAAAAAAAAAGAGCAGTGTGTTAAGTCTTCATCTTATGGTCTTTTTGAATGGGGCTTATGATAATTTGACCCAAACCGTGCTAGACCAAATGTTCCTAATGCTTTGCAAAAACGATTTGCTCAATAAAGTAGAAATTAAGCAACTGGTGGTATTCATAGAGGGTTGGTTGGTTTTTATTTGTTTGTTTGTTTTACCCCTCTCAAAGCAGACAAAATAGGACCTTTTTGAAAGAACCATCTGGTAGTAATTGGTTAGTTTGTATAATACTCTTCAAGGTACTTGAACTCTTATCTGGTTGATAAGCACAGACAAGTTTTGTGCCTGTTCTTCAGGGACTTCTAACAGTGTGCTATGTTGCCCAGGATGGTCTTGAACTTGAATTCCTGGCCTCAAGAAGCATCCCTCCATCATTGTTCTTTATGTAGATAACAGTATTACTGTCTTGGCATCCATATCACCAAAATAATTTAGGGTGTAAACCAATTTGGCATATTGTCAACATTTTTTACTTTGGTTTAGACATTGTCTGTGTTTGTGAATTGCTGAAACATTTCCAACAGAAAGTCTGTGTGTGGATGAACTTTATCTCCCTTCATTCTTTCTTGCCTTTAGTGAAAGCCTTGTGTAAGGAATGTGTAGTAGAGCGTTGTCGTGTATTACGTCTGAAGAACCAGCTAAATGAAGATTATAAAACTGTTAATAACCTACTAAAAGCAACAGTAAAGGGGTATGTTGCACAGTATACGTTGTTTATTAGACATTTTCAAGAGGTAATAACCAAGCAGCTTATTATTTATTGAAAATAAGAAGTTAGGCTTTTTAAAAGAAGGATGATGAAGCAGATGGCAGAGCCAGAGCAAAAGTACATTTTGCAGTGATTGTCCTCTGACGAAGATGAAGAAAACTCAGACAGCCTTTGCAACTGTATTCCATCCGCTAGAGAGGAAGAAGCAGAAATGTGGGTGAGAGGCCTGACCAAACTGAGGCAGAGTGTTAGCCTGTGCTCTAGCATGGAGTAGTACAAAGCTTATGTTATAAGGAAAAACATCCTGGAGGCCTGCGCATGTCCCCTTAGTGAGGCTGAAGTAAGTGTGTGAAGCATGCCCCCCTGCATACCATTTCTTATCAGAAACGTTCAGGGTACTTGGGGTATATTGAACTCCATTCCATAGAGTTCCTACCTCTGGATCTAGGAACCAGTTGAAGAAGACAGTTAAAAGAGAGATTCATTATGTGTGGGTTCAATTTAAGTTTTTTATTTCCCAAACAAAGATTGATCTAGTTCACTAAATGTGTAGACATGGATGTACATGTGTATGTGTGAGTGTCTGAATGCCTACCTAAAGGCACCACTGTATGTAATTGTGAATAATAATCAAGTGAAGGAAAGTAGCCATTTGATTGGTGTGATTGGCATGTGTAAATGAGGGGTAGGAGAAGCAGGATTAGATTTAGAATGGAAACAAAATATAATATTATATACCTGTAATTCTAAAGTGAGGAATGAAAAGGGCCAAAATGAGAAAGTAGCTTGAAAAAAAAATATGTGCACTATAGCTGATTTTGAGTGTTTGTAATTCACTGTAGTTGTGACCTTCACAAGGAAAGAAGGGAAGAGAACATTAGGAAACATTACTTGTAGGATTTAACATTCTCTCTGTTCCACAGCATTGACGGATTTTGGGTGGGGAAATCCTCTTTGCGGAGTTGGCGCCAGCTAGCTCTCGAACAGCTAGATGAGCAAGATGGCGATGCAGACCAAAGCAACGGAAAAATGAATGGCAACACCTTAAATAAAGGTGATGTTTTAAACCTGTATGTAAGTCATTGTGAGATTATAAACATCCACTTTTAGTAAAATTGGTTTGATACCCATCCATGTAAATTTTTTTTTTTTTTTGAGACAGAGTCTCACTTGGTTGCCCGGGCTAGAGTGCCGTGGCATCAGCCTAGCTCACAGCAACCTCAAACTCCTGGGCTCAAGCAATCCTCCTACCTCAGCCTCCCGGGTAGCTGGGACTACAGGCATGAGCCACCATGCCCAGCTAATTTTTTTCTATATATATACTTTAGTTGGCCAATTAATTTCTTTCTATTTATAGTAGAGACAGGGTCTCGCTCTTGCTCAGACTGGTTTTGAACTCCTGACCTTGAGCAATCCGCCCGCCTTGGCCTCCCAGAGTGCTAGGATTACAGGCGTGAGCCACCGCGCCCGGCCAATCCATGTAATTTTGAAGACAACTTTTATTAAACCTAAAGCTCTCGAAAAGATCTCAGGGCAAATAAAATATTTTTAAGCTATTGAAATTCAGCAAGGACGCAGCAACTCACATGTGGAATTTTCCTTTATATACCTATCTTGCTTTGGGCTCCAGCTCTCTCTGGTTAATCACATGCAAAATTAATATTAATTCTGCTCTAAGCTAAAAGTTTAAAGAAAGGTTAAGTCTACTGCAAATTGCATAGTATATTGTAAGCTGCGTACATTTTGGTTTTAGATTATCTGCCACACATAAAAAGCTGTCTTCGTCAAGCGTATGACCTTGTACTTGTGCATTTTTCATCAAGGAGAGAGAGGCAGCTTTATAGCCTTTAGCTTGTAAATTCTTCTGAGTTTCCTGAGTTATCCAAAGCTATGCTTTCACATAGGAAATTATGTTATTGTAAATCAAGCAGTAAATTTAATTTTATAGTCAGTAAGACACTGAAATTATTTTTAGATTTAAAATGGAGACGGTTTGCACAGATTTACTAATTTAGAGATTAGTTACCCATAAGCAGTGGTCCATTATTAGCGATCCATAAGCAATTATTTCACTTAATTTTCATATTTTAATTTAATGTATTTTTTAATTTTTTGTAGTGACAGGTCTCACTGTGTTGACCAGGCTGGTCTTGAACTCCTGGTTTCAAGCAATCCTCCCACCCCAGCCTCTCAAAGTTGGGATTATAGTCGTGAACCACTGCACCTGGCCTAATTTTCTTATTTTTTAATATTAATATTTATATACATGTATATTTTTATTTTATTGTTAACCTTTAACCTTAACCTTTTTAGTGAAATATTCTGTTTTATGCATTCAAGCATTTTATATCATTTGTATCATTTTATATCACATTTATTTTATCCTTCCATTGTCACACCTTACTTTTTGAAGAAAAACCACCAGTCACTATTAGTTTTAAGTTCCTTGAATGGTGGTTTTTAACATTTTCAAATTATAAAAGTATTTTTAATTTTGATTAAAATATTCTGTGCTGTATAATTCATGAACTTAACATTAATTTCACTTTTGTCCTGTCATTTTAAAAAATATAC
>VBSM01000529.1:12620323-12632161 GCA_008086735.1 Cheirogaleus medius | reverse complement strand
TGAGCGACACCCACCCCCACCTCTAGTAGCGAGACCCCACCTGTCTATGACCTCAGAGTCCTCGTTGGGGGTCATAGCCCAGTCCTGGGTGGAATCAGGAGGGACCCCACCCCTGGCTCACACATGGGCCTCTGTGCTGTATGCCCCCCCTGTCAAAGTCGGGGGGCAGACCCCTGTGGCTGGCAGGGGGGGCACGGAGGGAAGCCCCGTCAGGTGGGAGGCAGCCGGGCAAGGCAAGGAGAAATGAGGTGACATGGTGTTAATACGACTTCCCCCAGGAGGAAGCTGGGTCCGAGACTCCTGGCCACCACGCAAGGCAGGTCCCTTTTTCCTGAGGGTGTCTGAAGGAAGAAGCTGGGGGCAGGGGGTGCCCCTGAATGGGCACCTGGGCTGGCACAGGGGGCCTGAGGGCAGCAGCTGAGTAGGGGAGGTGGTGTTCAGGCCCAGCTGGCCTTGGGGTCCCCCATCCCCTCTCCAGGACCTAAGCCTCACTCTGAGGCCCCCTGGCAGTCAGAGGGTGTGGGCCGGGGTGAGTGTGCCTTAGCAGCCTTGGAAAGGGTTCCAGGGTAATGATTAATCCTCAGGTGGTGTGAGCACTTTCCCATCCACAGCAGCGTTTCAAGGCGGGGGCTGAGGTGTCCATTGCACAGATGAGGACACTGAGGCTTGGAGAGGCTAAATCAACTGAGTCACTTTCAGCCAGGGTTGGGATCTCAGTTCTCTGACTCCTGATCCAGGGCAGATCTCCACGTCGGTACATCGGAGTGGTCCACAGTGACCCACCCTTGCTGCCTGGGGTGGCTGGAGGGGGGAAGCTGGCTCAGGCTGAGGAGCGGGTCCGGAGTCCTAGGCTCACTTTGCCACCCCTTCCCACAGCCACAATGGTGCCCCTACCCTGGGACCTTCCCAGCTCACCGCCTTTCTTGGGCAAAGCCCTCTCCTCTTCTGTCCTCCCCAAGGTGCTTGCTCGGCGGGGGTCTCAGGAGACCCCTGTCCTGGCTCTAACCACCCTCTGCTTCCTAGAAGACAAGAAAGCTTCTTCCTTTGGGCTCTTGGAGTGCAGCGGGGCTCCTTTTGACTTGGGGGGTTGTCTCTGGTGCTCAGGCCCAGGCCCCCCAGAGGGTCTGCACTGGCCTGGGGTGAGGGATCCCTGAGCCCCTGCTCTCCACCTGCCTCTCCTCTAACCGGGCCCTGCCCCTGCCTGGCTGTCAAGTCTTGGGGCCCAGAGGCCCTTTGAGGACTCCCGGGCAGGTCTGTCTTCCGCACCACCTGTCTGTCTGCGGAGGCCTTTGTCCTGGCTGTCAGAGGCTGCTGAGCAGCCACACGTGCTACGCAAACATCTGAGACCCGTGCGCAGCCAGACACAAACGCAAACACATTTTGACTCACAAATGCCCTGAGCCCCAGACACAGGAACACACAGACACACCCAGACCAAGACCCGGACAGCACAGACACTGAGAGACACACGGTCCAGACGGCGGCACGCATGCGCACACACAGGAGGCCACCCGCAAGAGGAAGAGCCTCCGCGGAGGCCCTGGTCCGGCTGTCGTCCACGCCATCATCCCCACCAGGGCACGCATGGTACCTTACACGCAGGAAGGAACACACGGAAGCCCCACGCCCTCCCAATGAACCTGGCAGACATGCACACGCTCCCACCCACACCCAGGCCACCATGGGTGCGCACACGCGTGCATTATTACATCAGCTTCCTGTGGGGGATGCAAACGCCTCATTGCCCTGGGGGAGGGGCAGAGGCCCCTCTGTCACCCCCAGCCACGCCTCATCTTCTCTCTTCTGCTGCATGTGAGCCCAGCGTGGCTGACCCTAAGAATACTGTGAAACCGTCTGGTGTCTCTCCCTCAATGGACCCTCCTCTCCTGCCACCACCACCCGCCCAGTGCACGCACACACACACACACACACACGCACGCGCCAGGTTGTCAGAGGAGCCTCTTACCCAAGCTGTCCCTTGGCTTCTGAAGGTGGGTTCCACAGAGCTCTCCCAAGACAGGACATGCCCCAGCACAGAATCCAAGCAACCCTGGGTTCCCTTTCCTTTGCCACTTCTGCCAGAGGCTTTGCCAAGTCCTAGTTTCTGCTTTGTCCTCCCAGCAAGGCCGGGAGCCAGCTGGTGTGAAGGCAGGGGAATCCTCTGGGTTCTCCTCTGCTCACCTCCTTGCACGGCACAACCTCTGCCAGACTGGGCCCCGCACCCTGGCCGTGCCCCTGCCAGCCTGGCCCTGCCTCCTGCTGGCTGTGTGGCCCAGGCGAATCATTTTCCCTCTCTGGGCCCCGCTCCAGCTTTGGGAGGCAGCTCAGCCTGGCTGGGGAGTGAGGAAAGTGAGAGGCGTGAGGTGGCAGCCCCATGCCAATAAGGGAAGGAAGTCTGGCTCTGCTGGGCAGTGTGGGGCACGAGGGGACTCCTGGCTGAGCACCTCCTGCAGATTGGAGACCCTCGGTCCACACTAGAGTCAGGCAGGGGTTGCCAGTCCTGGGACTTCCTGGGGTAACCCCCTTGGGTCAGCCCCAAGAAGAGGGGGACCCGAGGGTAGGGGCCTGCAGTCGTAGTATACATCTCTGGGTAGTTTTCTCTCTCAAAATGTGCTCTATTTTTAGGGCTAAAGGCTGGCAATTGCAGGCAGTGACTCAGAGAGGAGGAAGGGAGAAGAAGCAGAGGGGTGCTGGTGGAGAGACACCCCAAAACATAGGGTCCCGCTGGGATACCAGCCCTCCTTAGTGGAAGAAAGGAAAGAAAACATGCTCTTCCTGCTGTGTGCGGCGCAGTGGTGGAGACCTCATCTGCATATTCACTAAGCATTTAATGAGCATGTAGTGTATCCCAGGGACCATGACAGGCAGCAGGGACACAGAGATGAGCCAGGAATGGCATCCTGCCGTCCCTGCCACAGCGAGGTGTGGTGTGCATTACTGTGGCCATGTCCCAGATGAGGAGGTGAGACAGTGACTTGCCTACTCTGCTAGTAAGTACCTCTGCCACCATGAGGCCACCCTCCCTGGGGCCTCCTTTTGGAGAAAGCAGATGTGAGTTTGAGTTCTGACTTTGCTAGTGACCAGCTGTGCAACTTGGGGCAAGTTACTCCATCTCTCTGAGCCTCTTTCTTTATCTGTAAAGTGGGGATCTCAGTGCCTGCCTGGTGGCTTTGTTCCAAGGGTTAAGACTAACGTAGCAAACACTGCGGCCGTGTCCAGCTCATCATGGCGTTTGTCTGGCTCTCAAAAGACATGGATTGAGAGTCACCAGGAATCCAAATCCAGTCTCTGCTGTGTGGCTTTGGACAAGTCACTTACCTTCTCTGTGCCTCATTTCCTTGTCCCTATGACAGGGATGTGGGCTCCTGGGAGGGTGGTTTGTGAAGACCAGACATAAGGGCTGGGAGATGCTTTAAAACACACAGAACTGCACTCAAGAGGAAAACATGGAGATGCACAGTAGGAAAAAGAAACACCGGAAAAATCTGGAGAAAAATCTTTTTTAAAAACTTCAGATATTTCTTGTTAGAAAAAATAAGCCTTTTCTTCAGTGATTTTGGAGTAGTGGGAATTTGTCCACAACTGCATATTTCCAAGGCAGGTGGCACTGAGTTGGGTGATTTTCCCCCTTGAGGAGTTGGTGCCTGGCGCACAGTAGGTGTTCAATAAATGGTGGTGTGGTTATCGGTAGAATCAGGAGTTGCACAGTGAGGGAGGGAAGGTATTCCTGGTGGCGTGGCCAGCTACAGTGTAGGCAAAGGCTGGGAGATGGCGTTCAGGACGCTAGTTTGGCTTCAATAGAAGGTGTGTGCAGGGACTCGTTGGGCCCAGTTTATTAAGGGCCTTGAATGCCAGGCAGAGGAGTCTGCATTTCCCCAACAGCCAATGTGAGACACATCGGAGGGGCAGGCTGAGCCTTCTACGGACAGACCTTGGGTACCTGGCCAGGCCCACTGGCCAGCCAGGAATGAGGAATTAGCACAGTTCTCTGCCCTGCCATTGCCTGTTTCCCTGGGCCTTGTTTTCCCCCAGCATACAAAGGGGAGGGTTCCAGCATCTTCCATCCCAAGGGCAGGCAAGAGGACCAAAGCACCAAGCCATCAGGGAACTCGGTTGCTATGAGAGCAGGGGAGCCAGGGGCTGTCATCTGTACAGCAAGTCAGGAGCCCTGTGCTCCCCCTGTGCCTGCCACCCCGCCACTAGCAGGGTGGGCTCAGGCAAGCCCCCCGGCCTCTCTGAGCCTCCCGTCTGTCTACGGAATGGGTGGATGCAGTCGCTGCCTTTGCGGTGCGGCTCGAACAAGTCGGAGCCGGTGACCGTGTTGTGTGAGCCCCAGGTGTGTCGTGTCTCTGAGGGAATCGCAGCATTTCTTGCAAATACAGTACCTGTTCTCCAGGCTCCCCTGAGAATCTGAAGCTGCTGGCAAGCTTGGGGGAGGGGGTAACAGTGGGTGAGGATCAGACACCTGAGTCACCCGAGAGGCTGTGACCTTCTCAAGGCCACAGGAGCCACGTGCCTGCCGCAGCCAGGCTGCTGGGGGGAGCGGAGGGGGAGGGGGAGCTGAGGCAGGTGGGTCCAGCCCCCCAAGTTGGTGAGGAAGGGACACTGCAGTCCCCAGCGTAGCAGACAGTCCTCTCCAAGGCCAGACTCGTTGAGTGAGGGCTCGAGGGATGGGGTGGAGGCGGCTGGGGGAGAGTGACCTTGGGAACTTCTCCCTGCCTGCAAGCTCAGTGCCAGAACTGCTGGGGCAGCCCTGATTTCTTCATTCTCCAAAGCGAGCCGTGTCATGGACCCTAGAGGGGCTGCCAGGACGAGGCCCGGACTGAGGGAAAGCAAGCCTCACACCTCTGCCCCGATCGTGGGGGTCCAGACAGCAGCCACCCGCCTCCAGCAGACTGCTGCAGGCACTGTGCCAACCTGGCAGCAGGCTAAGGATGCCACAGGGCTGGAGGCCCTAGCCTTGCACCCTCCCCTTCCCCCTCCATCTGCATGCAGTCCACCAAAGAGGGTAAAAGAGGAGTCAGACAGCCCTTAATTCAAATCTCAGACCCTGCCATTCATCAGCTGGGGGACCCTGGGCAGGCTCTTTAACCTCTCTGAGCCTCTAAGTGTTGCTAATAATGGCTGCTTTGAGGATTAAATGAGATAGATCCATGAAAGGTACTTAACATAGGGCCTGGCACACCAGAAGTGCTCAATTAATGCCCCTACCTGTGTTCTCTTGTTCAGCCCCATCTGCTTCTCCCCTACCAGAAGCTTCTGGGAATCCCCGAGCCAGTTGTCTAGTTCCCACCTTGACATGGCCTGGACAGCATAGGGTTGGGGCAAGGGCAGGGGACAGGTGCCAGGCTCGTCTGCCCTTCAGGGGACCACCGACGCCTACACCTCTCCAGCCAGGGAGGGCTGTGGCCTGGGGACTGAGACAGGTGAGGTCTTTGTCCCAGGGGCTCTGCCCAGGCCTGTTTCTAGGGGCTTAAAGCCCGGGGAGGGCGGGAAAGGTGCCCCTGTGAGCCTGGAAAGGCTCCCCCACCCCAGGAAGAGGACTAATTGGGGAGGACTGGGCAGAGCTTCCCGGGGACATGCAATCCCATGGACCCTGACTTCTCCCGGCCCTGCCTCTGCGTGAACTCCGAGCTCAGAAACCCGAGAAATCCTCAGCATCTGAGCTGGAAAGGAGCCCACAAAGATCAGCTGGTCCAGCCTCCTCATTTTACAGATAATAATTATCATGATTATGCCCGACGGTAGTAATTCGCAAAGGGCTTTCACATCTGGGTTACCTCTGTGTGTGCCAGAGCCCTTGGGGCCACTGGACCCGAGTGGAGGTTGCTATTCTCGTCGCATTTTATCGCTGAGGAAACAGGTTCAGAGAGGTGAAGAGTTGGGCACAGAGCCGACCTTGGTACTGGGCTCCAAACCCAGGTCTCTTCCCCTGAGCGCATCACACCATCCAAGCCCTGAGGCCTGGCACCCATGTGATTGGCTCTGGGCTACATCCTGCATCTGGGGTGGGGCTGGATCCAAGAAGTCTGCATGGGGACAGGGCAGGTATCAGGGGAAGTTCTGGGATGCCCAGTGATGCTACCTTCCTCCCTGTCATGGGAACCCCCTACCCCCTTCTCCATGCAGACAGTGGCAGACTGGTGGGCCGAGCTGTTCCCAGGAGGCTTCCCAGCCTGCCATGCCCATGGGGGTTAGGCTGCCCCAGAAAATCAGATTGAGAAGGGCCCTTGGAGAGCCCTGATTATACAGACAAGAAAACTGGGGCCCAGAGAAGGGTAGGGACCTGCCCACGATCACACCGTGCGCCAGTGGTGGAGTTGGATCCAAAACTTGGGTCTCCTGGCTGAGCTCATGTACTAGCATGTGCCCGGTAACAGCACTAAAGACGGTCCCCATTTACTTCGTGCCTACTATGTGCCAGGGCTGAGCACTTTACACTGGGTTCTAAGAACAACCCTATGAGGTAAGTACTATATATTATTAAATATCATTACCATCCCCTTTTACAGATGAAGAAACTGAGGCTTTGAGAAGTTAAAGAAATGGCCCAAAGTCATAAGCCAGTAAATGACAGAGCAGGAACTCAAACACAGGTCTATCTGATTCCAAACCCATGCCTGTGCCAACCCCGTATGTATTACGATAGGAATAGCATTGCTTTTATCTTTCGTTTTGTTCATGGCTGACATAGGACATCATTCATTCATTGAACATTTATAGAGTGCGGACTATGATGAGGAGACCATGCAACTGACTGGGGGGTGAGGGTTGGAGATTGAGTGGTGAGGCAGGAGGTCTCAGACACTCCTGAGCTCTCTGATCCCACCAAAGACGGCTGCCTGTCCTTCCTCCTTTCCCCTCCCCAGTCCCAGACTATGCATTTTGCAACCTCTTTTTCTGCCCCTCATGCCCACAGTGTATCTGATTTACCCTTGGGGGAATGAGGGCATGGCTTAGAGGGGGGCTCCTGGGCTTTGTACACCCCAAAGAAGACCCCTCTGGCAACAGTATTCACCACGACCACCATGCAAGCCCTTCGTGGGCACGAGGCACCAAGCTAAATTATCATGTGCATTGCCCCGTTTAACACTCACCATCACCCTGTGAGCTAAGAGCTAGTATTATCTCCATTTTCCAGATGTGGAAACTGAGGCTTAGAGTCACACAGATCAAGATTGGGCTGGGCCGAGGCGGGTGGATAGCTCAAGGTCAGGAGTTCGAAATCAGCCTGACCAAGAGCGAGACCCCGTCTCTACTAAAAATAGAAATACATTAATTGGCCAACTAAAATATATAGAAAAAATTAGCCGGGCATGGTGGCGCATGCCTATAGTCCCAGCTACTCGGGAGGCTGAGGCAGAAGGATCGCTTGAGCCCAGGAGCTTGAGGTTGCTGTGAGCTAGGCTGACGCCACGGCACTCACCCTAGCCTGGGCAACAAAGTAAGACTCTGTCTCAAAAAAAAAAAAAAGATTGGGCTGGAACCCCAGTTTGGTCCAGCGGTCGTGTCTGTGCCTTTACCCATGGGCTCACTCTGCCCTGCTCTGTGCCCAGGCTGTGTGGTTATGCATTCAGAATCCTGGCTCCTGGGAGGAAGGGCTTTGACCAAGCCGCAAGCATCTGTTAAGCACCTACTGTGTGTTCTGGGGAGGTGCTTTATGAGGCTAAAGCTCATGAGGATGGGGAGATGGGGTTCCTCTGCGAGGGATGTGAGGACCCTGTGCCCCACCTGAAGTCGAGGGAGCATTCAAGCCTCTGGGGATGTCAGGGCACAGCAGCCCAGGGAGTACACACAAGGCAGCGTGCACTGTTTGAAGGGCTTTCTTTTTGGCATGAGTATCCCTGAGGGTGACTCAGAGCAGAGTGAGGACCACAAAGTGTCTTTACAGCCATTTCTGCTCCCAACGAACCTTGGGCAAGCCAAGGCCCTGGGACCTTGGTTTCCAGATATGTGAAATGGGGAAGATGACCGTATCTAATTTACAGGGCGGACATGAGAACTGAATGACAGTGCTTGGCACAGGGCCTTGGGGACTAGTAGCTGCTGTTACTGAGCCGCTACTCAGGGACTGAGATCTTGAGGACCGCCTGCCGATTGCAAGCCTCAGTGTGCCGCGTAAGTCATGGCAGACACAAAACTCTTGCATGATCTGCCTCCGGGGCTGTCGCCAGGATCACAGAGGTCCCGGGCGCGTAGGTGCGGCTCCGTGATCTGCGCACGGAGCTAACTAACGCGTCTCCTGGGAGAGGGGGCGGCGAGAACACGGTGGGCGGCGGCGCAGGTAGCGCCATTGTGGCGCGCAGGTGTGCCATTGTGGGCCGGGAGGGGCGCGGCGGTTGGCGCCGGGGAGAAGGGAGCGCACAGGCTCTGAGGCCGCCTCCGCGCCGGGCGAGGAGTGACGGAGTGCGGGGGTGGCGAGCGCGCGGCCGGGACGCGGGGGCGCTTCCTCCGGGCGGCTCGGGGTCCCCACCTTTCCCGGAGAGACGCCGGGGGCGCGGGCTCAGGGCGCTGTCCCTGGTGCTGGAGCGTCCGGCCCGCGCCTGCAGTTCCCGTGGTGGCCAGTTGAGGGCGTCCGGGACCGCCGCCGACTCCGGGGCCCGTTTTATAACAACACGCGTTCGAAAGCGTTATTTTCCTGTCATGACATCCTAGGTAAGAAGCCTGCCTACACACCTAATGTCAACGCGCGACGCTATACTGCCAGAAGAGAAGTAAAACCTCCCTAGATGAATGCTCTGCCATGACCACACCACGGCAGCTGATTAAGTAATCACATGCTTGCACCTATTTATAAAAAAATATACCTTTAAAGAGCAGAAAACACGTCTCTGTAGCTGACCTCTGGTTCAGAATGGCTCCAGGAGTCGCAACTCTGAAAAATTCATTATGGATTAAGGCCACACCAAAAATTACAAGTAAACCAGGGTTAGGTTCTAGTATGGGTTACACAAACTTTTCACCCACATATCTAGGGGGATATTTAATGCACAGCAAGTCTTCCTTGAGTGGGACTCTCCCCAGCAGAGCTTTCCTGGCCCCCCACCCACCAAATGACAGTGGGGCCCCCAGTAATCGCTGAGGACCAAAGCCACCCTCAGGTATTCCCCTGATGCCCTCTAGGGGGCGGAGCTGCCCCTGTTGAGAACCACTGCCACAGCTGGGGCCTTGTAGGGGTGAGAGCTCACAGAGTCCCAGACTGGCTGGTCCAGTGGCAGGGAGAGGTCTTAAGGAACTCTTGGGAAACCCCCTCCCCTGTCTTACAGGTGGACCAGCAGAGGCCAGACGTGGGAAGGGGCTTGTGCTAGGAAATAGTGAGTGACAGCAGAGCTGGGGCCACACCCAGGTCTCCTGACCCTTCGAACAGGGCTCAGGCAGCCCACTTGTTCTGACATCAACTCCGGGCATCAAGCAGTGTCCCTCCAGCTTTGTCCACCTGCCCCTGAAAATGGGTTGGGAGGGCCACAGCCTTAGCAGGTGATGCAGGGGAGGGCGGCTGGCTGGATTCCAGCCTATAACGTGTGAGAGTGGCTTTGTCCTCCACTCTTGCTGTCCTTGGAGACGCAGCAGTTGCACACCTCTCTGACCCCCATAGAGCCATTCTCTCCCCACCTTTATTTCTTCCCAGTAGTTAGCCGGATGCTTCATGTGTGTATGTGATGTGTAGGTGTGTACACATGTGTCTGTGTGTGTACTGCATGAACACAATGTGATTTGAATAAGGGCATGTGGACCTGTGATTTCTGTGCATGGATCTGTTGTCTCTGGAGTGTGTTCACATACATGTACAAACCCAGCCATAGTCATTAGGTGAGCATGCATTGATTTAGGACCTGTGGGTGTGAGCTTGACTTGACCTTTGCACGTGTGTGTGCATGTGGGTTTGCACTGTAGGGGCTGACGTTCATTGCGACACCTGTGCGTGCATTTGATCTTGCTGTGATCTCTATACGCATGAGTCAGAATCTCTGTGCACAGCGTGGTACAAGGGCAAGTGAGTGTGTGACCTGGGAAGGTTTGTCTGCAGGTGTGCACACAGGTCTACCAGAGACCTTGTCTGTCTTTTCATCCTCTGTCGCCAGTGTCTGAGCAGTGACAGGCATGTGGTTGGTGCTCCATACATATTAGTTGAATGAATGAAGAAAAAGTGCACACATGTGTGTCCATGTCTCCAGAAGGGCTTTGCTCCCAGGGCCCCTTGAGGCACATGATCTGTATGGAGACCAGAGATACATCCTCAGGGGTGGGGGCCTGAGTGGGGACATGTACTCTGGCCATTCTGGCCAGACTAGATTGTCCTGGTCCCCAGTGGGGACACTGAGTAGGCAGGGGTCTGAGGAACCCATTGGGGTAGGGGTATGAGAGCCAGCGCAGGGGATAGCTGGGTCTGTAACTTCACTGGGCAGATGTAAGCCAAGCCACACCCACTCTTCCCTCCTTTCCCAGATCCTAGGCACCCCCCAGGAGACTCTTTCTCCTGGAGCCCAGGGTTTGCAGCTCCTTGGGATGGGTAGGTGTGGCTTGGCTGGAAAGGCCATAGGCTAAGTAAGGATAATGATGCTTCCTGAGCCAGTGGAATTCTCTCAGGACAAATGCATTTTTCCATTGTTATGTCTTTAATCCAGCAAAGTGAGAGTGGGTGTTTAACAGATGAGCAAACTGAGGCCCAGAGAGGAAAAATTATTAATGCAAAACCTCATGGGAGGCTGCCTGGGCCAGGGCAGGAAGCCCAGGGCTGCCCGGTCTCCAGCACAGGAGGCCCCAGGAAGATATCCTGAATGGGAATGATTGGGGAGGGGAGGAGTTTGGTGGGACCTTGGCAAGAGTTGGCCCCGCCTTCCCCATCTGGAGCCCAGGCCTGAGATCTTCCCAGGGCTCTGCCCCTCCCTCTGCCCTTGCATCTTCCTGCCAAGGGTTCGGGTGGTGGGTGGCTGGAGGCAGGTGGGTGGAACTCCCGGAGTTCAACACAGGGTGAACTTGGAAAGGGAACTCTGTAGCCTTCCACCCCTGCACCCTTCTCTCCTCCGTCACACAGTTTTGCACCTGTTTGAACAACTTGGGTACAAATCTAGGAGGCCCAGAGAGGAGGCTTCCTCCTAGAGGGAGGGCCTTGACCCTGGAAGGCAGCCCAGCTCTGTTTTCTGGACAAGAGGCTGGAGGCAAAGGAAGAAGGGGGACTCTACCTCACCCCCAAAGATGGCAATGACTTCCCAGTGCCAGTAGGCAAGCACCCACTCTGTGCTCACTGGAGCAGTGAGCTCCCTGGCACCGTGGGCCAGTGGAAGCCAGTGTCTCTGAGATAAACAATGTGTTTGAGGTCACACCGCTGGGAAGCATCAGGGGTCCAGCACTGGTCCTGTGCTACACTGCCTCTGTGTGTGTGTCTGTCTGTCCCAGAGGTCTTCCACGTGCCTACACGTAGACCTTCCCATTCTCTCCCATAGCTGCGTGGTGCTGCACGGTGTAGACGGACCATCACCTATTGCTCCAGTTCCCTCCAAATGTCCGTTTGCTTGTTTTGGAATCCTTACTAATAAACTTTTGCTAGCTTTACAAAAATGGCCATTTCATATAGTTCAGCTAATACAGATGATGCTACTGCAGCAAATGTTTATTTAACAAACATGTGCTAAGTGCTAATTGCTATACTATTCTCAATGCTTTATAATCAATAACGTATTTAATCCTTGGCAAAACTCTTTAAAGTAGGTACTGTTATTTTCATCATCAACCCCATTTTGCAGATGAATCAACTGAGGCACAGAAAGCTTAAGTAACTTGCCCAAGGTCACACAGCTGACACATGGGGGAGCTGGGATTTTAACTCTGGGGGGGGGG
>VBSM01000529.1:12579887-12597051 GCA_008086735.1 Cheirogaleus medius | reverse complement strand
GATGGCGCGTTGCACGTTGGGGATGCCCCCATCTGGGCCACACCACTCACAGCCTTGGCCATGTGTCAGGGTGTCTGCGGCTCCTGTGAGGCTGTCACTGTGGGTGTTACTTATTGCTGTGCCTACACTCTGGGTGACAGTACCATGTGTCAGTGTTTATGCGACTGTGACTCCTGGTGAGACAAGGTGTATTTGATTGTTCCTGGCCATGTTTGGTCACCCTGAGTGGGGTGCCGTGGGGAACATTAACAAGCCCCTTATCAGTGTGACACGTTGGGACTGTGCCTGTTTGAAGTTGTGTGGCTGACCCAGGCACAGATGTCTAAGTTGCTGTTACACTGTGTGTTGATTGACAGATGTGTTTGTCTACCTGGACTTCAGGCATGTGTCTGTGGTTTCTGCTGTGACTGCCTGTGGAGGTGTTGGGTGTGACCACAGGTGACCAGGGGCCATGGTCTCCTGTGTACTCCTGTTGTGTATTTTACGGGATGGGTCTTGCCTCTGTGGGCAGGCCCCAGAGCCTACATGGGGGCGTTTGCATCTTATGACCTTTAACAGGGCTCTGTGTGTGTGCACGTGTGTGTGCCCTCGAGTGTGTGTGTGCGTGTGTGTGTGCGTGTGTGTGTGTGAGAGAGACATAGGTGGTTTTACTCAAGTGGGTGTGAGAGATGTGTGAGGTTCAGACCTGTGCCCCTCATCCTTGGGGATTAGCTATTCCTGCAGTTGCCGGATGCTTCTACCTTTTCTCAGAAGTCTCGTTTACTGTCGTGGGTGTGTGCCGCTGACGGCGGGGAGGGCTTGTGGCTGGGAGTGGGGCTCTGTGCCTGCGTTTCCCTGTGTCTGTCGGCGCGTGGTGTGTCTCCTGGTCTCAGACGTGAGGGTGGGTTTGTGCTGTTAGTGTGGCTCTGTGCGCAGCTAGTGCCGTGCAGACCTGCACAGGTGAGGGTTTGCATTGCGCGTGTGCGTGAATCTGTGTGTGTGAGTGGGTGGGCTCGTGTGTAACTCAGGATGCCAACGTATGTGTTTGTGAGTTAGCACAGAGCTCTGAGTATGAGAAATACTATGCACAGGAGCAGTAGCACAGACTCCATTGTGTGTGTGTGTGTGTTTCTTGGTACACAAAACATACACATGGTGCAGTGAAACTGTTTAAATATTGGTGTGCAGGCCTCTGAGTGAGTGTATGGGGCGGCGGCAGTGGCGGGGGGGAGAGAGAGTTTCCTGGTACACAACCCCAGAGCACATGTGTCAGCAGGAGCCGCCTGAGCAGAGCCTTGGAGTGGCTGGGGGAGGGACACGATCCTGGAGGCTCTGGGGGCTTCCCAGGCCCAGCCCCCAGCCCGGCCAGCCGGCAGGGATGCCGCCTTCCTGGAAGGCTCATAGGGAGTTGGCGCTGGAGAGGCCGGTGCTGCCAAGCGCAGCTGGCAGATGCCAGATTAACTCTGCGTGTGCCCTGGCTCGCTGCAGGAGAGGCTGCTCGGGCAGGAGAGCGTGAGGGTGGGCACTCGCGCGCACAGGTTTTTGGATGGGGGCATCCTGGTGTCTTCTCCTCCTAAGCTCCCCGCAGCGCACACCGCTTGGGGGCAGAGTGGCTGAGCAGTGGCCCATGGCCTGAGCCTCGCCCTTTTCCAGGAGAGGGGCAGAACCACAGGCCCTCCTGGGTTCCCGGCTGGTTTCATCTCTGCAGCCGAGACTCGGGGCTTCTCAGGGGTCCACGTGCCAATCTTGGCACTGCCAGTCTTGCAGTTACGTGGGCGAGAGCTGTCTCTCCCCAAGGGCAGCAGCCCTTCAGGGAAGAAGACTGAGTGGAGTGGGCAGGCTCTGGGCTCCCCTCACCTGGCAGTTGGCCAAACTCTACGGGTCTTCTATACAGAGTCCCCACCACCACCACGGTGCCCCCTTGCTCCCTCTTGCTGCTCAGACAGGTGCCTCGGTCATTGGTCAGAGTTGGAGGGACCCGGAGGGCTGAGGCGGGCAGAGGCTCCTCTGAGGTTTGGTGGGACCAGCTGGGCCACCCTCAGGACTGACCTCACTCTCCCCATCTCTGTTGCAGAACACAGATCTGTTTGAGATGATTGAAAAGATGCAGGTGAGGATGGCTCTGTGCCTGTTATGGGAAGCCACAGAGCTGGCTGGACTGGGGATGGGGGCCCTCCTTTATGTCTAGCCCTACGTCTCTGTGAGGACAGCCCAGGAGCCCTTGACAGACCATTCCAGAAGATGGTGGCAGCTCGTCCAGAGTCCTCTGTCTAGGGGTCAGGGTAGAGGATGGGGACTGGTGGTGCCAGCGCCCCTCTCTGACTCGGGGCCCATCTCAGCTCCCAGCTCCCATCCCTATGTAGGTCCGCCCCCCAGCCTACCCCACAGGAGGCATGGCAGGCTCTGCAGGACCCCCAGGTAGAATGGGAGGAGGTGGGGGAGGTGTGAGTGAGCCAGGCGTCCTGGAGTGCAGCCTGCCCCCGGCCCTGCCCCCTCCACCCCCAGCGCTGGTCTGCTATTCCAGCCCTGGTCTGCTGTTCCATGGTGTGCCCTGGGAGGTGGACAGGGGGCGGCCGGGGCTGGGAGCGGCTTGAACAAGCCTCAGGAGTGCCCCTGCTCTCTCCTGTGCCTCCTGTTTCTCCCCCCTCTTTCGTCTCCGCCTCTCTCTCTCTCTCTCTCTGAACACATATCTGTGCAGATGCACACCTCCCTGCCCCCACTCCCAGCACGTGCATTCCCACACAGAGCCCCCAGCCCCGCCCTGAGGCTGCCTCCATCAGCCCTGGTCACTGCCTGGATGAGTCAGCCAGCACCCTGCCCTGGGGGTACCCCTACATCCACAGGGCCACTCTGAGGGCTTTCCCCTTCTACATGGAGGGAGGCGGTGTCTGGCGGCAGGCTTGGGAGGGGTGTAACGGGTGTTGATTCTCTTGCAGGGAAGCAGGATGGATGAACAGCGATGCTCCTTCCCACCACCCCTCAAAGTAGGTGGGCCTAGCCTGCTTCCCAGCAGACCCTCCCTGGGGCAGGGGAGGGTCTGGGAAGCGCTGCCACTGCTGCCCATCAAAGCGGCCTGCCCAGAGGCCCGGGGAATCCAGCCACTTTTCCTGGAGTAGTCTTACTGTGTGCCAGGGGCAGGGGCCATGGGGACAGCAGGGTAGACCTGGCCCCTGCCTTCTAGGAGTTCTGAGATGTGGAGAACCCCTCCCTTGCCAGAGGGCTGGGGCCTCCCTTCCAGCTCCTCCCCTCCTGCTTCACGCTGCAGACTCACCCTGCCTCTCCAGCCTTCCCACCCCAGAGTCCTTATCTCTCCAAAGACAGATGCCGGAAGATGTTTTCCCTGAAACCAGTTTTGATCTGCAGCTGCAGACAGACTCAAACCCAGGCCCTGGGAGGCTTATGAGCTCCGGCTCCATGAAGCTCCTGTCGGGGTGGGGTGGGGGGCCTGGTAACTGACAGGAGGCAGGGACCCAGCAGATGAGGGGAGGCTCTTGTTTTTGACCCTAAATTTTCTTGGCATGGTTCTTGGTGCCTGGGGCCCCCCCTCAAAGCCCTAGAAGACCAGCCCTGGGGGAGGGGGCCCAGGGCTGCAGGCTGAGGGTTAAGGGCAGGTTGGTGGGCTGTAAGCCCGATGTTTGGTTCAAGGCAGGGGTCCTCAGACCAGCAGTGTCAGTCGGTGCCACCTGGGAACTTATAAGAAATGTGAATTCTGGGACCCCACCCAGACTGCAGTCCCAGAATCTCTGGGGACGAGGCCCAGCAATCTGTGTTTAACAACCCCCCCAGGCGCAGGGGTTTCTCCTGGGGAGGCAGTGAGCCTCCTTTCCTCAGGCAGGGGGAGACACACTCAGTGAGCTACGCCTGCAGCCGCCCCACCTGTGGGGTCATCCCAGACCAAGCCCCCGCCCCATCTGTAAGAGGCCCCATCCACTCTCCCAGCGGGGGCTGGCAGAACAGGCAGCAGGTCCCGGGGAGACTGGAAGATATCAGGGCTGAGGACCCCACCCCAGTTTGGCATCTGCCCTGCTTGTGTTTTGCAGACGGAGGAGGACTACATTCCTTACCCGAGCGTCCACGAGGTACCCGGCTAGCCCCGAGAGTCCATCCTTACCTCGAGCCCGGGGAAGCACTCACGCAGGGCGTCTGGACACCCTCAGGAATCTGACCACAGGCCTTGCTGTGGGGGCTGGAGACTCAGTTTACAGGCCTAAGACTTCAGAGCCTATCTGAACCCTTAGGCCTGCTCAGCCAAATGTTTCAGCCTCCTAGGCCAAGGTCATGTCCCCAGCTCTACCTGCCCCCCACCTCCCCATCTTGGAGACTGGGGCATGGGACTCAGCACTATCTGGATGTGGCTGAGGGAAGGGGCTTGGACAGGTACCACGAAGGGGGTGGATGCGAACCCTGGGACCCATGTAGGCTCTCACTTGTACTCCTTAGCCTTGACGGAGGTGGCCCCAGGTCTGAGCTGGGAAGGTGTCCTGGGGCCCCCAGTGGGGTACAGTATGGAGTGGCTCAGCTGAGCACCCCTTCAGGTCCTGGGGCGAGAAGGGCCCTTCCCCCTCATCCTGCTGCCCCAGTTTGGGGGCTACTGGATTGAAGGCACCAACCACGAAATCACCAGCATCCCTGAGACAGAGCCACTGCAGTCGCCCACGACCAAGGTGAAGCTTGAGTGCAACCCCACAGCCCGCATCTACCGGAAGCACTTTCTTGGCAAGGTGGGTGGCCAGCTGGTGTTGGGAGGCTGCCTGGGGTGGGTCACACAGTCCAGCCCCTGGGAAGCTGGGCCTAGTGGGGAGCAAACCCATGTCTGGGGCTGGGTGACAGTCCCAGAGCCCTGAGTCTCAGAGTGTGCATGGGGGATTCACTCATTCATTCAACAAACATGTATTACAAGAGGCAGCAATGTGACATAGTGGTTAACAGCAGAGTCTACCAGGGTTTGAATTGTGATTCTGCCACCTACCACATAGGACACTGGGCAAGTTGCTTAACTTCGCTGTGCCTCAGTTTCCTCATCTGTACAAAATGGTGGTAGTAATGATACTCACGTCATAAGGCGGCTGTGAGGCTTAACGAACCAGTGCTTGTATGGTGTTTAGAATGGCATCTGGAACAAAGTAAGCTCTCCTTGGTCAGGGTTGGCAAATAATGAGTGCCAGCCGTGTGCCTGGCCCTGTTCTAGGCACCAGGCTTACAGCGGCCAACACGACAGACCCAGGCCCTGCTTTCAGCAGTGTGGGGTAGGGGATGGGAGGACACAGTAATGTCATGGCTTGACCTGGACTGATACAACCACTAGCCCCA
Organism: Cheirogaleus medius; assembly: GCA_008086735.1. Classification (NCBI taxonomy): domain Eukaryota; kingdom Metazoa; phylum Chordata; class Mammalia; order Primates; family Cheirogaleidae; genus Cheirogaleus; species Cheirogaleus medius. The sequence continues at coordinate 12,591,762 of VBSM01000529.1, read as the reverse complement.
GAACAGGGACCCTGCCCAGTAACAACTTGTCAGAGTGTCACTCAAGGGTGTTCGCAAGAGTTATTGGGTAAGTAAGCTCGTGGGAGCCAGAGGGGAGGTCCCAGCACACAACCTTGTATGAGTTAGGTCCCGTGCCAGGTGCTGTCTTTCTGTCAGCTTACAACCAAAATGGGGAAGTGTATTGTGGGCCCTGGAGCCTCATGGCCTGCATGGGAACCTTGGTTCTTCCATTTACGTATGGTTTGACCTTGAGCCTGTTTCCTCATCTGTAAAAATGGGTATAATGAAATACATGCAAAGCGTATATAGAACCATGCCTGGCGCACAATAAATACTCAGCACTAGCTGTTACTACGTCTTCGTAATTACTTGGTGAGATCAGGATTGTTCTGTTTTTACAGAAGAGGAAACTGAAGCTCAGACAGGTGAAGTGACCTGGTCAAGGTTACACAATTACTGAGCCTGGCATTGAACCAGCTCTGGCAGACCTTCCGCTGAGATTCGCTGCTGAAGAGGCCGTGCTCCCAGCTGTCTGTGTGTGTGTGTGTGTGTGTGTGTGTGTGTTGTGTTGGGAGGAGGGGTGGCTCCTTGAGGGGTTGGGAAGCTGTGTGACCTCAGACTGGGACCTGGGAGATACTGGTGTTAACCAGAGGGTTGGGGAGATCCATTATGGTGGAGACTAAACCAGCAGGCCCGGTCCAGGGGCCATTGCCTGGGAACGAACCCAGGACGCAGCATGGAATTCCACCTCCCAGCTGAGCCCTGTGGGTGGAGAGACACCTGCATCCCAGGCACCCGCTGTCCAGAGGCTCTCAGCTGGGTCTGGCAGGTGGTGGGATCTAGGGGGACTGTGGGGGCCTAGCACATAGTTGGCACTCGGAAAAGTTTGCTGAAGGAGTGACGAGTGACAGATGAAAGCGGTGGACCTTGAGCACAACAACATTTTAGGAGGCTTCGGTTAGTACTTCAGAAGAGGCAGATGCCCGGGATCAGGGTAGCAGTACCAAAGGGAGGGGACCCCAGGGCTGGCAGAGAGGCAGGGCCATTTCCTGACTCCAGGTGGGGGACTGGGGAAGCAGCCAGGTGCTTGGGCACTGGGCCTTGTACTGGCAGGGGAGGAGGTTAGGGTGATTTTAGGCATTGACTTCCTAGGAACCCAGGCCCACTCTCCTGTGTCCCTTGGGCTCCTCTGCACCTGGGGGTGGGCAGGGAAACTCTCCGCTTTCTGGACTTCCCTGCCAAGTGCCTGCCACTCCCTCTCTGTGGACAATACCAAGCATTTGGGGGTTTCTGCCCCTCTATGCCCAGGCAGGGCTGGGGGACTCTCTGCCCAGGTCCATTCAGAATGCCCCTGAGCTGCAGGTTTGCACAGCCACTGGCCCCTGCCTCTTTCCCCGCCTGGCCTGTGAGCACAGGTGTTCATGTTTAAACAGGATTTACTTCCAGATGATTCCTGGGGCGGGTGTGGCCAGGGAGCCAGCTCCACTCCCAGTGCTGGGGCTGGCAGGGGAGCCTAGGGCCAGGCTGAGGTGATGTCTCCCTGCACTCCCAGCCCTTGGCTTTGGGACTTTCCCACCCAGAGGTGCCAGCCCTGGGCTTCTCTCGGGGGGTGCGATTCCTGCCACAGCCACCCCTCATGCCCTTTGGGGTATCCCTTCCCCAGTCTGTGCCCTCTTCTCCAGGTGAGGTAGTAGGGTGGAAACCGGCCTGGCCAGCTGCCCTGTGTGTTATGAGATGTTTCACTTCCTGTTTCTCATGGGCCCTGGCTTCAGGGGCCACAGAGCCACAGGTTGGGCAATCAGCTAGCTGGCTTTTCTTATCGAGCACCTGCCGCGTGCCCTGCCCTGAGAAGGGCAAGGGCCGAAGATGGGTATGCAGGTACAAATGTGGTCCTGACTTTGATGAGGACCCAGAGAGCCAAGGGCACTACAGACATTCATTGATCACTGAGCCTGTGCCAGGCATTCATCTGTTTCAGTCCTGGCCACAACCAAAGTCCTGGCCTCACTCCCATTTTGTCTTGAACTCCTAGCCTCAAGTGATCCTCTCAACTCAATCTCTCAAAGTAATGGGATTTCAGGCGAGAGCCACCACACCTGGCCTGCATTTTGTAAACTAGGCAAATGAGGCCCAGGTTGGTGAAGTGACCTTCTCAGGCTGTCCAGCTGGTAAGTGGCAGAGGTGGGATTTGAATGCAGGTCTGTCTGACGTGGAGTCTGCTGTTAGCCATGACTCCTGCTGCTTGGTGAAGGACCCCCACCTGGGAGTGAGGTGGCTTCTGGTCTGGTTTCTGGAAGCCCCAAGCTCAGCCTCATCCACTCCCCCAATCCCTGCATCCCACCACAGGAGCATTTCAATTACTACTCACTGGACACTGCCCTTGGCCACCTCGTCTTCTCGCTCAAGTATGATGTCATCGGGGACCAAGAGCATCTGCGGCTGCTGCTCAGGTGAGGGCAGTGGGGGGAATCCTGAGAGGATTCTGCCCAGCAGGGAGGACAGAGGGCTTATAACCTGAGAGTCCATCTCGCTTCACCCACTCTACTATTCGGGGCCCAGAGAGGGGCAGGGGTTTGCCTGAGGTCACACAGCAAGTTAGTGCCTGAGTCAGGCCTGGTATTTATTGTTACCTCTGGTCCTTGCTGTGGTCTGCCCCTCTGGCCTTACTTTGTGTGGAGGGGCTCCCATCTTCCTGTCCTGCCACCCAGCCCCTCACCGTGTGGCTTTCTCCTCCCAGGACCAAGTGCCGGACGTACCACGATGTCATCCCCATCTCCTGCCTCACCGAGTTCCCCAATGTGGTCCAGATGGCAAAGGTGAGGCCTCTGCTCCCCTTAGCCTCCCATGTCACCCACAGGTGGGCACGCGGCGGGCTTCAGTGGCAGGCCTAGCCCTGTGTGCTACAGCCCTGTCTCTGTGGTCCTGCCTCCCACGTGTTCCCACTGTGTCTGAGGCTACCGTGTGATCTCCTGTCCCCTGCCTGTGGGTTTTTGGCACTCTTCATAGCACCCTCAGATCCCAGGGGACCTCAGTTCTCTAAGCAACAGTGAGGCCCAAAAGACCCCATCCCCTCCTACCCGGCCTCACGCCCTACCTCATCTCCTGCAGCTGGTGTGTGAAGATGTCAACGTGGATCGGTTCTATCCTGTGCTCTACCCCAAGGTACGGCTGGATCTGGGCCCTGCCCACTGAGGGTGGGTTGGTGGGATGACTGAGCATTTATTGGGCCCCTTCTGTGTGCTAGGTATTTTCCTCATTTAATCCTTACGATAACCCTACAAAGTCCGCAGTTTGCAAATAGGAAACCTCAGGAAGCTTCTGCGCCTTCCCCTAGGCGCACAGCAGACGGGGAGGCCTGCATTTAAACCCGGGCTGTCCGCCTTGGAGGCAGGCCTTGCTCGCGTCTGGAAACTCTCAGCGCTGTTTGGGGACCCTCCTAAGAGCAACTTACGTTTCAGTCCTGCCCTGGGATGAGGCTCTTTTCCACTGTCCTCGCTTTCTGATCCCAGAGGAGACCTGGGGAGAGAGAATAGTCCAGGCACCCTGTAGACGCTGCTTCACAGACAGCAGCTACACCTCCAGCTCAGTGTACTGGAACCCTAAGGTGCTGGGTTCCAGCCACTGTGACAGTGTGGGAACAGGGGCAGGGACTTCTGTCTTCAGTGAGTCAGAGGGGCTTCTTGGACAGGGAAAAGCATGTTAACCCTTGTGGCCCTGAGTCCTGGAGTAGAACAGCTCCCTAGCGATGGAGTGGTCCAAGGGTGTCCTGAAGGAAGGGGCCTCAGAAGTCAGGTCCCGCCTCCTGGTTACAGAAGAGGAAACTGAGGCCCAAGGTGAGGAGGAGCATTTGCTCAACGCGCCATGGCAAACTGGTGGGCCTTGGCCTGTTCTAGAAGGACAACGTGGGTTTACAGAGGAGCCAAGGAGTAAGTGGAGTATTACAGAGTGGAGGGGCAGGCTTGGCCGAGGTGGGACAGGGCAAATGGTAAAACTTGGGAGCAATGAGCTTAAGTTTTGGGATCCAACAGACCCAGGGACAGGTCCCAAACCTGCACACACTCGCAAGCCATTGACCATGGGCACGTTGCTTAAGCTCTCTGAAACCAAGTTTCGGGGGGGGGACACAGCTGGAGTGGCTCCCTCCCAGGTTTATTTTGAGAATTACCTGAGATGATGCGTGGTGAGTACCCAGCTCAGGGCTTGGCACATGATGGCAACTTGCATACATAGTGTCTTTACACCTCATCCTGTCCTGCAGGCTTCCCGGCTCATCGTCACCTTTGACGAGCATGTTATCAGCAATAACTTCAAGTTCGGAGTCATTTATCAGAAGCTTGGGCAGGTGTGCTCCCCTCCTCCTCCCTGCTCCCCTACCCCACCCGGCCCTGTATCTGGGACCTTGAACCTTTGCCAGGGGAGACCACCTGCCAAGGGACTCTGGAGCCCAGGAGCTGCCAGGGGTCCTCCCTCTGGCCCTCTCTGGGCATGAGTGGGGGCAGGAGGGAAGGGGCCGCTCAGGAGCTCCAGCTCAATGACCTCGGCCCCACTGTGTTGGTCCCCAGACCTCCGAGGAAGAACTCTTCAGCACCAATGAGGAAAGTCCTGCCTTCGTGGAGTTCCTCGAATTTCTTGGCCAGAAGGTCAAACTGCAGGACTTTAAGGGGTGAGTATTAGGATGGGATAAGCAGAATGTAATCTGACCTATGCCCCTGGGCAGGGAGGGAGCCCCCATCCTGGCCCCATGGAGGCCTGGCTGGGGCTGGAGACTGAGCCGTGGCCTGGGGGGCCTGGGGGCAGGTTTCGAGGAGGCCTGGACGTGACCCACGGGCAGACGGGGACCGAGTCTGTGTACTGCAACTTCCGCAACAAGGAGATCATGTTTCACGTGTCCACCAAGCTGCCCTACACAGAAGGGGACGCCCAGCAGGTAGCCTGGGCACCCACCCACCTGCTTCCCACCTTTTGCCTGTCCCCTCCATCTACCTGTGCACTTAGTGTCCGTCACACCAGGCTCAGTGCTGGGCCCTGAGATATGGAGATGGAAATGATCCAGTCCCCCAACTTCTGGGCTCTAGTTGGGGCAGGGGAGACAGGCCGCTGCAGTGCTGGGAAAGCCTCAGTTTCTACATCTGTGACATTGGAATAATAATGGCACGTACACCGCAGGTGAGCATAAGTGAGTGGATGCACACAGCGTGACTAGAACAGCACCTGCAATGTCGCAAGAGCTCTATAGATGTCAGCTAGTGTTTTTAGGGGAGTGAAGGGCATCGTGGGGCCATGTGAGGGCACTGAGTCTTGGCAGAGGTGGCAGTCAGGAAAAAATTGCAAGATAAACTGACTTTTCGGCTGTGAAAGAGCTGGGAGAAGGAGGGGGAATGTTCCAGGTGGAGAACAGCTTCTGCAAAGGCCTGGAGTCAAGAAAATACAGGACTTGTTACAAGAACTGAACTCAGTGATTTGTCACCTAGTCCTGAGCTTCCTATAGGGCTGTCTGCCTTACCCCATGTCCCCAGCCCAGGGGATAAAAGGGTAATGTGAGAAAATAGAAATAGTTATTCCTTATTTTTTGTGTCTTTTTATTTTCTAAGAGCCTCTGTTCATTTTAGCAACATGAATATATACTGAGTAGACCTTGTTTGTTTACTGAGGGGCCATATTTGGGGTATCTAGATAGAAGGGCTAAGAGGTAGGGCCTCGGGACCAGGACACCTGGGCTCGAGTAACCTAGCTCACTGTAGGACCTTGCAGGTCACTTGTCTCTTGGCCTTGGTTTCCTCATCTATCACAGGATTCTAAGAAAACAAAAATAATTTTACAAGTATTTCACATTTCTTTTAGGAAGCAAATCCTTAGACATGCCCTCTGCCTACCCTAAACCCTCCCAAACCCATGTGGGCACCCCTCCTCAGTGGGCCCCTCTCTGGCCAGACTGTGAAGGCCCGTGGCCCTGTGCTCAGTTGCAGCGGAAGCGGCACATTGGGAATGACATTGTAGCTGTGGTCTTCCAGGATGAGAACACTCCCTTCGTGCCCGACATGATCGCATCTAACTTCCTGCACGCTTACGTGGTGGTGCAGGCCGAGGGCGGGGGCCCTGATGGTCCCCTCTACAAGGTGAGTGATCCCGGAGCCTCCCAGGGCATCAGCACAGCCCCGGCCACAGCTCTGCCCTCACTGGGACACCTCTCTCAGCCTCAGGGCACCAGGGAGGGCTCTGATGGTGGGAGATTCCCATCACGCCCTCTCTGGTCCCGAAGAGGCCGGGTACCCTCCTCCATCTCATGGCCTGGTATACCTTCCTCTACCTCCTTTAGCCTCCTCAGCCTTCACCCTCCCCAATGCTCCTGAGGTCCCCCTCCCCTCCTCACCACTCAAACTCAGGGCAAAGGATGGAGGAGCAGAAATCCTCCTAAAAAGGATGTACCCACCAGCAGCCATGGGAGCCTCCCTACCAAGGGGCAGGTCAGGGAGGTGAATTAGGGGTTTCTGCTAGTGTGGACAGAGCAAGCCACAGCCTCCACGGGGACAGACAGCTGCCCTCTCTTCCAGGTCTCTGTCACAGCGAGAGACGATGTGCCCTTCTTTGGGCCCCCCCTCCCGGACCCCGCTGTGTTCAGGAAGGTGAGGGGCAGCCCCCAGCCCTGGGCCTGGGCATGGGCAGAGCAGGACTAAATGGGTGGGGGATGAGGGAGGCACACATTCTACCTTACAGGTTCCGGGGCCCCACTGTGTGCTGGGACAGCTGGGCTCCCTAACCATGCAACTGGGGTTGACTTTTCTGTTCAACTTGAAAACTGTAACTTTTTTTTTAAAACAAGGTCATAGAATAAACTACATTGTCATTTTCCATTTTCCATAGCAGACTGGCCTTTCGTTGTTTCTATTCTCCTTTTGATGGCTCCAGTCTTCTTTCCTCTAAAATGTTTGGGGAGGGAGGCACACGTCTGTCTCACCTTTCAGAAGCCTTGGCTTCAGCCCCATACATAGTCCATTTCGCTATCCCAGACTGAGGCAGTAGGAGACCCCAACCCAGACCCTAACATCTGTGGGGTTTGCTCTCTCAGGGGTGGGTGGCCGTGAAGGGCACAGAGGCCCTTCACAGGTACCTGGGGAGCTGAACCGGGGGAGATGCCCTTCTGGGAGCATCTAGTCCGTGACCCATTGGGGTTTGGCCCCTTATTTCTATGTTCACCTGATCTCCATTTCTCATCTCCTCCACACTGGGGGCTTCCAGGGGCCTGAGTTCCAGGAGTTTTTGCTGACAAAACTGATCAATGCTGAATATGCCTGCTACAAGGCGGAGAAGTTTGCCAAACTGGAGGTGAGGACGGGCCCTTGGCCTTGAGAGGGCTACCTGGGGGAGGACAGGTCTATGGATGGGTGGGGCTTGGTCAGGGAGAGGAGGTAGGGGCATTGCAGCGGCAGTGAGGAGTGCCCAGGAGGGGCTCCGAGGTGGGCAGGCTGCCGGAGGACACCCTTGGGCAGGAGGCGGATGGGAGGTGAGCGTGTGAAGCCAGATCTTGAAAGGAGCTACGTGGCGGAATCTGCGAGGGGCCTGAGGAAAGGCGGCGCAGGGGCCCTCCCCACTCCCCGCTTACTCAGAGAAGGTGGCCGGCAGCCCGGAAGGTGGCCGGGATTCGAACTGTAGGCTGAGCGGCTGCCCACAGGAGTTCCCCCTGACACCGGCCTGGCCCACAGGAGCGGACGCGAGCCGCCCTCCTGGAGACGCTCTATGAGGAGCTGCACATCCACAGCCAGTCCATGATGGGGCTGGGCGGCGACGAGGACAAGATGGAGAATGGCGGTGGCGGGGGTGGCTTCTTCGAGTCTTTCAAGGTGAAGGGCCCCAGGTCTACCTGGCTGGGAGGGGGCGGGGCTGGGGTGACGTCCGGGGCCAGGACAGCTGGACACGGCTTGGGGGTGTGGCTAGGGGCGTGCGTGGGGGGTGGAGTCTGCGTCGGGAGGGGATGGGATGGGGGCGAGGGCTACTGGCCGTGGTGTGGGGGTGTAGCTAGAGGCGGGGTGGGGTGGAGTCTGGGGCGTGGTGGGGTGGGATCTGGGGGTGTGGCTAGAGAGCTCGCGTGGAGGGGCGTGGGCGTGGCTCGCGGTGAATTTAAGGGCTTAGACTTGGGGATGTCCTCTGGGCCTTGGGTAGAGTTGGAGGCTGGGAGTAAAGTGTAAGGTGGGGCTGTGGCTTGGGGAGGAGTTAATGGTTAGAGATGGGGCCTAGGCTTGGGAATTTACCTGGGAATTCTGCTGAAGGTTGGAGCTCTCTGGGAGACAGCAAGTGCTGTACAAAGGGCGGTGGCTGCCAGGTTGACAGAGAAGAGAAGAGGAGGTCTCCGTCTTGACTGAGGGAAAGAAATAGAGGTCTCGGAAGGGGTGTGTGAACCAAGTGACCATTGGAGAGGGACCTGGCCTGTGATCAGTCTGCCTGTCCCTAGTTTAGCTTAGCTTTAAGAGCACAGACTCTGGGTTCATATCCCAGCTCTGCCACTGACCAGCTTGGGCATTCTCTGAGCTTCAGTTTCTTTATTTATTGAGTAGAATAATGACAACTTATACAATTGTCGTTATTTGTAAAGCAGTTAGGTTAGTGCAATATTAAGTTAAGAAGCAAAGCGTAAAACCCTGTCCCATCTGCCTTAGCAACTGTTGTCCAAAGTGAGAAGCAGGGGAGGTGGCCTTCCTCTTCCTCTTTGGACAGGGCCTAGACTCACCCAGGCTGCAAGGCCCCAGGCAGTGGCCTCTTTGCTACCATCTCCTCCACCCACAGGAGGAGGACTGCCTACCCTCCAGGTGCCCAGCTGGGCCTCACCCTCACCTCAGGGCAGGTCATAGAGCTGGAGCTATGGGTTTGCATAAGGGGATTAGCCCAGCTGCCCAGGCCTGCCCTGGGACTGTGGGACTAAGGTGAACCGACCATCTTTGAGAAGGAGGCTTGGAGAGCCCTGCCCCTGCCCACTGGAGACAGAGAGCAGGTGGGATGAGCACAGGTCTGGGGTGTCCTCTTTGAGGAAGGCTCCATTGGCCCCACATGTGGTAGGTGCTGGACAGTGGACCTAGATTAAGTCAAAGAATTTCTCAGAGGCAGTAGAGTCCACAGTTAAGGGCATGGGATTCGGTATATGAGATCCAGGCTCACCTCTGCCTCGGTTTCATCACGTATGAAATGGGCATGATTCTAGTCTCTGCCTCGTAGGACAGATCAAATGACAGAGTTCTTGCAAAGTACCTGGCCCCATAGCAAGCAGGCAGTTTATATTGGTCTGAAAACAGCAAGGAAGGGAGGGAAGGAGGGAAGAAAAGAAAGAAGAAAGCTCTAAGAGGCCCTAACAGGAAAGAAGCAGGTTTCTGGAGGGCTCTCTGTGCACACTTTTGGTCATGGCCCAGTGTCTGCTGCAGTCCTTACAACAACCACATGAGGAGGAGACTCAGTGGACAGCAGCCTGTGTGGCTAGAGACTCAGGGAGGTCAAGTGGCTTGCCCAAGGCCACCCAGCAAGTTGGTGGCAGAGCCAAGGTCCCAAATACCCTTAGGCCCATGTGTGCCTGCCTCTCATGTGGCACATAGGCAAACTGAGGTCTCATGAGGGAAAGAGACTTCCTGGGATCACCCAGAGTGGCATTGATGGGGAGGGACCATATACCTGGGCTCCAGGTTTCTCCGAGGGGAAGGGGCCTTATGACTCCTGTGCCTCTCCCACCCCCACCCTCCTCTTCACAGCGGGTCATCCGGAGCCGCAGCCAGTCCATGGATGCCATGGGGCTAAGCAACAAGAAGCCCAACACCGTGTCCACCAGCCACAGTGGAAGCTTCACACCCAATAACCCTGACCTGGCCAAGGCCACTGGAATAGTGAGTGCCCTCCCTTGTACGGTCCCCTGCCCCTCCCCCAGGGGCCCTCAGCTCCCCCCTGCCTCCTGAGACCTGGCCCCACCTCTCTTTGTTGCCCTGCTGTCCACATGCCCATCCCAGGCTCTGGACTTGGTCTAGCCACTGCTCTCCATGGGGGGACACTAGGGTATTGAGAGCCTGCAGCCCCATCCTCAGCTCCTTGGCCCTCCCCTCCTCCAGGCCCCTGTGTATTGGGGTGTGATGTTCTGCAGGTCAGCTCTGGGGCAGCCTCTATGTCACATTCTTTATTGAGTACCTCCTATCTGTTGTGTGCTGGGACCTGGGCTGCTGTGTGGGCACCTACTGTCAAGCTTTGGGTTTCTGGGAGCACCTACTGTGTGCTAGACTGTGGGTACCTACTGTGTGTCAGGACCTGGGCTGCTGTGTGGACATGCACTCTGTGAGCATCTACTGTGGGCCTGGCCCTGAGTTCCTGTGAGCACCTACTGTGTGTCAGGTCCTGGGCTGCTATGTGGGCATCAACTCTGTAAGCACCTACTGTGTGCTCTTTCCTGGACTGCTATGTGAGAACCTACTGTGTGTCAGGAAATGGACTGCCATGTGAGCACATAGTATGTGCTAAGCCCTGGATGTCAGTGAACACCTACTATGTGGCAGGAAGTAAGCTGCTGTGTGGGTACTTCCTCTGTGAGCACCTCCTACTGTGTGTCTGCAGCAGCCAGGGCCTCTGTGGTTGTGGCTGCCTATCGTGTGTCAGGAGTCAGGCTTCTGTGTGAGCACCTCCCGTGTGACCACTGTCTGCCTGCCGGGCTCTGGGATTCTACAGCTCACACTCGGGCAGTGCTGGGCACACAGATGGGTGAGGCCTGCAATTGTGGGCATAGCTGCTGTCCACCGCCTTGTGGCCACCCCAGGACACTGCAGCCACTGCTCTGCTCTCCATCCATCCATCCATCCATCCCTCCATCCATCCTTTACTGACTGTCTACTGCATGCCAAGCTCTGCGCTCAGTGCTGTGAGGCTGTGTCACATGGCAAGAGGGAACCCTCACCCCTGCCCCATGGTCTGGCCTGGCCAGGGGAGCAAGGTGGGGCCTCTACTGTCCCCAAGCCCAGTTGGCAGTCACCAGGCCCACTGTCATCAGAGGAGCAGACCCAACTTCCATCCAACCCAGATTTACCAACCACTCCCTTCCTCCCCACTGGAGTGACCCAGCCTCCCGTGGGTGGCCGCAGAGGGGCCCCGGGGACAGGGCCAGGCCAGCAGCACCCACCATGGCAGTAACCAGACCCATTTCTGTTTTTGTTTTCGCACAACTCTCCCTGTCTCCATGTTGCCTCCTTCTTTTTCCACTCTCTTTCCTTGTTTTTTCTCCGCTTCCTCCCATCCCTCTTCTCCTCCCTTGACCTCTCTGCCCTCTGGCACTTGGTTTCCTGTCCCCTCCGCCTCCCCTGCCCCCTGTTCTCACCCTGCCTTCTCCTTTTTGCCTCCCCTTTCTTTCCATTGTCTCTGATCCTCCGCTGGGCCCATCTCTGTTGTCCCTGTCTCTCTGGATGTCCCTCTGTGCCCACCTGGTGTGCTCCTGCCCTCCCTGTCCCTGTGTGACTGTCAATTTCTCTCCCGTTTCCTCTGTCTCTCTTTGTACTTCTTCACTTCCCCGCTCTGTCCCTCTCTCTCCCAACTCCTGCACCGTTCTCTTCTTTGTTCCCTCTGCCTGTCTGTCCTCCTCCTTTTCCTGTCTCACTCTCTGTGTCTCCCCTCCTACCATCTGTCTGTCTGTCCGTCCTTCTCTCTCTCTCTCTCTCTCTGCCCCTGCCCTCTGCTGCTTGCCAGTCATTGCTTATTCCTGGGAAAAGTGCGAGTAGATTCGGACGCCGGGGCAGTGCCATAGGCATAGGAACCGTGGAAGAGGTTGTCGTCCGCGGGGCCACCGGCTCTGGAGGCTGCTGCACGCGCTGTTCTCTGCTCGCTCTCAGGACGGAGGCCATATTGGGGACGTTGCCCCCCTTCCCCC
>VBSM01000529.1:12552524-12570784 GCA_008086735.1 Cheirogaleus medius | reverse complement strand
GGGGGGGGCCAGCAGTCCTAGGGGCTCCCAGGAGCTATAACCAGGCACGTGGGGGCTGTGTCCAGGCACGACCTGGGCCATTGGACCAGGCCGGGTGCCAGCAGCAGGGAGTGAACTCCAGGGGTAGGGTTGCCAGGTTTAGCAAATAGAAACCCACGGTGCCCAGTTAAATTTGAATTTCAGATAAACAAGGAATAATTTTTAGTTTAAGTATACCTCATGCAATATTTGGGACATACTTATACTAAAATATTATTCTTTGTTTATCTGAGAATCAAGTTTCACTGGGCGTTCTGTATTTTAACTGGCAACCCTACCCAGGGAGGCTGTAGGAGTGAGGGGAGCAGTTTCTCGGGAACAGCAGGTTTCATAGGCCAGTCTGATGGCGGCGTCACAGCCATCCCTGGGGAGAGAAGTCCCAGTCTGATGGAGGAGGCACAGCTACGGCCCACAGGGAGCTCTGTTTTCTGGGGGTGGGGACAGTGCCCGGGAACATGGGGTTGGGGGGCACATGAAACATAAACACCAGCACCTTCCCCAGTGGAGCCACAGCCATGGGGGGGTCTGTGTGGGGTGCCCTGCTCACAGTAGGGGCTCCATAAATATTTGTTGAATGAATGAAGAATCCTCACCCATCCCCATGGGGCAGTGGGAGGGGAGGGGTGGGGTGGGGAGCCACATGGCCAGCAGGGCCTCCAGTACCCCACCTCCCAAGCCCCTTGGAGCGTGCACTGCCCCCACCTGGGGGCTCCCCAAAGTGAGCTGCAGAGGGGGAAGGGAGGGCAGAGGAGGTGGAGAGGGGCCAGCTTTCCCCCATTTCATCCCCCCCAATCCCATGTGGGAGCTCAGCCCTGGGCAAGGGTGCAGGTGGGGTGGGGACGAGGGCACATGGCCTACCCTTCTGGCAGGGGGATGGCTGGGACTAGGGCAGGCCGTAGGGGTGCTGCTTAGTGCTCCTTAGGGGGCCACTCGGATTTAGGGAACTCCTGGGACCCAGAAAGTTGGGAGCCTTGTTTCTGGGGAGGGGAGATTTGGACCTTTGTCCTGTGGTCCATTAATCTCGGGGGTAACCCTGGAGAGGGGACCTAGAGAGGCCTGTGGCCCTTTCATGCCTCCCCCAGGACAGAGTCCCTTAAACAGCCCTTTCATTCATTCACTTGTTCGTTCGCTTGCTGACTCACTCGTGACCATTCACTGAGATGTGTCCTGTGCCCTCCTAGCCCCCACCCCGCCCAGGCCCTGTGCTAAAAGGGTCTCATCAGCTCGTCCAGTCCTAACAGGAACACACCTGTCCCAACGATAACACTGCCACTGGCTCCCTGCCACTGGTCCTGACGTGACCTCGGGCAAGCCACTGGCCATCCACAGCCTCGGTTTCCCCTTCCCCAGGGTGGGGACAATGCTAGCAGCTCCCCCGGAGGGCCACTGTGAGGATGCCCGCCCACAGCTGGCACTTTGTAAGAGGGGCTGTGGCCGCTGCTGTCATTATTATAATGATTATCACTTCAAGGCCCCTGTGGTTGGGCAGGGAGCAGCTGGCCGGCTCCACGGCCAGTGTCACACTGAGGCCACTTCCTCTAGGGGCTTCAGCCACCTCGGCCCCAAGGCCTCCCCTCCAAGGGACCTGGCTCCTTCAGGTGCCTCTGGCTTCTTGTTGCGGCACTGAATCCCTGAGAGAGTCAGCGACAGGGATGCTGCTTCGAGCCTCGCCCTCCTCACCTGCGGCTGACCTGGCGCCGCCCCTCCTGTGCTGGGCCTTGGTTTCCCAGCTGTGCGGCCAGGGGCTGGGCCGGCCATCCTGCCGTGCCCTGGAAGGGGCCTCTCCTTGTGTCATCCTGTTAGTAACGGTTTAGCTCTGAGCCTATAATCACATCTGCCCGGGAAGAACTAACACAGCGTTTCTTTAAATTGGGCTCTAATTGCGGCGTTTAGTGGAGTCACATGCGCCCCATCCCCCAGCTGCTCTTAATCAGCGAGGTTGTCCCGGCCTGCCCTGCCAGGCCTGGAATCCCCACGGCTGCTCTGGCTCCCCTGAGCCAGGACAGGCCGGGACTGGTGTCTCTTGAGGACCTGCTGCGAGCTGGGCTCTTTCCATCCAGGGGACTCGGTGTCACCTCTCCGCAGCTCTGGGAGGCAGGGGCTGCTGGAACCTAATCACTGGTCCCCCATTCAGCCCGCCAAGAAGTGGGGAGCCCAGCCTACAGAGTGGGGTGTTGGCGGGCGAGGCCAGAGGCAGCTCCCCTCCTCGGGCGGGCGAGGGAGCCTGCGGTTTCCCTGTTTGTTCTGGAAATCCCAGCCGCTTCCCCAAGGAGACAGCTAGCGGTTCCCAGGCCACAGCCCCTCAGGCGGAGCCAGACCGCGGCTGGCCAGCCCGGGAGCACTGCCCACCAGCCCCGCCGGGCCCCACCAGGCCCTGGCGCTGGGTGGTCTGGGCAGGGGCCAGGGGGGCCTTGGTCCTGGCCACAGGGCAGGAACCATGACCAGGTCCAGGCTCAAGGCTGCCCTGCCAGGGACCTGAGAGGGGTCCTGAAGGCCAGGATGGGTCGGACAAGGGACAGAGGCAGGTGTCGGGCATAGGCTCACTTGGGGGATGCCCAGGAGGGAAGACCCCAGGCCCTAGTTCCATCTGAGGACCTCAAGAGAGACACACCCCTTCAGGAATGTCACAGTTGGATGGTTTCAACCCAACCATTGAGTTGGTGCAGACAGGAGCCCACTGTAGAGGCTGGTGGAAAAGTCGGTGACTGGCAGGCAGAAGACCGAGACCCTAGCCCTGCCCTCCTCTGGACCTTGGTTTCTCCATCTGTACAGTGGGCAGGGGACAGGCCTCCTCCAGCTGGGCAGGCTGCGGTTGGAGAGTGGACAGCTCAGGCTGGAAGGATCTCAGTTGTTTGTTCCAAATTCATTCTCAGTGCTTCTCCTCCTCACCCCTTCCCTCTCTGTGCCCAGTTCTCAGAGGTGAACGCTCGCTGCTGTGGACAGAGCGCCAGTGGGTTTTGGAGCCTAACAGATCCCAGTTCAGGTCCTGGCCACTGGCTCTCTGTGACCTTGGGCAAGTCTCTTGCTCTCTCTGCCCCATCCCAACCCTCGTCTCCAGCCTGGACTCCTCCCGGGAACTCTAGGCTGTTTCTTCCTGACTCCTCACCCAGCATCTCCACTCCAAAGCCCACCGGGCACCTCCACCTTCACGTGATCCAAACCCAACTCCACTTTCTCCCCAGATCTGGTCCCTCACACCCATAGGGGCACCTCCATCCACCCAGGTGCTCAGCCCGATTCCGCTGTTTCCTCCACTCCCTGCGTGCGATCCATCGGCAAGCCCTGCTGGCGCCAACCCCCAACACATCTGGGATCCAGCCTCTCCCCGAGCCACCACACATCGCCGCTCCAAGCTGCCACCACCTCCAACCGGGACAGCAGAAAGGCATCCAGACCGTACTCTGGCATCTGCTCCTGGCACTCCCGGGGCAGCCTCTGCCCAGCAGCCAGAGCCATCTTTCCAAAGCACAAGCCCATCGTGTCTCTCCCCTGCTTCTGACCCTCCAGCAGCTTCCCCTCTGCAGCCAGAAGACAATGCAGCTCCGAGTGCACCTGGGAATGTGCTTCCTGCCCGCCCCTCCCCTGTCCTACCCGAATTTTCTGGGCTCCAGCCATGTCACCTTATTTCTGTCCCTCATTCTCGCCCCAGGAGCTTTGCACTTGCCTTATTCCCTGCCTGGAACAATCTTTCCTCCAGATCTTTGCAAGGCCACTGTCTTGCTAACTGGGTCTCAATGCAAATGTCACCTCCACAGACAGGCCTTCCCCGACACAGCTATTGCAGTGCCCCCAGTCACTCTCTGGAATTTGGTCTTCTTATCTGTAAAATGGGGCCAGCGCTAGTGTTGTTAGAGAGTGGGAAGAGTCAGGGTGGGGGACAGAGTGAGACAGGCACTGGGCACCTGTGAGTCCCTCCTTCTCACCTGCAGCCACGGTCCCAAGGCACAGCTGACCTAGGGCCAGGAGGCCATGAGAACCCTTTGCTGGAGGTGGAAGCTGGGCTCTTCTGCCCATTTTACTGTGTGGCTTCAACTTGGTGGCGGACCCTTTCTGGGCCACCTTCCACCCCTGGACAGTAGAAGCCCATTCCAAGCTGAGCTCCGTCTGGGAGACTGTGGACAGAGGCCTGTACCCCAGGAGACAGCCTGAGAGTGGAGGGCTCACCCCAAGGGTAGGCGGCAGGGCAGCTGGCCGCAGCTGCTCAGGCCTGGTCCCAGGGCTCTGGAAGGCAAAAAGGGAGAATAAATACATCTTAGACCCCTCCAGACCCTGCCCCCAGACCCCCCCCCAGCTTGCTGCCCCCAGGGCTCAGCCCCATTGCTGCCGTTTTTTCCCCAACCAGGTGACCTGAATGGGCTAAAGGCTGATTTACAGGGACCACAGGCAGCTGGGCAGCCCCCCCAGGACAAGGGCACAGCATAGGTACCCCGCCATTTACAGGCCAAAAGGACAGGATCCCAAGCTGCTGCTGACCACCCCCAAACTTTTGCAGCGTCACCTTCCTGCTTCCTCCTTTTCGCTCCTTCCCGCTCACGGCCATGAGCCCTCCCCACTCTGCCCGCCCCCCCACAGCACGTTCGAGCCGCAAGACCAAGGCGTTCACAGATGACGGCAGTAGACTCCACCAAGGGGAGGTGGCAGTGACCAGCCAGGCCCCGACCCCAGGCCCAGGGATCGGTGGTTAGTGACCCACCCACAACACGAGCCCTCCTCTTCTGCATGTCGCAGTGCAGGAGACTTAGGCTGCAGGAGAAGCGACTCGCTTGAGGCGCCACCAACCAAGGGGGACAGCCTGGCCTGGAGTCCGGCCCCGCCTGACGCCAGAGGGCACAATGGTGTGATTAAAGTCCTGCACACTGGAGCCACACTGCCTGGCTTGGTGCTCCAGTCCTTGATCGTGGTGTGACTTCTGAGAAGTGACCAAATTTCTCTCTGCTTCTGTTTCTTCGTCTGCAAAATGGGGATAATGACAGTCCCTGCCTCCTGAGGGTGGCTGGGAGGAAGAGGAGTTCATGCACGCTGCGAGGAACGTAGGCATGGTGCCCCGTACTTGGGGGACACCAGAGAGATGCCTTCTATGGTGCCCACAGTTATGTTCCCACCGCCCCAAGGGTTCTAAGCCTCTGTTCCGACGGGCAGGAGGGAGGTGGCCCCGGGGGACCCAGCCTGGCCTGCCCGCCCCCCCCCCCCGGCTTAGCTGGCGGGGCACGTGTGCCCACCCGCCCCCATGCCAAGGCTCACACAGACTGCTGAGGAGCCAGAAATGGCCTGGCGCCACGGTCAGGGCAGAGTCACGGCGGGGCCCAGGGACGCCACACAGGAGCTCGGGAGCCCAAATCCTCCTCTGAGAACTTAATCCCACCCCCACCGCCCAGATCTTGGGGGCTAGATCCTGGTGGGAGGTCTCGGTGTAGCCAGGGCTAATTATAAACGCCGCTGCTGTCTCTCCACCCCCCACCCTAGCTTCTGGGCTTCTGTGGGGCCCAGGGAGCCCAGGGTTCTGCGGCTGATGGAGCTGGGCGGTTTTCCTTGGGGAGATTAGCTCCCCAGAGACAAGGGGCAGAGCATGGACTGGGAGCCAGGCAGACCTGAGTTCAACTTCCAGCTGTTGCCTGCAAGCCCCGGGCCCTAGAACAGGTCGCTATGCCCCGCTGAACCTCAACTTTCCCATCTGTGAAATGGGGCATGGTACGGGTCACCTCACAGGTTGGCGGGGGTGTGTGCAGAAAATGTGCCCTCAGGGTGACAACTTCACTGCCAAGTCTCGGGCGCTAGTAGGACATGTGGCGCATACTAGGCATCTTGCTGTCTCCCGCTCTGCCCATCCGCCCGTTGGGCCAGCTTGCTCCCTGGCGAGCAGGAACTGGGCTCCCAGGGCCACACTGGGGCTTGTTCCCGTCTCCATTTCCACAGCCCCCGCTTCTCCTGCTGGCCTAATCCGCAGCCTCCGCGCTGCTCCCTCAGCCTCCAGCTCTTCTTCAGGTACCCTTGAAACTGACTGACAGGACCATCTTTCAAAAATCATGCTCTCCCCCAGCTCCAGAGCCTTCCATGGCTCCCCAGGTCCTTCAGGTCAACCCCCAGTTTCTCCTGCCTGTCTCTCCACACGACGTTTCCCTCCTATTCCCCTCTCCACCCCCATGCCTGAGTCCTCCTCCCTGTGTCAAGCCTCAGCTCAGTCACAGCCCTCTGTGCCTCTGTGCCCACGTCCTCGCGCCCCCTCCCGACCCCTCCAGCTCCTTGCTTCCCTGCACACCGGAGTGGCCTCTGGAGGTCTCTGTCATGAGATACGAGCTTGAAGACAGAGCCTTGAGCTTGTCCACTGTCTGTCCCCCAGGCCAGACAGGGTGTGGCACTCAGTAAGGCAGAGGCCACCAGCTCATTTTCACCATGACCAGACAGGTGACTTACATCTGAAGGGGCTTATGTCAGAATGCAGGGCGTGCTGGGGAGTGTGGCACACAGGGGGGACCACCTCCTGCTGGGCTCATCTCTCAGCTCCCACTGACCTTTGCCCTTTAGGAATGTGGGATCCACCACTAGCCTGATCTCTCGATTTTTCAAATAAGCCAGAAACCTCTATCTTATGGGAAGCTTCCCAATGTTTTAGAACACGGCGATGCGCTCAGCCGTGTCTAGGGGTGTGTGAGTTGGAGGGTGTCCGAGCGTAAGCCAAGCTGACAACCTCCCCACACCCCTTCCTAACCAGAGAGCAGAGGTCCCAGCCGGTGCAGGGGAGTGATTTTGCCCCCCAGAAATCTAGTGAGTGGAGGCCAGAGATCCTGCAATGCACAGGACAGCCCCCCAATGAAGAATCATCTGGCCCCAAATGTCAGCCATACCAAGGGTGGGACCCTGCCGTGGCGGGTTGGTGGGAGTGGTGCCCGTCGAAAACTACATTTCCAGCCTCTTCTGCATCTAGGTGGGATCATAGGACCAATTCTCGCCAATGGACTATGAGTGGAAGTGATGTGTGTCACTTCCAAGAAGTGGTTACTAAGCAGCTGTCCTTGCTCCCCCCATCAAGGTGCTGGTCAGGTAGAAAGGACATCCAGAATGTAGAGGGGGTGGCAGAGCCACAAGGTAGAAAGAACCTGGGTCCCAGCCACCAGGGCAGGGGCACCATCTGATGTTTGAGATAGAAATTAATTCTTCCTGCGTCGAGTTATTGAGGTTTCTAGATTTATCTTTAACAGAAGACAGAGTTGTCACGGTGAATAGAAGAGGATTTGTCAGCTCATCTTTGTTCTTCCCCGCAAGAAAGCATCTGAGAGCAGTGGGAATCCTCGTGTCGTGGGTCCTGACTGCCGTCCTTAGTGTCTGGTTCCATGGCCATGGGAACTGGACGTGGATGGAGCTGGAACCTCTGCCTGGACCCCTGGCTCAAATTAGAGCTCAGATCCCACAGCAGTTAAAATACAGGGTGACGAGTGACCCAGGGCCCAGCCCGGGTGAGGTAGGTGTGGGGAAGCTGCGAGAGCTGGAGGGGCCTGGGCAACATCCATGTCAGGTTCTAGAAGGACACATCACCCCACGGCCTGGAGTCCGGGCAGGAAGAGCTCCTTGCTCCTAGTGGGGTCCCAAGTGCTCGCTATGTGCTAGACACAGTGCTCGGCACCAGGTGTCAGAGACGTCGAATACCTTGCCCAAGTTCATAGAAGGGAGAAAGTGACAGCAGAGACGTGGAACCCCATCTCTCTGCCTCACGGCCCATGGCTTCCAGCCCCACCAGTGTATCCCAGCGTTTAACAGATGCCATTGGTGTGTGTCTTTTGAGCATCTGATGTTCCAGCACCTTGCCGGGGGGCTTCCCCTCAATCTTTCCAGGGGCAGGTCGGGAAGTGCCAGCGTTAATTTCCGCAGGAGCAGCCCTTAGCCAATGTGGGATGAGAGCGGAAGAATCACTACCCCAGCTCCGCCCCTCGTGTGCATCTCCTACGCTGCCCCCAGATGCCCTTTGTGGGAAGGAGCCCTAGTCGCCCACAATGGCAACCTGCTTAACAACACATCCCTCCTTCTCCCGGCTTGCTTTCTCGACCCCTGACTGGTGCTTTTTGGGCTCCTCTTACAAACTACTTGTGCTCACGTTCTTGTGCCAGGGTCCCAGGCCTCTGGAGACACCCAACCTAAGATGCAAGTATGGTTTGCACACCCTTGAGCCACTGAAGTTGATCCCAGGTGGTACCGGGGAACTTTTAATAATCCACAGCTTGGATGTGAATTTACAGAAGCGTTTAGGAAATAATAGTACAGAGATACGGCAAAGATTGTGAAGGTGGTATGGGAATAACGCCTGAAAACACTGTGCTATGCGTGTCCCTGCGCCCTGGCTGGCATGTATGTGCATAGTTTCATTTTTATCCCAGCAGCAGTTTGGGTGTGCTTCCCTTTTTGCCAGGACTGCTAGGAAGTTCAGAGAGAAACCTGCTCGGTTTGCCTTTTCATTCCCGAAGGATGTCCACTGCTGACATACGGTTTCTCATCTTTCTGAGTTTATATTTAACTGGTGTGTGTTATGAGTCATTAGTATCGTCTGCTTCAGGACCTGGCTGGCTGGAGGTTGTAAATGTCTATAAACACAGGATGTCATAAAGCATAGAAGCTTTGGAATAGGAGAGACCTGGATTCAGATCTCAGCTTCACAGCTTGGGGGGCCTTGGGCAATGGCATCGCCCCCTGCATCCTTGGTGTCCTCATCTATAAATGTGGGTGATGGGGACCTACTTCCTACTGAGGGGTCAATGCAATGAATCCATATAAAGCATCACGCACGGAGCTTGGCTTACCATGAACGACCAGTGTTAGCTGTTAGGATTATTATCTTTATAGAGATTCTCATCCCAATGAGGCAAGAGGAGCAAACTTGGGCACCTCCGTATACCCCCAATGGCAAGTGCAGTTCTGAGTCCAGTAGCCACGTGTGAATATCAAGGATGGAAAGATCACAATCGCTAAGCTGGGCTGACGCTCTGTGAGGGCAAGGAGCACGTCTGTCTTGTTCATGATCAGATTAAGACTGAATACAGTGCCCAGCATGGGCTCAGTATTCGTTCGATGAATGTGACGGGCCAGGCAGGGTATATAGTGCTGTTCGTGCGTGCCATGAAGCAGGGGCGCCACCAGGCCCTTGAAGTCCTCTCCTTGCTGTGGCTTTGGGGAAACAGAGGCACTACTTTAATATGGCCACCCAGAAGTGGGCTGTCTCCCATTTCATGGGTAAGAAAACTGAGGCACAGAGACACAAGGCAATTCACCCCAAGGTCCCTACCCCCTGCCCACCCCACCTGTACCCCGGCCCTGAGGCCAGTTCTTCCCAGAGAAATAAGTTTATTTCAGTCTTCTTCTCACTGACCACAAAGACTCAGCTCTGTCCTGAGAAATATTTGGAAAGTTTTATTTAAATGTTTTGTGTTCCTTTTAACCACCACCAAAAAGAGAAAATTTTTTTGCCGTTCCAAACAGGAGAGTCGCTTCAGAGAGGAGCTGGCATGTGTGTTCAGAGCCAGGGAGTGTCGGCCCTGCCAGGCTGCTTTTCCCAGCCCGGGCCACCCTGGGGTGGCTTCCTGGGAGCCCTGGGCAGCCGTGGAGTGAGCAAAGCCCTGTCCTGAGGAGAACTGGTCTCCTCTGCAGGGAAGGCTGGGCCTGGGGGCAGGGACATGAACATGGTAGGGCCTGATGGGTTCCAGAGGGAAGGAGATAGGAGTGGGAGGGTCAGGTCCGGAATGTTCCATGGAGGCCACAGGGCCTCTGGGTCTGGAGAAGTATGTTTGCTAGAAAAATAAGATGCTTTGAGAATTTCTGCAGTCTGTGTTCTCTGCCTGCCCAAGAGAAACTTACCCTGTTGGCCAAAGGGCAGCAGGGAAGGAGCAAAGGCCGGGGGCCAGGAATTGGTCTGGGCCCCGTGGAGGATTCCAGAGAGGAGCAAAGTGGGCAGCAGACTTTGGCTTCTTGGGTCCCCTTTCAGGCAGCACGGAGGCTGCGCAGGCCTCCGCCTCCCTGCCCTGCCCCCTGAGGTGCGGGCTGCGGGCTGCACCAGGAGTGGGACGTTGACATCTGTCGTGGGCTCGCAGGGCCCGGGCCCAGGGCCCTCAGAACAGGCTGCCCAGGGGGAGCAGGGCCAGCGGGAGCAGCAGGGCGCCTGGCGCAGGGCTGCCCGCCGAGCTGGCCTGGGTGCAGTGGTTGAGGTTGGCCCCGATGCAGGCTGCGTAAGCCATCACGTGGGGGATGTAGTTCTGCTCGTGGACGCCGTGCAGCAGGTGCGCCATGGGTCCCTTGGCGAAGACAGCCACGTCCTCCCCGCCGTGGGTCTCGTGGCGCAGGGGCACAGCGGACTGCGCCTGGTAGTTGTTGTGAGCTGTGGGCCAGAGGAAACGCCTGCTAAAAGCCTGCCAGGCCTGGTGGCAGCTTCTCCATCCCCCTCCAGGCTGGCTTGAATGCTCCCATTTTATAGAAGAGGAAACCGAGGCCCAGCACACCTTGCCCAAGGCCACAGGATTTGAACCCGAGCCCACTCTGACATGGAAGCCTGCATTCTCAACTCCGGCAGAGAAAGCTAACGTCAGCCGGGCTGTTGGCATTAGCAGGGCAGGGGTGGGAGGGAGAGCCCCTTACCACTGGCTGTACCTTCAGATCCCAGGGACTGCCGGGGGTAACAAGAACAAGTGAAAGTTCGACAATATGGAATTGAACTTGAACTGCGAAGTCGCATACACTGGAATATCGTACAGCCAGTAACAGTGACAGTGTTCACATGTCAAGCACCCACACGTGCCAGGCACCATGCTAAGCGCAGACCCATTTGGTTGGGTAACCTTGGAAGGCTGAACCCTTTTACGGAGGAAATTGAAGCTGAGAAAGGTGATGTTACTGCCCAAGGTCCCCGAGCTGCTAAACTGGAGAAAGTGATTCAAATTGAGGTTGTTCTGATTCAAGTCTCGGATATTCTGAGACCCCCGAGCTAGGCCACAAGCTCACAGTCTATTCCTAGGCCCATCCCCGAGGGGCGTCTTGCCCGCTCCCAGCCCCGCGTCTCACCGTAGTCCACCATGGAGACGTTCTCTCGCTCTCCGCCCACCACCTTGTAGCCAGGCCCGTTGCCATACAGGATGGCAGTGAAGGGCTTCTTGTCTGTGTCGCTCAGCATGGGGGCCAGACCTGCATGGGAGGGGTGTCCAGGGGTCATGTTGGAGCACCAGGAGTGCAGTCCCCACCCCAAGACTGGGTCCTCAGTGGCTTGGCCACCCCCAGCAGCTTCTTTGCAGGGCCCTGCACCACCTCCGTGAACCACCTTCCCGATGCTATCAGTTCCAGCCAACCCCCATTTCCACTGTGCCCTCATCCCTCCCATCCATCCGTCCGTCCGTCTGTCAATCCATCCTCTCCCCCCATCCATCTCCCACCTTCTCTTCTGTCCATTGGCCATGTAGCCACCCATCCACCCACTTGCCTGCCCACCCAGCCGTGCACCCAACCCACGGCACCCCTCCCGTGTTCCCCCACCATTGTCAGTAGCTTTTTCTCCCACCGAGTCCCAGCCATGTGCCGGGCGTGCCGGTTCTCCCACCCACTCCTGCACTCAGGTAAGCAGACCCTGGACTGCCCAGTGCCTGCCCCGATGGAGGCCCACCTACCAAAGATAGAGTTGCCACGGGGGGTGTACCCGCCAAAGGTGAAGACATGGGAGTGGTCAGCAGTGACCACAGTCAGTGTGTCTTGCAGAGAGGTCATGTTGTCCGCCTGTCCAATGGCCCGATCCATCTCCACCGCCTCGTGCAGTGCCTGCTTGGCTTTGCCCTCGTGGTGCCCATGGTCAATCCTGCCTCCTTGGGACACCAGGGAAAAGGCCTTGGGTGAGGGGGGAGGGGAAGAAGATCTGCACCCCAAACCTCGCGACACTGCCCGATTAGCCCTTCCTTGAGAGGGAAGGACAGTAACCTTTGCTGGGCACTACTCCGAGCCAGACCCCATGTCCCGGGCATCTTCTGCAGCCCTCCGACCTTATGGAGGCCAGAGAGGGCGGGTCCGGGGGCCAAAGGCACACGCATGGAGAGCAGGAAGCCAGGACTTCCAGGCAGACCCGCCAGACCGGAAAGCCTATGCTCTTGCCACCAGCCCGCTCCGCTCCCAGCACTGTCTCTCGAGCCGCTTGAAGGGGCTGCTCAAGACTTCAGGGATGTAGGGAGTGGGGGGCCCCCTGAGTCCTGGCACACGCCAGGCACAACAGTCCTGGGCAGAAGGGGTGTGATCTGCCCCATTTACAGATGGAGCAACTGAGGCTGAGAGTGGGGAAAGGATGTGAATTCAGGTGACTCATCTAAAGCCCGTTTTCCCATCTCCACCTTGAATACATCCCCTCTAAGCCCCAAGCACGGGAGCGCCTCACTCCCACGGCTGGTGAAGGTCCCCGATGCCCGGGTGGTGCCCACACAAGCTTCCGCAAAGGCCCGCTGGAGCCCGAATCCCACGGCACCTCCCTCTGGGCGGGCACAGGGCCTGGCTGCAAGCTTGGCCCAGCAGCGGAGGGCCGTGTGACCTCAGGGGCCACCTCCCCTCTGTAACAGGAGGGTGCTCACTGCCTGGGTGGACACTCCGGCTCTGAGGGTCCCGAGCTGGGCGCCAGGCGGCCCTCTCTTCCCACCAGCCTGAGCCTCCCCACGGGCCAGGGCGGCTGGCAGGGCGGGACCTCCCTTTGTTGTGGCTCTGGGAGCAGCTGGCCTGGCGGCCCGTCCTGGCCCTGCTCACAAAGAGGACGCTCCCAGGGGAGCCCGTGCTCGCCACCACTGGTTCCTGGCTGGTTCCTCGGCGTCGGAGGCCTGCTCAGGGCCAGGCCGAGACCGCCGTGCTTGAGTGGGAACCCCGGGGTTTGGCAGGAAGGCAGCCAGGCTGGGCTGGCGGCCACTGGGCTCTGGAAGGTGGAGGGGCCTGAGCGTGCGTGCATGTGTGGTGAGAGCACATGTGAAGTACGTGCATGCGTGCATGCGTGTGTGTGCGTGCATGTGTATACATGCAGATCTCGGCAAGGCAGCATGAGGAACCACAGACGGTAACCACGGCTAGAACTTCGGAAGATTCTGGAACCTTTTTCACTTCCTCACACTTCCTATTGTTATTGCCTTAGCTATTGTGTAGCCGTGATGATGCTCATAATAGGAACACCGAGGATTTATTCTGTGCTGGGTCCTGTTCCAAGTACTTTATGTCTTGGAACACAATGGCGGCTGACCGCCCCGCTAGGAGCGGGGACTATTTTTGGCCTCATTTTACAGAAACACGCAGGTGGAGGTCACACAGCCCGCGGACGGCTGCACCAGGACGAGAACTCAAGCCTCCCGGCCTCTCCACAGCGCTGGGGACCCTGTGAGAGGCAGCAAGCAGCAAGGGAAGGCTGGGGCCTGCCTGCTCCTCCAGAGCCAGGTCTCAGAGAAAAGCAACAGCCTGCCTCCTCCCTCAGGAAGGCTTCCTGGACTGGTGGGCCTGACATGCCGTCTCGGTGCCCACGGGAGACCAGCTTGCTGGGCCGGGAGCTTCCGCGGAGTGGCCCGCCCATCCACAAGCCGTCTTCCCAGAGGGGCTTCTCCCCTCACTCCAAGCTGGTCATGGTTCTCTTGAGAGCTGGCCGCCCCCTCCACCGACAGCGGAAGCTCCCTCTCCGCAGGCCTGGGCCTTACCTTCCACCAGCAAGAAGAAGCCTTTGGGGTTCTTCCTCAGGACTCGGATGGCCACCTCCACCATCTCGGAGAGCGACGGGTCGGTCACGTTGTTTCTGTTCAGCTCGTACTGCATGTCCCCCGGCTCGAAGAGGCCTGAGGAGGACACACGGGGGTGTGGGCGCTGAGAGCCTGCAACCCTGCTGGGAGGACCCCAAGGAACCTGGGGTGTCTCGGGGAACACAGGCTCGGGGGCAAAGTGCAATGGGGGGAGGGTCTTTATCTGGGTGGCTCTTGGGGGCCCAGAATTGTGCCCGCAATGCCCTTCACCTTCGCCGTCACCATGGTGCAGGGCCGCCACGCCCACCGCGCAGCGCAGGAGACCGGGGCTCAGGTGTTCGGGAACTTGCTATCTGAGCTGGGCAGCGGCAGATCTGGGATTCGAATCCGTCGGTCTGCCACCCGCTGGCAGGGCCCAGGACAGAGCACTGGGGCCTGGACCCGACAGGGCGGCATCTACAAGTTGGGTTTGGAGGGCGCAGCGGCCCATGCAGTGACACAGCAGAAGGTTTGGGGTCACTGTCCCTTCTGCTCACGGGGCTTGGCTTTCTCACTTGGGACGTAAGGAGAGGGGTCCGTGCTTTGTCGTGGCACAAGGTTCCCCGTGTGACCCATGCTGGTGTTTCTGGCTCTGTTGTCCTTCCAGAACACCGTGCCCTTCTGTGCGTGTGTGCACTGCCACGCAACAGCACCGAGCGCTCGCTCTGCCACGTGCCGCTCGAAGTGCTCCGGAAGCAGGAGGAGCCAGCCTCCCAGACGGCGCCTTCCTGGCCCCTCCCGGGTCCTACGGCCTGAGCGCGAACGCCCCTAAGTGGGGGGACAGGGCAGGCTGCGGCCTTATCTCCAGAGGCTGGACTCACGCGGCCCCGGCCACAGGCTCCCAGCCCGGCGCCCTCCACCCCACCCCTCCACTTACCCAAGAGGTAGTCCACGGCGTAGAGGTCAAGTTTCAGGAGCTCAGTGCGGTTCCAGACGAAGTGGGCATGCTAGGAGGAAGGGCCTGTATCAGCACACGCCAGGGCTGGGGAGAGGCAGGACTGACCCCGGCTGGCCTCCGAGTCTGGGGCATTTGATTGTTTCCTCTGTCATTTAACAATCCCTCCCTGAGGACTGACCATTCTTGACCTCAAGAGATGACAAATAAATAGGCCATTATAATGTACAATGCAGGGATGAGAATTCTGAGACACCAGGAGGGTCCTGAGCCCAGAGGCAGGATCAGGGAGGGCTTCCTGGCGGAGGTGATGTCCTAATGGGGCCTTGAAGGATAAGTAGGAGTTGATCAGCCTGGGGTCAGGGGGGCGTATTCCAGGCAGGAGGGATCATGGACAAAGAGACGCAGACACAGGTCTCAAGGGGCCTTGAGTGCCGCTGATGGGAACGGGCTGTGCGTTCTGGGGGCCGGGGAGAGCCAGGGAGGAAGCAAAGCCCCAGCTCTGCCTTGGGGACCCCCTCTGGGAGGGGAGATAAAGGAAGGGCTGCTTCCCAGGGCATGAGGACCACAGAGAGAGGCTGTCGGGGCTCAGCCTGGAGACGGCACCACCCGGGGCCTGCACTGGGGGTCTCAGCACTGCTCAGAGTCAGCCCTGTGTCCTTCGAGACCCCCTGCCTCCTCTGGGCAGGGGAGTTGGGATCACCAGTGTTCACACCTCAGGGGCTGATGGGTGGGGGAGGTTAAAAAAGTGGGGCTCTGGCCCCCCCAGTCCTTGCTTCATAGAGATGGCTTCTGTGTTCTCTCATTTCATCCCCACGTCAGCCCTGTGGGCTAGGGGGGGCTGTTGTTCCCATTTCACAGATGAGGACACTGAGGCCCACAGGCGGCGTAGCTAGTAGGTGGTGAAGGTGAAACTGACTCTGCAACCAACTTTTTTTTTAATTCTCTTACCGAGTTGTGATCTGAGGGAGCCCACCCTTAAGGCACGATTTCCTAGGGATGGACGGCCTGCACAGGACCCACAGTGACTCTCTCTGGCCATGGTGTGGGCCCCCTCCCCACTCCTGGGGGTCTAGACCAAGCTCCTAGGTAAGCACCCTGCCTGGGCGAGAAGGATCAAGCTCTGGTCCGTGTTCCATGTGGAGAAACTGAGGCTGGGAGGGGAGGTGTCTGGCTCGGTGGGAGGGGCCCCAGCGCAGCCCAAGCCGACTGGGAGGGAATGCAAAGGGCCCATACCCCCACCAGCCGGTGGGGCCCCTTCCTGGCCTCTGCCCCACCTCGATCTTGGCCCAGCCTCATCTCACCAGGCCTCCCCAGGGGCCAGTCCTGGAACTCTCAGAAACCCAACCCCACAGTGACATCAAAGCGGCTGCCAGGCTGCTCCCACTGTCTTCAGCCCTGACCACAGTCATTTCCAGACCCCAGCCGCCCCAGGCCAGGGTGTGGAGTGGGGGGGGGGGCAACGCAGATTTAAAGGGCCAGAGGCTGCTCTAAAGATCCAGAGCTTGGGGTCCTTCCGGAGCTCCAGTCTCCGCTTCCCCAGTCCATTCCCTCCCCCAGCCCAGCGGTCTCAGTGCAGAGGGCTCCCCGACTACCTGGCCCACCGTGCCTCCTCCCATCCATCCCTGCTGCCCTGTCCCCCTGTCCGTCCCATCCTCCCACCTGCTCAGAGCTTCTCGGCCCTTCTCTGTGGCCTGTCCCCTCTGGGGTGCCTGGAGGCCCAGGCTCCCCCATCTGTGCACACAGCCCTCCACGCTTCCTTGGCCTGTCATTCATCCATTGTGCCACATGCCCAGCCGGGGCCACACAGCAGGACTCAGGGTGACGGAATTCCCCCCACCCATCCCTGCTTGTGCCTGGGGCCCTCCTCTGCAGGAAGGAGTTGATTGATCACCTACCCCGTGCCATTCATATGCCTCTTAGACCCTCTGAGCCCATGGAGGGAACAGTTATACTCCTGTTGTGCAGGAGACCACAGACCCCCGGGGGGGCTCACCCTGCCCACCCCACCGCGGGCACCTCTGCAGCCTCAACGGGGCTACCTTGGTTTTCGGTTTGAAGTTCTTCCAGATGTCGATGAGGTTCAGGCCGTCCAGCCTCGTGCCCCGGGCCTTCTCGTCCATCTCGTACTCCACGTCGGTTCTGTTCTTGGGGTACATGTACTTCCGGCCACCTCCCATGATCACCTAAAGGGACAGGAGCCATCAGCGCTGCAGGGTTCCAGGATGTCCTGGCCCGGACACTGGACTCCCAGGGATGGTGTGGACACTTTCCCAGCGTGATGAGTCCAGGGTTCGGTTCTCTCCTCGTCTCACTCTTCCAGCGTGGGCAGAGTCATGTCATGAGTCTGTCAGGACTGTGGTTTGGGGCTTCCGGGTGAAATCTCGGATCTGCTGATAACCCACCTTATCTGGCTTCCAGCAGCCAGACACAAAACTCCCACTCTTCTAAGAACAAGGACACTCATGGAGCACTCAGTGTGTGTCAGGCACTAAGCACTTGAGACATATTATCTTACTCAACTTCATACCCAGGCTGCAAGGAACCCCGTGTCACCTGTTTTCCAAATAAAGAAATGGGCACAGAAGTGTGTTTTTCCCCCAAGTCCACACAGCCAGTAAGTGGCAGAGCCAGGATTCGAACCAGGGGCCTCTCCCACTCTGACACCAGGGCCCTGCTGCGACCGTGGGCTGAGGGCAGGGGCTCCCCAAGCCTCCTCTCCCACAGCGTGCAGGGGGAGGCCCCAGCCAGGGAGGTCTTCGGGGCAGCCCAGCTGGGAGCCAGCCCACCGCAGCCCGGGCAAACAGCGGGGCCGGGCCTCACGGCTGTGCAGTCACCACCAGGCTAATTTTACCCACGCGGCCGGTGCGCGCGGGCAGACGGACGCGGGATGTTTGTTTTCCTTGGGAGTCCATGTTTGAAGTCCTGACTATTTTTAAAACAGAGGCCAAGAGCATAACAGCAGCCGCCCGTGGTGACCACCACACTAGTGTCCTCCTGTCACCGCGGGCGCCAGCCCAGGCCGCTGCCCCTGGCGGACACCTTGGGAGAGCAGAGCCCAGCCGAGGCTGGCCCTGGAGCCGCCGTCCCAGGCATCTCACAGACCCCCGCTCTACCCTCCACACTGTCTCCCACCTAGAACGCAGGTTCTGTGGGGGCGAGCGGGAGCCCGGAGTCCAGGACGGCGGGAGAGGTAGGGCAGGGACCCGGGACCAGCCTGGGTCACTGGGACCTAGAGAGGCCAGGGCCTTTGAGGTCGGAATTGGGTTTGAACCCTGACTCTATCGCTTACTGACACCAAGGGCCTGCCACCGGAACTCTCCGACCTCAGTTTCCCCATCTATAAAATGGGACTAACGCCCACCCACAGGATTGGCACAGGAGGAAGTGCAGTCATCCAGTGCCACCCCCAGCACCGGGGGCAGCTGCCAGGGGAAGGGATTCCTGCAGCCAGAGCAGTGAAAAGTCTTTCCTGAGAGGCCGGGCCCTCACCCCCCTGCTGCAGCCAGGAGCTCTGGGGCCGGGGCAGGCTGTGCGGGGAAGGAGAAGGGGACCCCAGGTCACGGGTCCCTGCCCCCCCC
>VBSM01000529.1:12527263-12552424 GCA_008086735.1 Cheirogaleus medius | reverse complement strand
GAATGCTCTATTCTGCTGGATGGGCGGGAGTTCTTGAAGGAGTGTGGGCTGGGGGCCAGGGTGGGCAGGGGAGGCGGAAGGCAGTGGGGTAAGGGGAGGCCGGGACTGAGAGGCCCGTTGACTCTTCTGTGGCCACCTATGGCCGCTCGTCCATTCAAACCTCGAGTAGAGGCCCTGAAACCATTTTTCTGTCTCCCTTCCCCAGCAGCCTGAGAGCACCTCGAAGGCACAGAAAGCACAGCAGTCCCTGCTATTCCCCCAAAAGTGAGCAAGGGCCTGACCCGAGTGTCTGGAGGTCATTACATACCACCACCACCAGCTACCACTAGTGTGCACCGCGTTGAACAACTCACATCGGTACAGACACACCTCCTTTCATTGCACTTTGCTTTACTGCACTTCGCAGATACTGCGTTTTTTACAAATTGAAGGTTTCTGGCAACCTGTGTCGAGCAAGCCTATTGGTGCCATTTTTCCAACAGCATGTGCTCACTTCTTTAGCATTTTTTAGCAATGAAGTATGTTCTGATTAAGGTATGTACATTTCTTAGACATAATGCTACTGCACATGTAAGAGACAGTACAGCGTAAACACAACTTGTATACGCACTGGGACACCAAAACATTTGTGTGACTCACTTCATTGCAATATCTGCTTTTTGCAGTGATCTGGAACCAAAACCAAAACATCTCTGAGGTGTGATAATCTAATTAACTTCGTGAACCGCCTTGGGAGAGAATGAATGAACCAGAACTGCAAGCGAAAGAGTATACAGTTGGCCCTCCATGGGCTCCATATCTGCAGATTCTGCACCCATGGATTCAACCAACCAAAGACTGAAAATATTAGGGAAAGGCTGGGTGCGGTGGCTCGTGCTTGTTATCCCAGCACTTTGAGAGGCCAAAGCCAGAGGATCACTTGAGGCCAGGAGTTCAAAACCAGCCTAAGCAACATAGCAAGACCCCCGTCTCTACAAAAAAGAAAAAAAAGAAAAATTAGCCAGGCATGGTGGCACATGCCTGTAGTCCCAGCTACTTGGGAGGCTGAGGCAGGAGGATCACCTGAGCCCAGAAGTTTGAGGTTGCTGTGAGCTAGGCTGACACCATGGCATTCTAGCCTGGGTGACAGAGCAAGACCCTGTCTCTAAAAAAGAAAATAGCTAGAGAAAAACTTGCATCTGTATTGAACATGTACAGACTTATTTTCTTGTTATTATTCCCTAAAAAATAGAGTTTAACAGCTGTTCACATAGTATTTACACTGTATGGGGTATTATAAGTAAGCTAGAGATGATTTAAAGTTCACAGGAGGATGTGCACAGGTTATATAGAAATACTACACCATTTTATATCAGGGACTTGAGCATCCATGGATTTTGGTATCTGTCCTCGGCAGGTCCTGGATTCGGTCCCCCACAGATACTGAGGGACGACTGCGCATTGCATGATTCCATTTACATGAAATACAAACTCAGGTGCAACTAATCTATGATGTTAAAAGTCAGGATGGTAGCTACTCTCAGTGGGGAGGCATCCAGCGACTGGAGGGGGACTTGAGAGGACCTCTGGCTGCTGTCACGGCCAGTTGCTAGGCCTGATGCCAGTTATACAATGTGCAGTTTGTGAGGATGCAGCCGTACACACTTGTGCACTTTTTTCTATGTATGCTACACTTCAGTAAAAAGATTTTTAAATCAATGAGTTAAAAGCCTCAAAAGTAGTCTTGGGGAGTAGCTGCTGCCCTCCTGGTTTCACAACGGGACTTCGGGGACCAGGAGGTCTGGCGGCCGTGCCAGGGCCCGCATAGGGCTTACTCGAGGGTCCGGTGGAACCCAATGCCCTGCCCTTGCTCCATCTGCCAAGTCGAGAGGTGGGGAGCTTGGGCCAGGCGGGCTTGGGGCTGGGGCTCACCTTGGAGAGGGCCACGAAGGGGAACTTGTCCATCTCCAGCTTGGTCTCCTCCCCGGGGTTGTGGTGGAGCTGGCCCTTGAGGATGCGGGCGGCTGTCACCGTGGAGACACCCATCCCTGCAGCGGGGAGTGGGGGCCTCAGTCTCTGGGGCTGCCTACCAGTCAGCCTTCTCGGGTACCCAGTCAGCCTTCTCGGGTACCCAGAGCTCTCTGGTTTGGTGCCAAGGCAGGCTGGGTCAGTGGCACCAGGATGTGGTTCTGAAAGTGTGACAGGTGGCCTCTTTCTCCCTTCCCTCCCCAGACCCTTGGGGGACAGCCTGGCAGAGCAGACCTCTAGGGTCCACAGACTGCCCCCCATCTCCGTTAACCCCTCCCCCCAGAGCCCCAGCCTCATCAACACAGCCCCTTCAGCCTGGCGCCCTGGCTCCCTCCCACCTCGGTGCCCTGTTCAGCCCCCCTCGGGCCCCCAGGCCTCACCATCTCCCAGGAACATGATGACATTCTTGGCCACGTTGGTGTTGAGCTTCTGAAGCCCCAGGGCATGTTTCAGGGTCTGCTGAGCTTGGTCTCGCCAGTACTTGGGGTCTTTCTCTTTCTCTGTGCAGAGAGGGGCAGAGTCATTGGCAGGAGGTGAGGGCGGCGTCCCATCCCCAGCCCTGCATCGCGGAGGCTGGAACGCCTGAACTTGGAGGAGGGAGCAGCAGCTGCCCACCTCGGACGACACACCTTGTGGTTTATAAACTTGTGCCAGTCAAATCCTCCCCACAGGCCAGGGTCTTCTCCCAGGTATCAGAATGAAGCAACCAAGGCTCAATGACAACAAGTGACCCGCCCAAGACCACACAGTGCTGGTAGACACAGGCAGAGCTGGGCTTCCCTCCAAAACACACGCCCTTTCCTTCCACCCAGTAGAGAGATGATCTGCTAGGGCAGCAAGGGAACTGTGCTGGCACACGGAGGGTAATGTTTAACCTGCTCAACAGAGTAAGCCGCTTCCAGCGGCGGGAGTCCCACATGCGGCCAGCTATCAATTATCAACTCTGCTTGGCTTATTCATTACAGTGGGCTCAGCAGGAATCTGACTTGGTGGCAAAGTTAATAGCTTTGCTGGAAAGCAAAACTTGCCTTTTGTTTAATGTATCAAATTTAAAGTAGCCACAAATCTCACCCCTGTTAGGATCAATCACCAAGGAGGACATTCTCAATCTCTAATCCCTCATCCATCACTCTTCGCCCATTCACCGATGACAACCCATTTGGACAGCGCCATAAGGTTCTGAGATAAAATAAGAAAGAGAAACACCTCTCTCTCTCTCTCTCTCTCTCTCTCGTCCTGCAATCAGTCCATAGCTTTAGCGCCAGATAGATCTCAATTAAAACCCCGGCTGTGCCAAGTACCAGCTGGGTGACTCTAGGCACAGGCTTCCCTGAGCCTCAGTCTCCTCCCCTGTCAAATGGGGTTGTCTGTACCATTCTCTCAGGGTCGCTATATAAGGGCTGGATTGGATAAGGCAGGTGACACACCCGACCCACAGGAGAGGGTCAACAGTCGCCCCTGCCTCCCCGTGGTCCTATCTCCAGGGCTGGGATCCATTTTTCTTCCAGGCGGAGGCCCAGGATCCTGACCATGGGGGCCAGCGTCCTTCCCACTGCCAGCGGGGCTTCTGTCTGTACTTGGGTCCCCTATCACCTCTGCTTGGGAACACAGAGGCCTAAAGACAGAAGCTGCTCAGGGAGTTCCTCTCTCAATGGCCTCCCACTGCGCTGAAGGGAAGACTGAGGTCAGGAGGGGTATCCAAGGCCATGTGGCACGTTCATGGGCTGAGGACACAATCCTCATCGTCTGACCCAGCTCAGACCCATGCTTGGCTCTCAGGACAGCCGTGGGTGACAACAACGGGTCTCCTTTCTTACACATGGTTCTGGGCAACGTGCCAAGTGCTCCCCCCACACGGCATCTCCTGTAACACTCCCGGCAGCCTTAGCGGGCGGGGACCGCTACACCACGTTAGGGAGTGAAGAAACCAGGATTAGAGCTGCAGGGGAAGCTCGGGAAACCCGAACGTCCCCAGCACTGTGCCCCTGCCTCTGAGAGGACGCGAGGAGCAGCAGGAGGCTGTGCTCCACCTCTAGCCTCGGCCGGGCACGGCCCACCCCAAGAGGCCTCCCCTCTGTCACCCCCACTCCAAACACTCAGCCCACTGTTGTCACCCCGGCAGCCCCAGCTCCACCTGTCACTTCTGGAAGCGTCTGCTGAGGGCACCGCTTTCAGACCTCACAGGCAGCAGCCCCAGCTGGGAACCTGGAGTGCCCGGGCCCTGCTGTCCAGCCGGCTGCCTTTAGGGAAGTTCCTCGCACCAGAGTTTCTGCCCCTGGGAAATGGGAGACCGTCGGCTGCCCACAGGCGGTTAGAGGATGACAGCAGATAAAGCCTGGGCAGGTGGCCTGGGCAGAAGGCTTTACTCAGAGGTTCCATGGGCCCAGGCTGGTTCCAGTCTCCCTCTGGCCTCCCTCAAAACACACCGCAGCGCCTGTGGCCAGGGAGCCTCTTCGGCCATTTGGGTGGTGGAGAACTTCTGCCCATCCTGACCCCCTGCCCTGCCCCCGCCCTGGCAGCCTGCCAGGTCTCTGCTTGCACCTGTCACCTTTCCCAGCACGGCTCTGCCACCAGTCTCCCCAGGCCCTTGCTCCCTGCTAGACTGGGGGTCCGGCGAGGGAGCCATCTTGTCTTTTTCACTAGAGCCATCCCAGGGCCTACTCTCTTCCTCACTAAAGGACTGGTTTAAGCAATGATGGCTCCTGAATACCAGGAGGCCACTGTTTTTGGAGACTATTAAAAAACACGTGCAAATGCTCATGAGCTAATGCTAGGTGGAAAGAGGGCTTATCAGTACAGACTGTATGATTCATTCATCTCAAGTTCAAGTTCAAAGCAGACAAAATGAGTCTATGGTGACAGGAGTAAGCCTGGCCCGTTTCCTTTGGCAGGGGGCGGGGTTTGGTTGGGAGGGGCACACGGAAGGCTACTGATGTCCCATTACTAGAAAGGGTACAAATCTATGTAAAAATTCATCATGCTATCCATTTAAGATTTGTGCTCTTTATTTGTTACCCCTTAGGTAAGTTATGCCTAATTTAAAAAAATAAAAAGAAAACACAACATAATGCTACTACACACCCAGCAGAATGGCTAAAATGAAACAGGTACACAAAGTTGAATTGCTGAATAGTTGAAGGTTTTTCATTTTGTCGTTTTCATCTTTTCCCTTTTCATCCATCAGATGAACTTTCACCTAGGTGGGTTGTGTGTGCTGAGAAAGGAGGGACCCCATCCCAGAGTGACCTGGGGTCCCCAAAGATGCACACAGGAAGGCCTTGTGGGCTCTCAGAGGAGTGATGTCCTGAGAATCCTGCAGCTCAGGTCTGTCCCACCTCAGCTACTGGTTTGCTGGGTCAGTCCCCCCTGCACCCCAGTCTCATGTATTGAACTATAGTCTTCCTAAGAGAAGAAACCAACATTCATTGAGCACCCACTCCTTGCCAGACACTGTGACCGTCCCATGCAATTCTCACACGAGCCCTAAGGAGAAGGAATTATTATCTCCAGTAGACAGATGGAGAACTTGAGCTCAGGGAAGGCAGATGGGGACTTCCAGCCACATGACAGCTCAAGCAGAAGAGGGTACCCCTCTCCGACTACAGATACCAAAATGCTGAAAACAAATAATTAAAAACAGCATATAGTTTGAAAAAGGAAGAAAAGAGGGAAAGAAAATCCTCAGGAGGCAGAATTTGAGAGGGAAGCCCAAACCAGGGGGTACACAGCAATTGACGCAGAGGAAGCTTGGGACATCAGTGCAGAGGCGGGGGTAGGCAGAAGGTGTTTCAATGCGCACATTTCGCTTTGGCGATACAGAAGGGATGGGGAAGGCAGGTCCAAATCTGAGCCAGGTCTAATTGGGGGTCTGGGTTCATAGTGTAAGAATTGCAAACTGAGAAATTAACATAAAAACTTGTCTAGAATTAGTTGAACCCGTAGGGCCTTGAAGAATCAGAACACCTTACTCCACTGACACACCTCCACATGAGTCTCCAACAGAAAAGCAAAACATAAAACTCCTGCTGCAGAGGAGTTCACAAGTAAGAGCTACAAACTAACTATAAGAAAATGTGCTGCCATGAGGGAAGGTAGGCAGATAAAGCCAACAGAAGGCTTAGCAACCAAGACTTGGAAGAGTCTCTAGAATTAGTTATGTTTTAGATTATTGGAGATAAAAGAGAAAAATAGAAACCCCAGTGAAAGAACAGGACAATATAAAGGGAAAAGGGGTAACCTAGTCAACACTGACACATGCAGTAGCAGAGCTAGATTTCCTGCTCTGAACACTGTTTTCAGCTCTTAAATTCTCTGATGGTTCTATAACCTTGAATGCAGACACTGCCCTCATCCTACTCCACCCGTACCAGGTCCGCTCCTCCCTCCACCTGTGCCCCCGCCAATCCTACCTGGCACTAAGGAGTCGGTAAGGCAGGTGCCAATGGCCAGTACTAAGAATGCTGAAATCATGGTGCACCCAAGACCCGCTTCCTCTCTGGAGCCCAGAGATGTGACTGATGTAGGTGGGAGGGGGTGGGCTGGCAGTGGTCAGATGTTAACTGATGTTCCGATCCTAGAAATCAAAAAGAGAAAAAAAGACACGTGGGGCACAGCTCCAGAAATCATTTTTCAAACACTTATTCATTCCTTGGTTCATTCAACAAGTATTTCTTGAGCACTTATCACAGACCAGGCATGGGGCTCGACACTGGGTTGCCAAACCTAGGTGGCCCCTCTCTTAGGAGGCTTGATCACACAGACGGCTGTGTAAGCGATCCATGCTCTCCATGCTGCAGAGTGGTCCCCTCCCATTTCCCAAGTGAACTCCCACTTTCTTTTTTTTTTTTTTTTTTTAGAGACGGGGTCTCGCTCTTGGTCAGGCTGGTTTCGAACTCCTGACCTTGAGCTATCCACCCGCCTCGGCCTCCCAGAGTGCTAGGATTACAGGCGTGAGCCACCGCGCCCGGCCCTGAACTCCCACTTTCAATCCATCCAAAGCCCACCAGCTCCGAGTCCAAGCACTGTGCATTGCTTCTCCAACTGCACCGTCAGCATCTCCTGGCGGGCTCCTCTCGGGCTTACCCCCAGTTTCCCATGGTATTTCTAATAAGCTCCCAGGAGACGCCCGGGCTGCTGCCTCATGGACCACATCTTAGCAAGCCCTGTCTGGAACACTAGTCCTCGGCCTTTTAATTATCTGTGTCCCAAGCACATCAGGGACAAAACCAAGAGCTCATCCTTTCCTACAGGGTCATTTGCCCTTACAGGACACACGCATTTGCTACATTCTCTTCTAGAGCTTGTCATTTGTGGTAAGAGGTATAAAAACGGCAGGAGGCACATACGGGAAGGGACTGGCTGGTAAGGGTGGCCATTTCATCATGTCACAGATGACTCTGATTTTTTTTCATTATCTTTTCCGCATTTCACAAGTTGTCTTCTGTGTTGGGACACAGCATTGCCTTTGTAATAGTTATAAACAATGTCATAAAAAGAAAAGACTGGAAGGAAATGCACTGACACATTAACTGCGGTTTTCTCTGAATGATTGTTTCCTCGTCTTTTAATTTTTTTGAATTTTTCACATTGCCTATAAGGAGCTCGAAGGATGTTTTTAAGCTGCGGTCATCCTGTTAGCATTGCAAGGGACATCCCGGCTGGCAGCTGAGAAATGTAGTAACCCTGTTGTGTATGAGCCTTACTGGAAGCTGAACAATTTTACACGGTAAGAGTTTCCCTGGTAATAAATGATTATTCCATTTGTTGTGGGAAATGGCAGCAATACCCACTCTCCCATCAGAAACGTGTTGCGACAGATAAGAAACCGCTCTAGTACAACTGTGTTGATTACAAACAGAATAAAAAATGTTTTGAAAGAAAGAAAAAAAAAATCAGTACCACTGGAAAAAGGGATCTTGATTCAACCTTAAAAACGTGCAAGCTGCACCCTCACGCCCCAGGCACGGCCTCTATAGTGGGGGACCGGGGGGACACGGAGTGAAAATTGGAAGGAAAATACCTTACATCTAACATCTAACCTCACTTTTAACTGAGGGATGGAATTTCAGATGATTTCTAAGTTTTTTTATTCCCCTTCGGTTTCCAAAGATTTCTATAAGCAAATCCTAAAATCAGAAAAATGTTATTAAATTGACATAAATATTAACACACTAAGATATTGTTTAAAATCATTTAAAACCTGAAGTCGTCTCTTTCAGGAAGCCTCCAGGATGGGCCCTCATTCCCATATACTACCTCCAAATATGCCATGTCAATCACTGCATGTCCCTCCCTGTTCTGAAAGTAATAATTCTTCACTGGTCCCTCTCGGCCGCCGCACCGGGAGCTTCTGAGAGCAGGGACTTTGCCTGGGCAGTCTCTGTACTGCCCGTGCTTGGCACAGTAAATATTTACAGCGGGTGGAAGCCAGGGCCCTGAGGGAGAAGGTAGGGGGAAGGAAATAATCATCCGAAATTCTTTATCCCCTGTGTGTGCAGAAAGTGCAAGTGTCAGTGAGGCGCGTTCCGGCTGCCCAGGAAGACTGGCGGATCCAAAGCTGCGCACCCTACCTGTGCCCCACGACCCGCTCCTCTCCGACAGTGTGCCCACCAGCCCTGTTCACGATGGCTTCCAGACCGCGCCCCTGCGCCGCAAGGCTGAGCGAAGGAAGCCAGACCCAAGGGCGCTTATGTGATTCCAACGACAGACGGGAGGACGCTAACCTAGGGTGTCGGAAGACGGGATGAGTACCCCCACTTGGGGGGTGTGGAGACCTCTGAGGTGCCGGTGAAGTGTCCTGCTTATTAACCTGGGTGCCAAAAGTGGACATCCCTCCCCTGTTCTCGATCTTAAGAAAAGAGCAGTCGGCCTTTCAGCCTTTGGGGTGGCATTTTGAGGTGGGAGGCGAAGTAGATTTTGCAGGGAGAATCAGGAACTTGTTTTTGGACATGTTGAGGTGAGGCGTCTTTGAGAAGTGGGAACATCAAGCAGGCAGTCGGATATGTGAGTCTGGCCTCTGGGAGAGGTCTTGGTTAGAGGGATAAATCCAGGAGTCGGGCGCACAGGTGACAGTTAAAGCCTTGATAAAACTTGGCGAGACATCTAGGGGGAGGGAATGGGGACACAGACAATGGTATGACAAAACCCCTCAGAAAACCAGGTATTGAAAAGCATTTCTTTAACCTGATAAAGCCTTTATGCAAAAACCTATGGAAACCATCACACTTACTGGAGAAACTTTTGGCAAATTCTCTTTAATGCTGGTTTTATGGTTATGAGGCACCGGGGGCGACCTCTCTGTCCATAGTGAGGGGAAGTGATTAGCAAAGGGTGGGGCATGTCTCGTGGCAGTGGTATCAAAAGTAGAATAGAGGCTGAGGCCGGAGGATCGTTTGAGCTCAGGAGTTCCAAGACCAGCCTGAACAAGAGCGAGACCCCGTCTCTACTAAAAATAGAAGACATTAGCCGGGCGTGGTGGCGAATGCCTGTAGTCCCAGCTACCTGGGAGGCTGAGGCAGGCAGGATCCCTTGAGCCCAGGAGTCTGAGGTTGCCATGAGCTAGGCTGATGCCACGGCACTCTAGCCTGGGCAACAGAATGAGACTCTCGTCTCCAAAAAAAAAAAAACAAACTAGAATAGATGTCAAAACAGCAGTATGGATAGAACCTAAAGACATGGACTGAGTGAGGAATCAGAGGACTGAAACGCAGCCTCCTGTATGTAAACGCAGACCACGCCCACAACAGAATGCTGCGCTGTGTAACTTACAAGAAAGGACACATACAAATTCAAAGACATATCAAATACATTAGCATGGGCACCTTTAGGGGAGCCGTGGGAATGTTAGTGGGGGGCAGGGAGCACGGATCAAGGAGAAAATGAATAAATAAAACAAGAGCTGAGAGTTCATGACACTATATCACACACTGATACAGAGAACTTACTCCACTCTCCGCACCTAGGGTCCAACACAGTTGAGACTGAAGCTTGGTGACGGTTAACACCATCTTAGCCATCTCTGTAGCCTCGACCCCGTGCGCACAGTGGCCGCTCTGTGGCCGCTCTGTAAATGCCGATGGTTCAGGCCAGGATGCTCTGAATTTTGGCCCCAGGGACATGCACTGAGATGGGTCTGGCCCAGAGACAGGTGCCTTCTCCCATTGCCTCTGCCCAGGACAAGGAGGGGACCCCTCAAAGCCACAGCCTCCCTGCCGGCTCTGACTTTCAAACCCCTCCCCCGTGCCAAGGCTCCCAGGGCCGCCCCCTGGCAGGCCCGGTTGTGATGCACTCTACGGGGCTCGGTCTGGGGCTGCGGGGGCCCCGGCTGCCCACCATCCTCTGCCAATGCTCTTCCAGCTTGGAGTGGGGCCTAGGGTGTGTGTCAGCCCCATTGGCACCCCACCACCTCCCAGCCAGGCCTTCTCTGCCAGGCTCCCAGCTACGTGGCCTGATTATTTATGACCAGTGTGCAGAAGTCCTGGCCGGGCTCTGGAGAAGGAGCAGCTACTTGGCAGGCCAGGGGAGGGGGCAGAGGGGCCAGGCCTTGTCCCTGAACACTGACTCAACAACCTGGGGCAGAAGGCACAGGAGCGCCTTGGAGTCAGCAAACAGCCAGCCTTGGCCTCGCTCTCGAAAGCTCCAGGGCAAGTGACAGACTAATAGGACACAGTCTCTATGTTTCTTGGGCACTCACATTGCACCCCACTGCGGCTGTTTACATCCACGATCTTACAAGTATTATTGGCCCCCGTTTCACAGCTTGGGGACTGAGCAGAGGGGCTGGCTGCTCTGCGACCAAGAACTGTTCCCACCCAGGCCGACTCCAGGGCTCAACCTCTCCCGGCCTCAATCTCCTCTCCGCGAAGGGTAGGCGAGATCAGTAGCACCCCCATTTGCTCTACCCCACAGGAACAAACGGAGGCCGGAGGA
The DNA here is from genome assembly GCA_008086735.1 of Cheirogaleus medius. NCBI lineage: Eukaryota > Metazoa > Chordata > Mammalia > Primates > Cheirogaleidae > Cheirogaleus > Cheirogaleus medius. Next base: position 12,541,489 of record VBSM01000529.1, on the reverse strand, counting down.
GCCCGGGGCAGGGAATTCGGCAGGGGAGGGGTGAGGCCGGGCGAGTCCTCCTACCTGAGCGGCCTGGCCAGGCGGCAGGTGAAGAAGCACAGCAGCCCCAGGGCCACCCCCAGCAGGAGGAGGCTGAGGCCCGTTGTGAGGACCACGTCCAGGCTGGGGTACAGGAGGGCCATCTTGGGACAAGGAGGACCCCCAAGAGTGGCCACCGCACCCTGTACACACCCGTCTCACTGGCCTTGGATGCTGGCTCCAAAGCCCTGGGTCAGCGGCTGTGACCTGCTTTATCCCCGAGTTAATCTTTGCAGATTAGTCGGGAGGGAGAAAATGGGGGGTTGGCCCGTGACACGCCCCTCCTCCAGCTGAGTCCTGGTGAGAGGGCCTGATGCTTGTGCATTCAACTTTCTTCTTTGAAGAGAAGGGATCTCCTTCTGTCACCCGGGCTGGAGTACAGTGGCTTGATCATAGCTCACTGTAACCTCGAACGCCTGGGCTCAAGCAATCCTCCTGCCTCAGCCTCTCCAGTAGCTGGAACTACAGGTGTGTGCCATCACACCTGTGCCGAGCTAATTTTTCTATTTTTAGTAGAGACAGGGTCTCGCTCTTGCTCAGGCTGGTCTTGAACTCCTGGGCTCAAGTGATCTATCCTCCTGCCTTGGCTTCCCAGAGTGCTAGGATTACAGGCGTGAGCCATCGCGCCCAGTGTGGCTAATTTTTGATTTTTAATTTTGTAGAGGTGGGGTCTCACTGTGTTGCCCAGGCTGGTCTGGAATTCCTGGACTCAAGCAATCCTCCCACCTTGGCCCCCCAAAGTGCTAGGATTATAGGCGTGAGCCACTGTACCTGGCCTCATTGAACTTTTTCATTCATTCCTCATTTCCAAACATTTACTGAGTACCTGCTGTGTACCTGGCTCTATTCTAGGTTCTAAGGAAACAGTAGGGAACAGGACAGACACAGTCTCTGCCTGGAGATTACTGACCGGCCAGTGTAGACAAAGCACCTACTATGTGCCAGGCATTGTCCCAGGCACCTTGGTAGGTGAAAGCGCAGAAGGAAGGGACCCCCTGTCTGGGGCCACAGTAGGTTTTCCCTAACAGCAGTAGTGGCTCCAGCCCATTTACAAGCCCAGGAATCTGAGTAGGCACTGACCCCAGCCAGAGTGATGCACCCATGTCCAGAATAAAAGGAACTGCTCTTATTGAGCACCTACTGTGTGCCAGGCCCCCTTTGAGCTAGGTACTAGTATCTCCGTTTGCAGATAAGGAAACAAAAGCTCAGAGGTGCAGTGGTGGAGTCAGGATTGGAACCCAAATCTGCTGGCCTCCCCAGCTCATGCCCTTACCCCTGTCCTGCACTGCTCAGAACTGCATGGCACCAGCCCTGCAGCGGGGCAGGGAGGCGTCAGTCGAGCTCTGCCAGGCGTTGGCCTGCAGCCAGCAGTCATCTGAGAGTCAGCACAACCAGCTGGGGTGGAGGAGCTTCTGCCTGCAAGGAGGGGCCCCTCCTCTTTCCACAGCTGCCCCCCAGTCCAGTCTCTCTTGGGTCCCCTAGCACATGCCAGGAAGGCACGAGAGTGGTTGTGGTTCCCATCCACAAATTCAGAAACTGAGCCTCAGAGAGGTAAAGCCACTGGCTACACACACAGCTGTGTGCCTGTTAGACCAGGCCTTTTCTGGTCAAGTTTCCTGCCTTCTGGTACACCTCACATGCCACGGCACAAAGCACCCAAGGTCAGGGGGAGATGCTGTCACTCTCTGGGTGACAACAGAGGTCCCCTCTTCCTGACCCCAGGGAGGCCACTGAGCTTACTGTGATAACAGGAAAACCAATCTCATTACTCCATTAAACACTTCTTTCTCAACACTTCCTTAAGTCAGATTGTACCAGATCCTCACCACATCCTAGGGATGCTGGCAGAGTCGGGTGGGGGTTATTAGCCGCATTCACAGATGGGGAAACTGAGGCCTGGTAATGAAGTCATTGGGTCAACTGTCACACAGCCAACAAGTCTGGTCGAAGCCCAGGCTCCATCACTTCCCAGCTATTGGAGGTTGGGCCAGTCCTGCGTCTCTGAAACAATCCTCGTTAACACCCGAGAGTGAGACAGGGCTGGGGAAGGGAGGCCCACTTGGCTGGGGTGAGGATGGCCCAGGGTCACAGAGATGGCAGGAGCCAAGCCAAGCCCTGCACAGGCTTCCACATGGGGCCTGCCCAGGGACACCCCTGCACTAAGCTGTCTCCACCGCGGCTCACTCAGGCACCCTCCCGCTCCCAGCTCCCGGGTCTGCTCCGAGGAGACCCTCGAAAGCTCTAGCACCCAGCCAGCCTAACATATGGACGTGAGACCCAGGGAGTGTCACCTTGTGCTCCCCAGCCTGTAGCTGGCAGGACTCACAATGTGGAGACCCTGTGTCTCCCAGCTGCTCCTCCCGAGACACACACAGGGAACAATCAGTGTTCCCTGGGCTGCGAGCTGGGCCTTCTAGGCTCTTCCAAGGAGCCGTGGCTGGGGAGAAGCCCTGTGCCCCGTGTGCGTGGGCAATGGCACGGGGGCTGGGAGGCTCCTGCAGCGGCTGCCTAGGAAGGGCGTCCCGCTGAAGACCAGCCCAGTAATGTCTCAGCTGCAGGGTCACAGGGACAGGACGTGGAATTCCTCCCTCAACCAAGCCCAGCGCCTCTGGCAAGCCTTGCTAGCCAGGATTTAATTCATTCACTGGCGGAAGTTATTTATGGCTGCCATGAAGTGGCCACTCAGTGAAGGGCTTAGGAAGGAATGTGTGGTGGTCACAGTGGGCTGCAGGTCAGATCCAAGAAGGGACTTCCCTAGAGGGCCATGTGCCAGGTGCTGGGGATACAGCAAGGCTCAGACTTCTGGTCGCTGACAGAAATCCGTACTGGTGGGAAACAGAAAAAGCCCGGCGGGGCTAGGTGGCAAGCCACTGCATCTCAGGGCTCTGAGGAGAAGCCAGCTGTCACCTGAGCACCCCCAGCCTCAACACCTCTGCACACAGCGTCCCCCCGCCTGGAATGTTCCCTGCCGCCAACTGGGTAAATGCCTCCCTCATCCTTCCGCCTCGGCCTCCGCTCTGCACCCGCACTCAGCCCAGGCGGCAGCCGCGGCTCCTCCCGGGCACCCAGAACCCAGGGCCCTGAGGACAATGGTGGCGTTTACGAGAGTCTTAGAGAACGAAGGGTTGTCGCCCCCTCACCACGGCCTGAGCTCCTAGACAGCAGGGAGGGTGCTCTGCTGGTGGCAGCCCCGCGGCCAGCAGGGAATGTGGGTGGGTGGAAGGATGGCGGGGTCAAGGGGAGGGGACTGGGAAGGCCACTCGGCAGCAGCAGGGCAGGCTCTGGAGCCAGGCTGCCTGGGGTCCCGTCCTGCCTCCGGCCCTCGCCAGCTGGGCAGGTCAGGGCAGGTGACATCTCCCGCCCCCACATGCCTGATAGAAGCCACAGGGTGGTCGTAAGGATGACGTCCTACACGCAGAGGCTGAAAACAGGGCCTGGGACATGGGAGGTGTCGAGTGAATGTCACCCAGTAGCTGTGATTATGGGGCGGGGAGAGCAAGCGGGACGGGTGACTGACAGGCAGAGACGGGCAAGAGGCTGACAGTGGACGGGCCCTTCCCTGCCCGCCAGCCAAGCCGCCATTGTCCCTGGGTGTCCACACACCTGCCCAGCAGCAGGGCCCATGAGGTCTTTCCAGCTCTAAGACTCTAGAAACCAAAAGCTCACCTGCCCGCTGAGCTCCTCCCCTTAGAGGGCATTTCATTAAGGGACAGAGGTCCCAGTTCTTTTGTCAAGGGGCTCACTGTCTCCCTCCCTCCCTCCCTCCCTCTCTCTCTCTCTCTCTCTCTCTCTCTCTCTCTCTCTCACACACACACACACACACACACACACACACTTTCATGTGGGAAGAAACAACCCACAGGTAGGCTGCTGTTTTCTTTCCCTCTTGGAGGGAGGGAGAGAACACCCAGCCCAGGGTGCAGCCAGAAGTTTCCATGGAGGGGTGGGACCAAGCCAGGCGGAGGGCTGGCAGGGCTGAGATGAGCAGAGAGATGCTCCGGCCGGGAGGAGCCTCGTACTCGAGGCCAGGGTGCAGGCTGCGCAGCACCCCAAGGTCGGGGCAAAGGCGTGAGCAGCTTGCCGTGCAGGATGTAGGGCCAGGGGGTCCTGCACCCCCGAAAGGGCTTTGCTCCCCAAGCACAGCCTGGTCAAGAGCTGGCCCCCTGCACACCCACCTCACTTACACGCCCTGTCGCCAGCCCATTTTAAAGATGAGGATGCTGAGGCTCAGACGTCTGCCACTTGCCCAGGGCCACACAGCAGAGCCGAAGCAGAAGCCCCAGGATGTGGTTCTGGAGCCAAAGCTTCTCTGGGGCTCCCTGGGGCACCAGGACAGCCTTGATGCCACCAATAGGCTCTGTGGGCAGAGGACTGAAGCCAGAGGACTGGTGGCAGGAGAGAGAGACAGCAGCACGGAGGCCAGGGAGGACTCGGGGCCCAGAGACACCGTGGCCTGAGCTGAGCACTGGGCAGCGGGGACAGGGATGGCTGCATTGTGGACACATGGGCTTCTGCCATCCCATAGAGACTGTGCTGTGTCTCAGGCCACCTCACTCTGGGCCAAGCCTGGAAGCGGAACGGGGCAAGGGGGAGGGAAGGGGCTGTGTCTCTGAGGGGCTTGCCAGCCCCTCCTCCTGGGCTTCACTCCACGCCCTGCAGCGGGAGCCTCCCCAGTACCAGGACACCCGGCTGTCCCACCTTGTTCTCACAACCCGTCAAGAAAAGGCAGGCACAGAGAGGGTGCACGACCGCCCCAGCTGCACACAGCACAGAGGCAGGGATAGGTCTCCCCACTGAGCAGTAAGGATTTGGGGGGCAATTACCAGAAGGACAAGGCAGTGCTGGAGGCACAGCGCGGATGCCAACGTCCTGGACTTCCAGGCATCAGTGATTTGTGCCGACTGAAGAGAACATTTCAAACTGAGACTATTTTAGAAAAATCCTTATTTTACACATTTTGTCATTGTATTCTTAATAATAGAAAAACTTTTCATAGCATTTACCTGTTTTCTTTTTTCTTTTTGAGACAGAGTCTCGCTCTGTCACCCGGGCTAGATTGCAGTGGTGTCATCATAGCTCACTGCAGCCTCAAACTCCTGACCTCAAGCAATCCTCCAGCCTCAGCCTCCCGAGTAACTGGGACTACAGGCTTGCACCACCATGCCTGGCTAATTTTTCTATTTTTGGTAGAGACAGGGTCTCGCTCTTGCTCAGGCTGGTCTCAAACTCCTGACCTCAAGCAATCCTCCCACATCAGCCACCCAGAGTGCTAGGATTACAGGCATGAGCCACCGTGCCCGGCCACCTTTACCTGTTTTAACTCATTTAATCTCCACAAACACCTACGAGCTAGGCACTATTATTATCCCCATCTTACAGATGACAAAACAGAAGCACAGAGAGGTTAAGTGGCTTGCCCAAGGTCACACAGCCAGGAAGTGACCGAGCCAGCATTCAAGCTTACTTGGGGGTGTTTCTATCTCCCAGGACCAAGTATAAACTCCTAAAGCAGCGGGCAAGACCGGAAGCAAGTCACCACTTGCTGCATCTGCAATACGTCCGTTACACGTGCACGTTATACATTTGCAGATATGTGGATCACAGGCAGCTACTCTCTGACTCACTCACCACGCTGTCTTCCCGGATGGCATTTCACATCTGTATCGCAGCCCCCACTTTACAGCAGACAGGTCAGGGGACTCGCCCAAGGTCACACGGTGAGAGAGTGCCTGAGAGAGTCACATCTAGGTCTGACTGGGTCCAAGTCCCTGATCTTGGCACAGCACCTTGTGGCCCACCCTGCAGTGGAAATCACTTGGGACTTGCCGTAGGGGGAAGAGGAGGACCTCAGGTTCAGACCTGGCTCCACTCGGGCCAGATGGGTGACCTGGACATGCCCATCCTCTCCCACTGTCCCCTACGTCAGCTCACGGCAGAGCACCGGCCGACCACAGCTCTCCCCACGCCCCACCCTGACGTCCTGGCCGCCTCGCCCCGTGGAGGATGTGTCGTTCCGCAGACGGCCACACACGGGCTGGCCCTGTCAAAGGAGGCCGAGGACGCTCTGGGCCGTGGGGAAGTAGACAGTGAACTTGTAACCTGCTGGGCAGGGGCCAACACAAGCAGAATGCCTGGGTGGCATGCACGGGGGCCCGTGTCAGAGCAGGAAGGACACGGACGTTCCCAGAGATAGTGCTCGGTGCAGCTGGGCTCCCGATAACGGCGTTCCTCGCATTCCCTGACAACGTTCCAGCCAGCCCACGGAGGCATCTGATGTTCACAGCGACCTGGGACATAGCGGGACAGGGCTGGCAGCCCGACCTCCAGACAGGAAACCAGGGCCAGTGAAGAGAGGGTCCTGCCCACAGGCACACAGCTCAGCAGAACTCCACGGCCCCCTTCCTGGGCCTCGGTTTCCCCACAAGTCAAAGGTGATCACCACAGAGAGTGCCTCTGTCAACTCTCTAAGAATGAGAGTTCAACGCACTAAACAATGAGTGAAAGGCCTGTGACCTGGTCCTGTCACACAGCAAGTGCTAGCCAAGAGTCACAGTGACAAGGACAGTGCCGGGAACTGTTCTAAGCGCTTTGCACACATCAATTCATCTAGTCCCCACACTAACATGACAGCGGAGGTGCTATCGTTGCTCCCAACGAACAGAGAAGTTAAGTAACTTGGCCAAGGTCACACAGCCATTAACAGAACACTACAAAGAGGGAAAGGGAGGAGCCCTCAGGGACCTACCGCAGGCTGGGGGTGACCCGCTCCATCTTCCGCTTCCAGGGAGGTGGGAGTTACCAGCTCTGGGTCAGAAGAGAACACTGAGGCTCAGAAAGGGGCGGGAGGCTCAGGGTCACGCAGCAGCCGCGTGGGAGAGCTGGGATTGGGCCAGGCCTGTCTGGCTCCGCACCCAGTGTCCTTGCCACCCCACCCAGTCACATGCCAGGACATCCTGAGTCGCCGACGGCAGACCCGACGCCCGGCCACCCCAGGCACAGGGAGCCCCACGTTAGTACGGCCACGTGACCTCACCCCGCCGCCATGCATGGGGTGGGGTGGGAGGGCACCCTGGCAATGAGGACCCCACGCCTGGCCGCTGCCCCGTGACCTGTCCTCACATCGGGCTGCTCTCATGGCTCCCGACCGGCTCCTCTGGGGTCTTCACATGACTGTGGCCTCCTGGGGACCTCGGTATCTGGACAGAGCACTCCCTCCAGAAAGGGGGGGTCCACTCACGTTCCTCCTCCCTCCCGGGCTGGATCCTCTGGGTTTTACACAGGGGGACTGAGATCAGTGGGGACAGCCCAGGGTTACAAGTCAGAGGCCTGGCCAAACGCTCAAGGGCTGTTTCCTCGTCTGTAAAGCAGGGATACGAAACTCCCTTCGGCCTCCACTCTCAGCTTCTTGGAAGGAAACTCAAGAGTTGTAAAGTACAAGGCAGATGTCTCCACGGCTTTCCGCTGCGCCCCCTCCCATGACTGTAAGTGAATATCTGCTATAATTTTTGGCCGCCCAGAATCCATTTCCCTTCCTAACAATACTGCAAGGTTTCCTTGAGAAGCGACCCTCCCCCTTTCAGCCTGGTTTAGGTGGGATTGATCCTGTCTCCAGCTCCAGGTGAGCCCTGATTGGCTTAAGCTGGAAGACCCTCACCTGGAGATGTGAAGTGAGGGTGTGAGGGGGTAGGGGGGCCCCTGTGTGCATCCTGAAGAGGAAGCAACTGCTCAGAAGGCAGAACAGAGAGAGGCAGAGACTCTGAGCCTTTGGTAACATCCCTTGGGCTCCTGGATGCAGCCATGCCTGAAGCCTGCCTCTGAAAATCCCGGTTACATAAGCCAATCAATTACTCTTCCTGGTTGTTTGCCTTGGCTTTCCTGTTCCTTGGAGCACAGAGGCTAACCTCAGAACTACAGTTCTCCCAGTTTTTCTCGGCCCCTTACATTGTGAGCAACCACATCAGCTCATTCATACTCAGCCAGCTGTTTCTGCCAGAGAAAAAGTCTTGCAAACAAGCTAACGGTGGGTTGACAAGTCTCAAGTATGTGGTAAAATAAGAGTCCAATTTCACACAAGTAGCTTTTCTACTTAGAATCTATAAACTTGCAGAGTTATAGGAGGTTCTTGGGCGGGATTTGCATAACGGCCCTGCTCGGTGCAGTCTCAGACCTCTCCCTTCACACCGGCTGCCATCAGTTCAGTTTAAAGCTCTCTGGCCACCAGTTCCAAGTGCCCGCTGGGTGCCGGGCCCTGTGCTGGGGGTTACAGGTACGAGCTCTGCCTTCCAGGCCCCTCGGTCTAGTAGTGACCGGTCATAATTCACACTTCTACTGGGTTCTACACAAAAGCCCCAGGAGGTCGGTGGAGGGGGCAATGCCACTGCACCCACTTCACAGGAGGAAATGGAGACTCAGAGAGGTGAAGTGACTTGCCCAAGGTCCCCAGATCTGCCTGTCTCTACGCCCAGTGCTTTTTCTGCTAGCCTCTGGGGTGGCAGGGATGGAGCTGGGGCTCTCATTTCTTTGAGACAGTTTAATCCACTTAGTAGTGAGGATGGTTTAAAAAGCCAAAGCAAACAGGAAAGCCAAGTGTCACTGGCTTCCTGCTGGCCCGAAGGCCTTGACTCCTTGGGAAGCCCCGGTGCTCGGGCCCATCCAGCCTTATGTTCCTATAGGCCTTGCTGCTTGCAGCTGCGGCCAGAGAGGAAACCAGCACCACCCGAAATTTCCAGTCTCCAAATGCCTTCATGGACAGCCCTCTGTTCTCCGAGTGAGCTGTCCCAGCCTCTCTCGTGTCCCTAACCTCCATCTCTAGGGTCCAGCTGGCGTTGACGGAACATCCCCTGTACCCTAAGGCCTTCCCTATATTTTATTCAACCAACATTCGTGGGACTACTGTTTAATGAGGAGCTAGTATCTGCCAGGGGCTGTTCTAGGTGCTGAACAAAACCCGCAACTCCCTGCTGGCGGGGCGAGCAGACAACAGCGACAGACCGCCAGGCGGTGGTAAATTCGAGAGAGAAGAAGGTGGGGAGGAGAGTGGGATTTGCAGTTTTGAACAGAGAGATCAGAGACGGTCTTACCAAGAAATCATCTCTCTTGCCTTTCAACGATCCCACGCAGCCGAGAATGAGCCCCCCGAATCGCGGCTAAGGAAGCTGAGGCTTCAGGATTAAGCCTCAAGTCTGTGCTTGTTACTGTCACCGGTGGCACAGCTGGGTCCTCGCCCGGGGCGGCCTGTTTCCCACGCGCCCTCTCCCCGACTCTACCCGATGGCACTAGCGGTCCTTTTGCAGGTGAGGAAACTGAGGGAGAGGTGAAGCCACAGCCCAGACCCTCAGCAGTTCGTGGGGGTGGGGGCTGGGGTCCAGCCCAGTGCCACCCTCTGGAGCTGCCTCTCGGCAAAGCCCACATCTGCTCCCCCCTCCCCCCGGCCCTCGACCTCCAGCTTCCGCCGGGGCTTGTTGAAACGCAATCCTCCTCCCTGACTGTGTGTCCTCCTGGAATTCTCCTCCCTTTCCGGAGCCCCTCTGGCTCTCTCTCCTGGGTCACGTGAGCCCTGAACTGTCCCACCCACCCTTGTTCTGCCTCAATTATAATAACTGCTGGCCCATCATAAAACCTACAAAAGACATCTTGCACATGGCCAAGGGTGGACAGCGAGAACACACGTGTAGCGGGCGGGAGGCTGCGCTTGGAGCCTTCTCGTCTGGGTGTGTTCCGAACACTGTGGCACGGTGCACAGGAAGACCTTGGCCTTGGAGAAGTGGACCTGGGGTTATGTCCTGGCCGTGTAGCTTTGAAAGTAACGTTGTCTAGAGCTTCAGCTTCCTTATCTATAAAACAGGTTCAGATACCCTCACCTTGGGGTTGTTGTAAAGATAAAATGCCGTGGACATGGACAGCTAAAAATATATAGAAAAAATTAGCCGGGCATGGTGGCGCATGCCTGCAGTCCCAGCTACTTGGGAGGCTAAAGCAGGAGGATCGCTTGAGCCCAGGAGTTTGAGGTTGCTGTGAGCTAGGCTGACACCACGGCACTCTAGTCAGGGCAACAGAGTGAGACTCTGTCTCAAAAAGACAAAACAAAACAAAACAAATGCCGTGCACAGTATCTGTTCAAAGCTAAAATTTGACAGAGAGTGTGTTGGGGAAGCATTTAGCAGAGCCTGGCAGACAAACCTCGAGCATTCATTGAACTGAATGGAGAAGTCTGTATGGTGGCAAAACAACTGTCACCAGCAGAATAATAGCAACATTCACTGTGCTCCTAAATCCTGAGGTAGGTACTCTTAGTATCATTTCCATTTTACAGAAGAGGAAAAAAGCACAGAGAGGTTCAGTAACTTGCCTGAGATCACACAGCAGCCAAGCAGCAGAGCTGGGATTTGGAGCCCAAACTGCCCAACTGCAAAATACAAGCTCCTTAACCATTATGCTAGGTTAAGGAAACTGAGGCTTTTGGAGTTGAAATAACTGCTCAGTGACACACAGCAATTGAGTTCTTGACCCAGGAAGGGATGGCGGGCAGCCCCAGTCTGGAGCCTGTGCTCTTAACCAAAGCTGAGCACATCAGAGCTGAAAGGGACTCTAGGAACAATCCAGGAGAAGCCTGAGGTCCAGAGAGGAATCATGACCTGCCCAAAGTCACACAACCAATTAGTTGAAGAATCAGGACAAGCACCCTGGTTTCCTGACTCCAGAACCCCAAGCCATCACTGAGTATCGCCTGGACCACAAAGCAGCATCAGGGAAGGAGGCTTGAGGGTGTGCTGGAAGTGTTTCCGCAGAAGCAGAAGGAAGGAAATCTAAGCAGAGAGAACAGACTGTGCAAAGGTCCAGTGGCCATGAACGTCTTTTTTGGAGAACAGCGAGCTGTACGGTGTGTGCAAAGGTTGCCGCAGGTTCAGATGATGAGGCTGGTTTTCATATTGAATGTTCCCACTTGTTAACCACTTTCTCGTTCTATGTTGTGTTGCTAATATTTTTCCTTATTTCTTTGGCCTGTTTCTAATGTTTATGTAAAATTCTTGGTCCATCTGTTCGAATACCGCCGACTCCAGGGCATCTCTAACCCATCTGTGTTTTTTCTTTTGAATTCACTGTGCTCTGGCTCGTGGGCAGGGTGGCAGGGAGCACGCACCCCTTGCCCTTAACACAGAGGGAAGACACAGCTCCCAGACCTCCCGCCCTCTCCAATCACTCCCAAGTAGCGACAGAGAGAAAGATCACTAAACCGAGGCAATTACAGGGAAAACACAATCTCCTGAGGAGACGGAAGGGGGTTTTAGATGGTGCGTGTAGGGTGGGGGGTTTGCTACAGCCAGGAGGAAAGGCGGCGCATGGTGTTTAGAGTGGAGAACTCTTGCAGAAAAGAAGACGGGGTTGAGTTCTCCTCTTGCCTCTTTGAGCCAAGCCTGGGCCCGACACACACAACCACGGTCCTGGAGCGACCAAGGTCAGTGCCCCCGCTTGGAAGTCGGCAGCCCAGGCAGATGGCACCAGTGTCTGCTGAGATAAAATCAGGGCAGCACAGCAAGCACCGTGGAATTGCAGGACACAAAAGGGACCAAGAGGCCTCTACAGCCTCTACACCACCCCTTCCCTACCAGACCCCGAGGCTGGAGGATCCTGACCTGGCAGATAGCACCATCCCCACACTCTTCCTCCCTGGGGTCTGAAGGGAGGCCCAATCCCGTGGCATGAGTCACTTGGGGAGGGAGAATGGTGATGTCACATTTAGGGAGGAACCTAGTGCTGCTGACATCCAGGGATCTCCACCCTGGCACTGTGGTCTCCTTGTGCTCACTGCAGCTGGAAGACTAGGTCAGGCTTAGACTCTTCTCCCAGGACACAGCAGCAAACAGAATAGCTGAAATCCCCCGAGGAGTGAGCTACAAGTTAAGGAACAGGGTATCCAAGGAGCACGGTGACTTAATGAAAGATGAGCTGATTAGAGATAACACTGGAATCAGCTGTACTAGAACAGACGGACTGGGAATTTAAAACAAGCATTAGAAACATGCAAAAGGATATTTCATGACTTTGGGGTAGGCAAAGAGTACGAACCTCATAAAAGAAAAAAATGATAAATTGGACTTTACCAAAATTTAAAATCTCTTCACATCAAAAGATACCATTAAAAAACTGAAATGACAAGAACATGAATAGGATAAAAATATTCAGGATACATATAGCTGACAAAGGACTTGTAGCTAGTAAGTAAAGATCTTCCTGAAGTTGACAATAAAATGATGATCAATCCTCTTCCCTCAATGAGCAAAAGACACAACCAGTCCACAAAGAAAACACTCGAATGACTAGTAAGTACCCGGAAAGGTGCTCAATGTTGTTACTTACCAAGTAAATGAAAATTAAACCCATTTATTTCATGCCCATCAGAATGACTGAAACCAAATCAAAGACCGGCAAAACCAAACACTAGCAAGAATGTAGAAAAACTTGGAACTCTCATAGATTGGTCATGGGAGTGTTAAATAGCATAGTCACTTTGGAAAAGAGTTTGGTAGTTTCTTACAAAGTTAACACCTTACATACTTATCGCATAATCCAGCAATTCTATCCCTAGTATTTGCTCAAAAGAAATGAAAATATATCTACATAAAGATTCATACGGAATGTTCAAAGGAGCTTTATTTTTATTTTATCTTCTTGATATAGAGTCTCCCTCCGTTGCCCCAACTAGAGTGCAGTAACGTCATCATAGCCACTACACTTCCAACTCTTGGGCTCAAGCGATCCTCCTGCCTCAGTCTCCTGAGGAGCTGGGACTACAGGTGTGCACCACCATGCTTGGCTAATTTTTTTGTAGAGATGGAGTCTTGCTATGTTGCACAGGCTGGTCTTGAACTCCTGGCCTCAAGTGATCCACCTTGGCATCCCAGGTGGAGTGCTGAGATTACAGGTGTAAGCCACTGTGCCCAGCCAGAAAGATCTCAGTCTGAAAGGGCCAAAATATACCAAGCATGACAGATAAGGAAAAACCTACTCGTAGACATGTCATAATGAATAACAAAAAACAACAAAAACATTCTAAAAGTCTAGAGAAAAATAAATTATTAATACTTGCAAAAGGAATAAGTATCAAATTTGTATACCAAAGTTTTTCAGCCTACATCCTGTGACCAGAGTCTAATTAAGTCACAAGCTTTTAAAAAGACAAGTAATTGCTCACACACTTACATTTAAAACACCCCAAAATAACTCATGGATCAAAGAAAAGCCACAGTAGAAATTTAAAATTACTTAGAACTGAATGATAACAAAAACACCACATATAAAAAATTGTGTAAGCATACTAAAAATTGTGAGAATAAATACACTGAAGTGCCAAAGGGAAAAAAATTTGACTAAGAATTTTATTTTATTTCTTTTTATGCTGCCCCCCCCACTACCCCTGACTAAGAATTTTATATCCAGCTAAACTGTCATTTAACTGTTAAAGGTTAATAAAAGTCACAGTATTAAAGGGCTCAGGTTTGTACAAAAAGACACCCCCTCAGCCCCTGGGGGGAAAAAACCCTAAAACCTTGAAGGAACTATTTGAGTCATGGAAACAAATTCCACAGGTGATACTAAAGGTATCTGAAGACTGAGCTAATAACTTAAAATAGACATTGTTAATGTGATGTCATGGCGGCTGAAGGAGGCCCATCGGTTCTGGACGCTGAAGGGAAGCGGGAGGAGAAGCAATATGAGAAAATGCTGATCTTGTCTTTGCAGGGAAAAGGCACAGATAATTTTTTTAAAGTAATAAAGCAGAAAAAGCAGGACAAATTGAAATAAAAATGTAGGATGGTAGAAACAAAGTATGTAAGCACACATTCTCTTCAGGAACACGAAAACATTTTAAAAATTAATCACATACCAGGCCATAAAGCCAAGTCTTAAATAATAGGTTTCCACATAGTCCACATTCTACGACCAGAATGCAATTAAGCTACAGGTTAAGTTTATAAAAGGAAAAAGAATTACCTACACACTTAGGTTAAAAACACCCCTAAATAACTCATGGATCAAAGAAAAGTCATAGTAGAAAGTTAAAATTACTTAGAACTGAATGTTAGCAAAAGCACCGCATATCAAAAATTGTGTAATGCAGCAAAGAAAGGTTAAAAATTAATGAGCTGAGTGTTCAAT
>VBSM01000529.1:12510666-12522829 GCA_008086735.1 Cheirogaleus medius | reverse complement strand
TTTTTGAAGAGGAAGGGTCTCACTATGCTGCCCCAGCAAGTGCAGTGGCTGGTCACAGGTGAGCCTCTAACACCTGGGCTCAAGCCATCCTCCCGCCGTGCCCAGCTTCTGCCACTATTCTTCACCTGTAACCTCAGGGATTCAGGTGTCTGCCCTGTGGGGAGGTGAAAAGGCCCAAAGGAGAAAGGGTGTATGTAAAACACGTGGGAGGCTGCAGTGTACACAGGGATTCGGGACACGGTAATCTTACTATCATCAGTGAACAAAGTAAGGCTTAAAAAGGAGGCAGGCCTGGATCTATGGACCAGACCCTCCCCAAGGCAGACATATTCTCCCCTACCAAAGCCAAGACCAGTCTGCCCAGAGCGGACTTGGGAGGCAGAGGGGAAAGACCCCAGCCTCTGGGTTCAAATCTCAGTTCCACCACTCACCAGCTCTACGACCCTGGGCAGAGCCTAATATCTTATCTAACCTCACCGAGCCTTCTATCTGCCTCAGACAGGCCTTCCCCACCGTGGAGGGGTGGCAGTCCCTTCCCTGTTGCTTTTGGCCCTGGGCAGTGCCAGGAAGTTAGGGAGATGATATATGTGGGGCTGTCCCAGGCAGGGGTGACGTGACATAATTTCTCTTCCGAGATACTTCTGTCTGGGCGCAGCTCAGAGCGTGATGGGGTAAAGCCCCGAGGAAACAGGGAAACCCCTCCCCACCCCAAGGAGGGTGCTGCCAACAGCCAGCCCCAAGCAGAGGCACGAGGGAACCGACCACCCAGCAGGGGTTCAGGAGTCCTTACCAAAGGAGGCAGTATGGCCACATGCCACAGCCTGACCACTGGGATTCACACCCGGATCCACCAGTCACACACCATTTACCGGGCAAGCGAGCTTATTTCTGAGCCTGGTTCCTTGTCCAGGACGGGGACAATGACAACAGCACCCACCTCCTAGAGTTGATATGAGGATTAAGTGAGTCAATATGTCTGGCTACGTCCTTGGAGCAGCACTGCCACTCAGCTAAGAGGAGCTGCTACCGTGACAATAATTCATGAGTGCTGTCATTTCTTCTCCGAAGACCTTCCTGGTTTTCTCCAGCAGACTCGGCCTCCTTCCTGCTGGCTTCTACACAGAGCGTGATTGGGGCCTGTCACCCGGATGACGATCACAAGACTTACTATGTGCCCGACACTGGACTAGGCATTTATACCCGTGGAGCTGTTTCATAGTCAAGGGGCAGCACGACCACTGGACTCACCTACTCATGATCCTATTTGTTGTGTCCCTAGGGAAGAACTGGTAGTGGAAGGTGTTCCCATATTACTTGGAACACGCGTGTGCTGGAAGATATTCAAATATTTGCACCTGACACCAACTATATGACCTAGGGGACATGGACTCAACCTCTCTGAGCCTCAGCTACAAGGATGAATGAATAAATGTATGTGAAGTGCTTAGAACTGAGCCTGATTCATGCTACATTTAAAACTTAAACACGGCCGTAATCCTAGCACTTTGAGAGGCCGAGACGGGAGGATTGCTTGAGGTCGGGAGTTTAAGACCAGCCTGAGCAAGAGCGAGAACCCATCTATACAAAAAATAGAAAAATGAGCCAGACGTGGTGGTGCGTACCTGCAGTCCCAGCTACTCAGGAGGCTGAGGCAGGAGGATTGCTTAAGCCCAGGAGTCTGAGGTTGCAGTGAGCTATGATAATGCCACTGTAGTCTAGCTGGGAGGACAGAGTGAGACTCTGTCTCAGAGGAAAAAAAAAAAGGATTCTGAAAACTGGCTCTCAGTAAAGAAAAGGAAAAAAACCCCACTTTATGTATGTTTCAATTACTCCTCTGAATACCTCTAGGAGTTATTATTTGACACAAGGAAACTGAGGCACAGCGGTCACACAAAGTCACATAACTCATAGTCCCTATTAGATGTTAGGCCCCACAAGTATTAATTTATTCAAGCAATCGTATTAAGTGCCTAATGCACACCAGGAAGCCTGGTACATATAGATTCAGCAAATGATGGCTGTGACTATTACTATCATTAAAGAAATTAAGGTTGCTTGGAACCAGGGAGTACATCTGTGAACAAAACAGACAAGGAGACTGGTCAGAGGTAGGACACTGGGGAACACATACCTGACTACAGGCCTTTGCCACCAACAGGGAAGCTGCTACCCAGGGACACTGGTTTGTCCTGCTGCCAATCAATTAACAAACCATCTATGAGCTGGAGTCACTCGTGGAGATCTGGGAAGGAAAGCTGGGCTCAGCCTGGAGCAGCTCAGCTGTCAAACCCAGAGGGACAGCACTCACAGGTCCTCCCATGGCACCAAGGCTGGCCGGGCTGTGGAAACCCCTGCCAGGTGTGGCAGCCTTTCATTAACTCAAGTCATTCATCGCTTGCAGAATGCAGGCACCTCGTAAGACGCTGAAATTCACGAATGATTCAGACAGGGTTCCTGCCCTCCAGGAACTGAGACTTGGAGCCAAACACTATGCAGATGATCAGGTTATAAAGAAAGGGCTCAAGATTCCCAAGCAAAGTCTAGAAAAACAGCCGTGATGCCAACTGGCAACCCAGGCGAGAGAGCACTGCAGGGGAGGAAACGAAATGTGAGGGGCTGCAGGACACATCTAGGCGAAGGCCTTCAGCCTGGGATCCTGACCAGAGTTTGAGGGCTGGTTTTGCCATCAATTTGACTGCAGGCAAGTTGCCTTGACTCCCTAAGCCTCAGTTTCCTCCCTTGCAAAATGACCATAAAACTTTATGGGCTATTTTAAGCACTCAACGAGTTCATGGATAAGAAATGGCTTTAAAAACTGAAAAATAGGCCGGGTGCGGTGACTCACGCCTGTAATCCTAGCACTCTGGGAGGCCGAGGCAGGCGGATCGCTCAAGGTCAGGAGTTTGAAACCAGCCTGAGCAAGAGTGAGACCCCATCTCTACTAAAAAAATAGAAAGAAATTATCTGGACAACTTAAAATATATAGAAAAAATTATCTGGGCATGGTGGCGCATGCCTGTAGTCCCAGCTACCTGGGGGAGGCTGAGGCAGGAGGATTGCCTGAGTCCAGGAGTTTGAGGTTGCTGTGAGCTAGGCTGACACACAGCACTCTAGCCTGGGCAACAGAGTGAGACTCTGTCTCAAAAAAAAAAAAAAAAAGCTGAAAAATAAGATAGAAGCCTGGAAGCTAAGGTTGGGAGTGTTAAAGTGGCTTGTCCAGTGTCACATAGCTAATTAAAGCAGAACTGAGATTGGTCGGCCCCATCAGGATGTGGGGGCAGGCCAAGCCCCACCTCAGCTGAGCGGAGGCTCAGATCCCATGTTCCCCGGGCAATTTGCTCAGCAAGGCCAAAGGAACAGGCAGGACACTTAATTCCCTGGTGCAGGGTTTACCATTTACTCACTGTGTGACCCCAGGCTCATCACCCACCCTCTCTGGGCCTCAGATTTCTAACCTGCAAAAATAGAGATGCCATTGCTGTGCTGCCTATATGTAAACGTGGAAAGCTCTGTCAACGGAGAGCACTTTCCACAGGCAAAGGAGTTAGATGGCACGGTTAAATGACAGTGTGAGCTGATGGAGAGCCAAGGCAGAGCCTGGCCGTCCCCACACTGAGCTGGGGAGGGGAGCTGAGCTTCCAGTTGGGCAGATGGGAATTCAAATCTCAGGTCCTCCACTTTCCAGCTGGGGGAACTCAGGCAAATTACTTCCCTTCTGAGTCATTTTCCTCACTTGACAAACGCTATTATGAGGATCGAGTGTATGAATGTACATACAAAGTATCTGACAGAGTGGCATGGTGCGTAACAAATACTTCCAAGTGCTATCATTACTGTTATTGATAGTATTGTCAAGGGTGAGCCAGACTCTTTTCAGGAGGACCTGAAACCAGCCACTCTAACTTCAGTCACTCTTGCTTTAAGCTTTAAGCTTGGGTAGTTGCCAGGCCCAGAAACCTCCCTCCCGCTTGAGACTGAACTTGGGCACGGCCGTGTGCCCCACAGAAGGTTTCCACCCCACCCCACCCCAGCGGGGGGTCGTGGTGCAGTCTAGCTCCATTCCTCCTGCTTCACAGACAAGGAAAAGAAGACCAAGGAGCACCATGACACATAACTGGGTGCCACCTGGGCCTATCCCTTCCCCACCCCTGCCCACACAATGGCCAAATCTAATCTGGTTCTGGAACGTCCTTTCATCTTGTGTGCCAACTCTAATGAGTTGCTAATGGCTGCCTGGAACACTATTTAGAAGGAAGCTGAGAAGGAAAGCGGGCAGCGGTTGATTAGTGATGTCTGACAGGGGTGGAGGGCGGGGGATGGGCAGCACGCATGCCAGCTATTTGCCATCCATGAACCAGAAAAGTCCTAAGGCCTTGCCTTACTCACATAAGGCACAGTTGTTGGGCAGAAGCGGAGAGAGAGGAAGGGATTGCCCAAGGCTACACGGTCTGAAATGACTAGGCTGGGATTCACACCCAGGACCCTCTGGGTTTCTGAGGATGCTCCCTTCTAGAATTGTCATTTCCTATCCATTATCTGGGAGAACAGATGCCGCTGCCCAAACAAGAGTGCCTATGCACGGTCCCCTCCCTCTGAGGCTGCCCACCCCCATGTCATTTGCAAATTCCAGAGACAGATGGCTCAACTGAAAACAAATGTATACAGCAAGGTCCCCTAAGGGCTTGTATCCAAATGTAAACATTTGAATCCAGATGCCAATCTGATTGGGCAGGAGGGCATGAGACCTGGATTTGGGTCTCACCTCCACTTTCCAGACCCTTAGAAAGTTACTCGACTTCTCTGAGCTTCCCTTCCCTCCTTTGTAAAATGGAGAGAATGACAAGCTAGAATACAATAAGGTCATTCAAAGGGATTAGCTCAGTTTCTGACACAGAGTAAATCCTCCAATGTCAATTACACACGGTGCCAAACTCAGACATGATTTTTCAGCTTTAAGATGGTGCCAAAGCGACAGGCATTCAGTAGAAACCACACTCGTGTACCCGTACAACCATTCTGTTTTTCACTTTCAGTATAGTATCCACTAAAATTACATGATACATTCAGGATTTTATGATAAAATAGGCTTTGTGTTAGATGATTTTGCCCATCTGTAGGTTAATGTAAGTGTTCTGAACACGTTTAAGGTAGGCTAGGCTAAGCTGTTAATATAACATGTAGGTTAGGTGTATTAAATGCATTTTGACCTGTGATATTTTCAACTTGCAATGGGGTTTATTGGGACATAATCCCATTGTGAGTCAGGAGCATCTGTATAAGGATTAGGTCAAGAAGAAAACCACAGGCCGGGCGCGGTGGCTCACACCTGTAATCCTAGCACTTTGGGAGGCCAAGGCGGGTGGATTGTTTGAGCTCAGGAGTTCAAGACCAGGCTGAGCAAGAGCGAGACCCCGTCTCTACCAAAAATAGAAAGAAGTTATTTGGACAGCTAAAATATATAGAGAAAAAATTAGCTGGACATGGTGGTGTATGCCTGTAGTCCCAGCTGCTTGGGAGGTTGAGGCAGAAGGATTGCTTGAGCCCAAGAGTTTGAGGTTGCTGTGCACTAGGCTAACGCCATGGCACTCTAAGCCCGGGCAACAAAGTGAGACTTTGCCTCAAAAAAAAAAAAGAAGAAAACCACAAAACACAGAATTTATTCAGGTGATTAAGGCATGGGCTTTGACAAGCTGTTGGGAGGAACTCTGTTTATATCCAATATCTTAATAGGCTAACTGACCTAAAATGTGAATTATTACAATTGATTTTAAAATAAATAGGGAACTGACTCTTCTAGGAAGATGCGTTATGTCACTCACCTCATGCAGAAAGAAGCAGCCTTGAGTGGGAGGATTGGTAATAGTAGGGAACAAACATGTCTATTTCTTACTTCCCAGCTAGGGGAGTTTGTGCCTCAGTTTCCCCATCTGTAATGTGGTGATAATAACACCCGTTGCGCAGGGCTGCGAGAGGACCAACTGAGCAATTACAGGTGAGGCGCTGAGCACCACGCCTGGCAGGTCAATGTCAGCGGTCTATGGACTTCTGGGGGGGAGCACTTAATGAGGCAGAGAGACCAGAACCGCCATGCAAGTGCTCAGAAGGAGTGGAGGAGGGGAAGCGAGACTCAGAATCCCCTGAGACGTTTTGTAACCAGAATGGTGGCAGATGAGTAAGTTATTAACTCCTGGATGTTCAAAGGCATTTACATCAAAGTGGGGACAGGTGGAGAGAGAAAGACAACACATGGTCCTCAGAATGACCAAGTCTGGCAGGGCATGGTGACTCACGCTTGTAATCCAGGAACTTTGGGAGGCCAAGGTGGGAGGATCGGCTGAGCCCAGAAGTTTAAGGCTGCAGTGGGCTATGATCACAGCAGGGCAAGAGTGAGAAGCTGTCTCTAAAAAAAAGAAAAAGGCAAGCCTGAGACAGTTCAGTGACTGCCAACAAGAGGCCTAAGGATTCCAGGAAAGAGACCTGAGAGCCTCAACCTGAGAGCTAAGAAGGTACACACCCTGTTGCTGTATTGACATAAGTAAAGGTGGACCAGAGAAGGCAAGAGACTGACCTCACAAAAGTCACATGGCAGATGCTTTTGAAGGTGGCACTTACGGTTTTTCAAATAACAGTTTGCTTTAGCCACTTAAACACACTTTTAAAGAACCCAGCAGCCTGCTGCATACCTGACCAGGTGAAGTTCACACACCTGAGTCACAAACTGAGATCTGGGATGATGGGGAAGTGTCGGTGAAATAACGGGGTGGAGGAGGGGCTGGTTCAGAGCCTTGAGGGCCAGGGCCTCTCTCCAGGGTCTCCAAGGTCTTACTCCTAGAAATAACCTTCCAGTACCCCCTTCCTCCCTTCCCTGGGTCAGGGCAGGGTAACAGAGGCAACCTAAGGGAAAGATTTGAACCCAAGGTGTCTGCCCTCTGAGCCTCAGTCTCAAATGCAAAGGGGGGCAGCAGGGGAAGGTGACGATCAAAGGTAACGTCTGAAAGTGCCTGGTACCCAGTAGTGCTCACAAAATGCTACTTCCCACACCAGACACATTTCTGAACTCTACAGGAGCAAGGACCAGGGGGCTGAGCTTACTATCAGGAATCAAGGCTCCCCCTTGTTCATCTCGTGCCCCCACAGCAGTGTATTCATGGAGACCTTCTAGAATCTCTTATCTGGGCACCGCCACCAGAGCCCCAGCACTTAACCATCAGGCTTCACGGCCCCTCACCCTGCCCTCAGGCTCAGAGTCTGAGATGCGTGCTACAGCCACTGTGGTGCCTGCCTGTCGTCCGTCCCCAGGCCTTGGCTCCCAGAAAGAAGATGAAACAGAGAGCCGTGGGTTCAGAGTGCAAGATCACGTTTCCTGTCTGGGAAGTGCGTACACACCAATGCACAGGGCTGTTGGGAGCGCTGGGTGAGGTGGTAGGTGTCAAGCAAGTCCCTTCCTTGCCGGGGCTGTGCAATCTTTAGAATGAAGCACCCAGGGCTGCCTGTACCCAACGGGGAAGACCCTGGGCCCAGCTGGCTGAGCCTTGCCAGGCTGATGCTCTGTCATCCCCAAACCTCTGGAGCCCTCAGACTCTTCCTGGAGACCAGCAAAGCAGGAAGAGAGTTCCTTCACCTAGCTGCCGTGTTTCGGAGACACTGCCAGGCCACGGGAGAGGGGCTGGTGTCCATGTGTTCCACAGTCCTACTCTGAGACCCCTGAGGGCTGGCCAGGCCTCATACAGTCATTCGAATGAGATGTGTGTCCCCTTACGTGGCCTGACAGCATCCAGCCCAGAAACCGCAAACTCGGAAGGCAGGCAGGCGCGAGGCCGCGGGCGCGGTGGGGGCCGTGGCAAATCGGATGGAGCAGCTGCCAATCGGCTGCAGCCGTGGTGGCCAGGCAGGGACATAGCTCAATATGGTCACATCTTCTGAGCTTTCAAGAGATGCCAGAAACCCCTATTTTTATATAAAATGAAATCACCTGGTTTAACAACACCAGCAATTAAATTAAACTTTTTAAATCACTGCAGAGTCAACAATCCCCCATCTCACCCCCTGTGGCCTTGGGAGGGCAGTTTGTGACAGACCTCCCATAACCCAGCACACAGCAGGCCATAAATATTTAAGGACGAGTGGATGGAATGAGACCCATCCCAAGTCTTAGCAAAGTCCCATCTCTTCACTCCTGCTCCTCAGATTTCTTGGTTAACAGATGAGGAAACTGAGGCTCAGAGAGGGGAAGTGACTTGCCCAAGGACACACAGCTAGCTTGTCAACAGCCCAAAGACTTAAACTCTGCTCTCCTGAGCTTAAGATCTTTTCCCACCAACCCAGACCATCTGCATCCTCTCTTGAACAATTATTTTCAAAAAGTAGATATACATACTAAGGATCTACTGCAGACGTGAGACACGCTAACTTCAGCAGAGTGGTTACCTTTGGAAAGGTCATGGAGCTTGGAGCCAGGAGACTCAATTCCAGGTCTACACTGCCCCAAGCAGCTGGGCGACCCTACACAAGGCCCCTCGCCTCTTTGGGCCTCAGTCTCCCTCATCTGCAAAGGAGCCAGTGGACAGAGCTAGCGTCTAAAGCCCTTCCAGCTGAAATTCTAGGCTTTTTATGAGGTCTCCTCTCTGGCCAGTACTCTGCGTTCTCGGATGAATAAAATAGTAATAATAATAATAATGAGGAGGGTGAGCCCACACCAGCCAGGAAAGAACACTACAATTTTTAGTGAAATCTGACTCCTGGTTACTGGAATTCAGAAAGAACCATGGTAATACTCGGGCAGTTTAACCACCATCCTACAATTAAACAAAAACACATCTGTTTTAACTTCATCCCCGTTGCTTCCTCCCACCCCCTACCCTCATCTCAAATTTTACCCCTTAATTTGAGAAATCAAATTCAATGCAAACAATTGATTTCATGCCACAGTGAGGCTGAGAATTTAAGCATGGAAAACTTTAAGCACAGAGTTTTTCTGGGAGCAATTATGACATGTGGGGGGGTGGGGTATGGGGAGACAGAAACATATGGAGAATGTTCTCTAGACACCAAGCATCACATAATGATGTTGAGGGCCTACTATGAATCCGGCACTCAGAGGCAAAGTGATTTGTCTCAGGTCACATAGTTGCAGATTTGACCCCAGAGCCAGGTTAGGCCTTTGCAACCTAAACAGGGACTTCCCTCTGGCCCTCAGGATCACCCAATAGGGGTGAAGTTAACTGCCACTGAAACTGCCCCACGGGAACCATTAACTTCTCAATAACGATCAATACTGGGTCAGTCCAAAGCTAGAAAGCAATTTATGATCTTGCTAGCCCCTCATAGCAACCCTGCAAAGTATATACTTATTAACCCACATTACAGATGAGAAACTGAGGCTCAGAGATGGGAAGTGACTTGTCCAGGGTCACACAGCAGTGCTGGAATGAACCTCCAATCTACTGCTCCTAGCTGTCCTCTAAAAGTGAGGACACATCCAGAATAAAAACCCCAACATACCACACTGCCCAGCTCCAGCCTCCCAACGATGACAACGTCGTGCTGGGAAGCCGAGTCAGCATTCCTGTGGCCACGCGGAGATTTCTGAGTGCTGGCTCTCAGCACCGCGTGCTCACTCTCCTCGAGATGTTTGCTTGGAGCTCTGGGTTTTGCATGAATAAGTCCAGATGGACTGATTTCAAGGTGAGAACTCCAGGCTATGCCTCTAGATCTTACGCCCTGGATTAAAAGGCCTCATGCCCAGAGATGGATGCAACATGGAGATCACCAGACTCTCAATTCTAGCTATGCAGCTGCAGCCCCAGGTCCCCAGGCGGCATCTGTGTGTCCTTGGGCAAGTCGCTTCCCCTCTCCAAGAGGATCATGTCTAGCTTGCAGAGCACATTGGGTATGTAAGTCACAGGACACAATAGGGCTGACTTTGGTCCTGAGCTGGGACAGGGCAGGAGGCACTGCAGAGATAATAGTTCCAGGGCTGTTTCCAGCATGGAGCTCTGGGCTCCCAGTCCAGGCTGAGTCTAGCATGGTAAAGTGGAATCTGAGTGCGGGCAAGGAGGGCACCATGCCACTCAACATGTGCAGACCCACAGGGAATGGGCAGGGCCTGGGCAAAGCTGGGTGACGGGTTCAGAGGCAATGACATAACCCTATACCAAGTCTCAGCATTACATTTTCTGCTAAGACTAGAGCTGGTGATAGCCAATATCTTCCTAAGCACAGGCACCGGCTAAACATTTGGCAACCATCAATCCTACCCAGACCTCACTACCAGCAGGTACTGTTGATCTCTGTGCTTAAAGGAGGACAATGAGGCACAGAGAGGGGAGAGTACTGGTTCCAGGTCACACAGCTAGGCTGCCTTGTTTATTAGTGAGGGCTAAACAACATCGGCTGATCCATTTCACCTGTGTTACTGCAACTTAATCTTCCTTGTGAATTGCCTGATTCCAATTCTAAAATGTCAATTTTGACACTCAATTTCAGAGCCTGAAAAAAATTGTCATGCAAATGTCCACTCTGAGGAGGGCTTTTGTCTGTTTAATTTGCTGCTGCATTCCAGGCACCTAGAACAGAGCTTGGCACAAAGCTGATGCTCGATAAATATTTGTTGAATGAAGATAGCATTTTTTCCTGGTCTCAGTTCAGTTTTATTCCTCACAATAGTCCCATGCGAGAGGTGTACGCCCCTTTTCACAGATGGGGCCACAGACAGAGACAGGGACCATCACCCAGCCCTGTCTCACTCCACTTGGGACACTGGGGGAGCCGTGTCCAGGGACCTTTTCTGCTTAGGGAATCCAGAGGCTTGGAAGAAGATGAGCAGGGGGTCGGGGTGGGGCAGGACCAGGAGGGGACAATTGCCTGTGGGGAGGACTAAAGATTTGGAGAGGGCAGGTCTGGAGGGTGCAGGAGGAGGCAGGGCTAAGCCCAGAAAGGGCCAGAAGAAAAAAAACAAGGCTCAGCCCCCCCATCTCTCAGGCAGCAGAGTAGGGGTAGGAGGCTGAGGTTGCAGGGCCTGGCGTTATAGGTTCAAATCCTGATCCTACCACTTGCTTAAATGGTGTAAGCCTCAGTTTCCCCATTTGTAAAATGGGACGATGCATGTTGAGGTGTAGAGCAGGCCCTGGCACACAGCAGGCATTCAACAAACAGCCACTGTCATCTTCACTGATGTGGGGCGCCAACCCCTGCTTCCCCACCCCCCAGGGGAAGCTAGGCTACCTGAGGGGTCTCTAGTGTTTCCCAGGTCCTGAAGGCCCTTCCTGGACTGAGAATTGCCCCTTTTTGATCTGAAGGGTTTCTCTCCTCCACCCAGAGACTTTTGTAAAGGCCCCTCCCCAGCCCCATTATGTGTTGACAATGTGGGGAGGGTGGGCTGAGTCTTTCCACAGTGACTGTGACCCTGCGTTTAACCATTTCTTACCAAGACTGGGCAGGGCACCAGCCCCGGGCAGGCTACTTTACCTGCGCACAACCCAGAGGGGGTGGCAGGCTCCTTGGGTTTTGAGGGTTCCAGCGTTTTGCCCCCTGGCTGCTGTGTCCAGCCCACTCCCAAGCAGACAGCAACCCGCGATCCCTGTCCCCACAGCGCATCTGGACCTGACGCGTCCTTCCCTCGACTCCTCCCAGCGCAAACTCGACCCCTAGTTCAAACTACTTTAGACTCCACTCAGACAGACCAGCCCTCTCCCCGGGCCGTGGTGGCGAGACCTAGAGGTTGCCAGAAGGGACGCGGGGAAGGGCGCCAGGCACGAGGGCTGGGGGTAGGCAGCCTGAGCCTCTGGATCTCAGACTGAGGAGGCACCGTGGGCGCAGGTGCCTGGACCGGGGACGGGTGGCGCGTCCCAGACGGCGGCCCGGGAGGTAGGAGAGCCCAGGACTGCAGGGAGGTTCCGAGCAAGGTCCCCTTAGCTCGCCGGCTCCGCGGGCGCCAAGTCCAACCTCCAGTCGGGCCCAGCGCGCCCGCTGGGAACCTCGGATGCGCGCGAGGACGCGAGTGGGACAAGTGGCTGGGGGCGGGAGGCCTCTGCCCTGCCATTTCAATTCAACATTGGGGCCAACGGAAGATGCAGGAGGGGCCAGGGATCGACCATGCACGCGGGGCTCCCGAGGAGCCGGGGGACAGTGTGAGTCCTTACCTGCGCAGAACTCGTGGGTGAGG
>VBSM01000529.1:12449017-12460426 GCA_008086735.1 Cheirogaleus medius | reverse complement strand
CTCCTCCCCCCTCCCACCTGCCCAATACCCGATAAATGTTATTCCTATATGTCCCCTGCTAATTTTTTATTTTTTGAGAGATGGGATTTCGCTGTTGCTCAGGCTGGTCTCAAAATCCTGGGCTCAAGTGATCCTCCCACCCCAGCCTCCCAAGTTGCTAGGATTACAGGCATGAGTCACTGCACCGGGCATTTAATGTTATTTGAAAGAAGGAAGGAATTTGAGTCCTTTCTTTGTCTTGATGCCTTGGATCCACTCTGTTGCCTCCCTTTCCCTCAGGGCCTGGCAGCTCTGGGCTGGCCTCCTGCCCAGACCCTGGGCTTTGGGCTTCCTCAGGTGTTCCTCAAGGTAGAGAAGGGGTTCTGGCTCTGGAGACCCCGGGCCACAAGGGTCTACTGTTGATGGGCTATGTGACCTTAGGCAAGTCCCTTCCCCTCCCTGGTCCTCACTTTCCCCTTCTGCAAAACGCTGGTGGATTGAAGCTTCCCAGCTTGCCAGTTTCTGGTGGTCGCCCTCCTTTGGGAGCTGTGTGTTCCTGCTGATCTGCCATGCTCAGGAGCCCCAGATGGCCTGAATCTCTGCAGAAGGACTGTTTAGGAACATGGGTGCCCTCTGTAAGAGCCTCATTGTGAGCCAGTCCTCCCTGGGTGAGAGCCCCCCAGAGCAGGCCCCTGGCCATGGGAGCCCCCCATCAAGGCTGGCAGAGGGACTGAATCCTACTACTCTCTGGCTCTGTGACTTTGGGCAACTCATTCCACCTCTTTGAACACCAGCATCCTCATCTTCAGGGTTGTGAGGACCAAATAAGATTCCACTACATTGTGGGGACAGAAGTGAATGGGACAGCCATACCCCTGCCCTTAAGGGGCTGTATTCTAGGAGAGGAAGCCAGAGACCAAACAGGCAAACCAACCAACCAGAAAGATCCCTTCAGGGAGAGGAAAGAAGAAAATAGGTTGATGTGGTGGGAGGGGCAGAGGCTGTGTGCTAGAGTGGTGGCCGGAGAGCCGGTGACATCCGAGCTGAGCCCTGAGGGTTAAGGAGGGGCAGCTGGGCAAAGATGTGGGAGAAGAGAGTTCTGAGCAGAAGGAACAGCATATGCAAAGGGCCTGGGACAGGGACAAGGAAGTTGGCATGTTATGGGTGGCAAGAAGCTGGCATGGCTGGGCAGAGGCAGCCGGAGGAAAGGGCCGGGGGGAGGGATGGAGGGGCGGGTCACGTGGGGCCTTCTGTGTGGGGGGTGGTGTTTTGTTCTAAGAGCACTGGGAAGCCCGAGGAGGGCCCCACGGCGGGGCTGACGTGGTTTGGTTTGTGTCAGGAAAGGCCCTGGCTGCTGCGTGGCACGGGGACATGGCGCCGAGGCTGTGCAGTGAGGGGTGAGTGGGCCTTGTGTGTCGCCTGTCCTGAGGGAGACGAGGCCGATGTTTCTCCAGGATCTGGGATTTTAGCAGCTACTTCAGGGAGAGGAGAGAAACAGGCATTCCAGGTGCTTCTAGACATTCCTGGCAGCAGGGCACAGTGGGCACAGGTGGCTTTTGGAGCCAAACCAGACCCGTCTTCAGCCTCCACTTGACCTCAGCCTTCCATGGTGAGCTTGGGATTCTCCCAAAGTGACCTGTTCCCAACATCCCAGCCCCGGGGACCCAGGGAAACGGGGCCAGAGGGCACAGAGCTAAAGCCCGCCTCCGCGACTTCACACCCTGCGGAGAAGTAAGGGCGAGGAAGCGATGGCTGCAAGGGGTGCCCGGCCCTCTGCCCTCTGGGCCACTGCTGCCACGGCCGGGCTGGAGGGAATCCTGTGGCTTTGTGGTTCCTGAGTGTCCCAGGCTGGTAAGGGGCAAAAGACAGAAAGGGAAGGCCGTACTTCATCTTCCGTTGCCCTGAGTGTGCGGTGGGTGGTTACTCAGCAGCCTGCTGGGCTTCCGGTGTGGTGGGCAGGAGGGGGAAGGCAGGAGAGTTCACAGAGTCACAGAAGGTGGGACTTAAACGTCATCTAGACCAGCTTCCTCACAGACAGACAAAGGCTCATAAAGGGAAAGAGACTTGCCTGAGACCACACAGTGAGTTAGAGGGCAGGACTTAGACCCTGATCTCTGAACTCTTAATCCAGCACACTTTCTGGTTGGGATGTAGACTTTGGAGCCAGACAGATGTGGCTTCTAGTCCCAGCTCTGTCACTTAGTCTCAGCTGGGTGACTTTCAGTGAGTGACTATCTCTGAGCCTCAGTTTTCTCCTCTGTGAAATGGGATAATGGCAACACCTTCCTCAAAGTGGTGTTGTGAAAAGTGGTGGGCAATTTATGTCAGGTTGTAATGCTCATAGGACAGTGCACATAGTAGGTCCTTAGGAAGTGGGAGCTGCTGTTGCTCTTGTGGATCTGTCATTCTAAGCCTTGTGAAGTGTTAGAAAGAATGACTGTGTGCTCACTCTCACCCCGCTGCTTTCTGATGCACGCAGTTAGGGAGGGGAGGAAGTTCCTGTCATTGGCCCCTCTCTCTGCTACTTGTGTATTTTATTGCCTTGTTATAGTTGGGAGACCCTTTAGCCAGGACCTTCATTGCCAGCCCCACCCCAACACACACACACACACACACACACACATGCACACAGACACACACACACACATGACTCAGGTAAGCTGGCGCTGTACTGTCTGACTCCAGCCCAAATGGGGGGGAGGGGCAGACAGGCCCAGGGTGGAACACTGGGGTGGGGGGTACCTTCTGCATCGGCTCCCTGCCATGCACCCACCAATGCCTATTTGTGCAGTGTGACCTAGTGGGTAAGACCAGAGGGCACGGGATCAATTTGAGCTTGAACCCTGGATCCACCACTTATTTGGTGTAAAAGACCTTTTAGTAGGTGAGTTTTCTTCTCTGAGCCTCAAGTTTTCCCATCTGTGAAGTGGGGATAACAACTGCCTCCCAGGGTGATTGCAGATCATAAAACGAGAGAAGATACATTCAGAACATGCGTGGGGCGTATTTGTTGCTCTACTCAAAGAAGGGGAGGGCACTAATAACAATATTGACGCGTGTCCCAACCCGTTAGTCCTATCCCTCTTTCCATAACTGTTCTCAGAAACTTCCCTGACAGTCCCCTCACCACCACCCCCATCGTTTGTTCCGGACCGCCCTGGCCTGAAATCAGTCAGTCAGTCAATCGATCTCCCTCCCTCTCTGCTCGGTCCCTGCACTAGCACGGATCAAAAGCTCAAGCTCTGGCCCGGCCTGCCTGGGTTTGACTCCCAGCTCTGCCAGTTGCTTGAGCAGCCTCAGGCAAAGTTCTTAATCCTTAGCTCTGTTCCCGCGGAAGTAAAATGGGAATAGCGGCAGCACCAGACTTGCACAGAGTGGCTTAAGTAAGAATGGGAGTCTTGTAAAGCGCTAGGATCGGTGCCTGCCATACAGTAAGTGCCTAATAAATGTTAACTGATTGGTTACCCGACACAGTTCTGTGGGAACAGAGCCCTTCCTTCTCATCTCTGCCTTCCCAGCTCCCGGCAGGGAGGGGTTTGGGCCCCGGGCATTGGAGGGTTGGTTTCCCGGTGACACGGACCTGCCCGGAAAGACTTCTCAGGGCCTTGGTAAAGGACGAGGGTCGCATTGTGAGCCCAGGTATCTATTTGGCAGAAACATCCCACAACCCTGCCGTGCACCACCACCCTCAGCAAGTTCTCAGTCCCTGGAGGAGAGGGAGGCAGGAGGGCCCTGGTACTATTAGGAAATGACCAGCTGGGGCTGGCAGGTGGCTTGAGGGAAGACTTCCTGGCATTGATGACACTTGATGATTCCTTGGGGGCAAATTATATATTATTAACTTGTGGCTACATTAGAGTTTTTTTCAGTAATCCTTTTGTTCTCTCCTGCCTATAGTTTTACCAGTCTTAGTGGGAATGCCATAATAATGGTGTTTATTGGGTGTTTGCTATGTGTGGGGCACACACAGTGTTACATGTTGTATGCGGTAAATTCACTTAATCGTCACATCGACTCAAGAGGTATTTATTATCATTATTCCTATTTTATAGATAGGAAAACTGAGGCACGGAGAGGTAATATCTCTCAGTCAGTAGGTGGCAAAGCCAGATCCGAACCTTGGCAGGTTGTCTACAGAGTCCAGATTCTTAACCACAATGCTGCAGTGCTTCCCCTGTAACTGACTTCTCCCCACGGCGCTCACGACCAGGCGGTCTGCTGGACTCGGAGGGCTTCTCCTCCATGCAGTCCTTTGCAGCCAGTAAAGGTGAAGAAATTAACATTAGGACTTTCTGTACAGCCTCCTGGCAGCATCAGCTCTGGAATGAGCAGATAAAGACCTTCAAGAAAGGGCATCTGGAAGTTCAAGCCCTAGAAAATAAAGGGCCTGAATCAGGAAGAGGAACAAAGATTAGGGAGCATTTAATGGAGAGAGGGGAGAAGTCAGGAGGCTGAAAGGTGAGGATTCAGATCGGACCGACATTTGCCGAATGCATCTCCCGTGCCAGGCATGGGGGTGTCCGTTCCCTCCAGGAACTCCCAGGCCTGCGGGAGAGATAGACAAGCCAGCAGGTAATTTGCTGAATAGTGTTTGGTGAGTATGAAGGCCCAGAGGAATGGATGCCTAACTTGGCCAAGGGGGGTGATGTTTGAGTTGGGTCTTGAAGGTTGAGTAGGAGTTTGCCAGCCAGGCAGAGCCAGCAGTGGCAGAGCCAGAATTTAAACCTGAATAGTCTAGTTCCAGAGTCTGTGTTCTCACCCACCATGGCACGCTCGGCTCTGCTGCCTTACAAGGCCTGACCTTGGGATATGTGACACTCTGGGTTCTGAGTCACTCAGTGCAAGCCCTGGACAACGGTCCAGCCATTTTCCCATCCAACTCCTGCTTCTGTTCCTTATAAACTCCACTCCCTGCACTCCCTCCCCCTTTTTCTTTGTGGTGGGGGGAGGGTGGTAGTTGACCAGGCTTGCAAGGAGGGTCTCTGTCTCTCTTAAATGGCCAGGACTTGTGGTGTTCAGAGGACACACAGATTCCACCCCCAGCACCCGTGGCAGTGGAGGAGGCACCGGGAGACAGTGGAGCACGCCTTGTTTTGGTTCTCAACCGTTTGCCTTGAGCACATGAGCTGTGCTTTGCGTAAGGCACCTCCTCAGATCATCCCAGCAACCCTGGCAGGTAGAGGTCATTCATTGCCATTTTAAACATGAAGAAGGTGACTCACAGAGGCTGAGCCATGTGTCGAAGGTCACGTGACTAAGCAAGTCAAGGGACTGGAATTTCACCTTGGTCAGTCTGACTCCAAGGCCGATGCTCGTGTTTTTAAGCCACTAGGAAGAATAGTTTATGATGGGCCATTTGCCTTTCTGGTGACAGGTGCTTTCACCCTGTTCCAGAAAACCACAGTGCTTGTCATCAGGACACCCAGGAACTGCAAGTTAATGGTAATAAACCTAAGATTGCATAGTTTGCAGCGCTTCTCAACTGGAGTGTGCGTGAGAATCACCAGGGATGCTGGTTACAAATGCAGATCTCGTTGCCTTCATCCTGGAGATTCTCACTCAGCAGGTTGGAGTGGGGACCAGGAGCCCACATTTCCAGCACACTCTCTGAGTCTGACACTGGTGAGCCACAGAGCATGCGTCGGAAATCCTAATTTATTACATGTCTGCCCTGGGCCCAGCACTCCTGGGCATTTTATTTTGCCATTTCAGCTATCAGAACGTTGCCTGGTGGGTGAAATCAATGTGGAGGGAAGTGGGGAAGTCTTGAAAGAGATTTCCACCAGTCGTGATGAAGACATGTAACAAGTGTGTCTAAAGCGTTGATTTAATCTTCAGGTCAATAGAACGAGGAAACTGAGGCTCAGGGAGGTTAGGCAACGTGCCCGAACAGCATATGGTAGCAGAGCTGGGATTAAAATTTAGATTCCTCTACCTCTGAGGACAGTGTTCTTTTGAATGTCCCATCCTGCCTCTTCTTCACGCTCCCACACAGAGATTTTGGAGGCATCTACCAACCACTGCCATAATTTAAATGTGGGATGATTAATGATAGCAGTAACTATCATTTATTGAGCACCCACTCTGTGCCAGGCACAAGGTATAGAATGGTGCACAGACAGACATGGTCTTGGATAATTGCACAGAGCTCTAAATATGAGCAGGGTGCTGTGTGAACTTATATCAGAGGAGCCATCCCAGGCAGAGAGCAGGGACAGGGGTGACATCCCTGAGGAAGAAACACTGGAGAAGAGATGTGAAGGACGTGTTAAATCGTAACCAAGTAAAGAGATGGAGAGAAAAAGATCCTAGGCCCGGGGGACCAACATGTGCAAAGGCCCTGAGGTGCATGACCTATAGCATGTTCTGTGTAGCTAGAGTGGAGAGCAAGGGTGAGGCTGTTTGTATATTTTCAAATCTAGAAACTTTAGGTTTTATTTTCTTCTGTACCAAAAGGCCCCATTTAAGCCCTCAAAGGAAGAAAAGGCAAAAATATATAACATGCAGGGTGGAGGGTTCACCTGGCTGTGGTAGGGGTGTCAGCAGGGAGGTAACAGGATCCGACTTGCCTTTTATTAAATGCACTTGGGGCTGAGTGGCGATGGGCTTGGGGGAGGGGCAGGAACGGAGTCAGAGGACGGTGCCTCAGCCCAGCCCAGGCTGGTTGTTGGTGGTGTTGAGGGAGAGGCCGACAGAGATATTGAGTGAAGTTGACAGGGCTTGTGATTGATTGGCGTGGGGCAGGGGATCCAGCCCATCGCTTTGACAAATGAGAGTGTAGGGCCCAGGAAGGTGGCATGAGCCACCGGTGTCACACAGCCCAAGCATTAGAGCCCAGATATGTCCCAGGACCTTCCAGCAAAACTCAGACTCTGGGGCCCAGATTACTGGCAGCTGCTTTTGCAGAGTCCCTCCTCCAGGCCTCCGGTGGCTGTGCCCCCTCCCCGTTTCCCCTCTCCCCTGCAGAGTCTGTCAGCCTCAAGGGACTGGGATGCTTTGAAGCACCTAACAGGGAGGGCAGTGCTCTGACCTCAAAATTCTTTCCCTGTGACCTCTGCGATCCTGGAGAGACCAGGGCCCTCAGGACCCTGCCCTCTCCCAGGCTTTGACAGAGTTCCACAGAAGTGGGGGTCAGGGCCAGAGCCACTGTGCACAAACAGCCCTCACTGGGAGGTGGGGAAGGGTGGGCTTCCAGATGTGAGGAGATGCCTCTGCCATGGAGATGAAGGGAGACGCAGGGCCAAAGCCTGGGCCTCTGCTGGGGCCTGATCTCCGATCTCTGTTTCCTCTTCCAAACTTTTTTTTTTTTTTGAGACAGGGTCTCACTCTGTCACCCAGGCTAGAGTGCAGTGGTGCAATCGCAGCTCACTGCAACCTTGAACTTCTGGGGGATCCTCCTGCCTCAGCCTCCCAAGTAGCTGGGACTGCAGGCATGTGCCACTGCATCCAGCTAATAGTTTTACTTTTTAAATTTGTTTAGAGATGGGGTCTTGCTATGTTGCCCAGTCTGGTCTTGAACTCCTATCCTCAAGTGATCCTTCCACCTTGGCCTCCTAAAGTGTTAGGATTACAGGTGTGAGCCACTGCTCCCAGTCTTCTCCAAACTCTTGAACTGGAGACTGTTGGCTGCCATGTTCAGATTGCCTTTTTCTTTCCCCAGTTAACCCTGTTTGGCAAATAAGACCTCTGAGGTGTTCAGGTAAATGAATTCTTAACTCTGCAGATCTCTCCCCACCTCCCTACCCTGGACCAGCCTGTCCCCCTCCTGGGATCCAGGACAGCCATAACTCTCCTGTTACACATCTCATTGCCCTGCACTTGTCCTTAGGATGTGGGTCTCTCTTGGGGGTTCAGGCCCCACCTTATTCTCACCAGGTTCTAGGGCCTACTCACCCCTCAGGCCTCTTCTTCTCCCTGGGAATTGCCCCTAGACCCTGGGCCTGGCCCGAGCCCTCTCTGGGGACCAGGGGCCCTACTGTCTTAGAGACCATTCTCCCACACACACACTGCCACCTCATAGGGTGTTATCTCCCCCAGTGACTGGGCCTTTCTCAGCCTGACACACAGTGGGTGCTCAAGCAAAGTGCTTGCCCCGCCCCCAGCCCTCCCCGCATGCCTCCCCTGCCTCCCCCTCGGGGTATTTTTGCTCAGGGAGCCTGTGCTCTGGCAGCTGAGCCTGGGAAGCAGCTATTGTCAGCTGAGAACGTGGGGTGGCAGAAAGAGGGAGGCTGAGAGGGGGCAGGAGACACGATGGAAAGTACAGGCCCAGCCCCCTGGTCCCCACACCCCATTGGGTCAGGGTGAGGCAAGTTTAGGACAAGTCAGAGAACGCGCCCTCCATGCAGTGGGGAGCGCAGTTACGGCAATCACTGCACTAGGGAAATCCGGCAGCAAGTTCCCACACGAGGTGGGAGGGTGGAAAAGCCGCTGCTGGCCTCATGGAGAACCCAGGGTCCTCTTGAGCCCCGGCAGACCTTGGGACAGTAAGCAGGACCCCTTGTGTTGTGTGCCGCCCGTTCTCGTTTTCTTCTCTTACCTGTTATGTGTCTGTTCCGTGGACCAGGAGGAGGTGGGAGCCACAGTTTATTGAGCACTAACTTTGAGCCTGGCCCTGTGCTAAGCAATGAATGCATTGACTCGTTTCATACCTGAGTCAATTCTAAAGACATGGGGTCCTGTTATGTCCCCATCTAACAGATGGGGAAGCTGAGGCTAGGTGAGTCTTCGTGCCTCGGCCAAGGCCACGCAGCTGAGAAGTGGTGGAGCCAAGATTCTGGCTGACTTCACTGTCGGTTTCTGCAGGCCCCTGTGGACCATCCAGCTTCAAGATGAGGATGTTTTGCTTGTGGCTCAGAAGGGCCACATGCAGCGAAGAGGGGAGGATGAGAAGGAGGTTATGGGGGTCACTCTGGAGGGGAGCAGGTGGTACCCTTTTTGGGGGACACAGGCAGCAGGTGGTACCCTTTCTGGGGGGGAAACAGGCAGCAGGTGGTACCCCTTTCTGGGGTGGGGGGGCACACAGGCAGCAGCAGGTGGTCCCCCTTCTGGGGGCACACAGACAGCAGGTGGTACCCTCTCTGGGGTGGGGGGCACACAGGCAGCAGGAGGTGGTCTCCCTTCTGGCAGCTGGAAGCTAGTTCTGAGCTGGATGAGGAGCTGGCACTGTTCTGTCCTCCGGGCACTCACGCTCTTCAACTGTAACTGTGGCTTCTCTCTGCTGGCGGGGGAGCCCTTGAGGGCAGAGACCCGGCTGCCTTGGGTACCTGCCCTCAGTGATGCTCAGGGAAAGATGCGTGGAGGGAGGGGCCCCTCAAATTGCTGAACTAGGGAAGGGATAGGGATCAAAAATAAACCTTCCCAGGCTGGGTTGCTGGTCCTGGAGCTGGCTTATTGGGACACATCTCTAAGTGTTTAGTGCCAGCTAATGAAGAAAATAAATTCAGCACACAAAGTTGCACTTTGCAACCAATTCCGACCCCCATCTACTGTGTGATGTGTTTTCTTAGAGAACAAAACCCGGAACACTGAAGAGGTTGCTCAATGGGAACCGTTCTTTCCTTCCTGGGTGATTTGTGAGTGTTCAAGCTGTCCCCAGGTGGCAGTGAGTCAGCCATAAAACTCGTTCAGGAAAGTCCGGAGGAATTTCTCTTCTCCGTCAGGTTCCATTTGAGCAGTGCTGGGTGACACCCAGTGACACGATCGAAGGCGGCACACTTCCTCGGCCACTTGTCTCTGCTACCTCCACCTGTTTGTCCCCTGCCCTCCTGGGGCCCAGACCCATCTCAGCCAGAGCGGCGGGGGGTAGGGTGGGGTTAGTGACCCGCAGGCTCCTCTAGCCTGACTCAGTGCCGCCCGGCTCTCTCTGGGGAAATGAGTCATTTCTTCAACCCTGAAATGTTTCTCTTTATGTGGGAAGAAGGGAAGAAAGGGGTGAGGGTAGGGAGAGTCCCTCTTGGTCCTCCCCACACTTGTTTCTCAGCTCTGAGAAGCTCTGGAACCTCCGAGCTCTGGGAGGGAGCCCAGGGCCACCCAGGGTCGGGTAGCCAGACCTAGTTAAGTCAGTAAACTGCGGTTCCGACTGCCATTAGGGTCACCCCTGGGCTGAGCGGTGGAGTGTGAGTGCCTCACTGATGGGCGGTCTCTCCCTTGGGAACAGACCCCTGTCCCCTTCCTCTGCCCACCCAGCACCCTTCTGGGGCAGGGACTGCAGATTCATTCTATGCCTTACTGCCCTTAAACCCGACGGGGTTAAGGAGGTAGATAGTAGAGAGGTGACAAAGTCCTCCTTGTGCCCTGGAAGGTGCCTCTCTCCGTCCTCTTTCCCTAAGCCCCCTGTGGGCTTTCCCACCACCTCCAGGGAACTCGTGCCAGCCACTGTTAATTGGTAGTGATTGTTCTGAGAATTCAGAAATCTGGCTTTGTAGAGGGAGGGAGGTATGTTGAGTTAGATCAATTGGTGATGTCTGCCAGGGGCAGGGGAGGGGTGGGCAGGGCCGCTCCTAACTTCCTTCCCTGGGGAGGAGCTGCTGGGCCTGGACTCTGTCTCATGCCCTCTCCTAATTTCCCAGTTATTCTCCAGGTGACCTCAAGTAAATCATTTTACCTCTTTGAGACTCACTTCTCTCATCTGTAAACATGAGACGTCATGACCACCCACAGCTGCGAAAAA
The DNA here is from genome assembly GCA_008086735.1 of Cheirogaleus medius. NCBI lineage: Eukaryota > Metazoa > Chordata > Mammalia > Primates > Cheirogaleidae > Cheirogaleus > Cheirogaleus medius. The sequence continues at coordinate 12,449,778 of VBSM01000529.1, read as the reverse complement.
CAAATGAGAAAACATCTGGAAGGCAGCCTCGTGTCCTTTGAGTCTTACTCAAATGCCCCTTCTCAGAGAGACCTGCCCTGGCCACCTGTTGAAAATCGCCCCCACCTCCCGCTCTCTGTCCCTTTCGCTATGGAATGGTTCCCTCAGGACTTACCACAGTCTAACGCGCGCTCCGTGTTTTACTTGTCTTATTTACTCTGTCTTCTCTTACTAGCAGAAAAAGTTTCGTGAGAGCCAAGGATTTTATCTGCTTTGTTTCCTGCTCTATCTGCCCAGAACAGTGCTGGCACGTCGTGGGCACACAAATATCTGTAGAAAGAATAAGTGAACAAATGAATGAATGAATGGGAACAGCAGGCAGCCTGTCCAGCCCGTTACTGGGGCCATGTATATTTGGTTCCCCCCACCCCCCTCTCTCTCCAGCTGTGTTGTTCTGGAAGGCTCAGGCCTTTCTCCACCCACTCTCTCAAGGTCAGCTTATCCACTCTGGAGGTTTCATGCTTCATTTTTATATTTGGGCTTTTCATACCAGTGTATGAGGTTGCCCTGGGGAATTGAGTGGGGTACTTTCATCATAAAATTTAAAAAGGACTATTTTGGAGTAGAATGCAGAATTGGCATGAATTTTTGAGATTTAAAAAAATGAGACCGGACGCAGTGGCTCACGCTTGTAATCCTAGCACTTTGGGAAGCTGAGGCGGGACAGTTGCTCAAGGCCAGGAGTTCAAGGCCAGCCTGAGCAAGGGTGAGACCCCATCTTT
>VBSM01000529.1:12420907-12448917 GCA_008086735.1 Cheirogaleus medius | reverse complement strand
GTCTCACTATGTTGCCCAGGCTGGTCTCAAACTCCTGGCCTCAAGTGATCCTCCACCTCGGCCTCCGAAAGTGCTGGGATTACAGGTGTGAGCCACTCACCCAACCTACTTACATACTTTTAATCTTATCAGATATAGATACCATGAATAGGCCCATTTCTCAGATGAGGAGATTGAGGGTCAGAGAGGTTGAGGGACCTAAGATCACACAGCTAGTTAATCGTAGAACCAAACTTCGAACTCCTGCTTTTGTTTTAAAGTTGAAGCCCGGAGAGGGCAAGTGTTTTTTCCAAGGTCACACAGCAAGTGAGCATCAGGGATGAGACTTAAAACTCAGGACTCACAGAGCAGTGTGTTGTTCCATTCACATGATGCTTAGAAGAACAGGGACGAGCCCCATTGGCTGGCATCTGGCCAGAGGAGCTGCTGGCCATGGTCAAGGGCGGATTTCTGCCCCCACAGCCTGGGGGCCCTGGCTGCATGGCAACCTTGGATTCACTTCTGCCCCTCCACCCAGGCACCTTGTCGTGTTTATCTGCATCCTTCTTCCCTGACTCGTTTCTCTCCCTCCACAACCTCCCCAGCCTCAGTTTCTCTCCTCAGTCTTAGGAGTCATCGCTGTGTTCTGGGGGGGCAGAGCGGTTTGGGGGATCCATGTGGGGAAAGTGCTGGCTTGAAGCCAGGCCTGTTGTACAGGCTCAGGAAGTGCTTGCTCAGTCGGAACCCCTTGTCCTTCCCACTCCTCCTCTGACTGTCCCTCTGTTGCCCCTTTTCCTCTGACTCTTCTCTCCATCTCTGGGTTTTTCTGTCCTTCTCCCCGCCTAGCTCTGTAGGCCAACTTCCGACACCTCTGGCCCAAACAGTGCCACCTCCCTGGTGCCCCCATCTCCTATGCCAGTAGTGGCACTGCCATTTTTGTCACATGGCCTGAGGCCCCAGGGTGGGGTACATGGGGGCTGCTGACAAAGCCCTGACTTGTGCCCCCGGCCTGCCCTTTTCACTGGCCAGGTGAGAAAGGCTGACTGGTCTCCTACCCTCAAAGCATCCTCTTGTGTTTCCATGGCAACTGCACAGCCAGGATGTCTTGGCTTCTGTGGGCTAAAGGCCACCACACCTTCCACAGGGTGCCCACAGTAGTGGGAAGGGAAGCATCTGTTAGGAGGTCAGAGGTGAGTGGCACATACCTGTCCCCAGCTGTTAGTGGGGGAGCAGCACTCTGGGCTCAGGTAGGGTGTGGGGTCTCCTGGTTTCATTCACACACACCCCCATCCCCGTCCATCTCACTGGGAAACTGTGCAGTGACTTCTCTCTGAGCCTCTGTTTCCTCATCTGTAAAATGGGGATGTAATGCTGACCTCAGGAGTTGTCCCGCTACTGGCATGAGCCAGGTGTGGGTAGCAGTCAGGGAGCTTGGGGGGTGGGGGAAGGCAGGACCAGACCAACGAGGGGTGGCCAAGGCCACAGCTCTGTCACTAGGGCCTGGGAATCAGCCCAATCTGCCCCTTCTAAGCAGTATGATCTTGAAGAAGCGCACTTCCATGTCTGAGCCTCAGTTTCCCCTTCTATAAAAGGAAAATAATTCCTATGAGACAGGATAGCTGGGAAAATGGAACAAGATAATAAATACATGGCTTGGCAAGCCTGGCGCCTGGCCCAGCATGCAGTAGGTGTTCTTTAGTGTTGCTACCTACGAAGGCACTGACCGGCCACGGCTGCACAGGGAGTCATAGTTCCTGTCGTCAGGCCTCATCCCTAGGCCCCAAAAGACCCCCTCCCAGGCACGGCTGCTGGGTGCCTGGCCCCTCCCAGCGGGGAATTCCTCCTGAGTTATTCACACGCAGACTTCCCCCAGGGCTGAGCCCTTCTTTGTATATGTCGCTGGCCCCGGCATCTGGCCTTCCTGAGGCCCGCATGGTGGCTCTGGTTTGTGTTCGGGTTGTTTGTGTCCTGTCTTGTCTCTCCCAGGAGACGGGGGCAGCCTGGCGAGCGCCCAGATTGTGGCTTCAGTCCCCAGCTGTGCCGCTCTCTGGCTCAGAGACCCTGGGCAAGTGACGTGGCCTCTCAGACCCTCAGTTTCCTCCTCTGTAAGGTTTCGTGGGGAGATGTCTGTGCGGTGCCCGGCATGGCGTCAGTGCAGAGTCGGAACCAGCTCCTCGCCTTTCCCGAGCCAGGAGGCCCAGCAGCAGGACCCGGCAGGCTCAGAGCCAGCGCCAGGGCAGAGCCCCACTGCCATCAAGGCACCACCCAGGCAGGAGGCAGTGGTGGCCACACAGCTGAGCCCCTGCCTGCGGGCAGCTCCCAGGCCCCGCATGGCTCGGGGGACGCCGGGGACCTCACGAGGCCTCCCTGGAATGAAGGCAGGCTGAGAGGGAAGACACAGAGGTAGGGCCCCTATGGGACCCTGTGTGAGTACGGGGGTTAAGCGCAGACTGTGGGGCTGGTGCCTGCTTCTTCACCTAATGGGGGGACAGTGTGACCCCATATAAGTGACTTGACCTCTCTGAGCCTCAGTGCCCTGTCTGTGAAAGTGGGAGGTAATGGCGCACCCTGTCTCCGGGGGTTGCCGTGACGAGTTGTGAACGCATGGAAAGTGCTTGGCAAGGTCTAGCCAGGAATTTTCTATTTATTTTTAGGATGGACTCTCAGGGCTCACTGACTTCTTGGCCAAACTACCCATAAAACAGTAATAAAGAAAATTTTTAAAGCTTATTTCTCCAGTACCTTCTATGAGCCAGGCACTGTGCTGAGTGCCTTCATCACATGACCCCACTTCATCGTCCCAGTTCTCTGTGGGGTTGGCCTGTCGGCACCCCCATTTTATCAATGAGGAATCCGAGCCTCTGAGAGGTCAGGTGACCTGTCGAAGCCGACACAGCTGCTGACTGCCCGGATCTGGCCCTCTCACCCCGCCTTGGCTGGAGACGGTCGAGTGTCTCAAAGGCGTCGGCTGGATGCAGCAAACCGCACACGGGATCCGTGGGAAGAATCCATGAACAGAGGATCGGGGCCGGGGGCACCGAGGACCCAACAGCGCCTGGGGGCCGAGTGGTGTGCGCGAGCTGGCAGCAGGACCGTGTGACCACGTGTGTTTGTTCAGACTGTCCCCAGCAGGCAGGAGGCCCTGACCTGCCAGTGTAAACATCTGCGCTGCTTGTTGGCATGGTGGGGGACCGAGACAAACTGGGGAACCAGCAACCAGTGCGTCCCGGTGCCAAGCTCGGTGCTGGGGGTGCCCCGATGCACAGAGGGGGAGGTGGCACAGAGCCAGCATTTCTTGAGCTTCAAGTATGTGCCAGGCTGTTTATTCGCAAGGTCTTATCACATCTTTACAACAGCCCTGCTTGGTCTAGTTTGTTATTTTTACTTAGCTGATGAGGAAACTGAGCCCTGGAGATTATACAGACCCAGCTGCATCGAAAGCTCACAAAACGTGCTTTCTCGGGAAGGGGAGCCTGGGAAAGCGTTCCCTGGACAATATTCCCTTCCGTCTGCCTCTGCTGGTGCCACGTTTCCCGTGCAGACTTCGTTCTGATGCTTTCCTAGCTTCCCCCCTGCTGAGACGCAGCCACCTCGTAGCATCTCAGGGAGCATCTTCCCTCCCCAGTGCACTTTTTGGCACATGGCAATGTGTGAGCCGGCCAGGCTGAGGTGACCGTCACATCTGGCTGGCCTTGGAAGACTCGTGTGACACAGCTCAGGGGTTCTGCCTCTTTCTCATGCAGGGAAGAGGATTTTGCTGGCTCTGCTTCCATAGGCTTGTGGCGTGGGCCTCAGGTAGCTTACTGGTTCTAGGTCCTCCAAATGGGATTTTAGAAATTGCTAAGACCTTAAATATCATCCTACCCATTTTACAGATAGAGAAACTGAAGCCCAGAGACGGAAAATGTTGGCCCCAAGACTCACAGTGAGTGGCTGAGGCAGGACTGGTAGTGAGGTCTCCAGGGAGGATGCCCCAGGCTGGGCTGACCTTTGCGAGTGGGGGTGGCTCAGGGCTAGGACAGGGCGGCATGAACTAAATGTGTTCCCCCAGATGCGTCATGACCTGAAACCCAATTTCACAGCCTCTTCCACTCTGCTGCCCTCCTGGAGCTCTGCCCCAGAGTTGCCCTTGGGCTCTCAGGAACGCTGATGAGTTCCCATGCACATGCCAGCAGCTGCTTCCCTGGGTTCGGGTGGCAGAAACCTACGCAAGGGCCTCCTGCTCCCCCCTTCCCAGCCCAGCTCTTGTCCTGCTCTGGCCGCCACGTCTCCTCTCACCCACGTTCATCTCTGGGTGCAGCGGAGCTGCCGCGCGGTGCTGCCTGCCTGCTGCAGCCTTCCAGGTGCCCCTTGCAGGTGCAGACCCTGCTGCGCGTATGCACCTCCGCTTTGAGAGGGAGGCGGCGGTGGGTCTGGTTTAACTTTGAGAACGTTGGGGTCCCACCCTGAGCCTGGATGTGAACCAGGAGACAGATTCCTGGACCCCACATCTTGGCCACGCCTGTAAAAGCCACTCCAGAGGATTTACTTGGATACAAGGGGGTTAAGGCTCTACCTTGAGAGTGGGGAGCAGGGTCTCAGGAGAGGCCAAGGAGAACTGGGCAGGGACTGAGCCCGCTTTCCTGCCCACCTCTTGGAGAGGAGGGTGCAGCCGCTAGCCTGGAGGGGTCCCGAGAGGGCCAGGAACAGAAAGTCTGAGAAGCCGGAGGGGGACAGTGTAGAGAGTCTAGCCAGCCCAGGCCCATGACTTTTTATATCCTGGTCAAGGGACCAAGATTGCCCAACCCCCAGAGCCCCAGATGTGTCACCGGCCAAGAATCGCCACTGGCCAGCCTGGCCTTGTGATGAGCAAACCCTTTTTCCCATCTGAGGCCTTTGGGCTGCCCTCCCTGTCTGTGCATGCGTTTCGGGACACTCCCCCGCCGCAGCAAGAGCGATGGCTGCTGCTGGGTGCCAGGCCCTCTGCAAAAGTGACCTTGGTTAGTTCTCAGCAGAGTGCAGGGAGCCAGCAGTGGCTCTCAGGATCCCCACTTCACAGAGGAGAAGGCGGATACCACAGCAGCAAAGCACAGGGCTGGCTTTAAACCCAGGTCAGCCTGACTCCGTAGCCCGGGCCTTTTTTGGTGGGTAGCAAAATATCTCAGACTTATAAAAAGCTCAGTAAAAACAAACAGGAGCCTGCAAACCATCAGCATAAGAAACAAAACACTGCAAATGCAGCCAAGCCCCCCACGGCCCTCCCTGGTCCATGCCTGCCACTCCCTCTCCCGGGGGAAACCGCTTTCTTCAGTGACCCTCTTGATACTGTTACTAGATCTTTCTGCCTCCCTAAATGATACATAGTATCGCTCACTGGTTTTTAAACTTTAAGTAATGGTGGAGGCTCCATGTTTACTTCCGTGCAGGCCTCTCTCTCTGCCTGTCGTGTCCGAGTCCCACCCGCCTTGTTTTCAGAGCTGGTGGCACTGCGGGTTCATCCCGGCTGCTGTAGAGGGGCATCCAGGTCGTTTCTCCTTCTCTCCTATAATCCACTTTGTGGGGCTTCCTTGTTCCTGTGCCCTGGTGACCACGGGAGGGTTTCCAAGAAGTACGGATGTCGTCTGTGTTAAGGAGTAGGATCAGGCGAGCCTGTGGCATCGCAGGACTCCTCCCTGAGAATTGGCCAGCAAAGTTGGGGTTCCTGTCTGAGAGTGAAAACTCCGCAAGGACAGGCATGTTCCTCTGTTCTCTTTGCTGCTGTGAACAGAGCCAAGAACCGTGTCTGGCACACAGTAGGTGTGCAATAAATATCTGTTCACTAAATGAGCGGGCATATGCTGGCCACTGTGGAAGGCACTCGGTTTTCATGGCCTCACTCGATCCACTGCGAGAGGGGTTCTTCCCATGTCACAGGTCAGCCGGCTCAGCCATCGGACAGGTGAAGTTCCCAAGATCCCACGGCCAGCACCCAGGACGGCTGACTGCAGAACCTGTGCTCGTTCCTGAAGCTGCCGTGTAGACAGAGGGAGTAGATTCGCAGAGCCCTGGAATACGGGGCAGCAGGAGTGGCTTCTGATGCCCGGTTGCCTAGATACAAACACTTAGGGCTTTCGAGATTGTCCTTAGAGGCTGCGAGAGTGAGGTGGCGCCAGCTGGTTGGTTACCTTTGGCCTGCGATGCTACCAGGGGTTGGGGTGAGTAACATCTCACCTCCAGAGCGGACCGATGGGGGAACTGCAAAGGTCGAGACTGTACCAGGCTTAGGATTCAGACACAGTCAGACGGGGGAGGCAGTCGGATCCAACCAAAGAATTATTTGCTTGGGACATGAGCAGACCTGGGTTCGAGTCACAGGCCTGCCACTTACTAGCAGTGTGACTTTAGGCAAGTCTCTCAACTTCTCTGAGCCTTGTCATTCCCATCTGTTAAATGGGGATATTGACTCTCCTGTAGAGCTATTGGCAGATTTAGAACTGATAAGTACAGCAATCTTAGCACAGTGCCTGGATGGCAGTTATTAATTACAGCACAGGGGTAGGGTATCTACTAGAGATACATACAAATCACTACAGGCACACACAGATGGGGCGGTATAGGACACAGAGGAGGACTTCATAGAGGAGATGACGTTTGATCTGGGTTTTGAAGAGTAAATAGGAGTTCTCTAAGCCAGGGAATAGACCATGGGTCAAACAACTGTGTGTCCTGGCCTAAACTTGGTAGTTAGAGGGCTGAGCACAGTGTTGCTTACAAAAACAATGACAACAACAAACAAGTGCAAGCTGCCTACAATAGACAGAGATCCATGGTCCTGTGGAGGTGGTGCAGGCCCAGGTGCTGGCTGAATGGACAAAGAAGCAGTGGTGTTGGGGTCAGAGGACCACGTGAAAGCTGTGGGCCAGGACGGCCAGGAAGTCTTCCTGGGAAAGGAGGGGTAGGATTTAGATGGGAAAGGAAAATGAGAGGGAGAGTGGCTGCCTGACCCCTGATTTCCTGGCTGGGCCTGGGGCAGGAAAGGGGTCGCCAGCCTGGCAGGGGACTAGAGACAGACTTTGTGGGTTCTGTCCAAAGCCCTGCTGTTTCTCTATCACCAGGGCTTGGGCTGAACCCTCCCTTGGAAGGAAAGAAAAGTTGTTCCTAATTGTTAATTGTGCAATTTCGAATTGGCTCCTGAGCTGGGTTGAACTGGGCCAAGCCCCAGAGTGGGGGGAGGAGCTTTGGCTGACGGCTGCAGAGCCAGGAGTTTGGGGGCCCGGGAAGGGGTTTGGAAATGTCTGTGTGTGAGTGTCCCAGGCAGGGACCTGGGACTAGCCTGGGCCTAGCCTGGGCCCCCTGCCCAGAACTCCCACTCCATTCTACAGGGTCCCCTAGTGCCTAAAAGTCAGGTAGACCTGGGTTCAAATTTGATCTCATCCTCTCACCAGCTGTGCAACCTTGGACTGGTTACTTAACCTCTCTGTGCCTCCACTTCAACATCTCTCACATGGGGTTGCTGTGGTGGTTAAATCAGAAAACAAATGTAAAGTTCTTAGCACAGGGCCTGGAATGAAGTCGTTGCTCCAGAAGTTTTTGCTGCTGCTGCTGCTGCTGTTGTTACTGTTTATCAGCTGCAACACTGTCATCCATTGCCACTACGTCCATGATCTGGGCCACACCATGGCTCAGGTTGAACCCCAGGGTCATTCCAGCTGCCCATGCCCTCTATCCACGAGCCAGGACATCCTTGTGCTGTCACTGAAGCATCCAGTGTCACAGTTGGTACCTTGGCAGTGCCTCTCTTAGGATGCAGAACTTGAATTCCCCATGGCCTTTCTTTGCATTATCTCCTGAACTCCCACCCTAGCCCACTGAAGTAGGTTCACATGTCCCCTTTCATAGATGAGGACACATGCTCAGAGAGGTAGGTAAGGCAGCTTGCCCAGGGTCACACAGCAGTAAATGACAGGGATTCCAGCAAGGTCTGTCTGCTCCAAAGCCTTTGCTCTTCCCACTCCAGGACTTGGGGAGCAGCCTGTTCCGTGGATCTCAGCCTGGCGCTCATCCCCCCACCCCATCCCCATCGAGTCCTGCTGTCCCTGCTTCTCCCCATGCCCCCCAGCTCAGTTCTGTGCCTGAGGACCACTCTCGGCCAAGACTGCAGATAGGGCAGCTCGTGTCCTCCTGAGCCAATGCAGTCATCACTCCCCACTGTCAGCAGGAATTGGTCCTCCCCTCCCCAGCCAGGCATTTCCTCCTGGGCTCCCTCCATCCCCCCAGGCAAGCATGACACATGTGTAGTGGGGGGATGCGTAATGGGGACCAGATGGGAAGCCGAGCCTGGGGTGGGCTTCCTTAGGCAGACATTCCTAGTCACCGAGGCAACACCAGCTCAGTAGCATCTGGTTTGGCTGAAGGTCCACCCCCACTGGCTGGAGCTGGACATGGGGAGTTGGTGACCCATGAGGCCATGGCACCGTGGCAGGTGGGGACAAGTACAGCAGGATCTCAGAGTCCAGGAGGGAACAATGCGGAACAAAGGGCAGAGTGAAAACAACAGGTAGTTTGGAGTCAGACAGACCTGATGTCCAGTCCTGCTCTGTCACTCTCTGGCTGTGTTATCCTAGCGAGTCACTACCCCTCTCTGAGTTGCAGTTTTATCATCTACAAAACAAGAGACAACGATAGTACTTACCTTATCGATGCTGGAGAGAATTGGATAAATAGCAGTGCCGATGTTCAAAATACGATACTTTCCATATTTGAGCTATCTTCATTCTCATAGTTCTGCATGAAAGTAGTGCGATTATTAATATTATCTCTGTTGTGCAGATAAAGAAACTGAGGCACAGAGGCCACATCCCTTGCCCCAGGCAGACAGGTAGCAGGAGGCAGAGCTGGGATTTGAGCGCAGGTGGCCCGGGTCCCGTGTCTGCCACGCTCCCGCCCGCTGCGTCGTCCTGCCTGTCAGCCGCGTGAGGACTACGCGTGAAACCAGCGCGGTGTCAGCCGGGTTCTGCTCGCTCCTTCTCTCACTCCCCCTGGAAGCCTGCGCCCGGTGGTGTGTGGGATGGGCCTGCTGAGTTTATACATGGGTGGGCGGAGGAGTGGACGTTGTGAACATTCCTGCACGTTGGGTGAGCGCAGGCGCTGGGGTTGTGACCGTCCGGGCCCTGCGGTGTGGGCAGCCAGCCAGACCCAGCCGTCACCCTGAGAGAGCCAGGGAGCCCAGCACTGAAACCAGCAGCCCCAGCCGTCGGGTCCCTATTGTGTGCCACACACGTTGTCTACCTTCTCTCATTTCATCCTCACCACCAGCCTGGTTGCCCAAGATTGTAGGGTATGTCTTTGAAAGAAGCTGGTTGGAACATAGGTCCAGCTTTCCCCACGGGGGCACCGGCCTGGGGTCCCATCTCCTGCCTCCTGAGGGTGGGTGATCAGTATATTTTTAGGGTGATTTGATGATTGTGCGTAAAGGAAGGAGGCCGCAGGGGAGGGTTGGGAGAGCCTAGACTGAGAGCTTCGTCCTGGTTGGCCCCTTGGGGGATCCCTCTTTCTCTCTAGTTGTCAAAAGCAGTTTGTGATGGGGGCAGAGCTGAGTGCTGAGGGAGCCAAGATGACCAGAGTTTTGATGACCTTTCAGGCTCCATGGTCCAATGGCAGGGACAACCACCATACCCAGCACCTCCGTGGGGTCTGCTGGAGGGGTGTGCAGAGTGCGGGGGGAGCACAGAGGGAGAGCTTGCAGGGCTGGGGGTGTCGGGAGGTGATGCGGGCACAGGTTGTCAAGCTACAGCTAACAGCAGCCCCCTTACTTTGGGAACTTCCTCCCCATCTCCTGGTGGTATTAGTTGGGCTGCCAATCATAGTATCTGGCCCCACCTCCACCATGTCACAGGGGAGGGCACATGAGCCCAACCTGGCCAATCAGAGTTCTTCTCTGGGACTTTATAATTCAACCCAGGGAGAGAGCAGCTTTCTTTTCTCTTGGGTTCTCAGCTGCCACGAGGTGAGCCTGGCCTAACTCTCTGGGCATGTAGGATATCTGGTCTCAGATGAGAGTGAAGGTAACACACAAAGGGCAGGCAGGCATGCCTGGGATCATCGGGGTAGGGAAGAGGAATCCAACAGGATCACCTGAGCTCCTGGGTCAGCTACTGCCTGGTGCCTCATCCTGTCTCCCTTTCAGGCAAGCCTAGATGTCACAAAATCCAGTTGGATTTGGTTTCTGTCACTTACAACCATGAGGATCCTGATTGAGGAGGCTTCACAGAGGAAGTGGCATTTTGAACCATGTGTTGAAGGAGTTCTTGGGACAAACAGCAGTGGCAAAGTTATGCCAAACAAAGAGAGCTGGTGGGAAGGACATGACCATGACCTGCAAGGGGGAATGGCAGGTGGTGATGGCTGGGCAGGTCCGGAAGGGCCTCACGTGCCACGGAGCAGCGCTCAGATGCATTGACTCATTCATTCATTCGTCCAACCAACCCAGCACTCACTGTGTACCAGGCACTATTCCAAACACTTTCTGAAGAGCTAGCTATAGCCTTCAAACAACCCAGTGGGTAGGTACTATTATTTCAGCATTTTACAGTGAGGAAAAAGAGGCACAGAGATGTTAACTCACTCAAGGCCACATAGCTGGTAAATGACAGAGCCAGGATTTGAACGCAAGAGGTCTGGCTCCAGGGTTCATGTTCTTCACTGCAGAGGGAGCGTGCCCATCCCCCGACTCTAGCCCAGAGTTATTCCCATGTCGCATGGCCCAGTGGGGATGAGACTGCAGTGCCCGTGCCTGGGATGTGACCCCAGAACCCTGGACTCCCCGTGTGCCTGAGTGATGGGAAAGGGAGAGGGCCTGGTGGATGCTCTCCGAGGATGTGGGGTGCAGTCCCGGTCCCCGTCCAGCCCAAGCTCCAGCCCAAGCTAGCGCCAGGTTCCTGCTAGGTCCCCTGCTGTTTCTACAAACTGTGATAATCTCCAAAAACAGTGAATGATGGTCTCTGGCCAGTCCAGCTAAGCCCTCAGCAGGAGGTCGGTAACTTTAAGAAGCTCTGGCTTATAGCCAAGTGCTGGGGAGTTATAACTGCTTCCAGCAGGGGCAGCCCTGGGCCAGCAGGAAGGGGAGAGTGCTCTGAACTGCGGCTTTGAGATGGAGCCCTGGGGGTCTCGGCACCAGCCCAGGCTCCAGCGCCTCCAGGAGGCGACAAGGCCTTCTGCCTTCTTGTTCACAGAGATTGGGAGTGCCAGCCCTGTCTTATGAGAGAGGAGGTTGGGCTCGGCAAAGGCAAGTGACTTTCCTGAGGTCACACAGCTAGTTTTCCTGCATCCATGTCCAGGGAGCTTGATGGCCTCATGAGCCCTGCATCTTTGGCCTTGTCTGATCTGAGGGTTTCTGGAACACACGCCAGAGCTCCCTCAGGCCTCCTTGCCCCTCCCCAACAGGGCATCCTTCCTTCTCTTACCCCTAATTCCAGAGAAGGGACTTTTCCCCAGTGAGAGAGTGCTTTTCCGTGTGTGGGAGGATCCTGGCAGCCCCTGGGAGTCCTATACTGGTGGCCTCTGGGGCCAGGGCTGGGGACTAAGGCCTCCAGTCATCCCCCACTGGCCAAGCCCTGGCAGAGCATGAGAGAGAGGAGGGCAGCCAGTCTTGAGAGCCTCGATAAATGGGTGTTAAACTAAAGCTCTGAGAAAGGAGCCACTTCTGCCGGGGGCAAAGGAAATGCCACATGGGCTGAGCCTCAGAAGGTTAGCCCTTTCCTGAGAGCAGAGCAGGGCGAGTTGTTTTCCAGGTGGGGGAAGCAGAGGTCTGTAGGTAGAGAAACAGGCGATGTCTCTAGGGCAAGCGCAGGCGGTTCCCACGCGGGTGGGAGCAGCTTGGTCATGGTTCCAGGCCAAGAGCAAGGCAGGCAGGTTTCGAGAGGTGGCCCCATTCTAGACCTTCTGGGGGCATCCAGAAGGCATGTGTGGCCTATTGCAGAAGCAGGAAAACAGTACACCAGCCTCCTCCTCTCTTCCGTCCTGCCCAGATCTCTGCCCCAGTAGGATGCTCAAGGCGGGGCCTTCTAGTCCTCCCCTGTGCCTGGCTGCCTTCCACAGAGGCTTATCTGTCTCTTCCCATTTCCTGTCTGGAGCCCAGCGCCCAGGAGCAGCAGGCCTGCGTGGACATGGCGCGGCCGTCGCAGCAGGTCTGGTCTTGGCTGGCCAGGCAGCACTTCCACATCCAGCCCTCGCTTGTTTTCCTTTGAGGTACAAAGAACCCCCAGCCCCAGACCCAGTGGGGACAGGTGACCAGAATGGCTTCCGGGGTGTAAGGAAACGTCTCCTGGGTGCCCCTGTGCTGCTGACATCCTCACATCAATGACAGCAGTGATAATGTTTAATACCTGCCTTTTACGAAGTATTTATTATGCACCAGCCACCGTGCTTGGCACTTTACATGTGGTGCCTCATTTGACCCTTACAACACCCCAGCAAGGAAGCAGGGGAGGGAGAGATGTAGAGGGAGGAAACTGAGGCTCCAAGAGGTGACAGGACTCACTCGGCATCACACAGCTGCTAAGCAGCTAAGCCCAATGTGTCCAACTCCGTGATCTATCTTCCATCCGTGCTGTGGAGATGCCACCTCCATCCCCTCTGAGTTGCTGGGAAGAGCAAAAGCGAATTGAAAGGAAAGAGCCCACAGTCAAATGTTAAAGCCAGTTGGCCGGCGTTGCACGGCCCGGGATTGGGTGATACGGACGAGAGTTATGAGCAGGGAGCAACCCGGGAGCTGAGACCCACTGGACCCAGAGGAAGGGGAGAGTCTGCCTGCAGGCAGACGGGGACTGCTTGGCTGACCATGGTCATCCCAAGTCCCAGAGGTGGCTCATTCCCTGCTGCCGAGCCCTTAGCATTCATGGCACGATGTGCAGGGCTGTGGAAGGAGCACTGGGTGGGGAGTCCAGAGGCCTGGCTTCTAGTTCTAGCTGTGCCCCTGACTCAGCTTACTCAGGGGGCTTCCTCCTTCTGGGCCTCAGTTCATCCGTAGAATGGTGTGGGGGCCAGGGCGGGGCTCAGACAAGGCTCAACCCCCCCAACCATGCTGCCCTTCTGCTCCTTAAACACCGCTCTGGGTCCTGCCCAGTTTACAGGTCACCTGCTCACAGAGATCTTCCTTGACTCCTCCCCAGAGGCTCTCTGCTACACTCCCCTGCTGCCCTTCTTTGTAACGGTAATCACTCTGCTAGATGCCATCAGTGAACTGGTTAGGGTCAGAGAGTCAAATTGCCTGAGTTCAAATCCCAAATTCTACCACTTAGAGCGGGATGATCTTAGCTATTCCCTCTCTGTGCCTGTTTCCTTGCCTACAAAATAGGATCAATAATAATACATATTATTTTTGTAAAGATTAAATGAGAAATGCAATAAAAAAGCACTTAGCGTACAGTGGCACACAGTAAGCACTCAATGAATGTTAGATGTTAGTGTTATTATTACTCTTAGCAGCATTATTTATTGTCTCTCTCCCTTACAATTCAAGCCCCTGATAGCAAGGGCTCTGTCTGGTTCAATGAGGTATTCATGCCATGGAGCTCATTTCCTGGCACATGGTAGGTACATAATAAATATTCGTTGAATGAATGAATGAACAAATGAATGGACAGGCACTGACTTCCCTGGTCCTAAGAGGCTCTGGACGGGTAGGTATGGCGAAGGATGGATGCTGGGCAGACAGACCTGGGCCCGCCCTATGTGTTCCCAGCAGCCCCTGTGGCGGCCCTGTCCTGGCCTGCCTTGATGGGGGTCTATACCTCTCAAGGCAGAGGGATCTTTCTGGGGATCGAGGTTGCTCTCTGTCTTGCCACCCTGACCGCAGCAGTGTTTGTGGGTGTCTGATGCTGCCCCGGCTCAAATTCCGGCTGCCAGGCATGGGGACTCATGTGGATTTTTCCCTGTGCTCAGCAGTCCTCCCTCGGAAGCCCGCAGAGCGGTGCCCACCCTGCTCTGTCTTTGCCACCGCCCCCCTCCCCATTTCCAAAGGCTCCTGTCACAAACGGAAACGCCCCCATGCCCCTTACTCTGCTCCCATACCTTCCTCCTGTTCTAGAATTTCAGGGTGGGGGCTGCTGACACATCAGTTCTCCTGCAGGCCTTTTCTTGGCACCTGAGCACCTTTTCTTGGTCCTCTGAGCACCTCGAGGACGTGGGTTTATGTGTCCAGTCCTGAGAGTGATGGGCACTTGTCATGCCATCTTCCGTCCAGAGGACACTAAAACTCAGAGGGAAGGTTTGCCGGAGGCCCCACAGTCGGTGAGGACCAGAATTGGGATTCGAATCAGGTCTCGCCGTCTGTTTCTTCTGCCTTCATTCATTCATTCGACTCGTGTTTACTGAGTACCTGCTGTGTGTCAGGCACCGCGCAGCAGTGGTCATGGTGACCGCCCTGTCCCGGGATCCAGATGTTAATCAGATCAGACGTTAGTCCAGCTTTGTAAACGGTGTGTACTCCAGCGTCGTCCAGCAGAACTGTCTGTGATAATGGGCATGTCCTATGTCTGTGCCGTCCCTTAACCACGTGTGGCTACTGCGCATGTGAAACGTGGCTCGTGCAAATGAGGCGTAGATTTTCCCTTTTACTTAATTTTAATTTAAATAGCTGCTGTGACTAACAGCTTCTGTGGATCAGTACAGGTGTTTGACGATCACTCAACGCACAGCCTTAGTCTGCAGGTCTCAAATGCAAATGTGAGCAGGGGACCCGGCTGATTGTCCGCGGGCATCTTCAGCGTGTCTTCTCCACAATTGGCAGCGTGTTGAACGCCACAGAGGACTCAGTCTCTGTTTTCCTTGAAACATGACATCCTCCTGACCCGTCTTTTGGTTTTCCACTTCTTTTTCCTTATTGAGGTGGGCACTACATAGAGTAAATTGCACAAGCCAGAAGCGAATGGTGTGACGGATTTTGACTCTTAGACGCCACATGTAACCACAGTGGAATCAGGATAGAGGGCGTTTCCAGAACGTTCTCATTTCCCCAGAAAACTCCCTCGGGCCCATTTCCAGTAAGCCCCATTCTTAGAGGCAACCACTATTCTAACGTCTGTCGCCATAGGTTAGTTTTGCCTGTTTGGAAGCTTCACATAAATCATTTTCCCACTTTTGAGTGAAAGAAAGATTGAAGAAGTATTTCTCTCTTCTCTTTTTTTTTAAAGAAGAAACGGCACCAGCATGGTGAGAAGTGGCAGTGACCCTGGGCCACCGTGAGGAGGTGGCCAGGAGTGGGGGTAGGCTGTGGAGCCCTGGGCACTTGTGGCCTGTCCAAAGGGGGCGGCCGCTCCTCAGCCCCAGCTGCCACGTGAGAACGGGGGCCCAGAATTGCCGAGTCTTCTTTGTTTTCTTTTAAAGGAAAGTTGAAAATATTGATTTTCATGTAAAATCTCCAAAATGTTGGCATTTCAAAAATGTTTATAACATCTCTGGCCAAATAATTCACATCTGTGGGCCAGATTTGACCAGCGCGGATGGCCAGTTTGTGAGTTCTGCCTTGGGCGAATCAGAGTGTTAGCAATAATGATAGCTGGTATTTGCTGAGTGCTTTCTTTGTTTCAGGTCCTGTTCTAAGTGCTCTCTGTTATTAAGCCATCTAATCCTCGTAACAATTTATTAATAGATCTGTTTTGTAGATGAGTGAGCTGAGCCATTGAGAAGGATTAAGTGACTTGCCCAGGGTTACAGAGTGAGTACTTGGCAGCGCTGGGATCTAAACCCCGACTGTCTGGTTCTAGAATCCGTGTTCCTAACCACTACACATACTACCCTTAGGGAGTGGGGATAGAGGGTGAGGCTGCTGGGATAGTTATGCCACTTGGGGGACAGCTTTGCCAGCCACCAAGCGTGCCACCTCCCTGAACAAGCGAGCGAGCCCCTTGGCCCCGTCCTGCTAGGACTGCCCTGGCTCAGGCAGTTTTCATGCCCAGGCACCTTGGCTGTCAGGTAGTGGAGCCCAGTTTTAGGAAGTGCTGGGAGAGCAGCCAGTGGTCGGGCTGGTTGGTGAGGAGCCATCAGAGGCGTTAGGAAGCGCCGGGCAAGTGGGGGCAGAAATAGCAGGAACCTGAAGGGGGAGAGCCAGGCTTGGGAGGTGGCAGAGAGCCGGGCGATGAGATTAGAAGAATCTGCCAGGCTGGGCCCAGGGCCAGGACAGGCTGCTGCTGCTGCCTGGGGAGCCAGTGGCAGGAGTGTCCCCGCCCCCCAGTGATTGGTCCGGACAAGCCTATCCCTTGGGAAAGGCTGGGAAGGGTAAGATAAGGATCACCAGGCAAAACACTACTGTACTTCCATCATCACCTCCCACCTCCGAAGGGGACGGCCTGGGCCAGGAGCACACGGCTAGAACTCACAAGGGGACTCTGGACTCCCATGCTGGTTCTCTTGGGGCTCCATCTGGCTACGTTCTCAGGGCCAGGAGTTGGGGGAAAGATTTCGGTTCTGTGGTCATTTCTGGAGCCTGAGAAGGGGTGGTGGGGAGGGGCCAGCAGACACATCCAGGACCCAACCCCCCACTACCACCATCTGCAAGTCCCTGAGCCAGGGCCTAGAATGCAGTAAGTGCTAAGTAAGCATTTGCCATTATTATTGGTTTTTCCCAATTTGATGCTCATACTCACTTTTGAGATATGTATGCACTGCCACCATCACCCATTTTACCAGTGAGAAAGCCGAGGTTCAGAGAGGAGATTGCCCTGGTCGCTGAGCCAGAAAGTTATTCACAGGATTAAAAGAGTGACCTACAGAGAGTGTTTAGCACCAGCCTGGTGCACAGCAAGGGGCTTGGAATGGGACCTGGACCACAGCAGGGATACGTGGCAGGACTGGCCAAAGAGGGCCTCCTGGAGGAGGTGGCATGGAGCTGGGTTTGGGGAGCTCAGCCTGTGAGGCTGCTGGTTCCCCTGGGGACAAGGTCATTTCCTGAGTGAGACCTAATGCCAGCCGGGTCTCCTTGCTCTAAGGATGCACTGCCTGCCACATGCACGTGCTTGGGCTGGTACCTGGGCCCCACGTGCCTTCTGGCAGCTCCACACCAGGGGAGGGCCTGGCTCCAGACCCCGTGTGCAGTAGAGGGGCAGTCTGGCCTTGGGGTGGGCATGTCACCTGTCTGAACCTCGGTTTCCTCATCTGTCAAATTGGGACAGTGCTACCTGTCACGCTGGGTTGTGGTGAGTGCCTGGCATATGATAGGTGCTCAGTAAATAGGTGTCACACAATCTCCAGGAAATGGCTGTTGAATTGGCCTTTTAGGGACAGACACGTCCCAAACCTAGCCCAGGGAAGCTTGAGCCCTTCATGAGCTCAGAACCCAAACATCCTCACTGCAGCTTTGAACTGCAAGCCTGTAGAGGGTCAGGAGGAGACACTCACCCTCTTGCCCTACGTCTACACTGGCCAAGGCACTAGGGAGCGAGTTTGCCGTTAGTACTGTCCCCCAACCCAGGAGCAGCAAACACTGAGCACACACTGTGCGCCGGGCACCGCGGCAAGCCCTTTGTGCCGCTGTGCTACACAGGAGGAAACAGGCTCAGTGCCCGCACCCCGGGCTCTCGGTGCGTGGGGGTCAGGACTTGAACCTATGCATCTGGCTCCAGAGTCTGTGCTCTTTTTTTTTGTTTTTGTTTTTGAGACAGAGTCTCACTCTGTTGCCCAGGCTAGAGTGAGTGCCGTGGCGTCAGCCTAGCTCACAGCAACCTCAATCTCCTGGGCTCGAGTGATCCTTCTGCCTCAGCCTCCCGAGTAGCTGGGACTACAGGCGTGCGCCACCATGCTCGGCTAATTTTTTTCTATATATTTTTAGTTGGCCAATTCATTTATTTCTGTTTTTAGTAGAGACAGGGTCTCGCTCTTGCTCAGGCTGGTTTTGAACTCCTGACCTTAAGCGATCCGCCCGCCTCGGCCTCCCAGAGTGCTAGGATTACAGGCGTGAGCCACCGCTCCCAGCCTAGAGTCTGTGTTCTTAACAAGGGAAAATAATCTACCAGAAGTAGCACAAATATCAATTTGGGGCAGTCTTTCAGGTACAAAGCCTTTTGACGGGTGTGATTCAGTTTTGTCCTGAGGACACTGATAAGAAGGTGTTATCATTCCTGTCTAACAGCTGAGGAGCGTGAGGCCCAGAGAGGTGACACGACCAGCCCAAGGCCATCTGCCTGGCTCCAAATGCAGTGCTCTCCCCTTGCCTCTCAGCTGCCTCTTGGGGGACAGTTGTCCCGCTGGATGGTGGCAGCCAGCAGTGCCCTCCCCACGAGCGTGGCCCTGCCTGTCCCACAGCCCCCATGTGCCCCACTCCCACGGGTGAGCTGTGGTTTCCTGCATCCACCCCACCTGTGATCTCAGCTTAGCGCCATTAGTTCTCAGAGAGATGTCATTGAGTGATCTCCAAACTGCATTCCTTGGAACCCCTGAGGGAGCTAGGTTCGGGGTCAGGAGATGAAGTCATCGAGTGCGGAAGTGGCAGCTCCACTTGTATCTCTTTTGGGTTTTGTGTTCCCATGTTAAGTTTTTAAAATAAAGGACTCTATGGGATTTAAAAAATATGTTTGCAAGTCACTGTTCTGATCCCGCAACCACCTCCCCATTCCACAGATGAAAAAACTGACAGCAAAGCCCATTCTCTTCCCATAAATAATAATAATATTCAGACATTGTTTTAAGGCTTTTACTCATTTAATCTCACCAGCCTATGAGGGAGTCACTATTGTTATCTCCATTTTACAGGTGAGGACACTGAGGCTCAGAGGGGGAAGTTTCTTGCCCAAGGATTAGAATCCAAGGAGTCGGGCTCCCAAGGCCACACTCTCAGCCTGGCAGACATACCTTCTATTTGTGTTCTGGGGACGGGGCTAGGGTGGAATGACTTGCTGAGGCCCAGGGTAAGGCATTGTTGGAAGTGGGACCAGAACGTGGGTCTCCTGCCTGCCAGCCCTATTCCTGTTCCTCCAGGACATCGCCCAGGCTGAGAGGGAGACGGGCAAGCCTGTGCGAACCCAGGCTATGTCATTTACTGGCTGTGTGACCTTGGACAAGTGAGTGGACCTCTCTGAGCCTGTTTTCTCACCTTAGAAAAGGGATAGTAGTGCCCATGTCATGGGGTTATCATGGAAGTTAGACAGGATCATCCACATGAGTTGGTTGGCGTGGGGTTCATGGATCCAAGGAGCCCCCAACTTCCTGCCCCACCCACTTCCAACTCCCTCTTCCGGGCCGCACCTGCCCACCTGTGTAGCACAAATACTAATTACAGCCAATTCCACGAGCTGCTTCCTGGTTGAGCCTAATTACTGGGCAGCTCAGTCATCGCCATTATACATATCACTTAATGAAACAGATTAACTTGTTCCTAGGTGTGTGATCAGCAAATTGTTCAGGCACACTTGGTCTCCCCAGCTTGGGACTCACCCAGCCCGGTCCTCCTGCACAGCCTGGGATGTCACACAAGGGGTGCCGGGGCACAAGAAGGTGCAGGGGCATCGGTGGGTTGCCCCGGAGTCAGGGCCGGCTGCAGCTCTCTGGTCCGCCTTCAACTTGGTGCTTAGAGAAGATCAGAGTGGACAACTTGGCCCCTTTAACCCGGCCGGGAGGTGACACTAAAGTGGTAAGGAGGGAGCGAGGTGGTGGCTGCCATCCTATCTGTTGTAATGACACATCCACAGCTTTGGGGACAGAAGCACCTGGTTCAAATCCGGGCTGTGTCATTTACCAGATGTGTTCCCTTGGGCAAGTTACTGACCTTCGCTGCACTCCAGCTGTGTTTACGCTGAGCAGCGGGGAAGAGTCAGGGCGCTTACATGTGCCGTCAGGTCCCGGGCCGGGTGCCTGGCGTGCCGTAGGTCTCCTCTCCCTCTGCATGGTCTTTCCCCGCCTCGTGCTGCTTCTCTGCTAGGCACCGCGCTGCGGACTTTCCAGATCTTACTTAGTTCAAGACGGGTAGAGACCCTGTGGGGTAGGTACCATCATCATCTCCATTACACAGACACAGAAGCGAAAGCACGGGTGGAAGAGAAATGATTTGTCAAGTTACACAGTCACACTTGGCTGCCAGTCACCCTGCTGGGATGAGGTGCTGGAAACATGCCTCTGGGGGGCACCAGGGAGGGGTCACAGTGAAGTCCGGGAGGGCTGCCTGGAGGAATATGCATCTAGGCTGAGGAGTTACTGAGGGAAAGAAGGCAGAGGGCAGAGGGTCCCAGTACGCAAAGGCCTGCAAGCAGGAAGCGCGGTGTGTTGGGGGGACTAACTGTGGGCACTTTGCTGTGGTTCGAGCAGGTGAGGGAGGAGTGGTGACAAAGGAGGCTGGAGGGGCTGGGAGCCAGGTCCTGGGAGTCCTGGGGGAGACCGGGGGGGGGAGAAGGTGGACGAGGCCCGTGGTCTTCATCCTGCCAGCTCCAGGGAGTCGCACGTGAAGCTCACAAGTAGTTTAGGACGTCCTGCCTGGAGCCGGCCAGGAGACGAGGGACTGAAGGGGCCACAGCGGGAGATCAAGGGGGCCAGGGGGCTACCCAGGGAAGGCTTCCCAAGGGGCAGAGATGCCTGCCGTGGCTGTCAGGCCCGTGGAGGGGTGGGCGGGTCAGCGGCCTGCGTCAACTTGTGATGAGAGGCTGCAGCCAGGTCTGGGGCCTGGGCATGGGGCGGCCTGCAGTGGGCACCGCGGCAGTGGGTCGGCAACACCGGGTGAGACTCGGTGCCTGCCAGGCCCCGGGGCAGGTGCGTCCACAGCAGGCCAAGTGGGTAAGTGTTTCCCGGCTCCCTGCATGTGTAGGCGAGTCTCCCGCTGCCAGCATTGCAGGAGCCCAGCCCTGGGACGCGGGTCCAGACCAGGGTGGTTGACTCACAGGCTGGCGGGACTGTTGCCTTCTCCAAGGAGATGGCTGGCAACCTTGACCTCCCACCTATGCCCTGCACCCTTGGCCTTCGAGTGTCTCCTGAGTCTCACCTTGAGGTCTCCCATCCCCCCAACTCCTGCCCACCTTCCCCCTTCCCATGCTCAGGCCTGCAGGTACATTTGACCCATTGGTGGCACAAAGCAGACTCTCCCATCCCCTCCCCCCAGTTACATCCCTCCCTCTTTCCCACATCGCAAGAGGGTGGCTTATAGCCTCCAAGGGAGGTGACCTAGAGAGCCAGGCCCCAAGAGAACCAAGAAGGCCTGGGTTTGAGTCCCAGCTCTGCTGCTGACTGGCAAGCCTCCTCCTCTCCCTGAGCCTCAGTCTCCATATCTGTAATATGGGCATCCCAGAACTTACTCCACAAGCTGATAACATGAACAAGATAAGGATATAGAAGAGCCTTGGGGACTGGGCAATGTCAGGGTCATTGACTCTGTGTTCTGTTTGAGGGGACAGCCAATTACTTTTTTAAATAAACTTTATTTTAGAACAGTTTGACATTGGTAGAATCATTGCAAAGATAGCACAGAGTTCCCTTATAATTCTCAATTTCCCCTATTATTAACATCTTATATGGTACACCTGTCACAATTAATGAGCCAATATTGATATATTATTACTGACGTCCATACTTTATTCAGATTTCTTTAGTTTTTATCTAACGTCCTTTTTCTGTTCCAGGCTCCCATCCATGATACCACATTACATTTAGTCATATGTCTCCTTTGGCTTTTCTTGTCTGTGACAGTTTCTCAGACTTTCCTTGTTTTTGATGGCCTTGACAGTTTTAAGAAGTCATAGTCAGGTATTTCATAGACTGTTCCTTACCTGGGATTTGTCTGATGCTTTCTCATGGTTAGACTGGGATAATGTGCTTTTGGGAGGAGTACAATACAGGTAAAGTGCCATTGTCACCACATCGTATCAAGGGGCCATACTATCTATTGACAACTCGTATTTGACTTACTGCTGTTGATGTTCACCTCGATTGCTGGGCAGTCCATTATTTTTGCTAAGTACACAGCAGGGCTATAGTAATGCCAAATATTGGCCAAGATTAGAAAATCTGGATGAGGGCAGAAGCAAATGGGAAAGGTGGTGAGGAAGGTAAAGAGAAGCAGGCAGGCCAGGTGCAGTGGTTCACGCCTGTAATCCCAGCGCTTTGGGAGGCCAAGGCGGGAGGATCACTTGAGGCCAGGAGTTCAAGACCAGCCTGGGCAACATAGCGAGACCCTGTCTCTATAAAAAAAAAAATCAGCAGGGAGTGTTGGCAGGTGCCTGTAGTCTCAACTACTTGGGAGGTTAAGGCAGGAGGCTCCCTTGAGCCCAGGAGTTCAAAGCTGCAGTGAGCTGTGATTGTACCACTGCACTCCAGCCTGGGGAACAGAGTGAGACCCTGTCTCTAAAAAAAAAATTAAATTAAAATGTAAAAAAAGAGAAGCAGGCATAAAGAGGTAGGTGATACAGCATGTCCCTCAGGTGCCAGTTCACTAGGGGATGGGCTGCTATATGCCTGGTAGTTCACATTCTAGCTCATTCAATCTTTACAATGACCCTTTTTACAGATGAGGAAACTGAGACCTGAAAAGTGAAAACGACCTGCCCAAGGGCACATGAGCTCTGGGAACCTGGGATTGGGCTGGGTTTGTCTTTACTGCCTCAGTCTTCCCACTGTTGTATAAATATTTTGAAGCTGCATTCCCAGGAGAGTGGGTTAGGGAGGGTGGGTTCCTGATACAGGTGGTTTCTAACTCACTTTATTCTATAAAGGATTCATGATGGGTTATGACTAAAATACATTCAATAAAATAATATACTAAAGAAATGGAAAATCAGGATCAGAGAAAACAGAGTAGAAAATGTGGACAAGGGGCCGGGCGCGGTGGCTCACGCCTGTAATCCTAGCTCTCTGGGAGGCCGAGGCAGGCGGATTGCTCGAGCTCAGGAGTTCGAAACCAGCCTGAGCAAGAGGGAGACCCCGTCTCTACTATAAATAGAAAGCAATTAATTGGCCAACTAAAAATATATAGAAAAAATGAGCTGGGCATGGTGGCGCATGCCTGTAGTCCCAGCTACTCGGGAGGCTGAGGCAGGAGGATTGCTCGAGCCCAGGAGTTTGAGGTTGCTGTGAGCTAGGCTGACGCCACAGCACTCACTCTAGCCCGGGCAACAGAGTGAGACTCTGTCTCAAAAAAAAAAAAAAAAAAAGAAAATGTGGACAAGGAAAAAGCTGAACATAAAGGCCAGGAAAGTATCCATAGGTAGTTTCTGATTTGGCTATGAGCTTCCTGGCAGCTGAGGAAAAGAGATACAGGCTGACTCTTGTTATCAAAACATCAAGAGGCAGTTTAATCCTTCAGGAACTTTGTGGTAAATTTAAAAAGAAATTAATCACATGGAAATTTCTCATGTGAAATGTCAATAACGTAATGTAATAAATGTCAACTGGCAGATCTTTTAGGAGTCATGGCCATAGTTCTGCTATCTTGCCTGTTGCTCAGAGTTGTCCTATTTGAATTTTACTTGATTGTTATCAAGCAGCTTAACTCTACTGTTTCTTCTATGCCTATGCCCTAGTAAAAATCTGGACTATAAAGTGACCAGTTATCTGTGTACCAGGTTCTGTGCTGGGCACCGGGGGGTGAAGGGTAACAAGATGATTTCTCTCCATCCCAGGGATGAAGACTCCTTGGCAAAGGCCTGAATGTAATGCGGGTGCTTTGCCAGGGCACACCAGAGACAAGGGCATAATTCCTTCTGACTGGGGAGGGGGTAGGGCTTCAGGCAGGAGGGGGCAGGCCCAAGATGGAGAGGAATATTTGGGATAGAGGGGACTGTCTTAGTAGAGGAGATATTAGCCACAGAATCCTCAAGGGTGGGGACCGTGACCTACTCAGGGTTGCCCAGGGCCTGACAAGCATCAAGGACTAGGTAACCTCCTGTTGAGTGGTCCACACCTGCAGGGATAAGACGGGGTCAGGGCGATGGCCACTCACCTCGGGGGTTATATGGAGGATGAACTTGGAGAGGTAGGTTTTGGCCAGATGAGGAGTCCTTGAATGCCACACTAAGAATTTTGGATTTTGTTCTTTAGGTGCTGGGGAGCAATTGAAGGCTTGCGAGCCTTGAATTGTATAAGTCATGACAATACAAATAATAACAGCTAACACTTAGTAGGCACTTGCTGTATGTATGCTTAGCACTATTCTAAGCACTTTATCTATATTAACTCACTTAAGTATCACAACAGTCCTATGAGGGAGGTACTATTATCACCCTTATTTTATAGATGAGGCACAGAGAGTCTGAGTCACTTGCCCAAGGTCACACAGTTGGGAAGTGGCAGAGCAGGGATCTAAACTGAGGTTTGGATCCTGTGCTTTTACCCATTATATTATCATATCTGTTAAATATTAATATTTAGCTAACAGATAACAAGCGTGTTTTAGATGACATATAAGGATTTAACAGATCCCAACCGATTATCAGCCACAGAAGCAGCAACTGATGGCGACTTTGGCCACAAAGGGCAGCATCCGTAAGGAGCCGAGGCTTAGAAACAGAATGTGCAAGCAGCTCGGAGGGTGTGGCTGCCGAGTCCCAGGCCTCAGAATTCCACTCGCGGGGCTGCTCTTTCCTGCCTCTGACACGCTCCAACATTCCTTGAAGATCCCCCGCCTTCGGCCATCCAAACACAAGAGCCATCTGAGTGACTAATGCAGTCTGGGCAAATGGGATCGTGCCCGGGTGCCGTTGAGCCATGAGGCTTTTGTCATCAGAAACACGTGAGCATGTATATTTCTTGTTTCTGTTCACACCAGGCCTTTGATTTCCAAGGGTGGGGTTCCAGAGCTGGGCACCGCCGCACCTTCATCTGGCTTTCGTCACTTTCTCTGTGCAGCTGGGGCACCAGGCGCTGGGGACAGGCTCTGGGGATGGGCTGTCCACAGGAAACTGTGGTTCCCACCCCTCCATTCTGGGTCTCCACCAAGCCCTTCTCATGAATAGCAGGCCCAGATTTCTCCTCCACGGCTCCACGGGGCCGGGAAGGGAACTGAGCAGACAGAGGCAGAAACTCCCCCACAGAGCGGTGGTGGTTCTTCCCCTTTCCCCGAAGCTCACAGGGCTGGATATGCCACCCACAACCACAAATGAGGTGATTAGGGAAAACGAGTGCTGGCCGCGCTGCCAGCCCAGAGCTTTAGTCTGCCCAGGGCGTCCAGACTCTGGGAGGACCCCACCTGAAGAAGCAGTTCTACCTTCCACAAAGAGCACGGGACCAAGAGTCCAGGACCCAGGTTCTAGGCCCAGCTCTGCCACTCACTAACTAACCATGTGGCTTGGGCTCTCTGGAGACCCTAGAACCGACTCAGGGCGTGTGGGGTTTGGAGTCCGGCAGGGGAAGATTCACATCTTGGCTCCCTAACTCTCTGGGCAGGTGACGGGGGTGGGGGGGTGGGGGGGGAGACAGGGGGCCAAGTCCTGCCTCCTCCCTGCCCCTCAGTCATCTTGTTTGGGCAGAGGCACTGGGATTAGGAGAGATACATTTTGTCAGGTGACGCATAGTAGGTGTTTGGTGTGTCCGGCCCCTCCCCCCTTGTCAAATGGAAGTGATACCTGCTGAGGCTCTGGAGGGGTGGGGAGACCCACCACGACAGTGACCGGAAGGTCCTGGGTGGAGGGCAGGTACCAAGACAGGGCTGCCATGGTTGGAACGTCACTCACCACGCAGAGCCGGCTAAGCCTCTCCCACTTCTAAGGTGGGTTCGGTTTCACCACAGGGCTCGAGGCAGGCGTTTCAGGAAGGGGCCCTCGTCTTTGTGTGCTGAAACATAAACAGGGCTCCTTCTCTGCCGATTTCTGCTTGGGAGGTACGTGAGCTTCCTGCACCATCCGTCCACAGACAGGCTGCAGTGGGTGGGCGCCAGGGTGCCGGGGCTGAGCTTCCAGCCTCCCTCCCTTGCCTCCCACTTGCACTCAGATACCTGCAGGGGTTCCAGCCCCACATTGGCCCTTGCAGATACAGTGGGCCACGAGAGCCAGCCCCCGCCGGCAGCGTGCTCCCGGCTGAAGGCAGCAGGGGGTGGGGGACTGTGTGGGGACACAGGCAAGGGACCAAATTCAGTCTGGGGAAGGTGGTCCGGAGAGCTTTCCCGAAGGGGAGATCTCTGAAATGAGACGGAAGGAACAAGAGCCATTGCTTAACCGCACCTGGGCAAGTTACTTCCCTGAGCCTCAGTTTCATTCTCTGTCAAAGGGGCCAATAACACCTGCTTCCAAGGGAAGGGTGAGAGGGTGAGAGCGGTGGGTGTGAAGGAACTGACAGATACCTCACACCACCTAAGTGCCTTGGGGAGATGTTTGGGGAATTGAACTTCTTTTTCAAGGGTCTTTTCCTCTGTCAATTGACACCTGTTGCTTACTATAATCAATGTCCTATTTGAGAAAAAGTCCAGCTGTAACCCAGTGATAAGCACTGAAGAAGTCCTTTCTCTCTCTGGGGTGGGTAATGGGAACTCCTCCATCCAGTGGGAGTGAGAAAGAAGACTCCAGAATTAAAATTCTTCCAAGCACCCTGCCTCCCCAGGGCCTATGCTCCTTAGATGTGTTCCCTTTGTCCTTAGATATTACAACAACTGTTTGTTGAGCGCCTACTGTAAGCCAGTGGTGGGGATTCTCTGTTGAACAGGGCAGACAAGGTCCCAGTCCTGACTAAGCTGAGGATTTGGGGGAGGGGGAGGGAGATAGACAATAAAGATGTAAAAACAAAAAAAATGTAATAGGGTGCTGTAATAGAGAATTTGGGGGCTGCTTAGGGTGGTTGGGACATTTGAAGAGGTGGCACTTAAACTGAGACCTGAAGCCCGAGCTGGCCATGGGAGAAGAGACGAGGAAAGAAGTTTCCAGACCGAGGGAACAGCAACTACAAAGGTCTTGGAGGGAAGGAAACTTGGAGAAACTGAGGAACTGAGTAAAGGTCAAAGAAGTTGGTGCGTGGGTGAGTGACGTAGGAGTCAGGAGTGGGCAGGGGCTGTGGGGGCCTGGTGAAGGGTTTGGATTTTATTCCAGGGACAGCGGCAAGGTTTTAAGCAAGGGAGTGGCAAGATCAGAATTCCATTTTTAAGGGCTAGCCCTAGCCGAGGGGGCTGCAAGAAGGCAGGAGTGGAAGCCAGGAGACCTTTAGGAGCCACTGCTCTCCCTGTCCCTGTGACCTGGGACAGTCACTTCACCTCTCTGAGCCTATGTGTGACAATCACACACTGTGATTGTCAGAGCCAAACTGGGAATGAACAGAGACACACTTTGGAAAGCTAAAAACACCCCAATGCAGGGGTTCCTTGCCTTACTAGAAGTGGACGATCCCTGGGGCAACTGCGGGGTCAGACCTCTCTGGGGTTCTGAGGTGGATAGGAGAGGGCTGGGCCAAGTCCTGAGAGAGCCCACTTTCCCACCCAGGGTCGCTGGAGAGGCCTCAGGGGCTGGGGAAAGGAACTGCTTGAGGCTCTGACTCCTGGGAGGGAAGGTGGAAGGGAAGGGTCACCTCCCTGGTTTCCAGCTTGCCCCAAAGCAATGCTTCTTGATGTGTTGGGGAGGGCCACACCTTGGAGCATGGGGGCAAGGCGGGACACCTGCTTTTTTTATTCCACCTTTTTAGTCTAGTCTTTCTAGCGATGACGCCTCCACCCCGGCCTTGACTCGCCTAAGGGCCAATGGTGGAGGCACCTTCCTGATAGTCTTGGTATCTGCCACTGGAGACCCCAGAATTGAAGGGGGACTTAAGGTTTCCTAGAAGATGGGGTCGCTGTGACGCTGTGAGGCCCTTTCCTGCCTGCTAAGGGCTTGAGTTGGAGGGCCCCTCTCCAGACCTCCTGAGAAGGGAGTGGCCCATCTCCCCCCAGACTCTCGGGCCACAGGCCTCTCCTGGAGAACCCGATCAGGGCCCGCCCGCGAAGGTGGTGCGAAGCCCGGCCCAGACCCCAAGCCTTGCCTGCCCTGGCCACACGGGCGTGGCGGCGGTGGCAGAGGTGGGACCTAGGGTCACGGGACGCAGCATGCCGAGCTTGTGGCCGCCGCCCCTGGTGGCCGCGGTGCTGTCGCTGGGGATGAGGGGAGGGGGCGGGGGGCGGGACACCCCTCCCCTTCGCGGGCCGGTGCGTGGGC
>VBSM01000529.1:12392605-12417653 GCA_008086735.1 Cheirogaleus medius | reverse complement strand
AAAAAAAAAAAAAAGAAAAGAAAAAGAAAAAAAACTTTTTTTAATTAGTCAGGGGCATTCTGGTACCCTAAATATACTAGCTTTCCCACCAAAGCCTAAGTTCTGCTATAGCCAGCCACCTGTAGTTCCAGCTACTTGGAAGGCTGAGGCAGAAGATCGCTTGAGGCCAGGAGTTCTAGGCTATAGTGAGCTATGAACATGCCATGGCACTCCAGCCTGGGCAACAGAGTGAGACTCTGTCCCTAAAAATAAATAAATAAATAAAAACTGTCCTTACCTGGAGGTATCATATAAACTCTATCCACCTGTTGGAGCATTATACTCTTGGCCTTAAGGTTCTAGAGTCTGAGATGGTCACACCTGGGACCTCAGCCAGCTTCCTCATTTTAGAGATGGGAGACTGAGGCCCAGAGGCTGCCCAGCGGCACACAACAGGATCTCAGCTGACCTTTGACTTCTGAGGTTTGCTATCTTTCTCCCATGCCGTGGGGAGCTGGGTGTTCCTTCTTGGAAGCAAAGAGAGCTAGAAAGCACTTCTTCTAAATATCATTTTTTTAATTCCCGTTAAAATGTGAAGAGTCCCATCCCCTGCCACAGGGGGATCTGTTACCAGTCACTTGAGGAAAGTCAGGCGTGGGGCAGGGGGACAGGCAGGCTCAGCCAGAGATGGAAGAACAAGAGGATATAAGAGTGTTGCTCTGGGCTGACCCCAGTGCCCTCACCGGAAGTCCTCCTCATAGAAACTTTACTGGCAGAAACTTCCCCAAACTGACACCCTCACGGAGGCCGGGCACCTCGCTGGGCAGAGCTGTCATGGTCTGCCTGCTCTGAAAGGCTGCCTCCTGCCAGCCCTCCTGGGTGGCCGGGCTTCTGGGCTGCAGGGGGCAGGATCCCTGCCAAGCCCTGGGCCAGACGACTCTGACTCCCATTTGCTGCCCCATGCGGCCCAGGTCTCTGGGGAGCCAGGCGGCCTGCTCGGAGGAGTCTCTGCCTTCCCTTCCCACCCAGCTCCCCACCCCTCCTGCTGCTGGCTCCTCTCCTGGGCCTGGGGCAGTGGTGCCCCATCCTCACCTGCAGAACTTGTTCTTGCTGTAAGCCTAGGTGAGCCAAGCACTCACTTCTGTAACTGAATATTTATCCCCGATTAGGGCTTTGTTCCTTTGGTTGTGGAAATCCTGGGAACTCCTGGGCGGGACAGCTCAACTTTCTCTCTCTCCCTCGCTCTCCACCTCTCTTTTCTGAGGGCACCCCTTTCTCCTCCTCTTTCTGCCTCACACGACAACAGGTAGGAAAGCAGCCCACCAGGGAGCAGGGCGTCTAGGGTGATTCTCAGGTGTCAGCTCTGCTCCCTGGCTGCTCCTTGGCCACTTCGCAGTTGCCTCTCCCGAGGTGGATCAGGCTGCTCGCCACGGATCCTCCTACCCTCCAAGCCGCTGCAGCCCAGTCCCCTGTGATTGACATGCCCTCGCTTCCAAAAGGAAAGTGAGAAACCACTCACATCTTCCCTTGCTGTGACCCCATCTCGTGGGATCCTCTCTGCTCCCCAAAGAAGGAACAGGGCAGGTATGATGGGGGTGCAGAGACAAGGGACTCGGCCAAGGCCAGACGGCCACAGGACGCAGATCAGTGCCCCAGCCCTTGCCCCTAGGAATGGGCCAGCCTCTCCTAGAGAGGCCTCTTGATCCTGGCCCAGTGCTCCCAGGTGACTTCTCCTGGCCCCGGAGATGCCTCTGGGTTCATTCCACCCACAGAGACAAGGCTTGTCTGGAAACCAAGAGACAGCCTGGCAGTACAAGTCAAGCAAAGACTATGACAGAGGTTAAAAATCATATTTCCTAATTCCTTTTGCAATTCTTGCCTGGAAGTATGGATTTTAATTCAATTCTGGCTTAATTCTAATTTAATTTGACAGTGAACACCATCTGTTTAGGTTTAGCACTTTGCATCATACAATGAGGGTCAGCTCGACTTGTTGCTCCTCTGGGAGGGTAGCACGGCCTAACTGAGATGCGGCTGCCAGCTCTGGAGAGATGGGTTGTCTCGCTGTTCTCCCCCCACCAACCCCCAGCCCCCTCCTGTGTTCCTTCTGAAGCTAATACCAGTATCTACTCTTAAGGATGTTGTGAAGATGGCATTGCACCATCTAGCAACAAAATAGGATTAACATGGTGCCAGGCACATGGTAAGCACCCAAATATTTATTAGTTGCCATCATTACCTTTTTTATCCTCCCCCCAACCCAGTTCCTTTCATCTTCTCCCTTCATACTGTTTCTCCCTTCCGTCCTTTCCACTGCTTAGATACCCTTGTTCTTTGCTGTCTCTGTGTTCCCCACACACCATGACATTTGTCTGTCCAGATAAGGTGAGGTTTTCCTGTTTTCCAAGCCTGCCTGCTGTGTCCTTTGGCTTCCTAGAGCCGGCACCAGGCAGAGGGTACCTCTTAAACCAAGGTCTTCGTGCCCTGTGAGCTGAGCCATGATGGGGGACACGAGAGGCCTAAAGGGGGAAAAGGAAGGGTGAGACAAGTCCAGCGGCAGAAGGACAGCAGGGCAGAGGGAGCATGTGTATCAGTGTCCCCAGGCGGGGCAGTACCTGCTTCAAGTCCCTGGGGCTCCCCTAAATACCAGTGCCCAAGGTAAAGTGCGTGAGATACTCACATCTCTGAAAAGCACTCTATGAACTTTCGAGTGCTGTGTGTACATGGTAGCATCGTCCCAAGCTGTCTGTCCCTGCACTAGGCCCTCATAGCCAGAAGTTTTGACTAATGAGAGTATCATGGTCAGAAATCTTTGTTTCTCACAGTTTTAAAAGAGATCCTTCAGAGGCTTCAACAGGTGGCATCTGTCTCTCTGCCTGACCCAGCTGCTTCAGTGTCTGGGCCTCCTGGACCTTCACAGAAGTGTCACCAAGCCTAAAGTTTCTTTTCTTAGTTTAAATTATTTATTTATTCATTCGTTCATTCATTTTCTTTTATTTATTTATTTTTTAGAGACAGGGTCTTACTATGTTGCCCAGGATGGGCTTGAACTCTTGGCCTCAAGTGATCCTCCTGCCTTGGCCTGCCACGTAGCTGGGACTACAGGTGTGTGCCACCACGCCTGGTTCCTTTTCTCAGTTTTAGAACCCAGTTTTTCTTCCACAAAAAGTTCTCCTGTTCCCCTTTCTCTGGTGCAGCCAATCCCAAGTCATTTTCTGCCCAGAAAATACCTAGCAATGGCCACGCAGCCTCTGGGGCCCTTCCCTAAGGTGAACCACTTCGGCTCCCCAAGTGCCAGTGTGTGGGACTCGCTTCGGGCTCTGAGCCGGCTCTGGGTCAGCCACCCCTCAGCTGCTGATGGGGCACTTGCAGGTCAGAGCCTGGGTCCCCTCATCTCCCCCCCACAGCTCCCCCTCACCCTGGCAAGCCATGTGGGCCCCCTTCGGAGTCTCCGCTTCCAAACCCAGTCCCTGCCCAGCCTGCTCCCTCTAGCTTGTCCTTCCCAAAGGGTGGATCTAATCATGTCACTGCAGCCCTCGGGAGGAAGTCCAAGTTCTTTAACCTTGCTGACAGTGCCCCTGAGGATCTAGGCCTTGCCTACCTCGCCTTTTCCCTTCCCCAGTCATCTGGCTCGCTCCTACTTATGCTTCAAGACCCGGGCCAGATGTCACCGCCTCCAGCAAGCCTTCCTTGACTGAACCCCTGCCAACCCCAGTCAGTTTCTTTATCTGCCTCCCTGCTGGGCTGTGTATCTCACACACGGCTCTGAGTTGGTGCTCAACTGTTTGTACGCGGCAGCAATATCACTGAACCGAGCCCCACCCTCAGGAGACCCTTCCTGTCCTGTGGCTCTTGCTTTTACAGGAAGCACCTCTTGAAACAGAGGGGACCCCAAGCTGGCCTTGGGTGTGAGGGGTCTGGACAGAGGGCTCTGAGTGCTGTTGGCTGGTGTGTCCCTCCTCGAGCCGGGAGGGCCCTGCCACACCCTCCACTTCCTCTCATTGTGCCTCCCTTCCTGTTAGCAAGACTGTTAGGCTGGGGACATTTTTCCTCCCTTTGAGGACCTGCCTGAATGGAGCTATTTCTCCTTGCGTCTCCCCCGACAGCTCCCAAAACCCAACTCTGCCCCACTGGTGGGCTCTCCCATGGACAGCGTTCCAGTCCTGGCCCACCCGTTCAGCAGCGGACAAGGGGCCGGGGTCTCTCTTCTCTGGGCCTCAGTTTCCTCATTTGTAAAAAGAAGTAATAAGGCAGCTCTCGTGGGACTGTGAGGGTTTAATGAGATCAGGACGTCTGTGCTTCTGGGAAGTGTTGCTGTGGTTGTGTCACCCTTGTCCGGGCCTTGTTGACACGGGGGCGCTGAGGACAGCCCGGGCCGCATGCTCGCTGGATGCCGGCAAGTCCAAACATCCTGTTCTTTTTTGAACTCCTTACTGGAGAAACAGGGAAAAGCTGTAGTTTTTTCCTTCCTCCCATATCGTGTGACACAAAAAACACAAACTTGTCTGGGTTAAGCTGCTTGACTCTCTGGTGTTTGGGAGCAAGTTCGAGCTGCTAAGCAGGGTGGCGGTTCTTTTCCTGGATTAGGGCTGATTCTGTGGGAACCGGACCACCCCTGAGACAGCAGGGCCACCCTGATGCCTCCCCAGGGCCTGGGCCTGCAGCGGAGCCCCTTCCTCTTGGGGAGGGGGAGCCCTGGGCTCATGTCTCCCCCGCCCCTCCTGCCTCCTTCCCTGCAGGTGAACTTTCGCAGCCCCCGGAGTGGCCAGAGGTGCTGGGCCTCGCGGACCCAAGTGGAGAAGCGGCTGGTGGTGTTGGTGGCACTTCTGGCAGCAGCACTGGTGGCCTGCGTGGCAGCGCTGGGCATCCAGTACCGGACAAGTAGGTGCCTCTGTGTCACGTGGTGGGTCTGACTCACTCCTGCCCTGGGCTCTGTGCACTTGGGCAAGGGGGGGCTTCCCTGCCCAAGCCAGGGCAGACCTCCAAGACTGGGGAGGGAGCTAGACCCCGAGGGCTTGGGGTGCTGAGACGGACCAAGGCATGGGAAGTGGGTGCTGGGCGTGGTATGAAGGTCTTGGAGTCAGGACTGGAGTCCACATCCTAGCCCAGCGACTTTCCAGCTGGGCCTTGGACAAGCCACTTACTCTCCCAGCGCCCGTGTCTTCTCTACTTGAAATGGGGAGAGCAGTGCCCGATCTAGAGGTGGCTGTAACGGTTAGAGATGATGTATGTCACATACCTGGTGCCTCAGAGGACTTCTTCAGCTTTATCTCTGGGTACTGTGTTGCCAGGACATGGGCTGGTTAGACACACAGGCTGACTCCATCTGCCACGTCTAGTTCCAATAGAATAGCAACAGTGGCCTCTGTCAACTGAATACTTTCCACGAACCAAATATCACACGTCTCCTTTACAGAGGGGATCTCGTGTCCTCACGCAGTGCTAGGAGGTACGGTTACTTCTGGCCCCTTTTCCATGTTAGGAAACTGAGGCACTGAGACTGTGTGTTTGGCTAGTAGGGGACTGAGCAGGGGGTTGGGTGGGGGAGCTCGCATTCTCCCACAGACTGCCGCGCTCCAAGCCCCAGCTCTGCCTCCCTTTGCGGTCACGGTGCACTCCAGAATGTATCAGTGTCCCTGGAAAAGCTGCCCTTCTGTGGTCCCGGCACCCTTCGTGCACCTGTGTGAGTGCATTGATCTGTCCCCCCTTGTGTGGCCATGTGATTGGGCCCCTCGGACCCTGCCGTGAGGTCTGAGGCTGGGTCTAGCTGAGTGCCGTGTGCAGAGTCGGCTCGGGAACAAGTACTGAACTGGAAAGGGCGGGTCCAAGTTAGAAACAGGGAAAGGGAGTCCAGCCAATCCCAGGGCGTCTCACTCCCCTGTGCCCCAGCATCTGGCTTTCTGATGGCAGGCGATCCACCTGGTTGAGCAGCCTCTGTGTCCCACCCACCGACTTGGTCGCCTACCCTATCAGAGAGATGGTGAACTTCCATGGGATCTGGGAACATCCACTCCAGGCTGTGTTGAGCCTTCTCTGCTGTGAAGTTGCTGGCCTGTGAGGGTGGCCATGCTGCACCGGATGGTGAGGGGACATGGGGGCCTAGAGAGAAAGCAGGGACTTCATCTCAATCAACATCACAAACCTCCTGTGTTAGGCACATGGGCATTCATTCATTCCACAGACATAGGGGGTCCTTAAGAAATAATTGGTTTGTAGGTGTTTTACCAAATGTGCCTGGCCCAGCAGTACTTAATGCATGTTTGATTGATTAATTACTAGTTTCCAGAACCTTAACCAGATGTGCTTAGCAGAGTACGTGCATGCCATAGTGCACAGATAGCAAAATGAATAAATGAATGAGTGGATGAACAAAGGAGTAAGAAGGAGGGTCCAATAGGAAACAGGCTTTCTCTACTGAGTGTGTGTAAGTGTGTGATGGTACAGGTGTGTGTTTGTATGTTGTGCGTGTGCCTGCTCTACCAGTGGGGCACAAGCTGATCAGCCTCATCCTGCCACTGCCATCTGCCCTCATCCTAAATCAGCTCCAGTTCAGAACACCCTGCCGGTCAGGGTGGACCCTGGCCAGCCCCGGCTGCCCAGCTCTTGGCCCAGGGCCGGGGGAGCAGACCAGACTCCAGCAGCCAGTGGTACCCTGAGACTGTCCCTAGGAGTTCCCAAGATGTTTCTTCACCAGAAACTAGAAAGGAACCCCCAAGGGACAGCTCCCAGTGATGGGACCCACAACATTTCTGCTGTTATTGCCACGTGGGGCCCACAGGGAGGAATCCTGCTGGTCACATCTGAGCAAACGTCGAGCCAGTCAGAGCAAATCTTCTGATGATTCCACAAGACCCACCTCCAGGTTGTATCTGGACACTGGTATTTTTGTCTACCTTCCTTTCCAGATACGTGCAGGTACTTTGCAAGCAGCAGCCGCAAAACAAACAATAAATTTTCCCAGGAAATATTTTAAAGCGTTTTACATGGTATTGAGGCCAGGCACTGTCCGGATGAGTGTCTGTGAATTAGATCTGGGACCTGGTCCTGCCTTCCCAACTGATCATGCATGTCCTAAAGGGAAGAAACATTTGTTGCCTCCGCAGGTGATGACCAAGTGCTGGACGAAGCTCTTTCATTCATCCCTTCAATCATCCATTCATTCAAAAAATGTGTACTAGTTGCCAAGTACAATGCTAGGCAAAGGAAAGATAAAAACATGTAAGATACTGGCTCTGCCCTCAAGTTCACATCCTAGCAGGGGGAGGCAGGCAGGGAGACAGCAGGACACGGCACAACCTGTGCTAGGCTAGCAGGTACCCAGGCAGCCGAGGGGCCCAGAGAGGGAAGAGGGTCGGACAGATTTCCCTAAGGAGCTGGAAACTTAGATGAGTGGGGCCTGGAAACCACTAATCAATCAATTAATTAATTAATTAAAAATGCATTAAGCACTTATGGGCCCAGGAACATTTGGTAAAGTTTCTACAAACTATTAAATAGTTAAATAATTAGTGAGGAACTCAAACCTCTAAGACTGACCTCTGGGAACTGGTTTCTTATTTTGTTTTGAAACCCAAGTCCCCTTATGATAACTACAAAAACCGTAATTAGTTCATCTCTCTCTCTTTCTCTCTTTGTCTCTCTCACACACACACACACACACACATTCTGATGTGTCTCAGTCCCTTCCGATCACTCTCCTACAGTCTGTCTTCTGAGTGTTTCTACCAGCCAAGATTCTGTTAAGTCTTACTTCCTGTGGTTTGGTGTATAAAGACAATAGGTGTTCTTTTCCTTTCCCAAGTATGGAGTTATATCATAATAGTGAACAGGCTTTTTTAAACCTATACAGAAATTCCCTTCCTCACTCCCCCCCCCATAAAGACTCTGGAACACCTCCTGAGTTGGGGAGTGGGGTGCAGAGCTCTGATTAAGATGACCTGATTTAGAGATCTTTAAATCGGCACCATCACCCCCACCATTTCCTTTATTTTCGTGCATAATGGCTCCTTAATTTTTAATTGTTATATAATTATCTCAACACAGTCACCCTAATTGTCCTGCTGTTGTCGGGCTCCTCTGAGCCCTTCTTCAGCCTGAAGGACTCTGTCATCAGATGTTAATCAGCCCATAAGTGAACCTCTCAGGACCCCCAGCCCTGCTGGCATTGTTGGTTCTAACCGAGGTGGAGACGCCCCTGCTGGCCCGAGGGTCGTTTCCTGCTCTCTAAAGACGGGCCTGGAGCATCAGACCCTGAGACTCGAGGAAGCTGAGCCCCCTGCGTCCAGTTGTGAGAGCATGTCACCCTCTCTGTGAAATTGGTCCTCCTGTTCTTCCTAATTTCTAGGTAGAGAAACCAAGGCTCGGATGAGGTCATTTGCACAAAGCCCCACAGGCAGGAGCAGAAAGCCGGGATTTAAACCCAGGTCCATCCACCTGCAAAGCCACCACCCTGTGTGGTGGGGACGCCAGTCTCGCCAGTCTGCCACACCAGCCCCTGGCAAAGTGGCGGGGAGGGAAGGCGGGAAGCTAGCCTCGGTGGTGCTGGACCAGGACAGGCCTGGGCTCAGCTGTCACCCCACCACTCCCACCCCCACCCCCGTGCTGCTCTGTCCCTGTCGCGCTCTCAGAGCCCCTGTTTCCTCATCTTTAAACAGTGACATCACACGTGCATGTAATGCCTGTAAGTGAGTGTTAAGTGAGATCATGAACGTGTGTGGAGCCGTGTTCAGCAAACATTCCCGATTGTCACCAGCACAGCTTGTGTCAACAGAAGATTGGGCTGGGCCTGTGCTCCTCAGCCAGCTTCGTTTTGCCGCCTTGGGCTGAGCCGCGGTGGCGGAGGCTTCCCACGGTTCGGTTCCCTGCTAGAGCCACCCACCAGCCTTGGGGCGGGAGCTGACCCCCTTCTCCTGCTTCCGGCAAACCAGTCTCTTGGGGTTGTTGAGTTTTGGGTTTTTTGAGGATTCAGTGAAGTAACTAACTCACCTGCCTGGTACTCAGGACAAAGAGTTGTTCCCAGTTCCTGCTCCCGTTCCTAACAGTCTTTCTCCTTCCTGGATTTAGCACATGGTGAATGTTTAGTCTGTGTTTGCAGAATGAATGACAGATATTTTTCCTACTTTTGTCTTGTGACTTTTCTTACATTGTGTCTGTATCCCCAACTGAATCGTTAGCTCTTGAAGGAAAGGACTGTGCCTTTTATGTGCCCTATGCGCCCCCCAACACAGGCTGTGCTCAGCGAAGAACCCAGAAGATACTTAGTAATTATTTTGCTGAATAAATGAATGCTCGAATGAATGAATAAATTTGTTGAGCATCAGGGAATAATAAAAAGGCAGTGAATATTTGCAGAAGGAAAGCTTGATTAAGAGAAACACCTTAGTTCTAGGTAGTTTTTAAGCCATGGAAAGGATTTTAGACAGCTAAACAGAAGCCTTATTTATAAACCAGGAGGTTGTAAATCTACTGAAATAATTTCTCTATAGGAGTCTAGTGACCATCCAGCCCCAAATCTGCTTGGTCAGGCCTGGGGTGGGACATGTTAGCCTGGGCCCCAGTCCACCAGCACTGCCTACCCTTCACTGCCTTTCTGTCCTTGTGATCCCTCCAGGAACCCCCTCGGTGTGCCTGAGCGAGGCCTGCGTCTCAGTGACCAGCTCCATCCTGAGCTCCATGGACCCCACAGTGGACCCCTGCCAGGACTTCTTCAGCTATGCCTGTGGTGGCTGGATCAA
Organism: Cheirogaleus medius; assembly: GCA_008086735.1. Taxonomy (NCBI): domain Eukaryota; kingdom Metazoa; phylum Chordata; class Mammalia; order Primates; family Cheirogaleidae; genus Cheirogaleus; species Cheirogaleus medius. Next base: position 12,407,940 of record VBSM01000529.1, on the reverse strand, counting down.
GGCCAACCCTGTGCCCGACGGCCACTCCCGCTGGGGCACCTTCAGCAACCTCTGGGAACACAACCAAGCCATCATTAAGCACCTCCTCGGTAAGCACGTGGTAGGGAGAGCAATGAGTGGGCCGCAGCAGGGAGCTGTCAGCTGGACCATCCCAGCCATGGCCGGTTAAAGGAGGAGCTTGGCAGAGGGGAAGAGCATAGACATTGGAGGGGGTGGAGCTGGATTAGAATGTCTGCCCCTTCGCTCATTGTATAATCCTGAGTAAGTCACTTATCTCTGAGCCTCAGTTTCTTCATCTGTAAAATGGGACTAATACGATCCAAACTGCAGAGTTTTGAAAACTAAAGAGCACGTATATAAAGCGTTAGTGTGGTGTGTGTGGCACATAGTAGGTGCACAAGAACTGATAGCTGTGGTCGTTACTCTTGTGGCTTCAAGTTTGGCTTAGTTTTTGACTAGTATTGACTGTGAGTTTTGAAAGTTGTGAGCAAAAGGGGCTGAAGCTGAACACACTGGATCTGATTTTAAGGTTGTGATCCAATGAAAGTTACAACAACTTATCAGAGTTAGTTATGCAGTGTAGGTGGGAATCTTCCTTGACCTCATGGTGATGAGGCTTGCACGATGAGCTGTCTGGCCAAAGTTCTTCTCTTTGTACCTTGTTAGGCATTCGGCACCTCTACTTGACCTCGGCATTGATGGTTTTATCCCTAGATTAGAATCCCACGTCTGTCTTGTTTACAGCTGTGCCTCTGGTTAATGTTTGTTGAATTCCTGTTTGTCTATTGGGTTCCTTCTCCGAGTGGAACCACAACACCCATGCTGTACCCCAGAGCTCCTGCCCTGAACCACGACCTTGGCCATCTCCCTCTCCTCCTGCACCCTGCCCCCTCCTGGGACCCCAAATACTGGGAGAGAGAAATGAAAAGCCAGCCAATTTATCCACCAGTGACAGAACTTAGATTCAACAAATACTTAAGTTTTTAAAAACCCTGAAGATATTCAAAAGTAGGTAAAACAAGATACCCCAAAGGGAAGAAATCTCAAAGGGGCAGAAATCTTATGTGACAGGAAATGATTCTATTTTGACAAATTTTGAATTTAAGGCAACTGTGTCTTTTAGATGAAAGTAGAAATAAACCAGGTTAAGGAGTCCTTTCATTTCTAGGGAAAACACACCCGCCTGCCTTTCTCCTTGGCTTCCAGCAGTTCCCAGCGGGGCCCTTTTCCAGCACCCGGAGCAGCAGCCTCCCCCTCTGTCTCTTTGAGGATCAGAGCAGGGTGGTGCTCCCGGCCTTGTGCTACCAAAGGTGCTTTTGAAAGGGGATGCAGAGTCCACTTGCTCAAGGCTTCTTGGGTGTGGCTCCGGGTAAAAAAAAAAAAAAAAGAAAGGGGATGCAGCCTTTCATTTCAGAACTAGAAACTTAAAAGTAAAATATGTCTGTAGTTGCACGACTGGACCTCCGGGATGCCCCTTCCCCAGTGCCTAAACACACAGCCAGGGGCTGGGCAGGGACTGTCAGCCTGGCAGGGGAACAGTGCACTAGTATGACAAGATGAGCCAGCTCTTCTGCATTGGAGTCACCAGGACCTGGGTTGAAACCGACTCCGCCACTCACTGTGACATCTTCACCCTTCTGGGCTTGTTTTCTCGTCAGTGCCACGGGAGCCACGCCTCCACTGGGTTGTGAAAATTAAGTGGGAAGATACATTTACGGGCTGCGCCCAGGCCTGGCATGTCATGGTGGCTGCTATTTGCATGTTACTGTTACTATTCACCCTTGACCTCTGCACAGCACTTGACAGGCGACAGAGCTCTTCTGTAATGCCATTTTGTTTGACCCCGGGGGGTGGAAGCTGGGAAGGTATTGTCCACCTGTTTCATAGATGAGGAAACTGAGGTCCAGAGAGGTCCTCAAGACAGGCTAGTGGGTGGCAGAGCTGGGACCTGCCTGATTCCTGGTTGTGTGCCCTTCCCCTGTCCCATACCACTTCCTTCAGGACAAGGGACAGATCCAGCTTCCTTCCCACCTTGTTGGAGAGAGCCTGCCGGAGTGGAGAGGCCCGAGTGCCCGAGAGAAAGGGAGGGACACCAACGTTTCTTGCGTGTCCACGTGTGCTGTGCACCGTGCCAGGCTCATAGCCACTGCCTCATTGATCCTCACTACAACCCGGCACTTAGCAATTGTCCTTCCCATTTTATAGATGAGGAAACTGAGGCTCACAGAAGTTAAGTGACTTTGCCAAGGACACACCGCCAGTCCAAAGCTGAGAGTTGCTCACAGTCTGAGGGGGGGTAGGGAGGAATAGCAACAAGCCCTCCAACTTCCCAGTTAGGCCCAGAACCGGCCCGTGTGCGTCGTGTTCTCAGGTCTTGATCCCACTGCTTCTGGAGCCGCTTCTCATCGGGAGGACCTTGGGGTCTGTGCCAAGATTGGGCCCATCCCCCCACACCACCCCCAAGGAAGCAGGGCTCCTGCAGAGTGGCCTCCAGTCCCAGCCTCTGGCTTTGCATCCACCCCGTCCCTGAGGGTCAAGTTGTGGGTGGGGAGTGGCACTGAGCCGGGCACAGAACAGCCAGAACCTTGTGTTCAGGCCCCTGACCCCAGGCCAGGGTCTGGTGGTATCTGGAGGCCAGACTGCAGAGTTTTGAAGTCAAGCAGTCCTGGCTTGCTAGCTCAGCCACTTGTCACCTGTGTGGCCTTGGACAAGTGAGCTGGCTTCTCTCCCACTTAGTTTCATTATCTGTAAAATGGGGGTAATGATGCCTCCTAACACACAAGGCTGCTGGGAGCCTTGACTCGCATAGGATGGACCAAGCCTGGCATCTCGTGAGTGCTCAGCAAAGCACATTTGCCCTGCTCAGTGGTGTCAGGTGAGTTCCAACCCAGACTTTTTTTTTTTTTTGAGACAGAGTCTCACTCTGTTGCCCGGGCTAGAGTGCAATGGCGTCAGCCTAGCTCACAGCAACCTCAAACTCCTGGGCTTAAGCAATCCTTCTGCCTCAGCCTCCTGAGTAGCTGGGACTACAGGCATGTGCCACCATGCCTGGCTAATTTCTATTTTTGGTAGAGATGGGGTCTCGCTCTTGCTCAGGCTGATCTCGAACTCCTAAGCTCAAACGATCCTCCCGCCTTTGCCTCCCAGAGTGCTAGGATTACAGGCGTGAGCCACCTCGCCCAGCCCAACCCAGACTTCTTGCAGACAAGTTGCAAAGAGGCCACCTAGACTCTCAGGGCCTCAGCTCGTCTCCTGTAAAGTGGGAACTAACTCAGATTAGTAAGGATGCTCTAAGGGTTAACTGAGTGGCCAAAAAAAAGAGTCATTATTGTTTTCTTTCTTATAGAAGCGCTGGTGGGGGTGCAGTTGTTAGGAAGGAGGTACAGCCATAGCTATGACATGCTGAGTTTTTTACTTGTATTATTTAATTCTCCTGGTAAACCCATGGCGTAGGTGGTGTGTGCCCATTTTACACAAGACTCACAAATACAAGGGAAATGTATTTCCTAGGATTGGTGGAGCTAGGATTCAGACCGAGAGCTGTGGGGCCTCAAAACCTGTGTTCTTTCTCTACTGACGCCACTGTGTCAGGTTCGCCGTGGAGAGGTCCTGGGGTGGCACTGATTAGGAAGAGGGCGCCCGGGAAGTGTGGGTCACCAGCCTCCTTTCCCCAGGGACTGCTTGGCTGCACTTTCCGGACTGGGAGAGCCAAGCCCTGGCCCAGGCCTGATGAACACAGCAGCTGGGGACACCCCCATGTCATACTGACCAGAAGGGATGTCCTGGGGTCCCCTAACCCCAGGCTCACCCCCAGGAACTAGTCTGGAAATGGCCCCTCACCTGTGGGCCTTGGCACCTGCGATTTTGATACCTGGAAATCCCGGAAGGGGCAGGCGGCAGATGAGTGGGTGACAAAAAATGCAGGAGTGTGGGCCGGTGCATTCCTGGGCTTCAGACCAGGCTGGTTTCGGCCTCCCCAAGACAGAGGGGTCACTTAGCAGGCCTGAGAGGGAGATAGGGCAATGGGCACAGAAAAGCAGGGGTGCCCAGGCCATTCCAGCCTAGCCAGGGGGTGGGCTTCGCTCTAGGCAGAGAGGGGAGAGGGATGCTCAGAGTGCCAGTGAGGATCGTGTCAGCTCGCCCCACAGGACAGCTATTCCCATCTGCTTGCATGTGACCATGGGCAAGCCACACATTCGTCTGGCAGGTGAATCCACCCTAGCCTGCCTCCACAGAGGAAACCAGGCAGATCTGTAGCAGGCGGGCTGAACTAGGCCAGATGCCACCGTGGCTTGTCCTTGCAGCCCACTGGCTGAGTGGGGGAGTAACCTCAGCTGCAGGAGACACAGACGTCTTCCACCATGCTCTGCCACTCTGCCAGCGGCCAGCATGGGCTGTCCTTGTAGGCTTTGGGCAGACAACAATGTGGCCTCACATCATCAGGGAAAGGAAACAGCCTGGCCTCTCATCCCTTAGACTTGGCCTTGCCTAACAGCTGTGCTCTTAGCTCAGATGATTCCACCAGCCAGAGTGTCTACCCCACCCCTGCAAACCCTTCAAGACTCTTCTCAAACCTGCCTCCTCCATTATGTGTTCCATGGCTACCAGAGGGCCTCTTGGGGCTTGCATGACAATTATGTTATGTGCATCTATTGTGTTTACTATATTTTATACCATAAGATGAATGCACACAAAAAAATTAATGCATGCTTGGTATAGCAATTCAAGCAATACAGATTTCCTAAAGGAAGAGTTAGCAGTCTGCCTTCCTTCTACCTCCAACACCAGCCACCCTGAGAAATATAGTATATTCCAATGGCATTAAATGTGTCCATGTCAGTGATTTGGCAGTTAATCATGTCACCCTGTACCATCTCTCATATTTTTATTTTGCTATGTTTTTCCAATATTTACTGTCCAATTTAGCTTCATCTTCCCGTGCGTATCGGAAGGGAGCCATCTGTGGACAGGATCTGCATTGCAGACACTTCCTGTCCAGTCTAGTGTCTGCGGAAGTGGGCACTGCTTGCGTGTTTGGAGAATGGTTAAATGGATTGATTGATTTTCTTTGTTTGTGCTGCTGTAACAAACTAGATAATTTATACCCCAGACTAGATAATTTATAAACAATAGAAATTTATTTCTCACTGTTCTAGAGGCTGGGAAGTCCAAGATCAAGGTGCCAGCAGGTTTGATGTCTGGCGAGGGCTGCTGTCTGGTTCTAAGATGCCGCCTTGTTGCTGCATCGTCCAGAGGGGACGAACCCTGTGTCCTCACATGACGGAAGGGGTGGCAGGGGTGAATTTGCTCCCTCAGGCCCTTTTATAAGGCACTAATCCATTCACAAGGGCAGAGCCCTCATAGTCTAATCACTTCCTAAAGGTCCCACTTCTTGATACTGTTGCACTGAGGATTAAGTTTCAACACGAATTTTGGAGGGGACATAAACATTCACACCATTGATTCATTGATGTGAGGATGGAAGGGGGTGTCCAGGGCTGCTTAGGGGTAACTGGATTGCTTTAGATCCATTTCTGGTTTTCTGGGCCAACCTGCCGGAAAGGACAGGAAAGCAGAAAGAGCTTAGGCTCCAGTCCTGGCCTTCGCCACCTTACTTATGTGACCTTGGACGGTTACCCAGCCTCTTGCCTGTAAATTGGGTGTGATACTAATAATAGCCACTGTGGAAGTTGTTATGACAAGAGGCGCACACACGGCCACGCCCACACACAGAGGAAGCAGTTCACTTTCTCAGGGAGTCCTGAGAGTACCGGGTTCAAACTCCAGCACGGTGCGTATCAGCTCTGCCTTTATAGGCCGGTTCCTTCACCTCCCTGGAGGGCGGGGCTCATTTTCCTTCTCTCTGAATGGGGTGATAACTTCCACCCAGGGGATCCGTGTGAGGCTGAGGTCATGGCACAGGGCCCGGCCTGGCGTGCAGCGGCACCAGAGAGTGGCGATGGTGTTGTCCTTATTTCTGTTCTTCAGAACGAGGCGCCGTCTTTATCAGCGTCCCCCTTTCCCCCCCACAGGATGGGGCTCCCGAGGCCTGTGACTGTCTGAACTGAGTCTGGTTTTATCTAAAACAAACACTGGTCCTGCCCTGATGTAGAGTCAGGGCCCCGCATGCCCCTGGCCAGGCGGTCCCGCTGCCACACAACTCCCAGACCCCCACCCCCAAAGCCCACCGCAGTCTTGCTCTGCCTGCCTGGGCGTCTGTTCCCTCCCCAAGCAGTGATGTGGGCGAGGGTGTTTCCATAAAAATGCCCAGAGGAAGAAGCAGGCCGATTCAATGGTGTGCTGGCTTTCCTCTCTGGGACGTTGGGGAAGTGACTAAGGAAGTTTCTGGAATTGGGAGTCTATGGAAGGAAGTACCCAGGCATTTTGGAGCCCTGTTGTCCGGCCCTAGGCTGCCAAACGATTTCCGTACCACTGAGGCCCTGGAAGTGCCACCATCTCCAAAACATGTCCCCAGCTCAGTCCCGGGAGCCACCTGTTAGCTGCGGGCTCACTCTTTGCCTCCACGACATTATCTGCCAGGAATTAAACGTGACAGGGGTGGCTCAGAGGAGACCCGGCTTCTCCTATCCAGAGAGAGGTCTGTGCCTGATCTCACTCCGAAACCAAGCGTCCCCCCTCAGGCCAGAGCGGCGTCTTTCTCTGCGGAGCTCCCAGAACCCTTCACTCGCGCAGTCCCCGCTCACCGGTCGCGGCTAGTGCGCCGACCCCATGCCAGGCGCTGCCGGCGCTGGGGTGGCGTATGGAGCAAGACCTCCTCTTCTTGTGTAACCGACATTCCAGCAGGGCAGCGGACAATAAACAAATAAATGAGTCCATAAATGATACGATTGTGAGGAGTAAGGGCTCCGAAAAAAATCCGGTAGGATGTGGAGCCAGAGAGGGAAAGAGGCTGTCACAGCCGTAGCCGTCAGGAAGGGGGCTCTGGGCAGGGCTGTCTGCGTGGACACTTGAAGTAAGGAGAGAGCGGCCCACCTGGCTCTGGGGGAAGAGTGTGCCCGGCAGGAGGAGCAGTGAGCGCTGTGGCCCTGGGGCAGGGGCTGGGGACCGGCAGGAGGGGACAGGCCCAGTCAGTGTTTCTCATGCTGTGTTCACTATCACCCCTCCACGGAATTTTAACGCCACGGGCACCCTCCCTGTCTGTCTGTTGGTGCACTTCCTCTGTGTGCACAGAGTGAAAATAGCAGTGCGTTTTGCCCCCCAAGAACAAATTCCTGGGTATTTCCCCGGTGAGAATGTGTGCCGCAGGCCCCACAGGCAGTTTGGAGGAACTTGTACACGCCAGCACCGGTTGGGACTAACAGCAGTTCGAGACAACATCTCTACAAACTCCCCGGGCCAGGGCTCCTCTTGCATTTGTAACAGAGATCTCAAACTTAAAATGTCTGAAACAGAGCTTTGGATGGTAGCCGTCTGCACTCGCTCTGCTTGCCAAACCCACCCTCGTCCCCAGGCTTCTACATCTGGGTCGCAGCAACCGCTGGCTCAGGCCCCGTCCTCAGCTCCCCTTTCCTGAACGTTCCACACACTTCTCGCCCCCTTCTCCGCTGCCACTGTGGCCAAGCCGCACCTGTGCTCACCTGGTTCGTGGGTCTTGCTGGGGCCCCCTGGAGCCTGCAAGGTAGTGGCTACCCCCGAGTGGGGAAGAAACAGAGGAGGCAGGAGGCTGTGCTGGAGGCCATCCCACGGGCTCTGGGAACCAGAGGGAGGAAGAGGAGCCTCACTTTCTGCCAGGGCTCCTGCCCGGGCGCGTCGGCAGTGGGAATCCAGGCAGCTCGGGGGTTGGGGGACAGGGGCCACTTGTCGCATTGCCTCTCCGAGCACATCTCAGTCAGGCACTGGCCTCCTCTCCCTCCCAACCCCAGATGCGGTGTCCTTCCTCATCAGAACTGGGCCCTGGGCTCTGGGCCCTGTTCTTTTAGCACATGTCATCGCTGAGGGCCTGCTCTGTGCCTGTCCAGGGCTGGTTCTGGGGATACAGCGACGACTGAGATGTGCAATGGGGGGAAGCGGCCCACACAGCCCCACCTCCGCTCCGTGTTGAGCTCGCCCTTCACCCTGAAGCTCAGACAGGGCGTCCTTGGGGCTTCCTCAGCTTCCCGGGCCTTCTCCTGCCACCCTCTCAAGGCCTCCTGGACGTTGTCCTCACAGCGTCCACCCCAGCTTGTGATCATGCCCTCCGGCTGTTTGGTTGCCATCTCTCTCACCTGCCAAGCTGCTAGCCTCGAAGACAGGCCCGCGTCCGTGTTGGCCGCCATGTCCTCTGCGCCCAGCCCGGCTGCTGCCAGGTGAGAGGCCCTCGATGAACAGTCGTGGGAGAACCGGTGAGCACGGCACCCAGGCTGTGTGAATGTGGGGGGCAGCCTCTCAGGGAAGGAGAGGGGCGCTGTGATGGAAGGACGCTCTCCCTACCCTGGTGATAATTCAGAGCTGTGCACAGGTGTCAGGAAAGAGGGGCCAGGCAGCCTTGGACCTCGGAACTCGCCGTGATTAGCACAGCCAGTCTGTTCCTGGGAGCCTCTCTTTGGGCCTGTTATCTTGATGGCCTTGGGTCGCTGGGGCAGGGAGACGCCAGGCCGGCTCAGGGGCCAGCGTGTGCAGAGCATCTCCTCCGACACGGCCCTGGCATTTCAGGGTCATGGCCGGAGCCAGATGTGGACAGTGAGACGCTGTTTCCAGGGCCTGGAAGCAATGACGACTCTCTCGCTTTCTTTTCCGAGAGCTGAGCTGCTGGAAGCGTTGCCATAGAGACGAGGCCCCTGGGACTCCCCTTCACTGTCCCTGATACTCTGCTTCCTGCGTCTGAGGTCTGAGGAGTCGTAATCAGCCTAGCTCACCCCAGTTCCGCCCTCCCCTCCGGGAGGCCTCTGCTCACGGCTCCCCTGGGCCCTGGGGGACACACAGGTGTTTCTAACACTTGCAACACGATAGCCCGTGGTCTCCAGGGCTCTGTACCCTCCATAGCCCCTCTCCTCCAGGCCCCATGACCATGGCTCTCACTCCAGGGGTTCGCTTGTCTCTATAGCTGCCTTTGAACTTGCCCCAGGCTGGTCCCACCCCACTTTTAGGGTTGTCACCCCGACTTCAGCAAAAGCGGGGCTTGGCGCTCTCTGACCAGAGAAAACCACAGTGTTAATTTGAGGAAGAATCGGGGGACAGGGAGCTCTCTGGGGTGAGGGCTGGGAAAGCTGATAAAAGACTGGTCAGGAAAAGACTCATGCCCTCTGTGCCAAGTGACTATGCCAGGCGGGGCTCTGCTCTCCAGACAGCATGCCCGGTGTGCCCTCGCTTGTCCCCACACTGCCCTCCTCCCCTCGACCCAGCGCCCTCTCTCATTTCTACCTGGTGAGCCACTTCTCATGTTTGAGAACCAGCTTGTGTGGAAGGAGCCCCCTCTGAGGATCCTCTTCCTGTCCGCACCCCCCAAACGGAGTTGCTTTTCTCTGCGTTCCATGGCTATTTGCGTTGTTCAGAGCACTTTTGTGTCTTGTGGTCATTTCTTTGCACATCTGTGTCCACCATTGTAGACCATGAGCTCCCTGGGGGCAGGGAGCAGTCGTATTTGTGTCTGTGAAACCTAATGCCACGCACTATACGTGGCACTCAGCAGGTGCTCAGAGTGTCGAGGCCTCAGGAATGAACGTCTTAGGATGTTCATCCAAAAGATGGCCTCAGAGAGTCCTTGATGGTTGAGTAGGGTTTTAACAGAGTCCCATGCAGAAGCTCCCTGGGGACAAAGATGTTTTCTTAGGTGTCCCGAAGCTTGCACACAGCCTGCGACAGAATAAGCAACTAGTATCTGTTCAGTGGGTGAATGGTTAAAGTTCTGCTAGAAAGGTCTTCACGGAGGAAGTGGGGTTTGGGGAATCTTTGAAGGAAGCACAGGAAGGGGCCTCAGGGTCAGAGAGAAATGAATATGAATAAGGAAAAGTGGCCAAAGCAATGAGGGATTCCCCAGGGAGGGGGGGGACAGACGGAATTGAGGGCATCGGGGACTCCAGGAAGATGTGGAGCAGGGCTCTGAGAGGAAGGCGCGGGCACAGGGGCCCAGCACCTTTACCAGGTGCAGATGGAAGCCTCCCGTGCCAGCGCACCCCCCGGGTCACTGCCTTCTGCAGGTGGCACCTGGACCTGGGCACTGAGGTGAGGCAGAAGGAGAACAGAGTCTGCTGGTGTCCAGGGTAAGGTGTGAGAAGCCACGGTGGGTGGAGATGCCGCTCACCGGGGTTGGCAGTGGCAATGGAAGATGGCCCTTTGAGTCGACCGTGAGTCTAGAGATCGTGCGCAGCCTCTCCGAGGAGGAATCGGAAAGTAAATTTATAATGAATGAGGCTTTTCAAGCTTCTAGCCAACTTCAGTTTTCTTCTTTAGTGCAAGAAAGGTCACCTGGGATCTGAAAACCAAGACAGGCCCCGTCCCACGCACGAGGCAGGGGTGCCCGTGCCACATATTGGCCAGCGGGGCAGCAGACTGCAGCTGGTGGGTGTGGACCCCGTCAGCAGAGGGGCGGAAACCTGGTAGACCCTCACTTGCCGTCAGCACAAGGCCAGGGGCACCCGCAGTTTGCCAGCTCTGCCCGGGGCACTCACACCCGCTGTGACCGAGTTCCTCCCGCTGCTGCCCTGAAGGTGTCAGAGCTCTGTCTTACAGCTGAGATCACCGAGGCTACGAGAAGAAGGACTCACCCAGGGGCCCCCGGTGGGCAAGTGGGGACACACTGCAAACTCTGCTGTCTGTCGTTCCAGAAAACGCCACAGCCAGCGCGAGCGAGGCGGAGCGCAAGGCGCAAGTGTACTACCGTGCATGCATGAACGAGACCAGGATCGAGGAGCTCAGGGCCAAGCCCCTCATGGAGCTGATTGAGAAGGTGGGTCCCTCGGGCAGACTTCCCCGCCTCCTCCTGCCCCTGCCACTTGCCTGCCGCTCTGGCTTCAGCCCCAGCTCTCGGGTACCACCGGGTCCCGGCTACCTCACGCCTCTGGGCTCGAACTCACACCACGCCCAGCCGGACAGCGGCATCTGCGTGTGTTGGGGCTGCCCGAGTGTGTGCGTGTGTGCTGCGTATCTCTGTGGGTGGGACTGTCTGTGCGTGCATTTGCGTGAGGGTGTGTGTCAGCATCTGTTGTGGATGTCTGTCATCTGTGTGTGTCTCGGTGCATCTGTGTGGGACAGGGGCCATATTTACAGGGAAAATGTTCCTCTACACTGCCGCTGCTTCGTCCTCAGAGGGTATGCTCGTGTGTGCGGAGCGGGGTGTGTGTTCCGGGAAGAGCAACAGGGTCTTGGACAAGAGCCAGAGCCCTCCGTGTGAGGGCAGCCCTGTTGACCCAGGCCACCCCCCTACTCCTGAGCAGGGGGGCAGTCTTTCTTCCTGGGCCCCTCCCAGTTGGCCCTGAGCAAATTCCGAGGGCGCTGGCCAGGCCACTGGTGCGGGTGGAAAGTGGCTGCGGATGGTTTCTGGCTGCCCTGTGCTCCCTTGAGGGCCTGCTCCTAGCCCGGCTCCGGGAAAGTATCGCCGCAGGGTTGGTGGCTGTGGGCACTGGGGACTGCACCAGTCCCTCCTCTCTGGACAGGCCCTGCGTACCAGCATGTGCCAAGCCAGGGAAGACCAAGGAGATTAAAAAATAAAAAATCCCAACTCTGAGAGAGACGAAAGCAGACCATAGCGTATCAACCTTTTTAAACATATGGGGCCTTTTTTTCCCCCATAGGCACAATTGAATTTGTGTTTTGTAGGAATCACATTCACATGATTCAACATCCAAAAAGTAAGCAGTATATGGGGAAAAGCCTCCTTCCCATTCCTCCCAGCCACCCAGGGAGCAGCTGCCACATGGTCCCTGCCTCACTTGTCTAGGATAAGTCTTTGCTCCACCTGTGGGTCTCCAGCCCCGGGTCAGAACCCTCCATGCAGAACCCACATCCCAGTCTCCCTGTCACCTTGTCACTTCCCTGCCTTTCTCCCTCCCCACAGCTCGGAGGCTGGAACATCACAGGTCCCTGGGCCAAGGACAACTTCCAGGACACCCTGCAGGTGGTCACTGCCCACTACCGCACCTCGCCCTTCTTCTCTGTCTACGTCAGTGCTGACTCCAAGAACTCCAACAGCAACGTGATCCAGGTGAGCTGGCCGGAAGCGGAGGAGGAGGAAAAGGCATGACCCCTTCCTGTTTTGATTTTGACAAGCGCAGGGGTGGCAGAGAGTTCCCCCAGGTGGGCGGCAGGCTTCTGGTTTCTGAGCCCGGGTTATTCCTGGAGGCCCCCATTGGTGACATCTCTGTAGGCAAGAGACTAAGGAAGGGTAGGCTGCCAGCCGTGGGCAGGTAGACACTGCACCACAGGTGAACCTTCATGTGCTGATTGGTCACTGTGGGCCCCAAGAGTGATGTCAACTCCTGGGCACAACCAAAGCACTTCCGGGTTCCCCCACCTCAGCGTCTGTGCTTGGAATGGTGTTGAGTCACCTCTCCCTGTCGGAGCCTACCCCACACTGAGGATCGCACTCCCGGGGGAGCCCCAGCGCTGGTCTGCCCTCGCCTCAGATCCAGACATGAGAAACCCGGCCTGGGGCCATAGAGGCTGAGCTCCCCACCCGTCTCTGCCATCCACTCACTGTGTGGCCTTGAACAAGTGCCTCAACCTCTCTGAGCTGCAGTTTCCTTATCCATCAAGTGAACTAAAATAACACCTATGCTGGGTGTGTCGAGGTGTGGCCGTCTGGTAGCAGCGATCAGGAGTGACCTCCCCTGCCTGGCTCTCAGCAGGCCCTGCCCGCACTATATTCTTGAATCCTCCCAGCTCTGAATGGTCGGGTTGGTGTTCTTTCCCTTACTTTCCTGATGAGAAACCTGAGGATCAGAAAGGCTAAGTAACTTGACCAAGGCGCACAGCTTGCGAGTGGCTCGTACCCACTTGGGACGTGTTTGGTGAAGCAGAGGCGCTTTGCCGAGACCAGGAGGTGTTTAAAGAGGAGGTGGCTGTGCCCAGCCCTTTCCAAATGGACAGGAATGCATCCTCCCTTCCTCGGGGGCCATCAGGGACTTCAGCTCGAGCGAGCTCCTGCTGGGCCCTGAGCTGGTCCTCTCATGCCACGTGCCAGCCGTCCCCAGGGCGGGCAGAGGCCGTGCAGGGGCACACGCACGTGAACCAAGCACTTCCCTCTCTCTCCTGCCCTCTCCAGGTGGACCAGTCTGGCCTGGGCCTACCCTCAAGAGACTATTATCTGAACAAAACTGAAAACGAGAAGGTGAGTGTGCCCCTCCAAAAATATGGCTCCTGTCCCCAGCCCACCCCCCAAGATGTGTGTGCCCCCTTGGTGTCCACCCCCACCGTTCCTATGCAGGTCTTTAAAGCCAGGGGAGAGCAGAGGTGTCACCTACCTGATGGGTGACAGGCAGGCCCTGGCAGGGGAGGGATGCCCCTAAGCTGGCTGTGTCACATTCAGGCATCATGGACACCAGGGACAGGGGGCAAATATCATTTGTCCCCATTCCAGAGAGAGGCAGTGGTAACAGCCACCATTTGTGGGTGTGAGGCTTTTTATATACATCGCCTCTAACCCTCCCTGTTACCCTGCAGATTCTGAACTTCTCTGAACTTCCCTTCACCTCATCTGTCAAATGGCCATTAATCTTACCCTGCCTTTTACAGAGCAGGGAGTAAGGCTCGGAGACGCTGAGTGACCTGCTCAAGGTCACAGAGCCAGTAAGTGGTGAGGCTGAGATTCTCCTCCACGTCCACCTGCTGCAAAGCCTGTGCCTTTCCCTCCCCCGCCTGCCTCTACCACGTCCCCAGGGAGAGCTGGCCAGGGACGCGTCATCTGCCCGATCCGTCCTCCACCCGCTTGTACTGAGAAGCGCCCACTGAGTGCCTGGTGCTGGGCGGTGGCAGGGAACCATTAGGTCCCTGTCCTACGGGGCTTACAGGCTAGGAAGGGAGGCAGACATCACTTAACGAACCACCCAACTAGATGCGTAATGACAAATCGTGGTAAGAGAAGGGTGAGCTGAGAAAGGCTACTGTGGGACCTAATTCAGATCTGGGAACACGGGGGTGGAAGGCGGTTTAGAAAGGTGTATCCCAAGAATAGAAAGACACCTAGGGACCGAGAGAAGCCTTCGGGCTTTCTCCCGAGGGCCGTGGGGAAGCAGCGAAGAGACGCCTGGTTAAAGTCGCTGTCGCTGTGTTTCCCACGGCTCCCTGCGTTGGACTCAGCCGGCCCTGCCCCGCCCTTGTCCAGTGGGCAGTGGGTGGCACCACTGACAGTTTGGGGGTGCCGGGCCCCACAGGTGCTGACCGGCTACCTGAACTACATGGTGCAGCTGGGGAAGCTGCTGGGTGGGGGGGACGAGGACGCCATCCGGCCCCAGATGCAGCAGATCCTGGACTTTGAGACGGCGCTGGCCAACATCACCATCCCCCAGGAGAAGCGCCGGGACGAGGAGCTCATCTACCACAAAGTGACGGCTGCCGAGCTGCAGGTAACCTGGCGCCACCACTGCGGAGGCCGAGCAGATGCTGGGCTTCAGACGGGGCGCCGGGCTGGGGTTGCTTGTGGCCCACACGATTCCTCCAGTCCTGGAACAACCCTGTGTGGGAGGAGGGGTTGCTGTCCCCAGTTCACAGAGGGAAGAACTGAGGCTCAGAGAGGTCAAGTTACCTGCTGGAGGCCACACATTAGTAAGTGATTCCAAAGTAGGCTCTTGGGTGCTGCCTCTCTGTAATGGCGTTTCCCTGAAGCCCGTGGGCATGACAGCAACAGCTCTCATCGATAGGACGATAGGACGTATCTGGTCTCTCCAGCCATCAGGCCTGTTTACAGTAAGCACTTAATAAATGTCAGGTGTGGGTTCTGCATCACCTCCCCCTTTGCTGAGCCAGGAGGTTAAGTGACATATTCAAGGCCTGGAGGCCCCTGGGTGGCAGAGGAGCTGGCCTTGGGCCTCAGGGTCGGCTCACTGAGCTCTGCTCTTGGCCACATCCCCTGGTGACATCCTGGCTGAGGTATAATAGGGAGTCAGTCATACCAGCAATGCTCTCTGGAACTGGGATGACCCATCAGAGAAGCCGGATGTCCCCTCTATGGGTCAGCCTCTGCCACAGGCTGCCCCCCGATGGCCGCTGGGCCTTGAGCCGATTGCCTGCCAGCTCCTTCTTCCCAGCGCCGTCCAGCCTTGTCCCAGGTGCCAGGGGTCACGGGGGAATCCACAGAGTGGACTCGGCCAAGCTTCCTGTTTCTTGCCATCACCCAGGAGCGGTTGGCTAGGCCTTGCTCTTCCCCTGGGGCAGGTGCCACTTATTGGCCAGGCTCACCAAGG
>VBSM01000529.1:12332435-12345769 GCA_008086735.1 Cheirogaleus medius | reverse complement strand
CCCAGCCCCCCGCTCCCGCCGCCTCCCCGGGTCTGCCCCCATCCCGCCCCCCCGCTGCCCCCGGCCCCTGCACCCCGACGCGCCCGGTCCCGCTCTGGGGGGGTTGGTGGCTTCGCTTTGCCATGAGTTTACCGCAGAAACCGGCTCTGAAATCAGGCTCAGCGGCTGCAGCAGGAACCGGACCCGGCACCGGAGCGGCGGCGGCGGCGGCAGCAGCGGTACCGCCTCCTCACCCGGCGGCGGCAGTGGCGGCGGCGGCAGCGGCCCCTCCTCACCCGAACATCAGGGCCCTCCAGACCCAGGCGCCCCAACAGTATCCTTTTCACCTTCCTGCTGGCCCTTCGGCTCTCGTAGCCCCGGGGGACCCTCCAGGTACCCTCCTGCCGGTTGCCACCTCCCAGCTAGGGACGGGGTTACTGTTCAAGCCCCCCGCACCAGGCTTGGCCAGAGCTTTTGGGGTGCCACGGAAGCAGCACTGCGGGGGACCCCGGGACACTCTGCAGTACTGTGAAAACTAGCTCTGCTCAGCCAGGCTTCTGCAGCCCTTCCCTTTTAGAGCTGGGGGACCCTACTCGCCTTCTCCCCTAAACTGCCCCCCCCCTTTATTAGGCAGAATTTGCTGGTGCCTGGAACCAACCCTGCAGGGTAGGATTTTCTCTGATTGTTGTGAGGATTACACCCTTCTACTCCTCATTTCCCCTCGACTCCCCTCTGCAGCAGGGCTTGGTGGCTTCCGTAATTATTAATACACAATAAACTTTATTGGTAAATTTCCTGTTTGAAACTAATCAGCTCGTTTCCGAGGTAAGTTGGATTTTCAGACTACGGTGAGAATGTAGAGAAAACACTCCCTCTGGCTAATGTTTTTTGGCGATTGGGGAAACTGATGTGGTTTGTGGGTAGAACGCGATCTAAGGAGGAAATGTTATATCCCTGTCTTTGACCTTTTTAAAGGAAGAGGAAGTTAACTGACATTATCCCTCGCTCCCAAAAGTCTCACTTCTTGGAAGGCTTGTGTTATGCTTAATATTTTTAAAAGGCTTTAATTTATTCTTTATAGGCCTGGTGTCTAGAGAGTACCAGGGCTCCTGGAGGAAAGTCTAGTATTGCATGTTTTTAATTTCATGTTATTTGCTCGGTTGTAGAATTTTGGACAGCTTTGATTGAAAAGACTTGGTGAGATATTTTAGTCAAAAGTAGCCAGTGAAGGTAAAACGCTGAATTCATGAATTCCACAGAGATTTAGAAAGGTATTACCTGCCTGAGAATAACATTACATCATGCACCCCCCCAACATCCGTTTTTATTTCTGCAAATCAATAATCATTGGATGTTAGATGTGTTGTGTTATTGTATTTGTGTCATGGTGTGTTGGACTTTTAGAGATTGTAGGCTGGCTGAGCAAATTAGAAACTAACTGCTGTGAGGTCCCCAGGTTATTTCACAGTTCATAGTTTGGTTCTTGTCTGTATACATTACTTTGAGAAGGGAAAGGCATCTCCCTTCTAGAGTCATTTCAGGTCATTGTTTGGTTTCTGTCAAGTGTCATTTTCTCTGCTTTAAGTATTGTTAGTCCACATTTTTCATTCCAGGCAGTGTGGCGCAGAGTAAAGATAGATTCCATTCCAGTGTGATGTGTGTACTGATTTCATAATGTTTTTATCCTGCCTGATTCTTTTCAATTAAGAATTGTTCACTGATGAGAATGTTTAGTGATAACTTAGTGTTGCTCATGGAAAAACTGGTTAGTTTTGATATGTGTCTATAGTTAGTTGCTTTAGGGGAAAAGGTAGGCTGGTTTGCCTACTTCAGGGCAGAGTTCAGTGCTGGATCTCTTAAACATATCTTCGCTTATTACTTTGTGAGTTTAAATTCTTGTCTAATTTCAATGTTTTTTTCCTTGATTGCCCGTATTTGGTTAGTACTTTAAGTTTCTGTATTGTGCCACCAAGTAAATTATTTATTACCTGCATCTTTTAGCTGTTTTGGCAATTAAACAGAAACGAAAGGAAGCCTAGGTGTTCTTGATGTACAAAGTAATAATGACTGCAGTGCTGAATATGACAGTGCTTAGTGAATTTGGTGGCTTATTTGGACACAAAGAGCAGTGACTTAAGTGTTTCAAGTGTGCCTTTTCTCAGTGTATTTTACAGAGGAAAGACTTATAAAAACTCTGAGTTGGTTGCAACATAAAAGTAGTTAGTAATGCTGCAACTTCATTTTCTTTTGAATAAAAGCAGTAGTTGTTAAAGGGGATAAATTTAAGATGTGATTTCCGATGGAGATCATTTTTAAACCTATTGTAATATAGGGTACTTAGCTTTTGCTTTAAGTTTCTTGCCTCATGCCATTGAAGCTAAAATTAATTTTCCTCTTGATGTATTTCACAGCTCTTGTTATCTTCTCTTTGCTGAAAGGTTACAGTTGCTAAAATATAAAAGCTTATTATATAAATAGTAAATGAAGTATAGGTTACCAGTTTCATCAGAATACACCAGTGGTGAAATGTTATCAACTGGTAATGGGGAATTGGTTAAAAATGGATTGAAACAGCAATTCTGCTTTTCTACCCTGAGGGAGTATTGGAATTTGCAGTTGACTCAAGTGGTCATTGTTGGGTAAGTTGATAACATTGAAGCATGGAGAGGTAGGAGTCCAGAACTGGAGTTGCTCTTTCCGTAGGTTGAATAGATCTCCAGTTCCTCAGAATATACGTGTGGATATAGTTGTGTTTGCATTGAGTTAATAAGTCCAGACAGTATTTTAAATTTGTAAAAATACTAGAAAGATTTGCGTGGCATGGTGTCCTTCAGTTGTACTTACTGTTCAAGTGACAAATCAGAAATGAGGGGAAATATTAGCAATAATAGAT
Source organism: Cheirogaleus medius (assembly GCA_008086735.1). Taxonomy (NCBI): domain Eukaryota; kingdom Metazoa; phylum Chordata; class Mammalia; order Primates; family Cheirogaleidae; genus Cheirogaleus; species Cheirogaleus medius. The sequence goes on along the minus strand of VBSM01000529.1, from coordinate 12,342,897 downwards.
TTGAATGTAAACTGGAACCTGCTTAAGCAGGTATCAGTATTGCATGGTAGGGTCGGGCCCATAAGGCCATTTCAAGTAGAGGCTTTTGCTGTAAAGAGGAAGAGGATGGGGCCTGGTGAAGGGCAGGCTGGGATGGTGGAGGCTGGAAGAAGAAAAACCTTGTCATGAAAAATGCTAAAGGAATGGAGAAATACGCTTAGAGTTTTCATAACATAATCCAGCAAGAAGCTTATAGCTTATGAAATTGTGACTTTAAAATATTTGCCTTGAGATATGCTCACCCCAAGTTCCCAGTATGAGGTTCCTAGGGGCTCTGTTAGGAATCACTTAAGATTCTTTTCTGAATTTTGACATTTTAATGAAAGCTATATAGATCCTTGCCACGTAAAACTGTGCCTACACAGAACATCTTGTTTACGTTTCCAGGGGGTTCTTGGGCCCCCATTAAAAGCCTACCCTTTAGATTGAAATTGCTTACCCTTTAGATAATTTAAGATAAGTGAGTTAGAATTCAGGTATCCAAATAGTTCTGACTTAAACAGGACAATTTTGCAGTCTGTTATGAATACACAATGTTCTCTTTATTTATATGGAAAGACTTGAGTGTGTAATTTCTCTCAGGGCTGCTGACACTTCTGGGGAGTCTAGTTACTGTTTTGGGGCAGACAGTTTGGTTAAGAAGTCAGGCAGTGGGTTCTTTGCAGGAGCTAAATTTGGTAAAGACCTGTGTCCAGAAAATGACCTGTGTCCTCAGCTATTTTGTCATAGATACATGATACATATGTTAAAGACCAATATTCTTGTTGCTTTTTTTGGTAGTGTAATTTTCGTTTTTTTGTGTGTTGGTTTTGTAGACTGAAGTCAATAATGTTTTCTGTGTTTTCTGCCTCTCTACCAAAGCTAAATCTGCATAATATTAATAGTAGTATCTGTTGAATTCCTACTGTTCTGAGGGCCATACATGCATGATTTTATTTAATTCTTGCAAGTACTCTACTAAGGTAGGTATTGTCCCTATTTTACAGATGAGGAAACTGAAGTGCAGGGAAGTTAAGTAATGTTTCCAAGGTTATCCTTCTAGTAAATGGTGGTCTGTGATTCAGACTGATATGACTGACACCAAAGCCCGTGAATGCCCTTTTTACTGTGCCAGGCTGTTTCTCACTCAGCCTGCGTGTGGGAACGGGAGGAAGAATACTATTCTATATTTGAGAGCCAGGGGAAGGTCTCAATATAGAAAAGAAGTTCTGTGGAGTAATCTAGAACACAGTAATACTGTAGTTTGTTTTAATTAGTTCATAGCCACACAGTGCTGGACAAGTAGGTTATCTTTACCTTATTGCCACATTTGATTCAGTTCATGTTCCTGCTTGTTTAGAAGTTAGCAAGGCCTCCAGCCAAAATACCATTATAATTAGCAGCTAGAATTCTGTAGTTCATGTAGTGGCCAGTAGTCTTTGCTCCTAAGTGCCACAATCAAGAAACTGTCAATTTTTTTAAAATTTTATTATTATTATTATTTTTAGAGGCAGGGTCTTACTCTCAGGCTGGAGTGCAGTGGCATGATCATAGCTCACTGCAGCCTCGAACTCCTGGGCTGAAGTGATCCTCCTGCCTCAGCTTTCCAAGTAGTGAGGATTATACAGGTGTAAGCCCCACTGTGCCCAGCCTGAAAGTGTCAGATATTGAATGCAGATCCTCCTATGGGAAGACGGAGAGACATACAAGATGGACATAAAGAAGGAAGAAAGTTACTCAGTTGCCTGGTTACAGCTCAGCTGCTGCTACTCACTATCCTAGATTTATGGGTTTCAAAGTAAGGTATTTTCTATATTTGATCTTAGCCAAAAGGCTAAGAAGTGATCAAAGTAAGGTATTTTCTGTCAAACCATGGGAGTTTGAATCACCTGAGAGCTGATATGTTGCTTTTCCAAATTGGGGTTTCCAAATTGGGGTTCCAGTAAGATTTTTTTTAAAAAGGTCTACAAAAGAATGTTTGAAAACAATGGAGGCTGGACATGGTAGGTCATGCCTGTAATCCTAGCCATTTGTGAGGCTGAGGCGGTAGGATTGCTTGAAGCCAGGAGTTCAAGACCAGCCTGGGCAACTTAGACCCTGTGTCTACAAAAAATAAGAAAAATGAGCTGACATGGTGGTATGCACCTGCAGTCCCAGCTACTTGGGAGGCTGAGGCAGGAAGATTGCAGGAGCTGGAGGCTGCACTGAGGTATGATGATGCCCCTGCACTCTAGCCCAGGCAACAGAGTGCGACCTTGCCTTTAAACAAATAGGCAAACAAAAAGCAGCCATAATGGAGAAGATTGCCACATTTCAGCCATTCATATTGGGACTTCAGTGTAAGTGGCAAATTTATGAATTCTTTATTCAGCACCTACAGTGTACCAAACTCAGTGCTAAGGTTGAAAAGCTAGGATAGAATCTCTGCCTTTGAAGAACATGGTCGAGACAGGTAAACAGACAGGATACCATGAGGCAAATGCAATGGTAACTTTGCTTTAAGAGTAATCTGGGAAGGGAAGAATTGGGCTTCTTAGAAGTTGATATCTGAGCTAAATTAGAAGGATGAGTAAGAATTAACACAGGTCTTCTTAGCTTTCTCCTCTGCTAGCCTACTTTTCTGAATTCCATTGCTGTTGTTGCTACATAGAATTTTTTTTTTTTTTTGACCTAGTCCTGAATCCAGATGCTGCATAGAATTTTAATAAATGGATTTTGGTCATATTTCAGGTTTTTTTGTTGGAGCAGAGAAGCTAGAGGAGGTACCAGAGAAAGTGACAATCAAAACACAATTCCTACAGATTCATAGTATCTTCTGCATCACAATATGAGGAATTAGTATATGAGGAGGATATGTATACCTGGTCTGATCTGTGGTTGGTCTTTTCCTGATATCCTTCCTACTTCATCTCATAATGTCCCTACCCTTTTGATACTAGACTTTGGCTTGTAAACAGTACCGGCTAGCCTTAAAATATAAGTAGATTTACCTTGGTGTATTGAGAAGTGCACCTGATTCGGAGTCAAAAAATCTGGATTTGAGTTTCGCTTTTCCATTTTAATAGCTGTTTTACCTTAGACTAGTCATGTAATTGTTCCGGGTATCAGTTTTCCCTTATCTAAAATGTAAGGACTACTAGACTCACTTATTCAGCGACTTTCTTGAATTATATAATGGCTTATGATTCTCAAGATTGTGCTTTGAGGTTTGTTTTGTTCTTATAAGTAGAGGGGAAGGATTTATAGAGACCAATTAATGATTTCTTTGTCTGATGGTGACATGTTTCTGTGGTGGACTATTGATATTAGAAGATGCTAACATGAAACAGAGGCAGGGCGATTTGCTTATATAATAAGCCTCTGGGTTGTGGCTTATTAATGTTAGATTTAGCCAGAGACTGAAATGCCTTTATAACTTTAGCAGTAAAAACTGCTATAGGCACTTGTTCAATGGTTTATTTACCATGGTGAGTTGCTGGCTTGCTCTGGCTTATGATACAGGTAGTTCATTATGAGATATGAGGGAAAGTAAGTTCTGGAATAAACTCCTGGGATGAGACACAATCTATTTTTACTTCAGGAATAATACTTTGAGCTAATATAATAGGAAACTAACTATTTCCTGATTATTAGCCAGGCATATGACTTTAAACAGTGTATAAACTGTAGCTGAGATGTACATGGATGAAATACTGCAGGATCCCAAGCTACTTCTGAATTCTCAAATGGCTTCTAGTTCTTTGGCTTGCTGCCAACCAAAAAGAGTTTTTCAATCTCCTGTAGCTCAGCTGAAATTTGAGATAGTTTAAACTATTTTAAGTACATTTGAAATTTGTCAGTTTTTATGACCTTTATTAACTAACTAGTTGTTTTGTACTTTTTTGAGCCCTGTGTGTGCTGCCTGACTCTTTCAAGACATTGAATTTTGTCAGTGGAACATAAACTCCATGAAGGCAAAGGTTTTCGTGTGTTTTGTTCACTGTGGAATTGCCAGAACCTAGAATAGTGCTTGACAGATAGTAGGCAGTCTGTGAATATTTATTAAATGAAATGTTGGTTAAGTAAGTTAGAGTCTGGGCATCAATTTTAAGATTAGTTTTGGGGCTAAGACAGATGGCATCACAATTTACTTTTAGCATTCACGGCTGCCCTAAAATTGTTTTGCACTGGTATGTAATTGAATTGAAAATAGTTCTATAATTTCCTTTCAGATGGAATAGCATTGACCCAGTTTACAAAGCTATCTAAAGTGACTAAGTTGTGTTCGAAGTACATATAGATACTGAGGATTAGGGTTGGAATAAAGGCTGAAAGGAACATCTGTAGTCAAATATTACTATTAAAAAACTCCTCTTTGGAATTGACCTCTTATTGATGGGTATTTAGACTATCTCCAACTTTTTGATATGACAGTGCTATAATATCCTTAACATGCATACATATATAGGTAACATTTCTATAAATATCATTAACCATGCATGTATTATATATTCTTAACTATGTTTTATATACATAGGCCTATTGCATGTTATATATAATAGATAATATATGTCCTTAATGTGTGTGTATGTTTATACAAGTCATGTTTTCCTGTAGGATCTAGTTCTAAAATGAAGCTGTTAAAAGAATAACATATTTGAAATTTTGATGCCTATTGCTAAATTACCCTTCAAAAAGGATTTACCAGTTTCATTTACTAACACTGTATGACAAGACCTATTTCCTCATATTTCCTAACACTTGTTATTATGTTTTTAATAAAATATCAGTATGATTGGGAAAAAAACTTGTCTTATGATTATAAGAGCAACACATAATCAGGAATTTGAAAAAATATAGGAAAGAAGGAAGTAAAAATAACCATAATCTTATTACATAGAGATAACCACTGTTAACATTTTGGTGTATTTCTTTCCTGATCTTTTTTTTTTTCCTTTTTTGAGACAGAGTCTTACTCTGTCACCCTGGCTAGAGTGCAGTGGCATCATCATAGCTCACTGCAATCTCAAACTCCTGGGCTCAAGTGATCCTCCTGTCTCAGCCTCTTGAATACTGAATACTGGGACTACAGGTGTACGCCACTGCACCTGGCTAATTTTTTTTTTTCCTCTATTTTTTGTAGAGACAGGGTCTCACTCTTGCTGAGGCTGGTCTCCAACTCCTGACCTCAAGTGATCCTCCTGCCTTGGTCTCCCAGAGTGCTAGGATTACAGGCGTGAGCCACCATGCCTGGCCTTTCCTGATCTTTTTTCTATGGGTTTTAACTTTAATGGACTTAAATTCTGTCCTTTTGTAACATAAGGTCAGATTATGTATACAGTTTTGTATCTTACTTTGTTACTTAACTATCTGTCAGGAAAGTACTTTTTACACTTGATCTTAACCAAAAGGCTGAGAAGTGATGCAAAGTACTTTTTGAATAGTTTTATTCTATATCAACTTGGAGTATAAATGAATTTTTTGCTTCTTTGGAAAGGTTTTCTTGAGGATATTCTTTACCCTTTGGCTTATAGCTCAGAAGTTATAACTGCACATTAGGAAGAGGAGAGCTCAAACCTTTATTAATAAGGCAAACATTTTTGAGTTATGCCTGTAATCTTTTGTATTATTTACAAGATTAAAACTCACTGTAAAATCACAGTCCCCCCCACAATTATTTACATTTCTTTATTATCCCTTTGAATTCACTTTCTTTCATATGTTCAAGTACCCTAAATAAAACTTAAAGCTGATTGCCAGTGTGGTATTTCTTAGTTAGGAATCGTATACATATATTGTATCTCCTTGATTTCTTTCATTCGTTTTCAGGAAGTGTTAGTATATAAGGAGTGATTGAAGGAAGGAGGAAAAGATCATAAGGGATTCATGTAGGGTTAGGGAAATAGGATTGAAATATGAGAACAAACAATTTTGAGATGACAAAGGGAGAAAACTAGGGGGAAATAGAAAGTGAGTATAGCGAGGTTTGAACCAGAATTTTATATTTTTACATGGAAAATGGAAAGGACTGAACCTTGAATATAGACTGGAGGAATGTAAGAAGGGATATATGAGATGACTCCTGACCTTTTTTCTAGGTCCTAGAAAATAGTACGTAAGAAACAGAACTTGGCCAGGCATGGTGGCTCATGCCTGTAATCCTAATACTCTTGGAGGCTGAGGCAGGAGGATTGCTTAAACTCAGGAGTTCGAGACCCTGTCTCTACTAAAAGTAGAAAAACAATTAGCCAGGCAACTAAAAATAGAAAAAATTAGCTGGGCGAGATGGCATGTGCCTGCAGTCCCAGCTGCTTGGGAGTCTGAGACAGGAGGATCGCTTGAGCCCAGGAGCTTGAGGTTGCTGTGACAGCTAGGCTGACACCATGGCACTCTAGCCCAGCCAACAGAGCAAGACTCTGTCTCCAAAAAAAAAAAAAAAAAAGACTATAGTTAGGGTTTGGATGGGCAAAGGGGAGTGGACTGTGGTGAGTAGGTGACCAGCATAAATAAAGATTTGGGCTTGAAACAAGCATGTATATGCTGGGTTCTAAGGATCTGGATCTGTGTGCTTGGAGGGAGGATTCTCGTAGAATATTCAAGATAATGGATTCTGATTCTAGAGGGTTTTGAATGAATGAAAGAAGAAGAAGTTAGACTTCACCTATGTGAAGCTATTACTTTTTTTTAAGCAGGTTTATTGAGATATGATTCACATACCATATGAATCACCCATTTAGAATGTACAGTTTAGTGGTTTTGAGTATACTCAAAACCAGTTGAAAATTATACAGCTAACACCACAATTTTTTAGAACATTTTCATCACTCCCAAAAGAAACCCATTTGAGTCCCCATTCCTCTTCCAATTTTCCCTGCCCTAGGCAAGGACTCATTTACTTTCTGCCTCTGTATATTTGGTATTCCGTATATTTCATATAAATGGAGTAATACAAGTATGTTTTTTTTTGTGATTGGTTTCTTTCACTTAGCATAATGTTTTCAAAGTTCACCTGTATTATAGCATGTATCAGTACTTCATTTTTTTATTGTTGAATAATATTCCATATACCACATTTTCTGTATCCATTCATCATGGACATTTGGGTTGTTTCAACTTTTTGGCTATTGGATAATGAAAAAATGTTGAACAACATTTTTGGCTCTGAATAATGTTGCTGTTGAACATTCGTGAACATTTTTGTGTGGATATATGTTTTAATTTCTGAAGTGTATATACCTAGGAGTACAGTTGCTGGGTTATGTGAGGCAACTCCATGTTTAACATTTTGAGGAACTGTCAAACTGTTTTCCAAAGTGGCTGCACCATTTTATGTTCATACCAACAGTGTATGAGGGTTCTAGTTTCTCCACCTACTTGCCAGCACTTGTCATTATCTGTCTTTGTGATTATAAGCTATACTAGTAGGTGTGAAGTGGTATCTCATTGTGGTTTTGATTTGCATTTCCCTCATGGCTAAGGATGTTAACCATCTTTTTGGATGCATTTTGGCCATTTGTTATTTATGAAGAATTATCTATTCAAATCTTTTTGCCCAGTTTTTAATTGGGTTATTTGTCTCTTCACTGTTGAGTAGAAAGAGTTCTTTGTAAATTCTTTATCAGATACAGATTTGCAAATATTTTCTCCCATTCAGTGGGTTATCTTTTCAGTTTCTTGACAGTGTCCTTTGACATACAGACATTTTCCTTTTGATGAAGCCTAATTTATCTGTTTTTTTTCTGTCACTTTGCTTTTGTAGTTAAGTCTCAGAGGGCTTTGCTTAACCCAAGGTCAGTAAGGTTCATTTCTATGTTTTCTTCTAAGAGTTTTATAATTTTAGCTCTTACATTTAGGTCTTTGATACCTTTTGAGTTACTTTTTGTTTGTGGCATGAAGTAGGGGTCCAACTTTATTCTTTCGCATGTGGCTGTCTAGTTGTCGCAGTACCATTTGTTGAAAAGACTATTCTTCGGCCTTTGAATTGTCTTGGCCCCTTGTCAAAATTCTTTTTTGTTTTTTATTTATTGGTAAACATGATGAAAACAGTATCTTTAAAGATTTATTTGGTTGAGGAGTGCAAGTTGAAATAAGGAGAGGAAAGATGAGGAGAAGAAATGGCATCATAGAACTACATGTAAGGCTTTATAATAATCTTTAAGTCAGCTGTCCCCAACCTTTTTGGCATCAGGGATTGGTTTCATGGAAGACAGTTTTTCCATGGATGGGGTTGGGGGTGGGTGGATGATTTCAGGATGATTCAAGTGTATTACATTTATTGTGCACTTTATTATTATTACATTGTAATATGTAGTGAAATAGTAATACAACTCATCATAATGCAGAATCTAATACTACCTAACCTGACAGGATGTGGAGCTCAGGTGATGATGTAAGCAATGGGGAGTGGCTGTAACTGTAAATATAGATGAAGCTTTGCTTGCTTACCTGGCTGCTCATCTCCTGCTGTGCAGCCTGTTTCCTAACAGGCCACAGGGTTGGGGACTGCAGCATTAAGTGATTAAGATTTAGTGAAATGTGGTATTTATAAAATATGGCCCACTGAATAAACAAACTTTGACCATTTCTATCTTTTTTGTAATGCCCAGAAAACAGAACTATTCAAAATAGATTTTTGCCTGCTTTTATTAATAAGATAAATTTTTTTTTTTTTTTTGAGACAGAGTCTCACTCTGTTGCTCAGGCTAGAGTGCCGTGGCGTCAGCCTAGCTCACAGCAACCTCAAACTCCTGGGCTCAAGCAATCCTACTGCCTCAGCCTCCAGAGTAGCTGGGACTAGAGGCATGTGCCACCATGCCCGGCTAATTTTTTTCTATATATTTTTAGTTCTCCAGCTAATTTCTTTCAATTTTTTCAGTAGAGACGGGGTCTCGCTCTTGCTCAGGCTGGTCTCAAACTCCTGAGCTCAAACAATCTGCCTGCCTCGCTTCCCAGAATGCTGGGATTACAGGCATGAGCCACCACGCCTGACCAATAAGATAAATTTCTATTAGGCAGAAATAGCTTTGTGAAAAATAAAGTATGGCATTTGACTATTTTGTTGTCCTGTGAATAATTGAAATTGTGAGTGAAATTACAAATTCTTGGGGTATTGGATTTCACGTAGAATGTTACTTCTATCATGAAGTATTTATAATTTTCAAGTTAAGTTTGATTTTTGATTTATGAGGTTGTACCCTCAGGCTATTCTGATGTATACATTATTACAAAGAAACAAAATCAGAAAATACTGCTAGTGTCTGTCTAACAGGATTCTTTTTGCTATTTAGGAAAAGACTGCATTAAAGAAGAGGCATTTTATAACTTTTAAGGTCTAATAAACACAGATATTATTTGTTTTGGATGAAGATTTTTCACAAAAAAAATCCTTTCATTGACAAAATTAAAATATTACAGTGTGGGAATGGGGTTGCTGATTTTATAAGATTTTTTAAATTTTTTTTTGAGACAGAGTCTCACTCTGTTGCCCTGGGCTAGAGTGCCGTGGCGTCAGCCTAGGTCACAGCAACCTCAAACTCCTGGGCTCAAGCAATCCTTCTGTCTCAGCCTCCCGAGTAGCTGGGACTACAGGCGTGCACCACCACGCCCGGCTATTTTTTTCTATATATATTTTTAGTCGGCCAATTAATTTCTTTCTATTTTTAGTAGAGATGGGTCTCGCTCTTGCTCAGGCTGGTTTCAAACTTCTGACCTTGAGCGATCCGCCTCGGCCTCCCAGAGTGCTAGGATTATAGGCGTGAGCCACCACAGCCTGGTGTACATCCTGCTTTTTAAAATAGCCATAAACTATTTCATTAATTGGATACATATTAACTTACTTAACTCTTCTCTTAACAAATAGATAACTTCCATTTCCTTATTAACTTTTTTACCGGTTTATACAGTTGAAAAATTCAAGTAACTAATATTAGTAGTTTTGGTCCATTATACACTTTAAAAATATTTCAGTTTGCTTATGGTTCTGGGATAATGGAAGAACAGAGCCTGAAACTTGGGGTATGAATCTTGACTCAGGAAAGCTTATGTGATCATGGGAAAATCCCTTAACCTCCTCGAGCTCTCTAAATTGGGAGAAATAGTGGGTTTCACTTTTTCAAAAAGTTGTAATAATGATTAAGTGGGGTAATGAAAGAGAAAACTTTTCCAAACTTTAATGTATTATGTATAATGTTTCTAAGGTAGCATTACTCATCTTTGTCCAGGGAGATGTACTTGACTTATTTGACATTGTAAATATAGTGCAAAAAGCGTTTATGACTGTTTATCAAAATTCATGGTGAAAACAATTTGAGGATTAAAAAATGTTATTTTTTGTTTGGTTGTGATTTTTCATTTTTATTATTTTTACCAGTTTCCAGTAGGGTTTTAGGAAATCACAGGATATTCTGTGTAATTATTATTATTATTATTATTTTTTTTTTTTGAGACAGAGTCTCACTCTGTTGCC
>VBSM01000529.1:12301108-12317180 GCA_008086735.1 Cheirogaleus medius | reverse complement strand
CCTCCCGCCTCGGCCTCCCAGAGTGCTAGGATTACAGGCGTAAGCCACCGCGCCTGGCTGGAAAATGAAATTTTTTATAATTTTTGTGGTATAGACCATTAATTTCTTTCCCTTTTGTATTTTCAGAAAATTTCTCATTTCATTTGGCATATTTAATTGAAAGAGTGTTCAACTTTAGTTTTGGTATGTTTTGCTTTCGTAATGGATCAAATTTAAACACTTTTGATATAAGAAATCAGGTATATGGACTAAGCACATGGCCCATGCCTATATTCCCAGCACTTTGGGAGGTTAGGGTGAGAGAGTCGCTTGAGGCCAGGAGTTGGAGATCAGCCTGGGCAATAGCAAGACACTGTCACAAAAAAAGAAAAGATAAACAAAACTCAATATTTGCCTAAGAATTTGAGGTTGAGAGTATCTCAAGCTATATGAACTAGTATGTCAAAACAATACCTATTTGTCTTTTCTGTTTTGAAAAATCTTAGGATTTATTATATTGAATTTGCCTTTACCCATGGGGAAGTCATAAGAACTTAAAATTATTTTGTACATTCTATAAATTCATAATTAATTTCTTAAGATTTCTACTTTAGTTTTCATTCTGATAATGTCAGGATGACACAAGTGTTTTTGTTCTTATTAGAGAGGCAAATTATTTCTCTCCTCTTCGTTCCATTTTGAGTGTTTATATTCTGACCTTGCCATTGAAATTCTCTTTCCACTGAAAATAGTAAATATTTCTGCTTGCAGTTGTAAGTCACTTGTATTTGGCCTGTTGAAATCTATTTTGATTAATGGGAATAAGTAGATTCTGACTACTGGGAATAAATAAATAATTATGTGATTATATTATGGAGAGAAAAAGTAAACTGGCAAAAAAACATTTAAAAATAGGATTTTTAAGGAAAAATTTAAGGACTTTTATACAAGAAAGAACTTTAAGATCTATCTTAGACTAGTTTCTTGACTTTTCACTGAAGCTTATTATTCTCTTTTAAATGTATACTATTTTGATATTTTGGGTAAGATTTCATAGTCCTTTGAAAAACACTAAACTTTGCTGGCTTTTTGTGCACCCTTCCTTTTCTTTTCCCTCACCTGCTTGGTCTGCTTCTAACATCTGTTTTTCTCTATGGGGTTATTTTACTTCTTTGTGCTCAGTCTCTTCCTCTGTAAAATTGATTAAAGAGACTCAATTAACTCCAAGCTCCTTTTTGACCTCTATGATTAGGGCAGAAATAATCCTCTATCTCATTTTCCATCTTCCTAGGAATAAGCAGTGGCCCTTTTTGTTACTAAGGAGTTTATTTTGGGCACAGTAGGGAAATATGTGGGGGAAGGGAGTTGGTAACCAAACAAATCTTAGCAAAAAATAATTATCAGAAAAAATTTAAATATAATTGATTTTAGAGACAGTCATGCAGATGAACTCTTTTGCTTTAATTGAATTTCTTGTTATTGTAATTGGAGCACATTTTAAACACTTTTTTCCCACCTTTCCTCTCTCAGAACAATTATCCTGTTAGAGAAAAAGTGTGAATTTAGGCTATTCAGGTACCTCCAGAGTCAGGGGGTATTCCAGACCAGCATTGTCTGTCTGTCTGTCTGTCTGTCTATCTATCTATCTGTCTATATTTTTAAGATATATATATATGTTTTTTAATTTTATTCATTTATTTATTTTTTTAGAGAGATAGGGTCTTGCTCTGTTGACCAGTATGGAGTACAGTGGTGTGATCATAGCTCACTTTAGCCTCAAACTCCTAGGTTCAAGGTTCCTCCTGCCTCAGCCTCCTGAGTACAGGCTAGGTCTACAGGCGTGTACCATTACACCCCTGACTAACTTTTAAACAAGTTTTTGTAGAGATGGAGGTCTTATTATGTTGCCCAGGTTGGTTTTAAACTCCCTGGCCTCAAGTGATTCTCCTGCCTCGGTCTCCCAGAGTACTAGGATTTCAGGCGTGGGCCACAGTATCTGGCTGGCAATTGAATTTTAACATGAGTGTAGGAGGGGACGTTCAAGCTATATTATAGCAGCCATTATTTTTAAGCATTTGAGGTCAACACTGTAATTTTCTGTTTTTTTCCTAAGGCCATGTCTAGCCCTGAAATAAAATTTTGTATTAAAAAGTACTGGCAAGGAGACTACTTTGGTTGTGTGACTTATTGATAATAGATTACATAGATTTTTGGGGTCCAGTTTCCAAGGCTTTGAGACTTTTACATACACATGAATATTGAGTAGACGAGTAACAGCTCTCCATAGCATGTTTAGGCCTGACCTTTATCTAGGTTCTTAAAGGGATGCGGGAATACTTAGTTCTTACTGGCCTTGATGTTAAAATCAATTCATAGTCTTTTTGGTTCATCTATTCAGAAGCTTTCAGCCTTGTAAACCTCCTTGGTTTGGTGAAGGACTTTAGGAATTCTTTTTTGGTTAGAGTGAACTTGCGCATTTTTTGTTCTTTTGGTCTTCATTTTCCTTCAGGTCACTCTTGAGGTACTTGGGTCAGTGTCATTTATGTACCTTATGAGTTAACTTTTATAGCTTCTCTCTTAGACATTGAAGAGTAAGAGGTTCTCTTTTAGACTTTTAGCCCCAGGGGACAGATTCTTGAAAGAAACACAGGTAATTTAAGTGGATTGCACTAATCAGTAAACATATGTTGTTTTCAGGATGTTTTAAAGTTTATTCCTCTGGAATTTTTAGAAAAAGAGCTTAGGCTTTGATCTTGTGGTCTGATTAAGATAAACTGTGGTACACTGGGCTATTTCTAGTGTAATTCAGTATAATAGGAGGTGGAACAATTTTACTGCATATTAATTCAGGAAAGTAGAGTTTTGTGGTTTCAATTTGTTGGGTTAATGAACGTCATTGTTCATTAACCATAAACATGTGCCCCAGGTTATTAGAATTCTGAAAACATAGGTCTTTACTGTTTGCTTTTTATTTTATTTTCTTTCTTTCTTTCTTTTTTTTCATAGTTTTTTTTCTTTTTTGTTTAATTTTATTTCTTTTTATTTTTTAGCACTGCTATGTTGAGTTGAACTGTTTGCTTTTTAAAAAAATTAAATTTGGATTTAGTTATATATTTCTTTAGCTTTTATTGATTGATTGATTGAGACAGAGTCTCTGTTGTCCAGGCTAGAGTGCTGTGGCATCAGCTTATCTCACAGCAGCCTCAGACTCCTGGGCTCAAGTGTTCAGTAGCCCCATTTGACTATAGGCTACCTATTCAACAGTGTTGTTCTGTAGTATATTAAATACTGCTTTCCTATTTGCTTTCAGAGAGGATAAGAATTAACAGAATTGAAGATGAGGGAAAGGATGAAGAAGCAGAGCTAGATAGATGGTAGAGAATACCTATCAGTATGGTGATACTTCCTACCTCTTCCCACCTGGGTTAGTTGCTCTACTAATAGCTGTGGCTAACTTTGTTCAGGCATTTGGGTACTGTATTGTGATTTTATTTATCTATTTTTTAAAAAATTAAACTCTCTACTTAAGGCAGGAACTATGTTTTTTGTTGTTGTGATTTTTTATTTTTAATTTTATTTTTTTAGACAGAGTCTCACTCTGTTGCCCTGGCTGGAGTGCCATGGCGTCAGCCTAGCTCACAGCAACCTCAGACTCCTGGGCTCAAGTGATCCTCCTGCCTCAGCCTCCCCGGTAGCTGGGACTACAGGCACGCGCCACCGTGTCTGGCTAATTTTTTTTTTATTTTTAGTTGTTTGGCTAATTTGTTTCTAATTATAGTAGAGACGGTGTCTCACTCTTGTACAGGCTGGTCTTGAACTCCTGAGCTTAAGCAATCCTCCCGCCTCGGCCTCCCAGAGTGCTAGGATTATAGGCGTGAGCCACCGTGCTTGGCCTAATTTTTTCTATTTTTTGGAGAGACAGGGTCTTGCTCTTCCTCTTGTTCTTGCTCAGGCTGGTCTTGAACTCCTGAGCTCAAGGGATCCTCTTGCCTCGGCCTCCCAGAGTACTATGATTATAGGCATGTGCCACTGTGCCCGGCCAAGAACTGTGTTCTTTGTTTCTATTTCTCTAAGGCTCTATTAATGCTAGGCACAAAGTAGATGGTAATACATAAAGGCTTATTAGAAGTCTTTCTACTGAGAAGAGGAGGTTTAAACACTGCCTAGGAAGATTTTTGGCAAGATATGTTACATGTCTGGGACCTGAGTGTGTTATGTCACCCATATTAGTTATACATATATCCATTCCCAAGCTTATTCTACAAATTAGGAGCTTATTCCACACCGTCAGGAATAAATCCACATGTGAAGACTCTAGAGTTAGTAAATACTGACACACAATGTCATATTTTTGCATTTTTTATACTTTAGCTATTACCAGTAATCATATAGAAATATTCTATGTGGAGTGTTTATTTTTGGCCTCATTTAATTTGCATCATACTTCTTTAACTAGGTAAGTGATACTGATCTCATTGTATAGATGATGAAAATAGGTTATACTGTCTTCTGTTACAAAAGGTATCTGCTTGTCATGAACAGAGTTATTGTGTAAGTTTAGTGTATGTGGTGGGACATATTTCTCTTTTTAGAATATGTAACAGTAGCATGATGATGATGATATTTTACATGAAATTTACCTGGGTGTTTAGTGAGATACAGAGTGGCACATCTGGATTGAGAACTTTAAAATATGTATTTTAAAATACTGCAGATTAAAAAAAACCACTGTAAAATAGTGAACCCATGTATTCATCAACTAGCTTCACAAACAAAATATTATCAGCATAGCTAAAGTCCCCTGCGTATACCCTCCTCATTACTTGCTTTTCTCTTTTGCTAGAGCTGTTATCCCGAATTTGGAATTTTTTAGCCCAGTGTATTTTTTTCTATATTTTCATGCATTTGAGTTTTGTAAATCTTTGTATTTTTATTTTGGCTGAAGAAATCAGTAGAATTATTAAGTCTCAATTGATGTGTGTGTTTTTTCAGCCTGTAAGGTATTTTGTGAACTTCTAGTGTTATAGTATTAGGTCCTTAAATATCAAATGTCCAATTTCAAATCAAAAGTTTAGTTTATTATATCTCAAAAAAGAAGCAGTACAATTAATCAAAATATGCATCTAAACTGTTGATACAGTTTTGCCATCTTAATGGTGGTTTGTTTATGTCAGCAGTGAAGAAACCTGGACAGCGAGTGGTGATGAAATTGTGAAAGATGTTTTCCACAGCTTGCTGAGAATTGAATATTTTTCCTTGCAAGAAGTGGTCCAAAGCCTGGAAGACACAGTAGTCAGTTGGTGCAAGATCTGGTGAATACTGTGGATGACAGAGAGATTCCAAGTACAGCTTCTGTAGTTTGAGCAGCATTGTTTGTGCGACACGTGGTCAAACTTTGTCTTGCAGGACAATTGGCCTATCTCTGTTGCCCAACTGCTTAATTGTAAGCATCCTCATCATTTCATCCAATTGGTTGCAGTAGATATCTGCTGTCATCAACTGACTGGGTTTCATGAAGTTGTAGTGGGCAATACCAGTGCTGGACCACCAAACAGACACCATTAGCTTTTTTGGATGAATATTTGGTTTTGGACTGTGTTTCTTTTTTTTTAAAATTTTTTGGGGGTCATGCTAATCTTCTCTGTATTGTTCCAATTTTAGTATATGTGCTGCCGAAGTGAGCACTTGGACTGTGTTTCGGCACTTCATCCAACCATTGTGTTGCACACTTGTGATTGTCAGAAAGAATCCATTTTTCATCACACCTAACAATACGGTATAGAATTGGTTCACCTTATGTCATGATAGCAAAGAAAGGCAAGCTTCGAGACAATTTCTCGTTTGACGCTCATTTAATTCATGTGATACCCATCTATACAGCTTCTTTACCTTGCCAATTTGTTTCAGTGGTCGAATATTCTTGGAATAATGCCATCATACCTTGCTGCTAATTCACACATAGGTTGAAATGGATTCGTTTCCACTACAGCTTTCAGCTCATTATCCACCACCTTGGTGTCAGATTGTCCACAGTGGCTCATTTTCAAGGTTAAGATCACTAGACCAGAATTTCTCAACCCAGCCATGTACTATGCGTTCCTTAGCCACATCTTTCCCAAACATTTCATTGATTTTTTAAGCTGTCTGTGCTGCATTGGTTCCATGACAGAACTTGTATTCGAAAATAACTCGAATTTTTTACTTATCCTTGAGTTCACAAAAATTGCTCTAAAAAAAAATTTGAAAGGTAATCACAAACCAAACCATACGTTTGAAAGACTGAAGATATACCTTCACAATAAACACAAAAAAGAAGTGTCAAAGTGCAGTGTTGGAGATATCAGCTGTCAAACTTAATACTTAAGGAAATTGGATATTTCGTACTTAATATAATATTTCTGGTTAGAGTTATTAAGTCATTATGACTGAGAAATAGGAATGTGTGGTTTGAAAGAGCTAATCTGAGTGTTGATGGCCAATATTTTGAATTCTTTTAAGTTTTTAATCTTATAAAGGGCAGGGACCAGATAATTTAAAATTATTTTGCTAGTGAAATAAAATTTTTATGTAAGAGTTTATCAAATATGAGCTGTTTACTGTTAGTAGGCTTAAGGCATAGAGATTGAAATCCACAGTGGAAATCTCTCAATACAATTTAAGGTCTGTATGTGATGACATTGATCATATATATATATATATATATATAAATGAGAATAGTGCTTATGTTATTAGGATAATTGGAGGACTACCATATATAAAGTGCCTTCAACCATCCTGGGTGCTCTCTTATCAGCATTATCAGATAGTTGTCAAATCTTAGTATTTGTGGTCTTTGGATTTAAATAGTTGCCCGAAAGTCTGGTCTATTATTAGTCTCTTTTTTCAGTTGTTGGAGGTACTGGTAATAAGTGGAATATGTAAGCTAGAAGCTGCTCCTTTTAGATTTTCAACACTCTGAAAGGTAGGGCAATGGTAGAAGATTAGGACTATGTTTCCCTCATCTTTAGTCTTTTATAAGTGGCAGTAATACTCCAAACCAATATCACAGACACCATTAAGAAAGGAGGGACTGGGTGTGGTGGCTCATGCCTGTATTCTTAGCACTTTGAGAGGCTGAGGAAGTTAAGATGATAAATTTTCTTTTGAATGTTAAGGAGAGTATCTGAGCCTCTCAGTTTTTTGACCTCATTTAAGGGCAAAATCACTTTTTACTGTGCTTATTGAGTTAAAGTAAAAATATCTAAATATATTTGTCTTTAGTTTGGTGTGAACATTGTTTATATTGATGATAGTGAATGATATTGTGATGATATTGCCTTCATTTTTTAAAATTATTTTTTTTGCATATAAAATTCTAGGTTGACAGATTTATTTTTTCTTTTCACTATTTTGAAGTAGTTAAAAAAGTCATTTTCTTCTGGCTTGCGTAGCTTCTGACAAGGTCTGTTGTAATTCTTATCTTTGTGTTTGAGTATGTATGTAATATTTATTTTTTTCCCTCTCGTTGCCTTTAAGCTGTTTGACTTTGATGTGTCTGGGCATGTGTATTTTTGGTTGGTTTTATATTTACCCTGCTTGGGATTTCTCTAAAATACTAGGATCTGTGGTTTGATATCTTTCATTATTTCTGGAAAATTCTAGGCCATTATCTCTTCAAGTATTTCTTTTGTCATAGTTCTTTTTTTCTCCTTCTGTAATTCCAGTTGTATGTACGTTAGACCACTTGAAACTTTTCCACATCAATGAATGCTTTTTTCTTTTTTTTCCCCTATGTTTCAGTTGGATAATTTCTATTGATGTATTCTTCATGTATCTTCAAGTTCATTGTTTCTTTTATCAACTGGGCCCCGTCAACTGACATTGTATTTTTTATTTCTAGCATTGTATTTAACTTTAAAAATTACTTTCTGTCTCCTTGCTGAAATTACCCATCTGTTCATGTATGTTGTCCATCTTTTTTTCACTAAGTCCTTTAACATATCAGTCATAATAATTAAAAAAAAAGCCCTGTCTTGATAGTTTTAGCATCTGGGTCATCCCTGCATCTAGTTGTATTAATTGCTTTTTCTCTTCACTGCAGGTTTTCTTCTTTTTTGTGTGTCTCCTCAGTTTTGATTGTGTTGAACATTGTATAAAATAACAGTAGAGACTGAGGTAAATGGTATTTATACTTGGAAATGGGCATACTTCTTATTTTGGGATATAGTGTGGGATGTTGAGCTAGTTTGGGGTTTTGTTGTTATCATCACTTTTAGTGTTCCACAGGCTTCAAAGTCCTGTAGTGGTGGCTAATTTACCCCCAGTGGTAGAATCCTATTGTTTGTTACTAGGTGCTAGGATTGTGGTGAGGGGAGTTACCCTGATCCAGCCCCAGTTTTATGCAGATCCTATGCACCTGGGCCTCAGAGATGTGGCTTTTTTAGTGTTTTCTCCTCTCCTCCATGAGGCAGCCAGTTTGTCTCTCATTTGTGGTTGTTCTCAGGTGGGAGTTTCCTCCCCCTTGTCCAGTGGTAGCAGACCTCTGCTTGGTGTATCAGTGAGGGATCTTAGGCCAAGATGGTTTCCTACTTTTTCTCACAGGGGTTGAGAGGTTTGTTATCTCCTTATTTTGACAGCAGTAGATTTTTGCTAGTGTCCTGGGGGAGAAAAGGGTTGCTTCCCTTTCTCTAGTGGCCTAAGGCCTTTGCTTCATAGGAGAAAGGACCTGGGGAATTAGGTTTGGCTTTGTTCTGTTCCCAGCTGTGGCGATCCACCTCCTGCAATCCTGTTCCATCAAGTGGGACTCTGTTCAGTCTTCTGCTGTGAATCACGTTTTTTTCATGAGCACTTGTGAGAGACATAGTAAAGGTTTCGCTTATGTGGAGACCTATAATAAAGAGTTTGCAAGTTGAGCATGATGCAAGAATGATGTGTTTAGGGCAACCATTTGAGACTATTATGCCAGCCCATGCTTAGCTTTTAGGAATTTATTAAACTTTTAGCAGATTTTCTTGTTACTTGCTGTATTACAACCATCTCTTTCTCTCTTCATTTGCCATGTGTATTCTGTCCTTCATTGGAGAATCTTGTCCCTCTTTGGAATTTAGTTCATTTGGTTTCCTTGCAAGTTCAGCTTTCTGATTAGCTAAAGAAAAGTTACGATGATTTAGATTTAGATTATTATGGCCTTTCTTCCTTTTAGAATGAATGTGATGTTCTTTGCAGCTTTCTTTATCCTAAGCAGAAACAGAAGTCTAATAGTAACTTTTAGAATTAATTAATCTGTGTCAAATTTCTTTCTTTCTTTTTTCTTTTTTCTGATACAGAGTGTCGCTCTGTCGCCTTGGGTAGAATGTAGTGGTGAAAAATATGGAATGTTTCACGAATTTGCGTGTCATCCTTGTGCAGGGGCCATGCTAATCTTCTCTGTATCATTCCAATTTTAGTATATGTGTTGCCGAAGTGAGCACATGTGTCAAATTTCATTCCAAGAAACATTCAAAGTTATAATCCTTCCAAGAAGGATTATAAACATACTTGAAATACTTGGTGAAAAAACTAGATTAGGAAATCAAGGCAAAGGGAAAATAAGGATAGGAATTAAAAAATAACCAAACAGCCAGGTAGAGCATGAGGATTATATATAATAGAAAAGAATGGCCGGGCGTGGTGGCTCACGCCTGTAATCCTAGCACTCTGGGAGGTCGAGGCGGGTGGATAGCTCAAGGTCAGGAGTTCGAAACCAGCCTGACCAAGAGCGAGACCCCGTCTCTACTAAAGATAGAAAGAAATTAATTGGCCAACTAAAAATATATACATAAAAAAAAATTAGCTGGGCATGGTGGCGCATGCCTGTAGTCCCAGCTACTCGGGAGGCTGAGGCAGAAGGATCGCTTGAGCCCAGGAGCTTGAGGTTGCTGTGAGCTAGGCTGACGCCATGGCACTCACTCTAGCCTGGGCAACAAAGTAAGACTCTGTCTCAAAAAAAAAAGAAAAGAATGCCAAAAAACCTGGATGGTTGCTGATGTGGGTCGCAGTTTTGGATCTGAGCTTTGTAATGACCAAAGCAAAATTATATGACTGACAGTGTTCAAGCTTTTAATAAAAATTTATTTTATGAGTACATTTTAAATGTAGGAAGAAATATATTTTTCTTGTACCGGTAGATCTAGTAGAATGAATTATATAAGACATTCATATTTAACATAGATGATGTCTTTCTTCACACATATTACTTCTTTTTAAATTGTATTATATGTACTTTTCTCACATTCTGTTCTAGAAGAGCTGGGATAATTTCTTGAATATTGGTGCCTGGTAGTACAATGTATGATGCTACCTGTATGGCAAATTGTTTATGAGATTTGCTGTTTGAATCCCAGAGTCTTCAAAACAACCATTAGCATATTATTGCTAAGAAGCCAGGTGGTGTTATGCATAGGTGGGCTTAAGGAATTAATGCATCTTTTCATTTATTTAACAATCATTTATTTAATGCCTGCTTTGTATCAGACATTGTGTTAAGAGCCGAGGATATAGCAGTAAATAAAAACAAGCCATTTTTCCACAAAACTATCTTGTATTGGGGTGGAAAGATAGTACCCAAACATATGATGTTAGATGGTGGTAAGTGCTGTGCGGAACAATAATGCAGGGCGTAAGGATACAGAGATAGTACCCAAACATACAATGTTAGATGGTGGTATAAATGCTATGCGGGAAAATAATGCAGGGTGTAAGGATACAGAGATAGTACCCAAACATACAATGTTAGATGGTGGTATAAGTGCTGTGCGGGAAAATAATGCAGGATGTAAGGATACAGAAAGCGATTGAAAGTTGGAGGGAGTTGTTACTTTATGTAGGGTGGTCAACGAAGGCTGCTCTTTTAAGGGGAAATTTGAGCAGAGAGATGAAGGCAGTGGAGATTTAAGTTATAGGAATATCTCAGCATCTGGGGGTAGAGTGTTTCAGGCAGAGGAAAGAGTAAGTGGAGTCTCTGAGGTGGTCCAATGTATACATATTTGAGGCAGTTTAAGGCCAGTGTAGTTTGAGATGAGGTCACTAGGAAGTCTGTTTCAGCAAATCCAGAAATTTATTTTAATTATATATCTACTTAAAGCTAGTGATTACTGAGTAACTTTGTATTTATTATAATGCCAATGTGTAAAAAAGATCAAGTCTAACTTTTGAAAATTGCTTAACTGTGTTAAGGTGTGGTGATGAGCTATTATATATTAATTTTAGAGCTTTGATACTATTAAATAAACTCCAAGAAAGTTAGTTACAGAAATTTTTATTGACCAAGATCTCACTTCTTCAGGTATGAAGAGCTATTATGTTATCTTGTTCTTTATCCTAAGATGACTGTATTATTCTCTGTTTCTTCTAAAAGCTGTGCTTTGTATCTGGTATGCTCCATATGAATAAGCCAGATTTGATCTTTTTTACACATTAGCATTGTAATGGGTATAAAGTTATTGAGAAATCAGGGGTTTTAAGTATATATATAATTTAAAATAAATTTCTTGCCTCCTAGTTCATACCACTGTAGGAGCTGATATTGCTTATATACATTTTTTTGTAATATGGGGAATAGGGTCACTTCGGACGAGGACTTATGAAACTTAATTTTTAACCTGGATATGTTGAAACCGTTGATTGATCTGGAGGTGATTTTAGATCTCCTTGGTTAAGAAGGACAATCAGAAAACACTGTAGTAACAGAAAATCATGATTGAAGTATTAACCTCTGTACTTTTTTGGTTAATAAGTGAGAAAAGGAGCTTTTTCCCCCCACAAAAATTAAGGCCTTTAGTTTGACCAGTTTAAAATGGTTATTCTTAATCTTATTCAAAAAATTATACTATTTAATCTAGGAATATACTTTGCTGGCAGGCCAAAATAAATGCCATTTTTATGCTTCCTTAAGGACTGCACAAGAAAATTTAAAAGCCAACACACTGAGAGATCAACCATCTTGGGTGGGACAGTTTGAAAAGATTTCAAAATTCTGAAGAATTCTCACTTCCTCCAGGCTTCTTACAGTTCCCTGAAGGCTTCTGACTATCCCAAGGAGGCAGTGTGGCTGCCAACTCTGTTCGTGCCTCAGTGAGTTGGCCTTGTATAGAATCAAAATAAAACCTACCCTTTACATTTCCATAAGAGAATATTGGCTTTGCTGGCTCTCTAGTGTTGAAGCAAGTTGTGCCCAAGTAATAAGCAATAGTACATCTTTACTACAGGTTCTTGGACAGCAGTTTGAATGTGTGCGCCAAATGAAACACATTTGTTGAAAGCTTTGTAATACACCTTGAATTTGAGGAAGAGGTATATAATACTGGAGGTATTTGAGGAAGACAATACAATGTATTTCCAATCCCTAAATTGATCCCTAGACCATCAGAAAAGCTATGTGTACCATAGCAGTTCTATATCATAGAAATTCCTTCCATTTAACGCATGCTCTTTATCATCACTGGAATTATACCATTGAAGTGTTGGTGTGCTTTTCCTAGGACCTATGGGGCAGAATTTTGCTTGATTATAATCTAGGAAGAACTTTTTCTGCAGATAAATTTTTCTGCTGTTTAAAGTAGAACATTGTCCAGTGCAGTTTAAGTTTTCTCCCCTTTCCTTTTTTTTTTAACCTTAATGGCAATAAATTTTAATCCAAATTTTTGTCCTAAATGCTGTGATCTACTTTAGGTGCCCAAAGTATTAATTCCTTCCTTTTTGATTGATTCTTTCTTCCATCCACCCACTGTCTTATTTTGTATTATTTAAGACTAACACTGTCCCAGAGTCATTGTGGACTAGGGCAGATGAAAAAAATTACATATCCTTTGAGACTAGGTATATGTCTTAGAACCTTTAAATGTTTTGATAATTTACCATTAAGAGAGAATGTCAAGGATAATGAAGACGTAAGAGGAAAAGCCTGGCCATCAAATGGAACAGCAGTTTCCAGAGGCTTTTGTTTTTAATTAGGATTGGATTATATTACTCTTACATTTGCATTCATTTTCCAGCTGTGCAGTTTGATTTGTAAGTCTCTGTTTGGGTTGGTGCAAAAGTAATTGTGGTTTTGGACTGTCAATTTTAAAATCATTATAACTGGGTTCAGACTCATCTTTATTAATCAAAATAGGAACCATTACAATCAACAAGGAGAAATAAGTGTGTTTATTTCTGCAGTGTAAAAATCCATTCTTCGGGATTGGACAATCTCTTGGAAAGCATTTTCTGCATCCTGCTGGTTGTGGAAGTGTTTTTCTTGCAAAAAGTTGAGATGCGTGAGGGAAGTGGTAGTGAGTTGTTTAGAGGTCAGGTGAGTATGGTGGACGAGGCAAAACTTCGTAGCCCAATTCTTTCAATTTGAAGCATTGGTTATGTCATGTGCAGTCAGGCATTGTAATGGAGAAGAATTGGGCCCTTTCTGTTCACCAGTGGCGGCTACACTCGTTGCAGTTGTCGGTGCATCTGATCGATTTGCTGAGCATACTTCTCAAACGTAGTGGGTTTTTTTGAGACAGAATCTCACTCTGTTGCCTGGGCTAGAGTGCCCTGGCGTCAGCCTAGCTCACAGCAACCTCAAACTCCTGTGCTCAAGCAATCCTCCTGCCTCAGCCTCCTGAGTACCTGGGACTACAGGGAGGCACCACCATGCCTGGCTAATTTTTTCTATATATTTTTAGTTGGCCAATTAATTTCTTTCTATTTTTAGTAGAGACAGGATCTCTTGCTCAGGCTGGTTTCAAACTCTTGACCTTGAGTGATCCGCCCCCCCTCGGCCTCCCAGAGTGCTAGGGTTACAGGCGTGAGCCACCGCGCCTGGCCTCAAATGTAATGGTTTTGCCAGGTTTCAGAAAGCTGTAGTGGATCAGACCACCAAACAGTGACCATGTCCTTTTTTTGGTGCAAGTGTGGCCTTGGGAAGTGCTTTGGAGCTTCTCCTAGATCCAACCACTGAGCTGGTCATTGCCGGCTGTTGTATAAAGTCCACTTTTCGTTGCCCGTCACAATCTGATCAAGAAATGGTTCGTTGTTGTGTACAAGAAGAGAAAATGACACTTCAAAATGATTATTTTTTTGATTTTCTGTCAGCTCCTGAGGCACCCACTTACTGAGCTTTTTCACCTTTCCAATTTGCTTCAAATGCCAAACAACCATAGAATGGTCCACATTGAGTTCTTTGGCAACTTCTCATGTAGTTGTAAGAGGATCAGCTTCGATGATTGCTTTCAGTTGGTCGTTGTCAATTTCCGATGGCCAGCCACTGTTTTCCTCATTTTCAAGGCTCTTATCTCCTCTGCAAAACTTCTTGAACAACCCTCGCACTGCACATTCATTAGCGGTTCCTGGGCCAAATGCATGGTTGATGTTGTGAATTGTCTCCACTGCTTTACAACCCATTTTGAACTTGATTAAGAAAATTAGGCCGGGCGCGGTGGCTCACGCCTGTAATCCTAGCACTCTGGGAGGCCGAGGCGGGCGGATCGCTCAAGGTCAGGAGTTCAAAACCAGCCTGATCAAGAGTGAGACCCCGTCTCTACTAAAAATAGAAATAAATTAATTGGCCAACTAAAAATATATAGAAAAACTTAGCCGGGCATGGTGGCGCATGCCTGTAGTCCCAGCTACTCGGGAGGCTGAGGCAGAAGGATTGCTCGAGCCCAGGAGTTTGAGGTTGCTGTGAGCTAGGCTGATGCCACGGCACTCACTCTAGCCTGGGCAACAGAGTGAGACTCTGTCTCAAAAAAAAAAAAAAAAAAAGAAAATTACTCGAGGCGGGCTTGGTGGCTCACTCAATCCTGGAATCCTAGCACTCTGGGAGGCTGAGGCAGAAGGATTGCTTGAAGTCAGGGGTTCAAGACCAGCCTCAGCAAGAGGAAGACCCTGTCTTACTAAAAATAGAAAGAAATTAGCCAGTTAACTAAAAATAGAAAAAAGAATTAGTCGGACGTGGTGGCAAGTGCCTGTAGTCTCAGCTACTGGGGGAAGGGGGTGGTGGAGGCTGAGACTGGAGGATCACTTGAGCCCAGGAGTTTGAGGTTGGTGTGAGCTAGGCTAACGCCACAGCACTGTAGCCCAGACAACAGAGCGAGACTCTATTTCAAAGAAAAAATAGAAAATTCCTCAAATTTGATTTTTGTCTGACATCATTTCCATAGTCTAAAATAAACAGCAAGTAATAAGTCATTAGCAAAATAAATAAATAAATCAAGAAATATGCATAAAAATGATGTATAACATAACCACATTTATTTAAAAATGTATTCCAAGAACAAACAGCAAATTTCAACAATGCTAAAATTGCAATTACTTTTGCACCAACCTAATAGCTTCTACAATTGATATGATTCGGCCTTATCTAAATCTGTTGCTGTTTGAAACTTAGCATTGCCACTAGTATAAGTGCAATTACACATCATCCACATGTGTAATGCAAACTGACAGACTAAGCCCCCAGCTGATGTGTTAAATGTGCTGGAAAGAAGTTTTTCACACGTTTAAATTGTGTTATTTTCTTACATGAAAGTGCTCAATATTATTGGCCTGGACTATAGTAATTGAATCACAGCTGAACCTGAATTAGCCCAAAGTGAAAAAAATCTATTATTTGAATTGGCAGGAAATTTGTTCTGTGTCTGTGTGCTGACTCTCCAAAGTATTAAAATATTAACTGTATGAAATCATATTAAATAAAATGTTTAATAAGCATCAAGTGTAAATTTGTAACTAATTTTCCAATTAACTTATGACATGCAAAAAAATTGCCATTCTCCTTTTCTCTCACCTTCTACTTTATTTATTTTTTTGGGGGAAATATTTATTTATTTTTATTTCAGCATATTATGAGGGTACAAATGTTTAGGTTATGTGTGTTGCCTTCCCCCTTTCCCCCCCGGAGTCAGAGCTTCAAGCGTGTCCATCCCTGAGATGGTGCGCAATGCACTCATTATGTATGTATATACCCATCCCCTCCTCCCCCCTCCCATCTGCCCGACACCTGATAAATGTTATTCCTATATGTCCACTGAGGTGTTGATCAGTTAATACCTATTTGATGGTGAGTACATGTGGTGCTTATTTTTCCATTCTTGGGATACTT
>VBSM01000529.1:12264719-12276940 GCA_008086735.1 Cheirogaleus medius | reverse complement strand
TTTTTTTTTTTTTTGATTGCCTCCATTCTTAAACCTATTTCCTTTTTGGCGTTTACCTTTGTTCCAACAGCTTACCGTATAAAGCTAGCATTTATATTCTTTTGTTGCATTCAAAGCCTGAGAATTCATAGTTAATATCTTCATTGGGTTTGGGTGCTTATTTCCTAAATCTTCTCAAGCTTATTCCATTTTTTAATTTGTAATTTATGACTTCATTTATAAGTTTTTCATTTACAAATTATAACTTCAGCGGATGGCCAATCTCTCAAGTGTAATGAAAAAAATTTTTTCTTACCAGTTATACACTTTAGGTCTGTGTATACTCTACTATGGCTTCCTGGGTATACAGACTACAAATTATTTGATTTCATCAAGGTATTTATGATACCTTTTTGGACAATGATATAATAAAGGTGAAGTTTGTAGCTGTTTGATCACTCAAAGTATATTATGTGGATGTAAAATTTGAGGAATGTCTGCTGGAGTGTCACAGTGCTTTCTTTAGTTCTGACCTATTCAGTATTTTTCTCCCAGTGCTTTAAATTATCAAATTCTTAGCCTTACCAAGACTACTGGGAAACTTAGTTGAAAAAATTAAGAATAAGATAGATGTCATAATGAAATGGATCAGAATCAGCATGATGAAATTAAGAAGGTACAAATATAAAGTCTTAGAGTCACATGATTAATTATGTACAGAATGAGTTAGATTTGACTTCATAGCAATTTTAGATGAAAGAAAACACATGGAAGATAGTTTATTAGACAACATAAATTAGCAAAGAGAGTTAAGTAAAGAAAAATTACATAATCTAAGGTTGCATTGATTATAGAAAAGTGTGTCTGTTCCACTTTACTCTGTGATGAACCACATCTGTCTCTTGATGAGTGGTCGGTCAAAGGAAGTGTGAATGTTTCACCTGGAAGAGACTAAAAGGAGACTTGTTAGCTACCCTCAGATATTTGAAATGTTTTCCTGTGGAGTAGAGTATGCTAGGTATATATAGAATCCCTGCATTTTATGTTAGATTGACTAGAACTGTGGACACCTTCCAACTATAATTTGGTTTGTTGATGAATTAACCATGATTCTTCACTTTGTGAAGTTATTTCTTCTTTTAAACTTTGGTGTCTTCACTATCAGAAAATACTTTGACTTATTTCTAGGTGCCATAACTAAATCTCTCCTTTGGTATATTGACAGTCTTGATCCACTGGTTCAGTGTTAAGCGTGCTTTAGCTTGGGTTTGTTGGCTGTGGATAGAGAAGAATCTCTTCCTAGGCCGGGTGTGGTGGCCTGCTACTACTACTACTGGTTTTTTTTGTTTTTTTTTTGAGACAGAGTCTCACTCTGGTGTCCCAGCTAGAGTACAGTAGCATCATCATAGCTCACTGCAACCTCAAACTCCTGGGCTCAAGTGATCCTCCTGCCTCAGCCTCCTGAGTAGCTGGGACTATAGGCATGTGCCACTATGTCCTGCTGATTTTTCTATTTTTAGTAGAGATGGGGTCTTGCTCCTGCTGAGGCTGGTCTCAAACTCCTGAGCTCAAGCAATCCTCCCCCCTCGGTCTCCCAGAGTGCTAGGATTAGAGGTGGGAGCCTCCTTGCCCAGCCTGAGTTTTTTTAATTTTTGAAAGACATATCCCTGTGGGTCAGAAGTAATGTTAAAGGACTATAGCTATTTCCAAAGCAACTGTATTTTAAAAAGTGCTTCTTTTGAGAAATCATGTATAGTATCTTTGTAAAATAGGGTATACTTTAGAAAATCTGCCATTATTCTTATGTATTATACAAGTTAACTTCCTTTTTTCATTGTCAAAACTGTGTAGAAACAAGAAGAAAGTGAGGAAGGCATAAATTCACTGACACTACCATATTGGCCTAAAGCTTAAATAAACAATAGTATGGAAAAAGAACTTTACATTCTTTGTTTTCGTTTTCTGACATAAGATGCCTATTTCACCTATAAAGTAGTATTTGTATGAAGGCATTTGTAGTCTTGCCCTCCCTTTCAGCGAGGAAATAAATGATAATTTGTGTCTATCACTTTAAGAATATTGCTTGAGCATTAGGATAATACCTTTTCTTGTACTGGAGTGGGGCAAGGTTTAGAAACATTCAGCTGGGATTGTAAATGGAACGTTGTTGGTACAGCAAACTGAAGGAAGATTTCTGTTGACTTTCACTTCTTATTTTCTAATTTGTGAAAATCCACCTTTTAGGGAGGTACTGAGTCTAAATCAAGCCCAGGGCCAGATATGACTGCCATTGATCAAGAAGGTTTATCCTGGAGAGAGTTCATCATTCATGAAGTTTCAGTAAACATCTTGTCTTAAAAAAGTATTGGTCCCCTCTTTTCTTCATGGCAGAAGTAGGAAACATTCATATGATTGTGTAATTCATGGATTCTTGGATTACTCTGATGAAATTTGGTTTCTAAGTTTTTTATTTTCCTAGTTGGCATTTAATGTACAGAATATGTAGTGAGTACTTTAATAAGTTAATTCAGAATCTCATGTGCTTTAATACTCTTTTCTTTTTCTTTTTTTCATTCCAAAAGGCCTTTTGGAATCTTGTGCATTATTTAATGCACTTTAACCTTTAAATTTTATTTATTTCTGAAATTTATCTTTTGTTAACTTTTTATTAGAAAGAGAAAGTAGAGAATTCTAAGTTTTTTACATTTATATTTCTACTTTGAGTTTTATTTCAGTATTTTATAATGTTACTAATGGTTTTGCTTGTATTTCCTAATATAGTATAAAGTATAGCAATTTGAATACAGAAATATCAAGGGTGTGTGCTACTGTATTTCAATCACAGGGTTTTAAATAATAAAAGCCAATAAGTACTGGATCATTTTACATATATATTGCACTCCCATTGATTGAATTAGAATTTCAAGTATTACTATGAAAACATATTTGCTTGTTATGTTGAGTCCAGAGTAAAACAAGTAATCAATGATTTATGCTGGAGATACAGAGCTTGGTATGAGAGCTGGTAATAAGCTTAATGGCAGACAGAATTAGGAAGAATTATGCTACAGTGTAATAGCTTCAGATGTATCATTTCTTCGAATTAACCTGTTTCTGGAGAAAATACCTAGATGCCTAGTTGTACCTATCTCATACTCAATCCATGGTTTTTTGGTGGAGAGGTAGGTTCAAGAGCCTAGTTGAAAATTATAAAAATATCAAATTAGCTTTTTTATTGAGATATAGTTCACTTACCATACAGTACACACTTTCAAAATGTAAAGTTCAATTTTAAAACCATATTTACCAAGTTGTGCAACCATCACTGCTATGAATTAAAGGAGAGAATGGCTTCATAAAGTAAGTTCCTTTGGTTTCATGCATTATATCACCAGTTTACAGTAGTGAATATTCATTTGCCATTGGGCAGATAATTGAAGTTTGGGAGTGATACTCCATTGACTTTTGTTTTTTTGTGTGTGTTTTTTTTTTTTTGTTTTTGAGACAGAGTCTTGCTCTATTGCCCAGGTTGGAGTGCAGTGGTGCTATTGTAGCTCACTGCAAACTCTGACTCCTGGGTTCAAGTGATCCTCCTGCCTCAGCTTCTCAAATAGCTAGGGGTACAAGTGTGCCAGCACACCCAGGTTATTATTTTTTGTTGAGACAGGGTCTGGCTACGTTGCCCAACCTTGTTGCCAACTCCATCTTGGCCTCCCAAAGTGCTGGGATTACAGGTGTGAACCATGGCACTGGGCTCCATTGACTTTTATGACTTGAAGTAATAATTAGTTCTTCCTGTTGATAGGGCTAACATATTTTACCAGGTTGTGATATTTTTCTTATGCCATAAAGTGTTGTACCCTTGTGGACAGGTTGATGTAATGGGAAGATCACGCTTTTTTAAAGTGTGGAGAGACCTGGCCTGGCTACTTAGCCTTAACTTGGGGGAGTTAGCTCATCTTGCTGAGCCTCAGTTCACAGGAGAATACTACTAAGTGGTTCAGTGAAGACAACATGGTTGGTTAGGCTTATAGCCATACTTGAGATTCAGATCTCCTGTGTCTCCCCTTTTTAGTAGTTTCTTTAATATTTTTTTTTTGGAAATAATTTTTTTTATACAAAAATAATTAAGACACAGTTAATGTATCAACCCACAATATTCTGTTAGTAGTTTACTGGGAGTGAAATAAATGAAATCAACATTCTTATTTGTGGCCCAGGAAGAAGATATTTGTTACAGGACTGTTAGCCAAATATATGATGTCTCTTTAGAAATCTTGTAATTATATTAATCTTGTTATCTAATAAAATTACTAATAAAAGTCAGGCATTCTAACCTTGTAAGGTTAAGTTGAGTTACTGAGCTTTTTGGGCATAGTACTGATAACTCAGTTGAGAACTTCATTAGGCACTGCAGAAGAGAGAGTGATCTCATATTTTCAACCAGTCATGTGAATATACTGCTGAACTCTAATGCAAAGAAAATTTTATCTCAGCTAAGGGGTAATCTTCATTTTGAAGGAATTGATAAGACAATATTTAGGACTTTAGTCCTGAAACTTGTTAGGCTTACGTTTTTTATGTTGCCCATATGTTTGTGTGTGTGTGTGTATGTGTTATATATGTAAGGAGAGAGTATGAGTTTGAATGAAATTCCTTTGTGAAATGTTTTAACTTTGTCTTTTCTCAATACAACATTTTAAATCCGTTTTTTGTGTGTAGGGAATGATGGCAACCCATTTAACTATTGTTTGAGGTTTAAAGAACTGTCTAGAGATTGGTACAGTGTTATTAATTTTAATAACTAAAGCACAGGTTTTTTTGCTTTGTTTTCCTTGTTCTACCTCTGTGTAAATTATGGCTACTTAGATGTAAAGAATTTTACTTCTAATGATTCTTTCAGACTTTGGCAACTCATGGTGATTCTTAAAAAATTATTTGTAGTTCTTACTTTTTCTCCCAAACTCTATCGCATTGAATTAGAAAGGAACATGATATGGGATGTATTAAATATTTGTTAGGTCAAAGGAAGGAATATCTCATTTTGACTTTACTACATTTAGAGTCATTTAAAAAATACCTTTTTTTTTTCTTTGAGACAGAGTCTCACCCTGTTGCCTGGGCTGGAGTGCCATGGCGTCAGCCTGGCTCAGAGCAACCTCAAACTCCTGGGCTCAAGCAATCCTTCTACCTCAGCCTCCTGAGTAGCTGGGACTACAGGCATGCGCCACCATGCCCGACTAATTTTTTCTATATATTTTTATTTGGCCAATTAATTTCTTTCTACTTTTAGTAGAGACGGGGGTCTCGCTCTTGCTCAGGCTGATTTTGAACTCCTGACCTTGAGCGATCCTCCCGCCTCAGTCTCCCAGAGTGCTAGGATTACAGGCGTGAGCCACCGTGCTTGACCCAAGAAATACATTTAAATCACACAGATAATTTATATCCACTGTAGAAAAAAAACATAATAAGGTTACATACCATATTATGTAACACCTGTAGTTGTAGTTATGTAAACTCTCCATCCATGGGTAACTGTTATTCATCTTTTGGTGCTAGTCTTTTGATTGTCATTCTTAAAGTGGTCTTGAGTACACAGGTATTTTCTATTCCAAATGTTTACCTTACCAGGTAGAAGAGCTTAAATCTTTCTTTTCTGAAGCTGAATGAAATGATAATATTTTGTCTTTTAACAGAATTTCCTACCAGCATGGTAAAATATTTTAAACTAAGTTATGCTGGATAGCCTTTTTTTAAAAAAATGGGGAGATGGTGGGTGCATATGGGGAAAGTAGTAGATAAAATAGAAAAAGAAGGAAACAATTTTCCCATTTCTTTTTAGTTAGCAGAACACGCTGGACCTTTGTCAGCAATTTCCACTTGATGGATTAGCCTTATATTCCTGAATATTCTGCTTATACTTCCTTATTTCATTCTACAGAGAGTAAAGGTGGCATATTCGCATCGTGGGCCTAAAGTTTGGAGACTTGTTGTATAATTCTGTTTGTTTTGAGTTTCCATGGAATGTTCATCATGGGAATCACTTTTGGCAAGATTGTTTAATCACATTAGGAAATTTGAAATACTACATTTTTTAGTTTCAGAGGAGAAGTAAGTATATAACTCAATAATTGGGTGAAAAAGCTTGGGTCATTAGCAGAGGTTTGTGGTGGTAATTTTCTCTTACTGCTAAAGCAGTCCATTTTTGAATTCTCTTATCCTTAACTCGCTCTTGTAGAATTCCTAGAGGACCTGTGCAGCAGCCTCTGGAGGATCGAATCTTTACTCCCACTGTCTCAGCAGTCTACAGCACGGTCGGTATCTCAAAGTTGTTTGTTATATTGTGTGTCTACTTTTGCACATGAGCTCTTAGTATTATAGGCAATGTTTGTTTTATCGACACATGATACTTTTTGGTGAGAGGTTCAACAAAGTCCTGAATAGAAATAGATGTATATGATATAATAAGGCGAATAGGCCCTTACCCCATGATCTTGATCTAAGTAGTGGAGGTGCAACAAACATTACATTAAGATAGATTGGTATACTTGTACTTTTTTCCTTTTTCTGTAAATATTAATCTCTGACCTTGTATTATGATTCATTTTAGACATTGAGTTTTATTTTCTTTTTGGATATTTCTTTCTTAAAATTTTTTGTTTTACTTTTTTTTGTTGTTTTGTTTTAGAGGTGGGATTTCACTCTGTTGCTGAGGCTGGACTGCAGTGGTGTGATCACAGCTTACTGCAGCCTCCAACTCCTGGGCTTAAATGATCCTCCTGCCTCGGCCTTCTGAGTAGCTGGGAGTATAGGTCCATGCTGCCTTGCCTGGCTAATTTACAAAAAGTTTTTTGTGTAGGTGGGGTCTTACTGTGTTACCCCAGGTTGGTCCTGATCTTTGGGCTCCAGCAATCCTCCTGCCTTGGACTCCCAGTGTGCTGGGATTGCAGACACAAGCCACTGCACCTGGCCCCAGTTTTACTTTTTTTAACTTTAAAATTTTTTGATTTTACTTTTTTCTCCCTGATTATATATTTTAAAATGCAGAAAGAATGGAAAAGTGAATACTGGTTTTAACGAGTAAATTTAACTTTTCATATTAAATAACTAATTCATAAATGAAAAAAATATAAACATTAGAGGATGAAGGTAATAAAATTAAAGCAAATTTTAGGTATTCTGAAGTGAGGGGAATTGGGGAGTCAGACCTATCTTTTTAATATTTCAGGTCAACACACTATTTATTCCCATGGATAAAGATAGGGTAGTTTAAAGAAACTCATAGTTCAGTGAAGGAGATGAGTAAATAAATAATTGTTATCTAAAGTGATATAATAGATTAGTGATTCTTATTGGTTTGGTTTATGTTTTATTTTGAAAATCTGAGAGTAGTTATATTGCCCTCTCCTTCAAGAACATATACCCAGTGTTTACATATAATTTCAGAGTTTCACAGTTCTCCATCATGCCATCTGTAAGCTCCAGTTTATGAACCTTTGATTAGAGATAGGAACATGTTGTTATATGGGAAAGGAAGAGCTCACTTGATTAAGAACGCAACACTTAAGCTGGAAGGTGTAGGATTTCTCTAGGCAGAGAAGGGAAGAAAATGCCTTCTAGGAAGTAAAGATTCAAAATTGTGGTTCATGGAATGACCATTAGTTAGTCCAATGTAACATATGTGTTAGGGTTTATGAACTGAAGTGAAGAATGGATAGATGGGTTCTGGGTTTTTTGTTTTGTTTTGAGACGATGTCTTGCTCTGTTGCCCAGACTACGTGCAGTGGTATGATCATAGCTTACTGTAGCCTCAAGCTCCTGAGCTCAAGGGATCCTCCCGCTCAGCCTCTTGAGTAGCTGGAAGTACAGGTGTATGCCACTGTGCCTAGCTAATTTCTTTTTAAATTTTTTTTTGTAGAGACAGGATTTTGCTGTGTTGCCCAGGCTAGTCTTTAACTCTTGGCCTCAAGTGATCCTCTCGCCTCAACCTCCCTAAGTGTTGGGATTACAGGTGTGAGCCAATGCACCTGGTCCAGTTTTGGGGGTTTTAAGCTGATTTTAAAGAGTATCATGCAGGTAATGGGTAGGATTATCATTTTTCCTGGTTTGCCAGAAACAAGGCTCAGTTTACATGTGTTATAGATCAATTAAACACCAATTAATTACTTCTACAGCCCCTCTCACTCTTAAAATTGACCAAGTTTGGGTAATATATTTTCTGGTCACCTAATAATTGGGAATCTTCAATCCCCATTCAAAAATAACCTTTAATTTTTTTTTTTTTTTGGTAGCTTAATCTTCTTCTAGGTCAGGCGTCCTCAAACTACGGCCCGCGGGCCACAAGCGGGTGTTTTTGCCCGTTCGTTTTTTTACTTCAAAATAAGATATGTGCAGTGTGCATAGGAATTTGTTCATAGTTTTTTTTAAACTATAGTCCGGCCCTCCAACGGTCTGAGGGACACTGAACTGGCCCTCTGTTTAAAAAGTTTGAGGACCCCTGCTCTAGGTCATAATCTTTTTAAGTACTGGGCAAAAGGGAAACATCATTTTTGTCAGATATAAGTCTAAAGATATGATAGTTTTATTCTAATTATAAAAGTATACCATCCCCATTGAATTTTCATTTTTAAAATTGTGATAAGTAAAAGAAAGGAAAGGAAAATTAGACGACTGTAACTTTTATTAGGTTATAGTTTGTCTTTTTCTGTGTTATAGGCTCTGTATAAGAGGCTTTATTCTGGCTCTTTATATTAACTTTCTCTATGCCATTTTTTTTTTTTTTTTTTTTTTTGAGACACAGTCTCTCTGTTGCCCTGGCTAGAGTGCCGTGGTGCCAGCCTAGCTCACAACAACCTCAAACTCCTGGGCTCATCCTATCCTCCTGCCTCAGCCTTCTGAGTAGCTGGGACTACAGGCATGCGCCTCCATGCCCGGCTTAGTTTTTCTATATATTTTTATTTGGCCAATTAATTTCTTTCTATTTTTAGTAGAGGTGGGGTCTCGCTCTTGCTCTGGCTGGTTTTGAACTCCTGAGTTCAAACGATCCCATCCTCTATGCCATTTCTTAAATAGAATATCTTCAGTAAAATTTTTTTTTTTGAGACAGTGTCTCATTCACCCTAGGTAGAGTGCAGTGTCATTATTAGAGCTCACTGCAAGTGATCCTCCTGCCTCAGCCTCCCACCATGCCTGGCTAATTTTTTCTGTTTTTGGTAGAGGCTAATTTTTTGTTTTTGGTAGAGACAGGGGTCTCACTCTTGCTGAGGCTGGTTTCAAACTTCTGACCTCAAGTGATCCTCCTGCCTCTGCCTCCCAGAGTGCTAGGATTACAGGCATGAGCCACCATGGCTGGCCTGTATGTTGTTTTATTATAAGAATTTAATCACTTAACATGGGACATATACTTCTTAAGCTTTGTGTTCAAGGTGTTTGGTATATAGTAATGAGCAGAAGAAACCCTCAGCCCTCATGGAGCTACATTTTTGTGGGTTAGAACAACAGGAAGCAAATACATTCACAGTATATTATTGGGTAATTATAAGTGCCTTGATGAAAATGTGCAGGATAAAAAGGGTAGAGAAAAGACTAGTTATCCTACATTTATCTTAAGGCTCTCAGAGTAGGTCTCTGAAAAACCTATGAAGATTTCTAGGGAAAAAGCATTTCTGGTACAACAAACAACAGTGCAGAAGCCCTGAGATTGCAGCGGACTTAGAAATACGAGAGAGAGAGAGAGTGGCTGGAGTGGAGAAAGTTGAATTTTGGGCATCAGATCATGTGGGCTTTTATAGACTATGGTAACGATAATGCTTTTTTTTTTTTTTCCTTTTGAGACAGTCTTGCTGTGTTGCCCGGGCTAGAGTGCCGTGGCGTCAGCCTAGCTCACAGCAACCTCAAATTCTTGGACTCAAGCAATCCTTCTGCCTCAGCCTCCCGAGTAGCTGGGACTACAGGCATGTGCCACCATGCCAGGCTAATTTTTTATGTGTATTTTTAGTTGGCCAATTAATTTCTTTCTAGTTTTAGTAGAGATGGGGTCTTGCTCTTGCTCAACGATAATGCTTTTTAATGTAGATGTAATGGAAAGCCAATGAATTATGAAGTGTAATAGATCTGAGTTTCCTTTCAAAAGGTCACTGTAGCTACAATGTGGAGAGTAGACTGTGATGAAGGCAGATGGTGGCGGTGGTGGGTGGTGGTGAAGTGGAAGCAGGGAGATCAGTTAATGGGTTACTGTAGTATAGATAAAAGATTTTTGTGGCTTGCTTTGAAGTGGTAGCAGTAAAGGAGATGACTAGTCACATTTGGTATATATTTTTAAAGCAAAGTCAGTGGGATATGATGATGCCTTAGATGTGAGATGTAATTGAGAGAAAAGAGTAAAGGATGATGTCCTGGATCTTGGCTTGAACAACTGAGTTAATGTCCTATTTGTAGAGATAACACTGGGTAAGGAGCAGGGTTTTTGTTGAGAAAAATCAACTTAATATATGTAAATATTTTGGTTGGAGTTAAGCATTAGATTGTTTCCATTTTTCGCTGATATAAATTACTTCATTCAATTTAAAGCCTTTTCTGTATTTTGGATTTTTTAATAGAACAATTTCCTAGAAATGCAATTACTTTGTTATGGAAGAGGCATGTTATTAAGATTCCTTGTAAATGAGGACATGTGATTCTGTAAACTTACTACTTTGCAGAGGAGATCATCAAAATGCTGTTAGTGATAGCACATTGCTTGCTATCGTTTACATGAAATGTTTGAATCTATATTTTTGAATTTGTTTTTTGGAGTTTGATCTAATTTGATTTTTACTATTTAAAGCTACTGCCATATATTTAGTCCTTTTATGAGTTACAAATTGTGCGTGTGTATATTATACATTGTGCCTATTCTGGCAGGATGAGGCAGAACAATTTACCTTAAAGTATGATGGTGTCCATTTTTTTATAAATTGTTTTCACTGTTAGTGATTTAAGTCTCTTTTACTTTGACAGTGTTGTTGCACACACTATTAACTGAATGAATAGCAAAGTGGTTGACCAGGTGCTTTGAAGTCCCTAGTCTTCCCTTTTCTCAGCCCCAGGATTATATATTGGTCATCATTCCTCTAGCATCTAGGTTCATTAGCATCATTTCTGTGTAATGAAATAAAGGCTAACCCTCAGTTCACCACCTGCTGCCTCAGCATATGGTGCCCAGATGTCACTTTCATTGAGTTGGTTAAATTCCTTGAAAGGCAAGTAAGACTCCTGACTAGTCTTTAAAAATTATGCAGAGATTTTGCTTTTTTTTATATCTGATACACAGGCTTTATGCCCTGTTATCAGCCTTTTTAGATAGGTTTTCTGCTGATAATCAAAGAGAAGCATTAATAGATCAACTCAGCTTTTGGAATGCATTCATGATAAATGTTTTAGACTGGTTATTTTGTATTTATTTATTTTAACCTGGTTTGTA
Organism: Cheirogaleus medius; assembly: GCA_008086735.1. NCBI lineage: Eukaryota > Metazoa > Chordata > Mammalia > Primates > Cheirogaleidae > Cheirogaleus > Cheirogaleus medius. Next base: position 12,265,500 of record VBSM01000529.1, on the reverse strand, counting down.
GAAGTTTGTCCTTGGAATATTTATCAGGAATGAGAGGGAAGCTCATATCATTATTCTTCATTATCCCTAATTGAGTGATTGATCATATGAACAAAAAAAGAAACAAGGAAATATATTTTAAACTATAATTAGAGCAATATATATATATATAGTATAAGGTAATGGCAGAACTAAAGAGGAATAAGCTAATTTGAAATATATTAATTGATAACTTTCTTATCGGCATGTTTCTGTAATATATACTGTGGAATTTTACTGTGTTACATAGTTTTGTCTTACATACTTTTTTAAAAGAGAAATTAGATTTTTTAACTGTCAGGCTAGTATTTTTAATATATTTGCATATATGAACTAATGGAATGATGACATTACTACAAGAAGCAGCAGTCTGTATCTTAGGAGATTGGAAGGATTGTCTTATTAACTAATTACTCCTTAATAAATAAATTGCTCTTTAATACCATTAAATTTAATGATCCTTTTAGCCAATTTACACATTATTTAGAAAGTTTTGATTCTGTTACCTTATAGCTTTATGTGATCTAATTAGAAAATCATACTTTTAAGTCTTTTTCCAAGTCATTGGTAAGTATTGAGTAGGCCAAGGTATCAGTGGAGACACTTCTTCAGAGACAGAATTTATCTTGGGTTGATCAATACTCCTTAGACAATGTTATCAAGCCAGTTTTATTTATTTTTTTTAATTTATTTTTTATTTTTTTTACATTTTATTTATTTATTTATTTTTGCTTTTATTTCATCATATAATGGGGGTACAAAT